>CM035442.1:117248338-117583338 GCA_020310875.1 Ceratopteris richardii | reverse complement strand
AAAAAACAGACTCATGTGATTCAAACCCTTAATTTGGATTAAACTTCAAAATTTAAGCAAGTTCAGGTGATGGATTGTGAGAGTACCCATGGATCCTAGGTTTCCTAGAAATCTTGCAATCATAAGGATTTGGGCCTCATGACTTTTTGAAGCTGCATGGATTGGTGAAATGTCACACACTAAGAATCATAGTTGATGATTTAGTGAAACATAACTTGACTAATTATGCTTTTTTCAAGAGAATGAACCTTCCACAAAGCCCTTGACTACAAAGATATGTTGTTTCTATGATGCAAGGTGAAGACATCCACATCTCAGAAACCATGGTCACTAATTTGGAACTTGAAACCCAAGACTTCAAGAACAAGTTGGGCTTCCAAATCATGAACATGGAAAGGGTAGACTTGGTACTAGCAACAGAGTGTCTCTAGGTTTTAGGACCTTTGTTTTCATGAAGTTATCACACTAATACTTTTGAATTCTAGCATGAGGGTAATGTATAAAATCAAGTGAGATCATGATGCAGAAACTTGAAATAATAAAGCATGGACTCAAGCTTCTTTGCTCAGCACCGATGTAAGAAAATTGATAATAAAGAACAAGTTTCTTATGCCTCATCTTATATTCCTCGTGAAGTATTTCATAAGTTTAAGGATCTTTTGAAAGATTTTAAAGATGTGTTCCCCTTGGAAATACCCCTTCGCTTGACACTTTCTCATGGAAACATTGATCATAGTAAGGATCTATTTCCAACAACAAGTTAAGATCTCAAAACCGCTATAGAATCCCATTTTTCCTATTAGTGAAAGTAAAAAAGAAAATCCATGAACATCTAGAAAAAGGTTCTATATGGCCAAGTTAGTCACCTTGGGCCACACCCATCCTTCTTATACAAAATAAATATGGATTAGTGACATTGTGCATAGGGCTCTAAATAATCTAACAATAAAGAATAAGTCCTCAATGTCGCTAGTCAAAGATCTCTTGGATAGCTTAAGGGGAGCTAAGGTTTTTGCAAATATTGATTTACAATCATGGATATCATTAGATAAGGATAATGAAAGTGATATCTCGAATACAACCTTCAAAATGAAGTATGGCCACTATGAGTTTTTAGTGATGTTGTTTGGGTTGACTAAATGTCTATGACTTTAATGGATCAAGTGTTAAATCCATAGGGAAATTTGTAGTGGACTCCCTTGATGACATTTGAAACTTTAGTAAAGATTATGAAAGTCATGTGGAACGCTTGAAGAAACTCTTTGAACTTCTACAAGAAACTAAAATTTGTGATAAGGAGTCTAAATGTGAATTCTTTACCCAATAATTGAAGTATTTAGGTCATGTTATATCCATGTAGGGAATCAAAGTTGACCCATAAAATTTCCAAGTGATTCTTAAATGGCATAAGCCATAGAGTGTTCAAGAATTACAAAAGTTTCTTGGACTACTAGGGTATTATCCAAAGTTCATTTCACATTGTGCTAAGTTTGTAGCACCCTTGTTTGATTAAAAGGGTAAGTAGAAAACATTCGAATGGAATGCAGAAGAAGTACAAAGTTTCCATGATTTGGAAATCTCTTTAGCTTCAACCTTGGCTATGCAAATTATCACTCTGAACAAGCCTTTCCAGGTAGAAACCAATGCAAGTTCATATGGAGTTGGAGCAATACTAAGCTACGATGGTCCATCAATAGCTTCCAAAAGCAGAAAGCTAAGTTTTGGTAAAAAAAAAATATTCTATCTAAGAACGAGAAATGTTTACAAAAACAAATTCTCTTAAGAAGTGACACCATTAATTGTATGGGTCAAAGGTAAAAATAAACTTTGACCAAGAGATCATAAAGTGGTTTGCAAATCAACTAGACTGAAGAGGAAAATCCACATGGTTTGAACAACTTCAAGAGTTTGATAACAAACTCAGATACAAGAAACGAAAGTTCAATGCAGTAGCATATGCTTTGAGTTGGATGTCCATGTTGAAAAATAGGAGTTTTGTACATGTTCAATTTGAATTTACTTCATCTTTGAAAGTAACTTGTAAGCTTGGAAAGGAGTTGAGAATGTACAAATAGATGAACCAAGTACTTTTGAAGGAGAATTCAAGTCCTATTCCATCAAAGATGAATTTTTTCTTTTTAAAGGTAAGGTTTGTGTCCCAAGTAAGTTGGAAATAAGAAATCAAGTACTTTTCAATTGCCATAGTACACCAAGTGTAGGACATCCATGCATCAACTAAACCTATGAATTGGTTGAACAAACATTTTATTTACCAAGTATATGAAGACGTATAAACTATCTAAATGCCATAAATGGCAATGAATAAAGCTAAAGGACTTAAAATTGCAAGATTGTTGCAACCTTTGGAGATTCCACAAGGAAAATGGGAAAATTATTTCTGAAGGATTTCGAGGTTTGTGGAGGCACACAAACAACCCTATGGGCCTGCAAGCAATGAGGAGATAGAGCAATCAAGCACAATCTGAGAATAAGTCCTAATCATTTTTTTATAAATTATTCCCAACCAAAAGTGATTTTCATAACTACACGAACATTGTAAGTACCATTTTTGATAGTTCCAACTCCATTTTGTAGAATCAAAGGTGTCGTCAAGCTTGAGGAGTACTAGAAGTACCTATATATCAATTTTCATAATTTTTAGAACTGTTTGAGCCCTCAAATAAGCCCTAGAACCTAATTTTTAACTAGGCTAGACACTAGGTCTAGACAGGGTGAAAGCTAGTAAAAAACATGAGAGAGAGCTTGTGTGCATTTTGTTTTCAATGTTTTTGAGCATTTCTTACAGGTTTTGACCCAGTATCATCATCTCCAATAGCTTGCACAGGTACAACAGACCTCTACACAGGTTCTGAGATGACGACCTCTATCTGTCATGACAGACAGAGAAAGTTTGTATTTCCTATTTTCATGCATGGCACGATAAATCGGACCACAAGAGCACCTAAATCATTAGAAAGATTACAAAAAGTTTCATTTTTTCTGTCTATCACGACAAACACCCATCTATCACATAGACATCCATCTATCGTGATATACAACCCCCACGATAGACATCTGTCTATCACGACAGACAACCCACATGATAGACACTCGTCTATCATAATAGGCTCCCGTCTATAACGATAGAGAGAGCCCATGATAGATGATTGATAGTATCTATCACGATAGACACCTCTCTATCATGATAGATAGAGCCTATGATAGATTATAGACAACGTTCATCATGACAGACATGTCCATCATGACAAACAGCCCCACGACAGATGATAGATATCGTCTATCATGATAGATACCATCTATCGCAACAGAAACTGTCTATTGCAATAGATAGCCACACGATGGATGATAGACACCATCTATCATGAAAAACACCTGTCTATCATGATAGATAGAGGCCATAATAGATCATAGACACCGTCTATCGCGATAGACACCCCCCATGATAGATGGTAGACACTGCCTATCGTGATAGACACCCATCTATCATGATAGATAGAGACCACGAGAGATGATAGACATCATTTATTGCACAAACATACTTCTATCATGATAGATAGGTCTATCCGAATAGACAACCAATTTTGGCAAAAAATTAAGGTTGTACTTTTTGAAATTTAAGGCTAATTTTGGGCATATTTACAAACTCTTTCACCTATACAATTGCAGAGGACACTAGAGAAAATTATAAAAGAACAAGTGATGGCCACAAAAGAACATTGCAACTTGAGTGTACTTGGGAAACTTGGACTAATAGACAAAGCTTATGAACCTAGACAAATAGGCCAAGATAGATAAAGCATCAGATCCTGTAAAGATAGTGTCAATCACATAGCTAGGTGGTGGGCTCAATAGCTTTAGTGAGTACCCCTATGTGCTAAGTTCAGAGACTAGTGAATCTCTAGAGCTCATTTTTGAGGTTGGTTAGTTGAGATTAGCAAGTTAGAGCAAGCTTGAAGAGAGATTATGTAATGCAAGATAGTGTTTCTCTTTCCATTATCGCTCCCATTGTTGCTTCCATTGTCTCTTCCATGTGTGTGTATGTGTGTGTGCACTAGTGTGTTTCTCACCTTCATTTTTGTGCACATTACTCATTCATTTCCACGTTAATTAAGGAGGTGGAGCTTCTTGATGTGGTAGTTGCCCTTGTCTAGAACAACACCAAATTTGGCATCATTGCCAAGCACGAGCTCAAGGACGAATGTGTGATGGTAAGAGTGTTAGGAGAGTGGCATTGGAAGGTAAGTAGGTAGTGTTTTGTTGTTATTTTTGCTTTTTTTTTTTCATTTCACCTTCCCTACCCTCATTTTTTGTCCCTTCACCTTCCCCTTCACTCCCAAAAGAATTAACAACTTCACCATATCCACCCATATTCCATCATTTTCCTCATTTGTGAGAGAGTAAGAGAGAGTGAGAGAGAGTGTGATCACAAATTATTGTGTACTTGTGAGTGTTTCTTGTAGGATAGAGCTTTAGCACGAGGCCCAGCTACTCAAGACATGTAAATTTTTGCATCTCCATCTGCATTTTTGCTGAATTGCTTAGACCATCATGAAAATCTGAGAACTGTGAAATTTCAAAGGTATGTTCCTTGTAGCTTGTAGAGAACCCTTGTGCACCTAGGAATCCACAAATGAAAATAAAAATTCATGTTTTTTCAGACCATCATAATTGGCTCACATCATCACGGTGGTCAGCCATGCCATCTTGATGGTCTCACACCATCGTGATCTTGCCATGCCATCACAATGGTCAGCCATGCCATCGGGATGGTGAGCCACACCATCACGATGGTCTCACACCATCATGACACCTTGCCATGCCATCAAGAAGATCAACCATGTCATCATGGCCATTTCACACCATCTTGATCTTGCCGAACCATTGCGATGCCCTGCCATGCCATCGTGATAGTCAGCCACACAATCGTGATGGTCTCACACCATCGAATGCCCTTCCATGCCATCGTGACAATCAGTCATGCCATTGTGATAGTCTCACACCATCACGATGCCCTACCACATCATCACAATGGTCAACCATGCCATCGTGACAATCTCACACCATTGCCATCTTGCCACACCATCACAATGATCAACCACGCCATCATTATGGTCTCACACCATTGTGATGCCCTCCCACACCATTGCAACAGTCAGCCATGCCATTGTGATGGTCTCACACCATTATGATCTTACATGCCATTACGATAGTCTACATGAGTGATAAAAATTAGGGTTTCCAAAGATTGATATAAAATTTTCCAATTTTTTTAAAGAAATTGTGTCTTTTGGTGTAGGGTAAGCAAGGATATCATTATCAAAATATTTTGGCATGCAGCAAAAAGAAGCTTGGTTCAGGGATGACACATGGACTAGGGGTCATCCAAGGACTTGCTAATAGTCAAAGCTAAGGTAGTAAGTGATCAAATTTCCCTATTCAATTTAGTGGCACATAAAAGTAACCCAAGGACTTATAGGGGCGATAGGAAGTTGTCTTAAGAATGCTCTAAGGAATCAGTCTCAAGAATAAGCGCATCAATACAAGCACACCAAAGCAAAAAAGAACTTAATCTCAATGTTGGAATAACTTTAACACATAACAAAAAATTGTACCTGACGCACATTGATTGATAAGACAAGAAAACAAGGGAATGTAAAAACAAATCAAGTAACTGAGAAAGAAAGAAACTGCATGACAAAAACTCACATCGAGTGCCTGAAGGAAAGAATTCATGAACCTCACATCAGACAAGCACATGTGAAAGGCCGATCATCATAGTGTGATATCCTCTGAGGCTAGTCTCAAAACCACTACGAGATCTTGGGCCCAACAATTAGGTGATTACCCCTACATATTGATCTTGAAAACTAGTGATTCATAGATGTCTTACAATATGGAGAGACCAGGGGGTAGCTCAGGACTGACCTACCTAGAAATGCCAGAAGGTCCCTAGAAAACTCAATTGGAATGTCCTCAATGTCTATACAAATCCTCACACTACTCTAGTGTTTGAGGCTCCTTCGGATAAACATATGATCGTAGCTAGTGCTCAACAAGCCATCCTAGAATAGAGACACTTGTTTGGCTTGAGTGGGCAACTCTGAGATGGGGCATCTTTCAATATACTATCTCAACCTATGTCCAACAAGCCTGACTGTTTCTTGTGGAGTCTGTTTGAAGTTGTGAATCAGAGATGATTTGTTCTGCCTAATCCCACTCTTTGGAAACTCAGTAATGAAGGTCTCTAGTAAGTGATAAATATCCCTAAATTTTCTTTGTTGTAGGGGTTGGGAGTAGGTTAGGGTACTGTTCTTTAATGTCAATCCAAATGCATTGTATTGAGTGAACATATCATCCACCTGTTCTGCTCTCAATACTTGCATGAACTCAACCACGCGATCATAGGGATCACTTGTTCCATCAAAGTAAGTTTTCATGGATTTCACTAATTTCTTACCATGTTCTAATACCACAAATACATGTTCATATATATTATCCAAATATGCCTACCATGTTCTAGTACCACAAATACATGTTCATATATATTATCCAAGTACACCACTTTTCCTAGGGTATCATGGTCCTTGAATTTCTAAATGTTGAGTGCTCTTATTTCCATGGGTTGGTCAGTTTTATACCTCCAGAATGCCTTGTCTATTTCCTTGTTCAAGAACAGTTCTATGCTTCTATTGTCTTGGGGAATCGACTCTCAGGAGAGTACTCTGGTCAAGAGAGATTTGCCTATAGGTGTTGTCATTTCTTCTTATTGATGTCTATGTTCTAAATCTCCCATTTTTGTTTCTGGGATCACCACCCCGTGTTCATTGGTACTCTCGGGTTGATTGGTCACTATGTATATGGTTCCTTCTTTATCTATGTAGGCACCTTCTTCAAACTTAACCACAAGATGTTCCAATCCCATAGGTTGCTCAAGGTTTCCCAATAGCACCACTGACCTCCTCAAACCATCTTCATAGATGCCTGCACCTAATCGATAGGTTCAATAAAGAAGACCTAAACACTAGAGTAATGTGTGAGGATTTGTATAGATATTGAGGACAATCTAGGAGAAGTGTTGGTCTCAAAGGTCTATAAGGATTCTAATCTTTCTTCTAAGTACTCTGATTCCATAGAGGACTTGGCAGAGAAGTTAGCTCAGAAGCTACGTGTCTCAAGCAAACATGCACTAAAGATGGCCTCAATCAAGCATTGCTACACATGCGAAGGAGACCATATGGTGAATGTTTGCCCAAACATGGCAGAACCCCAAGGCAACCCTAGTAGCCAGTACTACACAATAGAAAGGCAATACACTAACCACATTGCATTGGATTGTCCATACAACAAGCAAGTGGTTAGAAAGAATTACCCACATGCATATTAACAACCCAGTAGATATCCTGGCCAATATGACACTGAGCCTTATCATTATTGGCCTAAACAAAACTACCACGTTCCCTACCAATCATAGCCTAGACCCCAACTTATGCTAGGCCAACAACCACCACCCCCAGTGAATGTAATCTCTGTAAAATATGCAGCAAAAGAAGATAATCTAGTAGGGCATTAGTACCCACATCTCCATGATCATTGAAAACGACCCAAATGCCAACATCTTCGACTCCATCCATATATATAGTGCACCTTGCATACTACATTTAGTCAGCAAAACATCTGGAAGCATACTACTACGAGAATCCACCAATAGAACCTAGTTGGGAGCCTGACTATGCTAACATCATGTATGCCAATCGCAACATGCAGCCTCAATTGAGACAGGCAAGACTAGAGGGCCCTAAAGGATCATGTTATAGGTTCCAAGGAGATCATTACATAAGGGAGTGCCCACATCCTCCATCAGCAAGACAACAACAATATCACAACATTCAAAGTTTTTGTTTCAAATGTGGTAAAGAACATGTCATATGTGAATGTCCTAAAAACCCAGCCAATGTCTCTAAAGTAACTCCCATTAATGTGTTGGGCATTGTGCATAATTCAAATGGATCTACACCAACACATGTGCTCATCCAAGCAGTGACTAGAGCCTAGGCCCTTCACCAAAACCAACAAATAAATCCAGATAAGACGATAGAAAATAGTGACATCAAAGAGTCTAGGGGAGAAAAGTAAAATCTTGGAAGGATTCTCGAACTACAAGGATTTGAAAGGAGTAGACCATGACATATGCTCACATAGAATTCCCATGACTCAAGAAGCCAAGCCTTACAAATAGAAACCATACACTTATAATGATAATTATGTAGCCAAGATTAAAGAGGAGATAGATCGCTTGATAGAAGCCGGATTTATCTATGGAATTGGGCACACTAAATGGGTGTCACCCATTATGGTAGTGCCCAAAAAGCATGGAAAGGTATGTGTGTGCATTAACTTGAAAAAAGTCAATTCAGCCACTATCAGAGATGGTTATCCACTTCCTATCATTGAACACCTATTAGAATATGTAGTGGGCAAGGAAGTATATAGCTTCCTTGATGGATTCTCAGGCCACAATCAAGTAGCCATTGCCCTTGAAGACCAGCATAAGATGGGTTTTGCCATAGAATGGGGCATATTTGCATTTTTGCTAATGCCATTTGGACTTACAAATGCACCTCTTTCATTTCAATAGCTGATGTGTGACGTATTCAAGGAATTCCTACATAAGAACTTGGAGGTCTATGTTGATGATTTATGTGCCCATTCCAACATTAAGCCACATTCTTGAATTGAAACAAATCTTTGACAAATATAGAGAATATCAAGTTTGTTTGATCCTAGAAAAGTGTGTTTTTATGGTCAGGTAAGGCAAGATTCTAGGACACATAGTGTCAAAGAATGGAATCTCTACAGATGAAGAGAAAGTACGAGTGATCTCAGAGCTACCTAGGCCAAAAAATCTTAAGGAACTACAAGCTTTCATGGGGCATTGTGGTTATTATCAATGCTTCATACACATCTATGCAATCATTGCAAAAGCCTTTGTAAAATCTTATGACTAAGTTCGATTGGACAGATGAATGTGAAAGATCATTTATTGAAATAAAACAAAACTTGTGCTGAACACCAGTTTTGATGACGCCATGTTGGAGTAATCCATTCCATGTACATGTGGATGCATCCAATTATGCCATCCAGTGTGTGCTAGCACAACCCATAGGTGAGGGCAATATAGACCTTCCTATAGCATATGCAAGTAGGAAGTTGAATGCAGTTGAGAGAAACTACACCACCATTGAGAGAGAAGGATTAGGAATGGTTTATGTAATAAGGAAATTCAGACATTACTTACTGGCAAACAAATTCGAATTCTTTACAGACCATGAAGCATTGTTATAGCTAGCCAACAAGCCTTATAACATGGGAAGATTGGTACAATGGTTTCTCCTATTAATGGAGTATGATTTCAAAGTGATAGTCAGAAAAAGGAAGAACCATCTTAGATCCAATCATCTCTCATGATTGAACACTAGAGAAGCCCCTCAAGGGATAGATCATTAATCACCAAATGCATATTTGTTTAATCTTGAAGTGGTGCCTGAATCAGCCAAGCCACTTGCCCCTATTCTCACATTTGGACCCAAGAATCCTAGAGTCAGGACCAATGAAAGGGATGTAACTAGGTCACAAAGATATCAGATAATGGAAGGAAGTATTCGCAAGCTAACCAATAAAAAAACCCTCACTCTTTGTGTAGAAGAAGAAGAGTATAATAAATGGTTCCAATTAGCACATGTAGTTGCATTATAGCAACACCACGTGAGACACTGCACCCTACAGACTCTGCATAGATTAGGATCGTATTGGCTTTTGATGGAAGTAGATGTTCATAGGGTATGCAAGAAGTGTAAAATATGTTGTGTTAGACCACTTGTCGATCATGCTACTTTATATCATGTGGCTTTGACACCAAAATAGAGCAAACCAATGGTAACTTACTTGAGGATGAAAACATTCCCTCCAAAAATGACTTTCGCAAGACAAAGAAGTCTAGAGCATGAAGCTCAAGACTGCAAGTTCATTGGCAATAATCTATAAAAAAGGGAAAGAGTGAGACAATGTGTTCACGAGAGTAACTACTTGAAAATACTAGAGTCTACACGCAAGGGAGTGTTGGTGCAAATGTACAAGCCTACACATTTTGGCTTATCATGGAAGACATTGTGTGAAAGCACTTGATGAGTCATGTGAACTATAGCTTGTAACTACGTGATCATTTACCATTGTAAATCATTAAATCCTTGGAGAATCTTGTAAAAGCTTATGGATCATGAAGTTCGAAGGAATATTAGCTACGAATTTAAGATGAGGGAATCTCTCCTAAATCAGAGGAGTTACTTTTTTATTGGAGCCAAGTTTGAATTCAAAATTCAAACTTACAAAATAAAAAGGTCTTGAAAAACTCACGGGGTAGTGTGCCTCATTTAGAGCTCTCTCCTTGATCATTTGTAGAACTTGAATAGCTCACGCCATAGATCACTCAGTTCATCATCATTGAGCATCATTATAATGCCCATGTCTCTATACAATCATGTGACATGATACATATAGCTCATTGAACATCTCTGTCTACTTCTCTCCTATGGTCATATCTCAGTGAATACTCAAACCATTTTACATAATCTTTGGCTTGTTGGAACCAACCTGAAGTCTACTTTATGTCATCATTTCAAGGCATTTGGTTCAAGCATCTATGAGAAATCATCTTCGAAGTGCTCACAGGTCATTTACGAGTTCGTCCCTAAAAAGTCGGGGGTAAGATTTGATTTGCTAAAATGATTTCTCATAGCATAGTTGATCATTTTAAATGATTCCACTTGCAATCATTAGCTATCTAAGCTGATTGAATTCCCTCAAAAGGAATTTTGTCAATTGTCACTATATTGTGAGCTTTGAGTAAAAAAGCCAACAGGTGTGTAAACCAAAATAGAAAGTTTTTCAACACTAGCTATTCTTGAACTAGTCTAGTTTGGATTAATTGTTTCAAGCATCAACTCCAAAGTACATAGGTACTTTCTTGGTGTCATTTGCAAGCTAAAAGGGCCTACTTTATAACTCTGAAGTGTATCAGGGATGCTACAAAGCAAGTTCTAGCAGTACCACCTCACTTCCTTGAGGTATCCATCCATCTCTTCCAATAGTGGTATCAGAGCAAGTTGATGTAAAATGGGAGATGGTTTCCCTTCTTGTTGGAAAGATGGATGGATGCTCCAAGAGACTGAGTAGGTACTGCTAAAACCTGCTTTGTACCAACCCTCTTTTGCTTCAGACTTGATAAGTAGACCTCCTTAGCCGTGGTGATGGGGTTATGTGAGGGTGATTAGATGGTGAGCGTTGTGGTGCTGATGTGTGAGAATGTGTTTGAGATGCCATTTCTTTAAGTTTAGCTTTGGTCTCTCTTAAACTTCCTTCTAGTTCATTCATCTTCTTTGTCCATTCTCTTTTCATTTGCTCATGGCTATCTTTCCAAGATCTTGTTCTCTTCTTCATGGTGCACTCACTCTCATTGTTGTCTTGATTGTGCTTCCACTAGAGTCTACCACTATGGTTGGTGTATCTCCTCTCAATGGTGGAATATGGATATTAGGGTTTCCTTGGGATTGAGCCATGATCAGGTGCACATTAGCCATGTGGTCTCCTTTTGAATTGTAACATCATTTCACTAAGACCATTCTAGGGGCATGTTTGCTTGAGACTCCTAATTTCTATGCTACTTTCTATGCCAACTCCTTTATTGAAGTACATGGTTTAGAAATAAAGGTAGTAGCACTGTCTGAATCTTTATGTATCTTGGAAAGCTCTAACTAATCACCTAGATTATCCTCAATATCAATGCACATACAAACACATTACTCTATGGATCTAGGCTCTTTTAAATACATATAAGATCTCAATTTGGCACTTAGCAAACCATCCAAGAAATATGCCACTTGTTTGGCTTGTGTGAGTAGTTTTGGAATAGGGCATCTCTTTAGGTACTGCTTAAATGGTCTTCTTACATGTCTAACCATCTCCTGAGGTGTTTGTTTGAAGCTATGGATCATAGATGAAGTATCGTGCCGGATGCCACTCTTGGAGAATTTGATGATAAAGGCTTCGATCAGTTAGTCTATATTCCTAAATTGATCTTGATGTAATGGTTAAAACTACATCAAGGCTATATTCTTGAGTGTTAGACCAAAATCATTATATTGAGTGAATAGGTCATCAACCTATTCCGCTCTTAGCACTTGTCTAAACTTTGCTACATGATCATATGGATCTCCAATACCATCAATGTAATTCTTCATGGATTTCACTTTTTTGGGTTGGCCTTAAGATTCTAGGGTGTTCTATAGGATTAGCCAAGGGAAACTCATCCATGCCTATTTGATGTCTCATATTTTCTTTGCATCTAATCTTGATTGCTCTCTTCCTAAGGCATTTGCAAAGCTCACTTCAGGTCTCTCTCTAGCTCTTCCCCTCTTGTTTCCATGATCTTGGGATGATCCTACCCTTTGGATGCCATGGGAAACATTAGATCTTGCTGGAGGGAAAATCAATTCATCCTTCCAAGTGTAGGTGTGCCTACCATGCTCTATAACTAGAAGCATCCTCTCTGAAGTGTTATCTAGATAGACAACCTTGCCTTGTGTCTCTAGGTCTTTAAACTCATAGATGGTGATTGATCCAACTTTGTTAGGTTGGTCGGGTTTAAACCTCCAAAATGCTTCATCAGTGCTCCTATTCAAGAATAAATCTATGCTCTTATTGTCTTGGGGGGCCCAATTTGGGGTTGTTGTTCTAGACAAGGGCAATTACCATGTCAAGAAGCACTACCTTCTTAATTGTCAATTTGTGGAAGAGGTAGGATGATATGGAGATCTTGAATGAGTGATGTGTGTGAAGATGAAGGTGAGAAGCACACTAGTGCACACACACACACATACACAAACATGGAAGAGACAATAGGAGCGACAATGGAAGGAGAAACACTATCTTGCATTAGTCAATCTAGATCTCTTCAAGCTTGCTCTTACTTGCTGATCTCAACTAACCAACCTCAAAAATGAGCTCTCTAGCACTTTTTATAGTTTTTACACTAGTTTTGAGTGGTTTCAAACCTAGAGTCTGGCCTAGTTAAAAAAATAGGTTGTGAAGCTTATTTGGGGATTCAAATGAAGTCAAAAAATTATAAAAACTGGTACATAATCTCTACTTAGATTCCTCAAGCTCGAGGAATCCTTGTCTTGCACAAAATGGAGCATGGCATAACAAAATTGGATGTTTCTATATACAAATGTTAGTGATAGAAATCATTGTTAGTGTTCTGATCATGGATTGATGAATGAACCTTGAAAAATTTTTGTCTTTATCCTCCCTTGATCTTCATGCCTCTCCTCTTACATGCTTCCTTGATATCTATGCTTATGGTTGTTCCTAACACCCCCTCCCTCTTGCGTCTGTCTTCCTAGACAGATCCTTGTTGTAGGGAGCGATCTATGTAATTTTGTAAGAGGTCATGCACTAGGAAGTGTTCTAAAATGCATAAGCCTCATGTGAGATCTGCTTTGAGTTTTTTCCAACTGATGGCCTGATGCATATCTTGTGGTTGGAACCTATTGTCAGTAGAGTACACCAGCTATTCAGAAGCAAACAGTTGAAGTACATGGGTGGGCTAATTGATAAAAACTTCAGAGTGGTATTCCTAGAAGCTCGTGGTGAACATTTCCTTGAAAGTCAATTTGTAACATGCCCGTAAATACTTAATGCAGCAGTGCCAAGCATAGCATACCTTTAGGGATGGGGTTGTAATCATATCATATAGAAGATCATTATTATCGTGCTTGAGCCCTGGGGTAGAGATGTGAGGTGTGCAGACATGTCAAAAGACTTTGAAAACTATCTGCATGAGATCAAAGATTTTGATTTTCATTTGAGCGGCAACATCTGCCATACAATGAAGGTGTGGTAGCCAATGTCATATGGTTGCAATCATATGCCACTATGGGAGGACCTTGTGGGGGTGCGAAGTATAGGTAGTTTAACCGATCTTGGCATAGTCAATTATTCTATACTTTAATGGTGCAGGTAGTCTAGGATTGGTGGCACATAGTTGGACCATAGCATGGGTTGTAGAGGATGTGTAAGGGTGCCTTCGACCAAGTGTACATCATTTTGGGGTACTCTTGTAGTAGTTATTTTCTCCGATTGGGCTAGAAAATTGTCCCCTTGTTGGCTCATGAAGGCAAGTCCTCAGGTTGGAATTTTGGTGCATGAGTTGGCTTCTTCCCCATTATGCACTTGATTGCAAGATTATATTCTGATGATTACATGAAGTAGGGTTTGTATAGTGATTCATTGATGGAGATGTACCTTCTTAGGTCTAATTCTACAAAGTAGGGAGATTGTAAGATGGACTCTTTTATAGTTGTCATGGCTTGTAACTGTGCCCCTATCCTTATTGAATGTGTTTTCCCCATTTCTTTGAATGGTTTCATCCATGCAAGTCGAGAAAGTTCAAACATGTCTTGCCCTACTTCAATTACTCAGTCACCACTGATAGGTTGTGGCTCGTATTCTTCTTTGAATGTCAGTTCCATGTGAATAGTTACTATTTTTTTTGCTTCTAGGAGCTTGGGTGGGGATTCCGATCATGGAATGGCTATTGGATCTAGCAGATGTCCTTGCAATTTGTTCACTCATGCCAGTAATGTATTTAATTCTTCCATAACTTCAGGTGGTATTGTCTCATGTGGCCAGTGGCACATGTGGTTCCCGTAAATGCAAAGCTTCATTGTACATTTGAAGGAAATTACACTCTGATCATAATCTTCTAGTAGGTGGGTGTGGTCCTGGAGGAGTGTCTTGATTGTCTCTGAGAGGAGAGCTTTGAACCAACTTGGGCTGAGTGGTTCATCGAGATGGTCCATACCTGCTTTGAATTTCTCCCTATTCTGCTCTTGTAGTCACTAATTCTCCTCTTTTGTTGTTGCCAAATGACATAGGAGGCATCCCATATTCTTTGTAAGTTGTGCGTTGTGTGTTACTTGTTGTCTAAAATTTTCTTCAGCATCTACAACCGCTTCTTTTGCCTTTTTCTCCAACTCGAGCTCCATAGTATTATAGGACTCTTGTATCTCCTGATTTTGTGCATTGAGTGAAGAGTTCTTGATCGTGAGGGAGTTAAGACTAGTTTGTATTTGAATTATGGTCTGTTGCTGAGCTTGGTATTGCTATCCTAGAGACAAAAATTATTCTCAAACATGGTTCATACAAGAAAACATTTGTTGAAATGCATTATCTACAATGGATGATGAAAAGAGTGAAGGTGAACATAAAAATGCATGTTGTTCGATATTTGATGCAGAGGGGATGGGGGTGGGGTAGGGAAGTGTGGATGTAGACATGATTGTGGAAAAGTGCATGGAAAAGAGTGTAGGTGTTGTGGTGGGTGTGGGAGGGATGGTGAAGGAAGTGGACATACTGAATGGAGGTGCAATGGGTGGTGAAATATCCATATCACTAGATGTTTGTTCTAATGAGGTAATTGTGTAGAGTGGTGTGATTGTGTGTGATTGTGTTAGTGAAACTACATTAAATACAAGTGTTGATGAGTAAGTTACAAGGATAGGTTCTCACAAAGGTAAATGAGAGGGGGATGGTTGATTAGGAATTTTGGTGATGGAAAGGAGTATAGATGATAGATGAGTTGTAGAAAGAGGGTGGAGAGGAGGGAATGGCATGATTGGTGGTGTCAAGAAGGGATTCGAGGATACCGATGAGAAGGTTGGTGTGGCAGATAGTGTTGAAAATGGCAAGAAGGGGTTGGTCATTTTAGGTACAGTTAAACTAGAAGTGGTGATAATAAGTGAAGATGTGAGGAGGACAATGTTGTGGGAGGGACTAGTAATGGGTGATGCAAGCTGTATTGGTGATTGCAAGGTGGTTTCGATCATAGAGGCTATGTCTTGAGTGTGGGTGGATAAAAGGGTGGTTGGGGAGTTTGATAGGTCTATGGAGGTGGTGTGGTCTTTGGTAGCTGTTGCTATCACTAAGTCTTCATGACCATCATGTCTACTAGAAGTATTGGTGTCGACAATAACTCAAATGTATTCTCCAAATCGAGACAGGAGTCACATGCATAGTGGATCAAATTTTGGTAGGGGCTTGCATTTCAAGAATTGCAACGCTTCCACCACGCCTACATATTGAATCAATTCATTAAATGCATTTACAGAAGTGGCCTCAAACCCACTATTAGCAAGCTCTTCTTGCAAGATTTCTTGGCTTTGTCATTCTTTTATTTGGCGTTATATAATTGTTGAATGACAATTTTGTAAGCTGCTACCCTAGTTGTAGCATCATCTCTCGTATTTGTATGACCTTGAGTGTCTCGTTGTGTGTCCTCTTGTTCTTGCTGATCCATAATATTCTCCTCTTGATCCTATTGGCTTTCCTCATCCTCTTCATCATCATCTTCGATCATCTTGTCATCATCTTCTTGGTCTGCTCTGGACTAGTCGCCTTCATGGTCGGGAACTAGGGTAGCTTGGGCGCTCATATTCTTGGGAGAAGAACCATATGATTAAGAATTGGAACTCACTTGAGAATGCATCATGCATCTCAAAGTCAAATATAGTGTTTAGAGCTTTGGCCTCCATGTGTGGAATTGGAAATGCAAATGCCTCAGGCCCCATCATAGCTATAGATTCAGAAACTGTTTGAGCCTCTGTAACTGGGACAAACCCCGTGGGTGCTTGAGAAGTGGTTCTTGGCACTGGATGTTCCTTTTGATGTGGTTTTTCTAATCAAATACAAATTATAGGAATCACTGATTGGGGCTCCATAGGTGACTACTGAGGTGATGGCTGATGGGAGGGTGTGGCAGCTACTTGTAGGCAAGGGATGGATCCCCTCATTCTTTTTCTTGAGTGTGCTTTGGGCTATTTTTGGGACTAATTGGAACCTAGTACTGTTGTAGCTGAGCACTTGATAAGCCTCTCTTTATTGGAATATCGTATGCTAGGCACATATATATGATACTTGTAATAGCACAACATCCATGAATTACACTCTTCCTTGCCCATCTGTGATTGGCCAAAAATAATTGTTCTTGGACCCAACTAGCCAAGTGGATTGTTTGAGGGCCAATGTTTGCTAGGTATAAGCCAAACCAAATTCTCTTGTGAGCTTGCATAAAGCATTTGTGTGCGGAAAATGCAAAATGTTGCATGCAAATGTGTAGTGGCTTGGACAACTTTGGCATAATAGCAGATATATCTGCCCATTTCAAGACATCACCTTTTTTCATGGGCTCCGTGATAAGTCGCTCTTTCTCTATGGGGGTGTGAGTACCATGAATTTTCAATCCTACCCAAATGAGATCCATTGAGATTCTAAAATTCTTGAAGGGAGGTTATATTACCAAGGAGGACAGTAAGAAGGTACCTAGGAGTTCTTTTTTTACCAAAGCTTGGATGGTGGTGATCAAATAATAACAATGATAGAAATTTGATTCGGGTATAGTTGCACTAAAGTAATTCATGAACCCTGCGTTCTTCCATATTAGGCTCAATTCCTCTATATTCTAGAGCTCTTCAAAGGCTTTAGAGAAGAATTGGTATCTTCCCCAAGTGGTACCATTAAAGCATAGGTTTGCTTCATAGATGTGCTCTATGTTGGCAGGGCTCGTGCTAGACCTTGAAACCAATGAGACTTATTGTGAAACCATTCTGTCCTTCTGATGGGTGGGTATTCAATAGGAATTGGGCCCATAAAACCTTGGAAATTCGGAGGTAACATCAAAGGATGGACTTCTTCCAATAAATTTTCATAATCCACAGATGGTAAGCTAGTGCCCACCCCTGAGGATTCTCTTACCTGCATGTTGATCCTAAATGATTATGAGAAAGATCTGCTACAAAAGGATAACACTGGCATGGAAATTAATCTCAATCCCAAGCCACAATCCTTTTCCATAGCTGATGTGCCTCCTATGTAGCCTTGCTATTGTGAAGTGACTTTTAAACAATCTCTCAATGACTAATGCACGTTGCTAGACTTCCTACATGTTGTGAATAATACATAGATATCCATTCATGAGAGATGTTGGTAGTTGTGGTTGCAAGTCAGTAAGGGTTGGTTTTTACAAGGTTAATCAATTAGCTTGGTGTTAGTGAGTTATTAAAAAGAGAAAGGTTAGTTGCATGAGTTGTCGCACTATATAATAGAGGGAATTGAGGATTTTGGGGCTGCTTAGGCACCCATTTCTTGATGATTGATGAATGGAAATGCTTCATGAGCTTAAATACAAAAGATGGATTGGGAGATGAAGAGGTGGGTGATCAGTGTGATTTTGGAGGGACTATTGTTACATGACTTAGTCTTTGAGCTACTAAATAGGCCTTGGGCACCCCTATGTAAGTGGTTTCTGGCTTGGCCATCATAGAATTCTTAGGTACCGAGAATTGTTGAATTCTCATTGGAGGAGAATGTCTTGGTGATGGCGAGTGTTGAGGTGGACTCATCAATGCCTTTGGTTCGTGCAATGAGCTGGAGAAAGTCGTAAATGTCAGGTGGCCTTTGCGTGCCCACATTTTCTTTTTGCTAGTCATGTTTGGAGACTTACAATGCATCCATGAAGTGGTCTAAATTGGCCTTCTATTGAGGTGTCTAGATCATAGTTGACTTTTCCATGGTGGTTTGTGAGAGGTCATGTGGACACTCTGCTTTGGAAAAGAAGAGAAGTCCAACATTTGCATGACTTGCTCATTAAGAAACAAAGCATTCTATACAATAGATCTAGGCATGCATGTTGAAAGTGTAGAAGGTGTGATCAAGAGGTTATTGCTTCCCATTTTAGCGCTAATAGTGCCCATTTGTTTGCTAATTGTTCCCATCAGCCCAAAGAAGGGGAGGAAATTTTCTTGTGTACTTCTCTTTTCAAGGATAGTCCCCATTTGTCCAAGGAGGGTTCTTATGGATGGAGCGATCTGTCCAAAGTCCTCTCTCTCATTTATTTTGGGAGGGCATGGGTATTCTTCCTCTGAGTGGAGGGAACTAGGGATCTCTAGCAGTATCACTCATTACTATCTTGCCACCCCAAATAGGAGGGAGCTTTTTCTAAGATTTAGGTTCACCGAGTGATTGTATATCCAATCTTGGCCAAGAATCAATGATTCTATCAAGTCATCATCGCGGCAAACTAGGAGCTTCACCATCAAAGTTACATCTTCTATGAGGATAGGAAGTTGCACCTCACACATGCAAGGGGTTTCCATGCCTCCTAGCCCTATGAGCTATGCCTCAATAGGGCGCATTTGGAGTCCCATTTCTTGTAAATGAGACCACCTAATAGACTTGATTAGTGCCCTAATCGCCTTGAGAATGGTGCCTTACCCTAGGAAAACTGTAATGAATCATCTCCTATCCACTATGCTAGGGTGAGTAGATGAATTTGGACACATTTCCATGGATATTTGGGGGCTTCTTCATTGGTACAGGGGTGATGTAGAGGCCTTCTAATTGATTATCGTGATCCCTCCCTAGTCCTTTTCTTCTTAATTTCATATGTTTGATGCATTCTAGGGCTTTTTCCTGAGCTTCCTCTCTAATTCTTTTTTCTTCGTCCTTGTGCTTCTTTGCCAGAGTGAGACATCTATCCATTTCCTCAATCAAAGGTTCTTGGTAAAGCTTGAATCTACAACCACTAATGTAATTAGGCATTATCTCCCCTTCTAGGGTGGCTAAATGTACCGTTCCACTCGTTAAAAGCCTATTTATAATCATAGGCCCATAAGTGCATTTCTCTAACTTCTACACGTGTTGCTTGAGTGTATAGACTAGGACTAAATCTTCTACCTTTAAACCTTTATCCTTTACATGTGTATCCAAATAGGCTTTTTGTCTCTTCTTGGCTGCATATATTCCCACTACTACTCTTAAACTAGTCTAACCTAATCATTCTAAGTCCATGATCCTTGATGATAACTTGTGGTCAATCCATTGATGCTCTTGTGCAACCTTGAGGGTGGGTACCAAAAAACGCAAGGGGAGCATCGCATTTTGACCAAAAACCATATGAAAGGGATTTGCATTGGGTATTGTCTTGTAGGCCCCTTTATATGCCCAAACAATGTGGTGTAATTGTTTGTCCCAATTCGAATGTTTCTTGTTTACGAGTTTAGTCAATACATTGCAAAGGATCTTGTTAGTACTTTCTACTTGTCCATTGGCCTAGGGATGATATGGTGTGGACTTCTTGTGAATCACAATAAAAGCTTGTAACAAATATTCAATGATTTTTTTTACAAAGTGAGTCCCTGTATCACTCACTAGTTCTATAGGCAATCCATACCTTGTAAAGACATTCTCAAATAAGAACTATGTTATCATGTGTGCATCATTCTTTTGTATATCCTTAGCTTCTACCCATTTGGTGAGATAATCTATTGCTACAATGATGTATTCAACATGAGTGCCTTTAGCAGCGGGGTTAATAGGTCCAACAAAGTATATACCCCACTTAGAGAATGCACATCCTCCCATCATGTGTTCCAGTGGCATCTCATCTCTATGTGTTGAAAATTGAGCTCTTTGGCAAACATCACATCTCTTTAAATATGTATGTGTATCCATATGAATAGTAAGCCACCATAGTCCCGAAAATAGCATGGCCTTAATTGTCCCATCAAGCCCAAAATGACCTTTTATGAATCCCTGTTGGAAGAGATGGATGGATACCTCAAGGAAGTGAGGTGGTACTACTAAAACTTGCTTTGTACCAGCTTTGATACACTTTAGAGTTATAAAGTAGGCCCTTTTAGCTTGCAAATGACAACAAGAAAGTACCTGTGTACTTTGGAGTTGATGCTTGACACAATTAATTCAAAACAGACTAGTTCAAGAATAACTAGTGTTGAAAAACTTGTTATTTTGGTCTATACACCTGCTATCTTTTTTACTCAGAGCTTACAATACAGTAACAATTGACAAAATTCCTTTTGAGAGAATTCAATTAGCTTAGATAGCTAATGATTGCAAGTGGAATCATTTAAAATGATCAACTATGCTATGAGAAATCATTTTAGCAAATCAAATCTTACCCTTGACTTTTTAGGGACTAACTAGTAGATGACCAGTGAGAACTTCGAAGATGATTTCTCCTAGATGCTTGAACCAAATGCCTTGAAAATTTGACAATTCACTGAGATGTGACCAGAAGAAATTGATTGTTTTGAGTAGTCATAGCAGAGAAGTAGACAGAGATGTTCAACGAGCTACATGTATTATATCACATGATTGTACAGAGTCATTGGCATTATAATGATGCTCAATGATGATGAACTGAGTGAGCTATGGTGTGAGCTACTCAAGTTCTACAAATGATCAAGAGAGAGCTCTAAATGAGGCACACTACCCCGCGAGTTTTTCAAGAACTTTTTATCAGTATTTCTTCTAAGTTTGAATTTCGAATTCAAACTTGGCTCCAATCAAAAAGTAGCTCCTCTAATTTAGGAGACATTCCCTAATCTTGAATTCGTAGCTAATATTCCTCCTAACTCCATGAGTTATAAGCTTTTACAAGATTCTCCAAGGATTTAATGATTTACAATGGTGAATGATCAATTAGTTACAAGCTATAGTTCACATGACTCATCAAGTGCTTTCACACAATGCCTTCCATGCTAAGACAAATGTGTAGGCTTGTACATTTGCACCAACATCTCCCCCCAAGCCAAACATCTTGGCTTGCATTGCTTCATCAATCTTCTTGAATATCCTGTAATCCAATCATGGTTTTAAACCTACAAAGTTTAGTACCATCAAGTGCTTTGGTTAACAAATTAGCACACTGAATATTTGTAGATACATATGCTATTTGAATCTCTTTGCTCAAGAGTTTCTTTCTAACATAGTGGTAGTGCACTTCTATATGCTTAGTTCTTGCATGATGAATAGGATTGGCTGCAAGATGCAAAGAACTAGTATTATCAACAAAGATCATTGGTGAATGAGTATGAAGTCCCTAATCTAAGTAGAGCATTCTAATCCAAATAGCTTCTTGTGAAGCCTTTGCTAATCCCCTATATTCAGCCTTTGTTGAAGATGGAGAAACAATTGGTTTCTTTCTTAGAAGACCATGAGATGGGCTTATCATATGCAAAAGATAAATAGCTAGAAGTACTTCTGTGAGCCTTACATCCTACCCAATCTGCATCTGAGTACAACTTTATGTCCAAATCTGATGTGTATGGGAAGTAAAGACCTTGATTATGAGTACCTTTGAGGTACTTCAAAATTCTTTTAGCAGCTTCAAAGTGAGGTGCTCTAGGTTTATGCATGAATTGACTCAGAACACTTACTCCATAACATATGTCAATCCTTGTTAATGTTGCATAATTTAGACTCCCAACTATGATTTGATAATCTGCAATGTCTTCAAGAAAATCACCTTGATGAGCAGATGATGTAGATTCATGTAAGTGATGCTTGGAAGGGAGGTTGCATAAAATACCATTCAAGAAGCATGGGCATATCATTTATGATTTACCTCCATAGGGGTGCTAGCTACTTTTGCATCCTCTAAGTGGAACTTCTTCAACATGTCCTGCACATATTTCCTTCGAGTGATGTAGATTCGAGAGTTAGTGTATACCAACTCAAGTCCAAGAAAATATTTCAGAAACCCTAGGTCAATGATCTTAAACTCCTGCATCATCTGGTTTTTAATTTGTTTGATGTCATTGGCATCACTACCTGTAAGAATGATGTCATCCACATATACACATAAATATATCATTTTTGAATTACTCCTCTTGATAAACAGAGAAGAATCTTCCTTGCTCATCATGAATCCTTGGTCTTGAAGATAGGTTGTTAGCCTATGGTTCCATGCCCTAGGTGCTTGCTTCAAACCATAAAGAGCTTTTTTTAATTTGCATACATGATTTACCTTGCTTGGATCTTCATAGCTAGGAGGTTGAGCCATGTAAACCTCCTCTGAAATCCACCCATTGAGAAAGGCATTTTTCACATCTAATTGATACATATTCCGATTTCTAGATGTAGCTACACTTACCAATACTCTAATGGTTGGCATATTAGCCACAGGTGAAAAGGTTTGTTCATAGTCTATTCCATGGATTTGTGAAAACCCTTAGCCAAAAGCCTAACTTTGTATTGTTTATGGATCCATTTGAGTTCCTTTTGATTTTCTAAATCCACCTAGAACCAATTACCTTCATTGATGCTTTCTTGGGTACTAGCTCCCAAGTTTCACTCTCTTGGAGTGCTTCTATTTCTTCATCCATAACCTCCTTCCATTCTATTTTGGTACTTGCTTCTTCATATGAAGAAGGTTCTTCAAGTGATGAATCCTTAGCAGGATAAATGGAATGCTTAGTGACTAATGAAGTATCATACCCATATCTGATTGGCTTCTTTCTCCCTCTTTGTGATCTCCTTAAGGCTTGGTTAGATGACTTAGGTATGTCCTCCAACCTTTTCATCTTGACTTTGCCTTTTGATTTCCATGATCTAAACTCTTCCAAGTTGATGGTGACCTCATCATCTGATTTGATGTCTTCAATTGTGCTTGGCTCCTTCTTGGTGAGGCTTGGAAATTCTTCTTCCAAGTTGTTTGTTGTTAACCTTTGGACTTGTCCTCTCCAATCATTATAGCACAAAGGATTAACTAAAACTTCATCAAATTCTCAATCCAGGAAGTATGCACAATCCCTTCTTGTTAATGGAATCCAAGAATAAGAGGAAACATGGCTGATTTCTAAGAAATTAGTGAAGATGAAGAGGGAAAACTAGGGTTTTGAAAATCTTGAGCTATACAAAAGCATTTTCAATCATCTTTGTGCCTAAAGTGTGCCATTTTCTCTGTAGATTAGAAATATAAAGTTAGATTTCAAAAACAATACCTGCATCACATAGATGAGACAATCACAATTCTATAAAAAATGAAGATTTCCATTTCGAGCATTGATCTCTTCCAACACTTCACTCAATAGACTGATAATATCCTCTCATACACCACTCAGAAATGATGGAGAATGTTAATCTCCAAAAGAACAACTTACTCTTGTGATTAGAGCACCTCTATACCAAGAGTAAGTCAAACACTTCACTAATTTAGAGGATCAATTGCTAATTATCAAAAGATTAACAAATCTGTGAAGAAGATGAAACACAGAAAAGTCTGCTGCACTATTTCTCCACATTGACCTATCAAACGTGTAAAGTTTTTTATGAAACTTTGTACGAAGTATCTCCTAGAGATTGCGCATCTACTCCAAGTTGAATCTCATCAAAAGATTAAGTGTAGCTTGAGAAATCAACTTCTCAAGTTACCTATGTCAGAAACTGTTACTCAGAACAGTTGACTTTACACCTGTAACTTTTAAGACTTGGTTCTCCTTGAATAGAACCCGTTTTACAAAATGCTTCTAGACATAAGTAGCTTATCTTCCAACTTAAAGATTAAGCCCTCACTCATGCAAAACTTTAAACTGTGCTAGGAGAAATGACCAAAACATTAACTTCGAAATCTGCGCCTGTTTTAAGAACCAGTGAACATACTTCACATATGAATGTTCCTACACTTAATTCACTCAGCCTGATTACAATTGGAAGCTAAAACTTTGCACAGAGGTCAAGCAACTCTCAACTTAGACTTGTACAAAAGCATTTCACAATTGATCTACTGTAGAAGGAGAACACGCAGAAACATCGGGCGCAAAAATTTTCATTTACTCAGAAGAATTACAACTGAGTGATGAGAGCTAACTCAAAATCACTTTCCTCTTTTTCATGACTTCTAACTTCCTCAAACTTTGATTCTAACTATTGTCACATATGCTCTCATACATGCCCCGACTTTTCTCAAAGTATTTATAGATAATTTGTACATGATTCTTACTGAACAAAAGATCTAAGTCATCTATGACTATACTAATGTACATATGTGTACACTTCTCTTGTCCTCTGAATGTAATCTTCTTCCACACTTTAGGAATTGATTCTTCCTTCATCATTTGATCTTCCAAGCCTTCAATTGGTGATTGGTCTGCACCAACAGCTCCCCCTCAATCATCAATTGAGGTTTTCTCTGTCTTCTTTATACTTGTCATGTCTTTGAACCTTTGTAACTTAGGTCCATCCAGACTCTTTGTCATCATATCTGCCACTTGTTCTTTTGTTGGAGTGTACATCACTTCAATCTCTTTATCTAGTACCTTTTCCCTCAAGAAATGATACTGAATCTCTATATGCTTAGTCCTGGCATGAAAAACAGGGTTAGCTGCCAAATACAAAGAACTCATATTGTCTCCAAAAATTATTGGAGTACTATGATCAGTCTCAAAACTTTTCATCAAGGTCTTCAACCATATCACTTCTTTTGCAGCTTCTACCATTCCTTTATACTCAGCTTCTGTGGATGATAAAGCAACTGTGTGTTGCTTCTTTGAACACCAAGAAACTAACTTATCTCCAACATAACATAGATATCCATGAGTAGACCTTCTATCATCTGAGTCACCTGCCCAATCTGCATCACTAAACACTTTGATTCTTGTGTCAGAAGTGAAACCATAATACAAACCTTCACTTAGGGTTCCTTTGATATATCTGAGTACCCTTTGGGCTGCAATCCAATGAGTCTTCTTTGGACAATGCATAAATTGTGACAACACACCTACTGCATATGATAGATCTGGCCTTGTCAAGGTAGCATAGATTAGACTACCTACCAAACTCTGATATTTCTTCATGTCATTGAATTCTTCACCTCCATACCTGCTTAATTTATGATTTACCTCCAATGGAATGGTTGAGGTCTTGCAATCTTCCATGTTAAACTTGACTAGAAGATTCTTCAAATATCTCTCTTGTGAAACATATACTCCATGTTGAGTATACACAATCTGCATTCCTAGAAAATAAGATAAGTTTCCCAAGTCACTTATCTTAAACTCCTTCTCTATTTGCTTCTTGAGTTCATTGATTCCTTGAGCATCTGTTCCTGTAACAATAATATCATCAACATAAATGCACATGTAAATGTATCCATTTTCACTTGCCTTCACTAGCAAGCTACTATCTGCCTTTGATGCTTGAAATCCACATTCATTCAAGAACTTGACCAATCTGTAATTCCAAGCTCTTGGGGCTTGCTTTAACCCATATAAAGCTCTCTTGAGCTTACACACATAATCTGATCCAATTGATTCCATGAAACCTTCTGGTTGCTCCATATATACTTCATCTGCAATGTATCCATTTAGAAATGCATTTTTCACATCCAATTGTGATAATTTCCATCCCTTGCAAGCAGCAATAGCAATCAATGTCCTAATTGTAGACATCTTAGCAACAGGACTAAAGGTTTCATCATAATCTACCCCATAAGTTTGGGCATAACCTTTGACCACAAGTCTAGCCTTATATCTAGACACCTTACCATCTGCAAACCTCTTTGTTTTATATACCCACTTACATCCAATGACCTTCTGATTCTTTGGTCTTGGTACTAGTTCCCAAGTTTCATTTTCAAGTAGAGCATCATACTCTTCCTGCATTGCCTTCTCCCAATTCTGTTTACCTCTGGCTTCTTCATAAGTGGTTGGATCTTCTTCTGTCTTCACAATGTAGGCATAATCTTTTGTTGTTAGGAAAGATGTATCATAACTATACCTTATAGGTTCTTTCCTTTCTCTTGTAGATCTTCTGATTTCTGCACTTCTTGAAGTTTCAGCCTCATTTGATTCTGGATCAAATCTTGGCCCTTCTTCTACATGATCCTGCACTCTACATCTAGAGTCAACTTCATCAACAATTTCTTCACATACTTTTACCTTTGCCTTTCCTTTCCTTTGAATTTCTTCAACACCTGTATACTCATTTGGTGATCCTGTATACCACATATTTTGCTCATCAAATGTCACATCTTTAGTAACAAGAAATTGCTTTGTGAATGGACTCCACAACCTATAACCCATCTGTCTATCATCATATCCAATAAACACATACTTCTCTGCTTTTGGTTCTAGCTTATGTCTTAATTGTGAAGGAACATAAGCATATGCAATACATCCAAATACTTTACAATGATCAAGACTAGGCTTCTTACCCCACCATGCTTCATAAGGGGTTCCTCCATCCAAAGCTTTGCAAGGCAACCTATTCACAAGATATGTTGCAGTGTTAATGGCTTCTGCCCATAAGTAATTTGGACAATTCTTTTCCTTCATCATGGCCCTTGCAAACTCTACAAGAGTCCTATTCCTCCTTTCTGCTACTCCATTCTGTTGAGGGGAGTACCTGCAAGTTACTTCTCTTTTGATACCTGCATTCCACAAATAATCATCAAACTCTTTTGAGAAATACTCTCCCCCTCCATCTGATCTTAACCTCTTGAGCTTTTGCCATGTGATCCTTTCTGCATAAGCATGAAAATGTTTGAATGTCTTGAAAACTTCTGATTTATCCTTGATTACATACAAAGTAATCCACCTGGTTGCATCATCAACAAACAACACATAATATCTGGATCCATTTATGCTATAGTCCCTTGAGGGACCCCATACATCTGTATGAACCAATTCAAGCATATTTGAATACTTGTACCCTGATTTGTTGTAAGAACTCTTATGTGCTTTACCTAATTGACAAGCTTCACACTTGTACACCATATGTTGCCCTTCAATATTTGGCAATCCAAGCACCACCTGATTCTTTGACATCTCCTTTATAGCTCTCTCATTGAAATGACCTAGCCTTTTATGCCATAGGTCTAATTCAGATACCTTTTGACTTCCATAGGTAAACAATGCATGTCCCACATTACCTTGGACTTTGAGAGTGAACAATCTTCCTTCCTTTTTACCTGCAATTATGTTTCTATATCCCTGATTTGGATCTTGTACATAAACACCATCATTTGTGAATCTTACCTCATATCCTTTCTCCACAATTTGCCCTACACTTATCAAATTTTTAGGAATAGTAGGAACATAAAGTACCTTGCTCAGAAGTGTACTTCCACTCTTTGTCTTCACTGATCCAATGCTCTCCACTTTATGTTTGGTATTGTCACCTGTTTGAACTGTATGTCCATTCACCCTTGCTTCCATATCAGTCATCAAGGATAGATTCCCACTCAGATGGTTGCTACATCCTGAGTCAATATAGAACACTCTTTGATCTTCTCCCATTGATTCATGAGTTGCATTCAAGATAAGAGTCATGTCATCCTTCTGATCTGATGCATAATTGTAATAATTGTTGTTGTAGGACTGAGATTGGAAGTTTCTTCCACCTCCTCTACCATATGATGTCCTACCACCTCTTCCTCTGAAATTGCCTCTTTGGTTTCTGCCTCCTCTACCTCTTTGGTTATAATTCTGATTATTGCTTCCACCATTTTGATTATTATACCAACAATCATTTGCCAAATGATTTGTTCTGCCACAAATCCAACAAGCTTTAGCATTATCTTTGTTCTTACCTCCTCTTCCTTTACCTCTGAAATTTGTCTTCCCTTTTGTGAAGTTAGCTTGGTTTGAATTCCCTTCATCATCATTTGATTGCTTTCCCTTGCCATTCTTTTTCTTGTCCTTGGAGTACATAGCTTGACTTGTACTTCTATCATTGTCTCCTTTAAGATCCTGCTCAAAGGTTAGCATGTGTCCTAGCAATTGATTAAGGTCAGGAGTAAAGTGATCAAGTGACAACTCTATGGACAATATAAAAGGCTTCCACTTCTCATCTCCTCTCAAACCTGTAAGTATTTGTCTTACCAACTTTTCTTCTTCAATATCTTCATCCACTGCTCCCAAGCTATCTGCAATATCTTTCATCCTTGCCACATAATCTGAAATTGATTGTGAGCTCTTCTTCTTGAAGGTTGTGAACTCAGCCCATAGTGAGGACTTCCTTGACTTAGTTGTATTTTGGAAATGCTCTTCCAAGGCATTCCAAACATCTGTAGCACTTTCCAAACCTCTGATGTGAGGTAAAAGGTAATCATTTACAGCCATGTAAATGATGCTCCTTGCTTGAGCATCCTTTCTCATCCAAGTCTTCAACATTGCAAGTTCTTCCCTAGTAGGAATACTTGGATCTGCAAACTCAGGTTTTTCTTCATCTCCTGTAATAAATGATATAAGATCTTTGCTCATGAGGTGTGCTTCCATCCTCATGGACCATGCTGGATAGTTCTCCCTATCTAGCTTATCAATCTGCAAGCTTTCTCCCATCTTGTATTCACCTGTGTATTGAAATCTTCAAGCTTTACAAACAATGTATGTACCTTTACTTCGAATTGAACTCCTTTTGCCTTTCTTGATGTCAAATAGTCTTCTCCTCAAGCTTTGACTCCAAGCTTTCACTTCTTAGTCCTTCAAGTGTTGAATTTCTTGAATCTGTAGCAGTCGGGATCCTCCTTTTCTTCAAATTGATGTCTCCTGCTCTGATACCACTGATGGAGAATGTTAATCTCCAAAAGAACAACTTACTCTTGTGATTAGAGCACCTCTATACCAAGAGTAAGTCAAACAGTTCACTAATTTAGAGGATCAATTGCTAATTATCAAAAGATTAACAAATCTGTGAAGAAGATGAAACACAGAAAAGTCTGCTGCACTATTTCTCCACATTGACCTATCAAACGTGTAAAGTTTTTGATGAAACTTTGTACGAAGTATCTCCTAGAGATTGCGCATCTACTCCAAGTTGAATCTCGTCAAAAGATTAAGTGTAGCTTGAGAAATCAACTTCTCAAGTTACCTATGTCAGAAACTGTTACTCAGAACAGTCGACTTTACACCTGTAACTTTTAAGACTTGGTTCTCCTTGAATAGAACCCGTTTTACAAAATGCTTCTAGACATAAGTAGCTTATCTTCCAACTTAAAGATTAAGCCCTCACTCGTGCAAAACTTTAAACTGTGCTAGGAGAAATGACCAAAACATTAACTTCGAAATCTGCGCCTGTTTTAAGAACCAGTGAACATACTTCACATATGAATGTTCCTACACTTAATTCACTCAGCCTGATTACAATTGGAAGCTAAAACTTTGCACAGAGGTCAAGCAACTCTCAACTTAGACTTGTACAAAAGCATTTCACAATTGATCTACTGTAGAAGGAGAACACGCAGAAACATCGGGCGCAAAAATTTTCATTTACTCAGAAGAATTACAACTGAGTGATGAGAGCTAACTCAAAATCACTTTCCTCTTTTTCATGACTTCTAACTTCCTCAAACTTTGATTCTAACTATTGTCACATATGCTCTCATACATGCCCCGACTTTTCTCAAAGTATTTATAGATAATTTGTACATGATTCTTACTGAACAAAAGATCTAAGTCATCTATGACTATACTAATGTACATATGTGTACACTTCTCTTGTCCTCTGAATGTAATCTTCTTCCACACTTTAGGAATTGATTCTTCCTTCATCATTTGATCTTCCAAGCCTTCAATTGGTGATTGGTCTGCACCAACAAGAAATACACAAGAAAAACTCACAAATTCCATAGATTTCACAAGAGAAACACTCAACAAATCAAGAAGACACTCAAGGGAAGTAGAAACATGATTTTCTTGCAAGAACCTCTTCACATTACTTGAGTGGAAATTACAACTCATGGAACAATAGCAGCAACAACCCTTACAAAGTAGAATAAACTATCCTTTATACTTTCTCAAGTGTCCCTTTTCACACTTGAAATTTGGTCTTTCTACTTTCCAATCTAAAAATATGCTAGTGGAGAGCTTCTAAAAATTCTAAGAAAAATATATATTCTTTTGATACACATGAGCAAGATGTTTCCTCATTTTTTACATCATTTGGATAATTATTTTACAAGATAATGGGTTTTTCTTACAAAAAATCCTATTCTAACATTTTCTTCCCCTCCTAGACTTTTTGGTAGTGGATTGACAAAAAGTCTCTTCTTCAGCATTCCTTCACTTCTTTTTCCTTTCATATTCCTGTGCAAGTAAATCGTGGATTTTCCTTTCTGTCACATTTAAATTGTTCACCATTTCAAAAAGAGCTTTCCTCCACTATACTATTGCCGCTGTTTTGTCTATCACATCCTTCTTTAAATACTATGTATATGCAGCTTCATAGGGAGTCAACCTTGATTTAGTTACTACTGATAAATTCCAAAAACTTTTTGATTCTCTTAAAAAAAATCCATAGTCAAAGGTGTCCTAAAAAATCTGTAAGTAATGGCTTCCCAAAAATACAACTCTGCTATAGTATGCCATGAGACATATTCTATCAGGTGTTTCTCATATAAAAAAGTAATGCATCTCTTTGTGAGATAAATCCTATATAATTAAGTATTCTCACATTTGCATCAGTGAAAGTCTCTATACAAGTGACAATTAACCTCATGATTCGTACAATTAATATACAAGCTGGATCATTGACATCTTTGTATGTTGCTATAATAGATTCTACTGTGTCTACCATGTATTTCTTTGTTGGCCATGATCCTTTCTTTGGTCCACCTATTTTAGGAAAATTCAGCCATCTTGCTGGGATCAAGCCTTCATTTCTCCTGCTCCAATAGTCTGACCATTCCCTTCTACTTGCCACTAGACAGTATGCTCGATTAATCTTTAAATGTAAAGGAGCCTCTTTCCAATTTTTTCTACAGTCCATATTGGCATCTAACCACCTCTTTCTCCACTTCGGATTATATCTTCTTCATATTCCAAGTACTTGTTAGGTGGTATTCCAACTCTTGTAGTTTGATAGTTCTTCATACTTTTCAAAATCATGCAAAATGGGATTCCAAGTCCATCAGCTGCCCAATGATGTTGATCTAGACTCACACCATTTTCCAATGCAAAGTTTACAATTTTCTCTTCATATTCATTATGCATTTTTCTAATGAACTCCATTCTTGATTCTCTACTGGTTAATAATTTCTGTACAAATTCTTCAGAGTAATCTTCCTCTTGTCTATTGTCTGTTTCTATGTAACTTTCCTCTGGTGGTGGTGACATTCTGGTTTCCTTCCTCTGATCTTCTTCTACCTGTTCCTATAACTTCCTTACATGTTCCTTTTCCCTTCCTACTTGGATTTCCAATTGTTTCTTTAATTCTGATACTTGTCTCATTAATTCAATATTCCTTCATTTCTTTGGTTTCTTTCAATTCCTCCTGTAATCTTTGGACTTTTTTTTCAATCCTTCCAGCTCTTCTTGATTGTCCTTAATTGCTTGTCTTTCCACCTTTACCTGCCCTTCATCCATTAGCAATTTGTTGATTTGTTCATTAGCTCTAACCATAATTTGATAGGACTCCTGCAATATTCTATACTTAGATTCTATTCTCTTTATTTCTCCTTCTATTTTAGACATACTTTCAGTCTATTTTGCACATTTCTCTCAAAAAATCTAATCTTATTTTGGTTCTGAACCTCCTGTGCTTCCATGTGGAATAATCTTTCTAACAGGCTGTCATTCTTTCCCTATATTTCCTTTATATGCTCAGTGATCTTTTCTTTTTCCTTCTTTTGATCCTCTATGACTCTGCTATCTTTGATAAATTCTGATTTAGTAGCCATACCTGACATTATCATATTCTTGCTTGATGGTCTAAAATGATCTATATTATCCATGATAATTTTGCAAGCACTTCTAATATCTTTTGGTATCCTTTCTAATCCATAACTAGGATCTATCTGCTTGAGTTCAATTTTTTTTTCTTCCTTAACCTTCTCATCTTCATCTGTTTCTTCATAAACAGGTACTTGATCTACTTTAAGGTATGATCCCTTTTTTTCTTTTAAATTCTCTTCAACCTCTTGGTCTGATTCAACTTTCTCTCCTTCATTTTTTATTTCTTGTGTTTGTTCGGATATTGTATGTCCTGCTTCATAAGTTTCTTCCTTGTCTGAATGCTCCTGCTGATTTACTTCTTCCTTCTTCTCTTCATTCTTTAGGAAATTGTTTCCTGTTATTGTATCATCTATATCCATGGGCTCATATGTTACATCCTATTTTTCTATCTGTTCTTCATCTCTAGTTTGTTTTCCCAAATCCAACAAAACTTCTTCAATCTTCTGATTTACCTTTGCCTCTTTTTCTTTATGATAGACTTCTTCCTCATCCTCTTCTTGTCCCTTATTTTCTTCAGTATTTTGTACTTCTTGCTCTTCTACAGACAGTTGACAATATGGTTGTTCTAAAGGTTTAGTCCAAATTGGTTTTGACCCTCTGTCTACAACTCCACTACTGAGTCCTACATTCACTCTGATATTTTCTTGCAACATTTTTCCTTTTCCCTTCAACCTCCTCTTCTCTTCTTCATAACTTATTTCCTTTGTGGATTCTTCAACAATCTGGATTCCTTTTGAACTTCCAACCAATCTTTTTGTTGATTTGTCCATCTCTAATGTTTGCACTGATTTTACTGGTGTGCTTGGTACAGATAAATTTAAACTTCTCAATAGGAAGCCTTCTATATCAGTATCTGAGTCTAAAGATAAATTTGTTTCTTTCCTTGTTCTACCTGGCTTATCTGGTTTCACTTCCTCTTCTTCTTTTGTTATTGATTGTTCCACCACTTTCCCCTTGCTTTTCCTAGTTAGTTTCTTCTTATGAACATTCTTCTTTGGAACCCTTTTCTTGGCTACAATTGTGCTTCTAGTTTCTACAGGTCTGTGCAACACTTTGAAATATGCTAGTAATTCCACCTCTTTTTTAACAATCAGTTCTTCTATCTTTGTAGCCATCATCTGATCATGAAGTTCTTCATAATATTCTATCTCCTCTTGTTTCTAGTCAGTGGCCTTTTCTAAATAGTTTTCTAGCATCTTCTGATATTGGGCCTCATATAAAGCTCTCTTATCACTTCCTTGAATTATGTAAGCATAAAGGTGTTCCTTACTGGTCTGAGGTGGATGTGGATCTTTGTCAGCCTATACTTCTTTCTGAGCAGCTATGATTTCCTCCTTGGAAGCTTCTTCTTACTCCAATTCCACCTTCCTGGGATCTATTCTTCTCTTCTTGCTGGGCATTACTTCTTTAGTCACTGCTTTCCTCTTCATACCTGATCCTCTCATACCTGTTCTGACTTTGTGTTCTCCAACTTGAATGACTTTGGATGGACTTTTTATTCTTGCTATTATGCTTCTAAAGCATTGAGCCTGAGGTGCCAACTTCAATTGATCCTCCATGTCCAAAACATGATATATGATTCTCGTCAGAAATTGAGCTCCATTCATAAATTTCTTTTGTTGCCAATGCTTAGCAACTTCAATTGTTCATGAATATAAGGAGTCATATCCATTACTCCAAAAGGTTTAGTTTTATCTTTATTATTGAGCATAATGAGAGTAACATGTTTATGGGGCATATTGTATCTTGGTTACTTAGGAAAACAGAAGAACTGTAAGAACATCCTTGTGGAAAACTCCTCATTCTCTCTGCCCTTGAAATCAACAAACTTGGAGAATCGAGCATAAGTGGCTGCATTCTTTTTGACAAAACTGCCATCCAATTTAGTTCCCATGGAATAAAAGTGAAGAGCTGTTCTGATGTATTCTACCTTGATTGTGATTTGTGTCTCATTGCCCTCTTTATCTTTTACTGAACATCTGAAATATGCTTCATTTCCTTTGCCTAGCTCCACCAAACTAGACATGAATTGGGAGACTCTTTCAAAATCTATAAAGAAAACAGGTTCTTCCAAAATTTTATGGAGTCCCACTGCCTTCCACCTCGTATAATTGGCAGTTGCCCTCTAAAATTTATAGAATTCTTGGCATAGCATTGTATATTTGTTACCTCCGACCTTCACTGTGAAAATATGTTGACCAATGATCCTGATGGTTTCCTTAAGCTCCTTAATTATCTGTTTCGCTTCAGTGAGATCTTGTTCTGCATCAGATTCCAACTCCAAAACTTCCTCAAGTGACACACTATCTAGGAACCAATGTCCCCTTGACACCATCACTGATTCAACTTTAAAGTCATGAATGGAAAGTTCTTTTGTATTCACCATCCTGTAAAGTCAAAAAGAACATACACCAGACATACACACTTTCCCATTATGAGTGATGTTTGAAAAAAAAGGAAAGATCTTACTTTGAAGTCAAAGATTTCCACAACCTCACACTGTTGGTGATTTTCAAGACTCAAAATAGGTGATCATTACAACTGAAGCAAGATTTCTATTGTTTTTTTTGTGCTTACTTAGGAAAGAAAGGAAAAAAAAGATTTTAAAATGTACAAGAGAAAGTTAATGTCACACATAGAAATAAAGATTTGATGTTTCTTTTTCACTAAATTTGCACCTGATTTTTTTCATATATTTTTTCCACTCTTTTTCTATACATTTTTCTCATCATTTTTGTCTTTTTTTTTCAATTTTTTCAATCAAATTTTTCTATTTATATATATATATATATATATATATATATATATATATATATATATATATATATATATATATATATATATATATATATATATATATATATATATATATATATATATATATATATATATATATATATATATATATATATATATATATATATATATATATATATATATATATATATATGTGTGTGTGTGTGTGTGTGTGTGTATATATATATATATATGTATATAATTTTTCTTTATAACTTTTTCTTTTACGTCTATTGGTCATCCTGGTTTTGATTTGTTGGCTATTCTAGAGTACTTTGTTTTATTTGCCTTCTGAGTTAATAGATAGGCAATTGATTAAGGAAACTCTCTTCCCCTCCTACTCTTTTTCCAAGAAAAAGAGTTGTGACAAGTGCATGGGAATGCTCTCATGTGCCTAGTGAATGCACAACATTGTAATGTTGCCCTACTCATGCATACTCTAGAAATGCATTTCTCAACATGATGCAAAACTGAGGTCTTAGGCAATGTACCCAAGTGGTTATATGATGAAGAGGCTTCCCTACAATGAATTCTAGAGAAGTTATGTGGTTGTAAATGATTGTGATTTCCACTTGTGTGTTGTATTTCTGGTACCAGGTTGGTCTTCCTAATCCAACAGGTTCTGTGTTGATTCTTGAACTTCCTTGAATCTTGGAGACATACTTCTTTTGAGAACTATTTCATCTCCTTAGGTCTCCATACCCACTTAATATTTTGATTTGGAGTCTTTTGAGCTGGTTTTGGCTTCCATCTCCAGACTTGCTTCAGAATTGATTGCTTCTTCTCATGTCCTTCTTGCCTATGTTGAGATTTTCTTTTGTCATGGAAATTATTTTCATGTAGATCCAAAGTTGCTTCTAATGGAAAAATAAATTTCTCCATTTCCAAACTATGAATCTCCTCATTTGTTTCCTACTTATCATGATTAGCAAAAGGTATTAAAAGTCTTTTGCCATTCAATATCAAATGAAGAGACATTTTTTCAAAGTTCATTATGACCTTTCCTTATTTCATCCATGGTTGTCCTAAAATCATTTTTTCAGACATCAGGTGATCAGGCCATTCTTCACATTCTATATTCATATGTTCTTGGTCCAATTCGACTATGATTGTTTGTGTAGACATAGTTTGAACTATTTGTCTATTTAGGTTTTTGATTAAGGTTTTACTTATTTTCCCTTTGGCATTCAGTCTATCTAGCAATTCGGTACTGATCAAATTGACTTGTGCTCTAGAATCTATCAAATCCCTAATTTGTTCATTATGGAAATTCATTGTAATCATAGGTAAGTGTTCTCTTACTTTACCTAAAGTTTTCTCACACATGAAAACTTCCCTTATTTCTTTAGACTTCCTCATTCTTTCCCTAGCTTCTTGTTGAGCTTCATACCTAACTTTTTCCTCTTCTTTCTTTCTATTTTTAGATTGATGTATTTTTCTCCATTCTTGAGCTGTCAATGGGTGATTATATCTCAGTAGTCTACATCCATTTATGAAATTTGGCATGATTTCTCCATCTATATTGGCTAATTGGATAGCTCCACTATTACTTATTTGATTGATAATGTAAGGTCCATGTCCTCTTTTCTGAAGTTTCTTCTGGTTTTCTTTCGAGGTGTATGCTAAGACTAAGTCTCCAACTTGCAAGTCCTTGTCCTTGATATGAATATCATGCTATGTTTTTTGCCTCTTTTTATCTGCATAGATGCTCATGACAGCTTGAAGTCTTGAAGCTCCAAGTTTCTCTAACTCGAGCACTCTTTCAGATAGTTCATGTCTAGTCCAGTGTGATTGATTTCCCACCTTCAATGTAGGTATGAGAAATTCTAATGGCAAAATTGCATTTTTTCCATACACCAAGTTAAATGGTGTTGTACCAATAGTAGTCTTATATGCCACTCTATATGCCCATAGAACATGATTAAATTGCAAATCCCAGTCATTCCTGCTTGTATTCACCTATTTGGACAAGACAGTCCAGAGTACTTTGTTAGTACTTTCTGCTAATCCTTGTGCTTGAGGATGATAAGAGGTTGATTTTCTATGACTAATCATGAAGTGATCAGTTATGTTCTCAATTACCTGATTTAGGAAATGAGTTCCCCTATCACTTACCAACTCAATTGGTACACCAAACTTGGTGATAATATTCTCATAAAGAAATCTTGCAGTAGTATGAGCATCATTTCTTCTTGTAGCCTTAGCTTCTGCCCACTTGGTGAGGTAATCAATGGCTACAATTATATATTCTGCATGAGAGTGTTTGGCAGGAGGATGAATGGGTCCAATGAAGTCCAATCCCCATTTGCTTAATGCTCTTGCTGAAATGAGTGGTATCAATGGCATATCATCTCTTTTACTAGGTTGACTTGTTCTTTGGCATATGTCGCACCTTTTCACATATGTCCTTGCATTAGGAAAGAGAGTTGGCCACCAAAATCAAGAGTACAGTATGAGTTTAGTAGTTCTCTCACTTGAAAAGTGACCTCTTGCTACTCTTGAATGGGCCATCTCTAGCATTTCCACATACTTATCTTCAGGAACACAAATCCTCAAATATCCATCTCCTCCTTTCTTGTACAACTAGTTTCCTATCAATTGATACTCCTTGGTCATTTCCTTTAAATTTCTAGAGTCTGCACTAACTTTTCCTAGCTCAAGTGGTTGCTCATTTCTCAACTCCTCAACTATGTGTGCACTCCAATCTTGGTTTTTCTGAAACAAGTACAAAGTTACAATATCTATGTGTTTCAAAGATTGACATTTAGAATAATTAGAAACATATCTCTCCACATCCTGAGTCTTTGTGGGCCAATGGACACCCATTCTAGCAAGATTATTTATAGTGGCAATTGTAGAAGCATGAATAAATGGATTCCAACAGTGAGCTTTCTCTAGATATCTTGCTTGCTCATCTTCTAGAATACAATACTCCAGTATACCAATGTGGTTCACATGATATAAGTCTCCAACAAGTAGTACAAAGTTTCTGCTTTGTAATACAAGATGTGTGGTATTATTGTGTGTTCTACATGGTCCAACAGTTAACAAAGGTACCAAAGTCATTGCCCAATCGGGAATGCTTTCTACCTTGAACATATATGCATCTAGTAAATCATCATCCAGAGGTGAATCTTGTTCTTTGGTTTGTATCCAAGACAAGTGATCTGCTCTTAAATGTGTCTTTCCTTGTCTCACAACTACTTCAAAATCAAATTCCATTAATAGTAAGAACCATCTTACTATTCTGCCAGTGTGACAAGGTTTATTCACCAAGTAAAGCTAAGCTTGCTGATCCACAAAGAATTTAAGCTTGTTGGCTAGAAGATAATGCATGTATTTACAACAAATATCATTCAAAGTCGTTTCCTCTCAATGGTTGTATAATTTCTTTCAGCTAAGTTCAAGTGCCTGCTAGCATAAGCAATCAGAAAATCCAATTTGCCTCCATATATAGGTTGTGCCAGAACACATACTAAGGCAAAATTTGAAGCATCAACATGAACATGGAAGATCTGATCCCATTGTGGGGTTTTAAAAATAGGTGTTGTCACCAAACAAGTTTTTAAGGTTTCAAAGGCTCATCAACATAAATCTCCATCATGGTTCTAAGAAACTCTTTGAACACATCACACATCAACCTTTTAAAGGTTGTTGGTGCATTGGTTAGTCCAAAGGGCATAACCCTAAATGCTAATATTCCCCATTCAATGGAGAATGTAGTTTTATGTTGATCTTCCAAGGAAATAGGTACTTGGTTATATCCAGAAAAACCATCCAAGAAACTAAAAACCTCTTTCCCTGCAACTCCATCCAGGAGATGATCAGTTGTAGGTAATGGATAGCTATTTCTTATAGTTGCTTCATTAACCTTTTTCAAGTTAATACACACCCTGAGCTTTCCATTTTTCTTAGGTACCACAACTATAGGAGATATCCACTTAGTGTACTCAATTTCATAAATGAAATTGGCAGCAAGCAATTTATCAATCTCCTCGTTGATTTTGGCAGAGTATTTGTCATTAAATGTGTAGTGTCTCTATTTTCTAGGTTTTGCATCAGGAGTAATAGGAATTTTTTGTTCACAAATTTTAGGGTAAATCCATTTCAAATCCTTGTAACTCTATGCAAACACATCCCTATATTCCTTAGCCAATTTTTTTCGTGCTTCCTCCTCCTGGTATGACATATCATCAGCTATGAAAATGTGTCTATCCTCCTTTCTTCTTGAGCAATCACCACTTTCTTGGTTTATTCCTCATTGTCATATGATTCCCCCTTTTTCTTATCCCTTTTTGGTTTCATTTTCAAAAGTAATCTATCCTCCACCTCATAAGTCTTGGAATTTGAAGGTACATCAAACTTTTGCTCCTCTTCCTTAAGTGCCTTCTGTTCCTTCATTTTCTTACTCATTTCACGCTTTGCATCTTCACTAATCTCTTTGTGTACATATTTTTTATAAGTTCTTGAGATTTTGTCTTTTATAGCATGCTGAGCATGCACTTCTTCTAGAAATTGTGTTTTGTCAGTACGTAAAAGTACATATTCCTTCAGATTCTCTTATCATTTGTACATGGAAGACATCATATCCTTCTTCATCTTGAAATTTGACTCCCACATATTCACCATTGGCCACATCCATTGTAGACAATATCTGACTTCAGCCATAGGGCTCAAATTCCACATCATCAAATTTATGTGGAATCCTTATGGCATTACACCTCCAAATTGGTGATTCCTTTTCACTCTGATCTTCACTTCTAGACTCTTCACTTGACTGCAAGTTCTGGAGTGGCTAGCTATTTTATTAGCATGCAATAAAGGAAATAATGCAAAATTAGAAAAAAGTGCTATGCAAAACACAAAAACTAAAAATCACGGTTTTTATGTTTCCCTTGTTCTACTGATTTTTTTCAAAAAAAACACAACTTTGAAGATTTATCTAATGCAAAATAATGTGTACAATCAATACCTTGCTTGCTAGATTGCAAAATGTGCACGACTTTGTTGGCTGCTGAGAATTGTGACTATCTACTCAATCTCTCTCTCTCTCTCAATGACTTTTGAAATGAAATTTGTGCTTTTATAGGCCTTAGAAAATTGCGATTGTGAGTGACTTTAAGAATCTAAGTTCCAAATTTGATGATTCTTGCTCCCATGCAAAATCATGACTTGACTTATGATATCCCATCCTCAAAAGCAAAATTTGCATGCTTCTTCACACTGATGAAAATTGTGATTTTGTGCTCAAAACCCAGATTTGATGATTTTGTGCTCAAAACTTACTCAAATTTGATTTCTTGCAAATGTGAAACTTATAAGACCTTTAATGAATTACCTGGATGCCCAAAAGTACAAATGAAGCAAATTCACCATCTTACTGAAAATCACGATTCTGAGATGAGAATCATGTTTTTCTGGAACTCCCTGAAAATTGAATTTTTTGACTCTTCTTCCCACTTGATCTTTTCAAATGCTCTTTGAAAACTCCAAATCAATTGTCACTTGCAATTTATCAAAACTCAACAAAGATTTTTTAATTAATTTTTTTTAAAGGCAATGAAAAAAAGAATTTTGACTTTCACTTGAAATATTTTGATTTTTTGAATTTTTCTTCAACTTATCCTCATCCAATACTCAACACACACCTCATACATCACTTCATTACAAGAAAGAAATTGGTTTTTAGTTTTATCAAATTTTTATGATTTTTTTAGTAATTTTTACCCTAAATCAAGGAAAACACTTCACCTAGGGTTTTCTTTTTGAAGATCCACTGATCTTTTGAAATATGATTGGCTGCACTCACTATACTTGCAATATCATAATGGGAATAGGGATTCTTAAGAAAATATGTGTTGGCAAGTGCAACTATCAATCTATGCAAAGATAAACTCAACACCTTTCTTCAACTGACCAAAACAATCTTTCTAAAATGGGTTTTTTCTTACAAAAAATCCTATTCTAACACAATTCATATGGCAATTTGACCTTCCTGCATTCACTTTCAAACCAATACTCATTCTCATCAAACAAAACATCCCTACTGACCATAAATCCTTTGTTGGATGGATTATAAAACCTGTACCCCTTTTGATTTATATCATATCCTATGAAGATGCATTTCTCTGCCTTAGGGTCTAGCTTACCTCTTATTTGAGATGGAACATGCACATAAGCAATACATCCAAATATTGTGCAATGTTCAAGTGATGGTCTCCTACCATTCCATGCCTCATAGGGGGTCATCCCATCAAGGGACTTAGAGAGTAACCTATTAATAAGATAAGTGGCACTAGACACAACCTCTGCCCACAAATAATTAGGCAACTTCTTTTCATTTAGCATAGATCTAGCTGCTTCCACAATCAATTTGTTCCTCCTCTCTACTACTCCTTTTTGCACAGGAGTATATCTAGTTGTAATCTCTCTCTTGATACCTCTGTCCTGCAAAAATGCATCAAACTCATTGGAGAAGTACTCACCTCCTCTATCTGACCTTATCCTCTTTAGACTCTTTCCCGTTTGATTTTCCACAAGTGCAAGATACTTTTTGAAACAACTGAGCACTTCATCCTTATGTTTCATGAAATACAAGATAGTCCACTTACTAAAATCATCAATAAATGACACATAGTACCTTAAGCTTGAAATTGAAGGGTCCTTGCTTGGTCCCCACACATCTATGTGGACAAGTTCCAAATAATCCTCATGCATATAGCCTTTCTTTGTAAAGGGTAACCTATGTGATTTACCAAACTCACATGCACCACATTTATAGATCATATGTTGCTTGGATACATTAGGTATCCCAAGTACACATTGATCTCTACATATCTGCTTCAATGTTCTCTCACCAATGTTTCCTAATCTTTTGTGCCATATCTCTAGCACAGAGAAGGTTTGATCCTTACAATTATAAAGTGCAATGTTTCTAGTGTCCTCAAGATCAAATGTAAACAATCTACCTGTTTTCTCTCCCTTTGCAATTCTCCTGAATCCATGTTGGGGGTCCTCCACAAAGGCTCCAAATTTATCAAACCTAACCTACAAACCCCTTTTCCACTATCTATCCAACACTCATCAATTTTTTTGTGATAGTAGGTACATAAAGAACTCTGCTCAACATATTCTTATTCCGATCAGAAGGTTTGACATTTCGTACCTTGACAACTGAATGCTTGGTATCATCACTTTTCTCCACTTGGTGCTTTCCCTTGGGCTCTTCAAGATTAGAAAGGAGAGCTATATTACATGCTACATGGTTTGAACAACCTGAGTCAATGTAGAAGAGGTGCTCATCATTCATAGCTTATTTTGAGGTTACGTTCATAATGAGAAGAGAATCGTCTTGATCTTCTATATAGTTGTTGAAGTCCCTTTTTTATTTGTATCCTACTTGATAATTTTTGTTGTAATTGTTGTTGTAGCCACGCTTGTAACCTTGATTATAGTTGAATCTTCCTCTTGATTGTGAGTAGCCACCTCTTTGGAATCCTCTTCCTCTCTAGTTCTTGAAGTTCCTATAGCACTCATCTATTGTGTGATTAGATACTCCACATATATTGCATGGGGAAGAGTTGAAAGGTCTTCCCCTACCTTGCTCACCTCCTCTGCCACTTCCTCTTGAACTCCTACCTCTCCCTGCATGGTTAGCTTGAGACGTAGCACCTTCATCTTCAAACTTTTTACTCTTTCCTTTATTCTTAGACTTTCCTTTATTTGTATAGAGGGCAGAAGAATTGTTGCCTCTTGATGGTTCACCATTTTTGTTGAGCTTGGCCTCATGGGTGAAGAGTTGTCCCATGAGAGTGGTTAGATCAGGGATTTGCATATCCATATAAAGATCCATTGTAGTTGTGAAGGATTCTCGCTTATCATCTGCCTTGATCACATTGATTATTTGTCTCACTATTTGCTCCTCTTCAATCTCCTCTCCTATGCTTGCCAACTGATTAGCTACATCCTTCACCTTGGTCACATATTCTGAAACATTCAGCTTAGGTTGCTTCTTTTGAGTAATAAACTCCATCCACAATTGATTTTTCCTAGCTGAAGAAAAGTATGAAGATAGAGTATCTCAAGTCTCTTGGGAAGTTTTGTAATTCGTAATATGAGGAAGAAGGAAGTCAGAGATAGAGAAGTAGATATGACGTGGGTAAAGCATCTTTGGCACACCATGAGTTGAGTCTTTCTTGCTCCTCTCTTGTAGGTTGATCTTTGCTTCTAAATGTGGGCATCTCCTCATCTCCTGATATGTATCCATAGATACTTGTTCCTTGTAGATAGGTCTTCATCCTTAGGGACCATGGTGGATAATTATTCATGTCCAATTTGTCAATGAAAGAAGTGTTGGTGTAAATCACAAGCCTACACATTTGGCTTGAAAGATATCTTGAAGACCCTACATATGTGAAGAAGCATAGGAACCATTGCTAGTGGTTAATTACCACTTTATCTCTTTGTAAAAGTCAAATTGACTTGGAATCTTTTGTAATCACCTACCAAAAGGATTTGTGGAAAAATTAGCTCTTTGATTGAAGGAATTTCTCCTAGGATATAGGAGCTTGATCATAGGGAGCCAAAAGTTTGAATTTGAATTCAAATTTTTACTCACTCCTTATAAAAATGGACATGGAAAAGTCGCGGGTAGAACTCATCATTCCCGAGCTTCTCATCAGTGATTCTGAGTGTGTGTGAGGCTTACACTCTAGCCCACACCTATCTACACCATTAGGCAATGATTTTCATGCCAATGGATTTGTATACAAGTGTTCATTAATACATACATTCACATTGTTCATTTCTGAGTTCTCTGTCATACTACTCAAAAGTCTGTCAACTTGTGGAGTGCATATCTCGGTCAATGCTTCACCAAATTCAGTGATTCAAAGCTTGTTGGATTCAGCTTGAAGTTATCTACATGCTGCTAAGGTTTGAAGAGATTCTATTCAGCCATTTCAGAGAAATCTGTGTCGAGGTGATCACTGGTCAATGACTACTACAGTCCTAAAAAATCGGGGGTATAGTTTAACTTGCTAAATTGATTTCTCTTAGCATAGTTTATCTTTTTACATCATTCTACTTGGAATAGTTAGATTACTAAGCTAATTAGATACCCCTAAAAGGAATTTTTCCAATTCCTATTGTGCTGGTCATACTGAGCAATATACATAAACAGCGAGTCGTAACAAACGAGAACTATGTCGTAAAAAGAGAACACTTACGTCAAAAATTACATGTTTTCACCTCATTTTTGGAATTCCTTTACACCAGTATACATATATTACAAAAATGAGGTGAAAACAAGTAATTTTTGACGTTTTTTGTCATTTTCTCAAAAAAAAATGAGCTCAAAATGTAGTCAAAATTTCACTATATTAGGCATTGACGTGTCCCAAAATGTATATGATAAGACATTGACATGCCCAAAATCTATATGCTAAGACATTGACATGTCTAAAATATATATAAGAATGTGGAAGTCAATAGTTTTTACACAAAAATAACATTTTAGACATATCTTTAATGGGTGGATATCTGATTGTTATTCAAAATTGCTACAAAACATGGTTTCATTAACCAAACTACTTTGAGGCATTTACATAAGCACTAAAAATGTCTGAGAGCTTCAATGCAACTCACAACTTTGTCGATCTATGTCTACACCCTCATCATCTGATGCACTTGATTCAGTCTCATACTGTTGAGAGCTCTCTTCTTCTTCTTCTATATCCACAAGAGCTCTATCTTCATCCACGTACATACCAAATTCTGCAGGATCATGCACAACTCTTCTTGTTTTCCTATGATTTCCTGTACCACATACATCTGGAAGCTTTTGTTTTATCATGTTGATTGTTGCTTTCCTCAAGTGACCAGTTTTTGTCAAGGAAAAATCATAAACAAGAATATCTACATCATCCATTTTAAGAGTGGATGTGCTTCGAATATTCTTTTTCCTTTTTGAACCTGTTCGTTTAGCATCACACACCATTTCTAAGTTATATTTACCTGTGAATGCATTACTACTTTTAGTGTAATACCAATGCACCACCAAAGCCTCTATTCTTCTCTGATCAATATCTTTAGTTATCTCTAAAACCTTTGCAATCCAAAATGGTCTGGTAGCCTCATCACCATCAGCAAGTACTGCAATAAGCGTTCCAACATTTATCTCTATTAAATTTCCTTGCCATCTTGCTTCTGCCTGTTTTGTCATCCTTGGGCCTACATAAATATTTCTTTCTGGTGGATGTATAAAACTTTGAAGTGCATCTGCATTACATGCTTGGGCCACATTCACGGATCTTTGTGTACAAAAATCCCATGTGAATGGAACATCAACTGGCCAGTGACCTGCAATTGTATACTGTATAATCTCTTCTTGATGATTGAAAAAGTCCTCCCACCAAGATACATCTTGATCTCCAGCATATTTTTTTGCACGCTCAATATGTCTCTTCTTTTCAATGAGTGCATGCATCCAGCTTTTACTTTGATCAACCACACTTCCACATCTTTCTGTATTGTTTTTATCTTCATATGGTGATTGTTCTGCACCATACACTGTTACAGTAGACAAATTAGGCACCTGCAATAAGAAACTGCATCCCTCTTTAGGCTCCCACCCAAGAGAAGATGAATACTGCTTTGCAAATAAAAGGGTTATTTCATCAACCCTCCTCATCAAGAATACATGGTTGAAACTAATATTGTGCAATGGAGCCAAAACCTTAGCACTGTTATCAAGGCCCATTGAGCAAAAGTGCTTAAAGTCATAAATCTGTGTGAGGTGTTGAACTTCTGGTTTTGGAGTATATGCTTCTGAAATCAGCTCAGATAAAATCGGAAGAGTAAAAGCATTGTTACGTGCCAACTTCTTAGAGAAAGTACTGAACATTTGATCAATGTGATCATGAGTGTGGCCAACCAGAAGAAAATTTACCTTAACCTTCTGAAATACCTGTTTTTCAACAAGCATGCTTAAATATCCAAAGACTGTAGAATTTTTATTCTCTCTTGGAGTATTATCTAGTTGCAAATATAGAGTTGGTGGCAAAAGACCCTTCCATGATTGCAAAACACGATGAATGACAGTAACTGTAAGGTTTGGATCATTATGCACATTCGGATATGTGAAGAAAACCTTGGACATTACAGTTCCATTGTATACCAAAGCGCCAACCAAATGCATTTGCACAAGGACTTCATCTCCAATGTCCTTAGGGATGCGATAAAAATGTGGCAAACAAGTTTTTTTCTGATCCATACCATCGATCAACAAACACATATAACGCTCCGGATTTCTGAGTGCCTTACTTCGATGATGAATTGCTTTCTTTCTCTCTAATGCTTGACTCTCACGATGGTTGTTAAGAAGGTTTTTAAAATTATGCTTTTCCTGTGGTGTTGTAGCCCCTTTTGCCATGTTTTTCAAAGTGGCGCAAACTGAACATTCACCCATTCTAACTTTACGAGGAATAGAAACATTGTTAAACTCTTCCTTCCATAATCGAGTAAAGTGACGATACAACACATACTTCTCATTTCTATTTTCCATGTCTTCTCTATATATTTGAAATACCTCTCGACGAGTAAAGTTATCTGACAAGTGCAACCTCCCAGTTGTAGGCATAACTTCACAATGCAAGCTAAAATAGTTCATCATCCAATTCATTGCATGACGTCCAACAGATCCTTTGGTCCCAACATGGAACGTATCCAAAATGAGATCCCCATTCAAAAACCCTTGTTGAACCCTATGTATTCTAAAATTTCCTACACCCATTGCAATTTTAAATGCAGCCCTACAGCATGGCATCCCTTGAGTAAAGAAATATTCAAAACCAACACGCGTTACTGACATGTTATCCTCAATCATTTGCATGCAAGAAACAAGGTATATATCTTGCCTTTCACTATCTAAATGGAGGAATTTTTCTCTTATGTGCTTTAGTTTCTTCATCCCTAAATTATACAAGCATTTCAAACCACAACAATGCTTCACAATATCCAATGCAATCTGTCTATCTGAAGTAAGAAATTTAAATCTTTTTCGACTTACTTCACGAGACCTTCTTTTAAATCGTAGATTGAGCTTGCTTTGCTTTTTCGTTGCTCCACATGCACTTGAATCAGAAGGGAGATCAATGGTTGGATCAGATGGGAGATCAAGAGGTGCATTTGTATGAGCAGCATTGCACTGTGAATTGGATAACTTAAATGACTCAACAGAAAACATGGAATCATCAGCACGTTCTAAATCATAGGGATCATCACTTCTCTGGAAAGGCTCAACTGAGAACAATGAATCAATATGAGCAGAGGAAGCTGATGCCCAAGCATCCACTGAAAAGATTGAGCTCATCTTCACTGAGTTCAGAGAAGACTGAAGATGAATGACCTTTTTAAATAAGTAGAAATCCGAGATCAAGTGAAGATATCACATCAAATGTCACATCAAGAAGATATGAAATCAAAAGCTTATTAAAGTACATTAAATAACATAAAACATCAAATTACATCAAATCACTTAATTACTCAAATATACACTAATAAGGGAACCAAAGATTTGATTCACTTTTGATTCAAATGATCTTTTTCTAACTTCATATGAGTCATTCAGTCTAAGCATTGTGAATGAATCAAAATATATCAAAGTTGTGTTCCAATAGGAATATATAATAAAATTGTTTGGATGAAATTTTACAAGAAGAAATTTTACAACTGGAATATATCCAAGTTGAGTTCCAACTGGAATATGCTATGCCATTGAACACTATACAAGAAGAAATTTTACATTTGGTTAAGATATCAAGGATTAGGTTTTATTGTGGTCTTGGCTAGATATCAAAGAGGTAGATGAAAGTATATTGAAAAAGAATTATGTGTAAAAGAGGCACACAGAAAGTATATTCATACATTGATTTTCCATTTCAACAATGTGTTACAAGATAAATGTGAATATGAACTAAAGTGTGGAGGATAACACTATAAAGATGTCATTAATCTCACAACTTAGACCTAATTTTCTCCCAAGCAACAGAATCTAAGAAGAAACATCTACATGAGATTAGAAATCCTCATGTACATACCATACTGTTGCCATTGAAGTTTAATTTCCATGCAAATGTATATAAATAGTTGCAAGGTTCTGTACTAGAATGTTTATTCAAAGTGATTTTCCATTTCAAGAGTGAGTTACAAGATAAATGTGAATATGAACTAAAGTGTGGAGGGTAATACTATGAAGATGTCATTAGTCTCTCACATTTAACACAACTTTGACTTGATTTTCTCCCAAGAAAGAGATTCTTAGAAACAAATCTCTACATGAGTTGAGACATCCTCATGGACATACCATACTCTTGCCATTGAAATGTAATTTCTATGCAAATGTATATAAATAGTTGTAAGGGTCTATGAATATTTCATTAAAGTGGCTCTGAAACAGCCTATTTGTGTGGGTGCTATTCCCTGGTTAGATAAGTTGACAGATTTAGTTAGCAAGTGGACTCATTCAGTTAGATCCAGTTAGTTTCTGGTTCAAGTTACCCAATTGCCTATAAATACCAGAGGAGGAGATCATTCTCATTTTCAAAATCCACGAGCAAGAGAGAGCAGCAGAGCACAGACAGCCATGGAGCACAGAGGTCAGCATACCAGCAAGCCAAGCCTGATGGAGAAGAAGAATGTTGGCAAAAGTACCAAGAGGTAGACAAAATCATAACTAAAAAAAAGATTCCAAAAAGATTCCCTCTGTATGTCTGTGTAAATTTCTCATTTCTAGGTCTCTATTTTTCTTGCCTGTCTAAAATATGGATCTAAAGCATGTACAGGTCGATGCCTGGCATCGACTTTAAGGTGTAAGTCGATGCCAGGCATCGACTTAGGATTGCAAGTCGATGCCAGGCATCGACTTGCAGCCCCAAGTCGATGCCTGGCATCGACTTGCAGGAGCAAGTCAATGCCAGGCATCGACTTGTGGGTGCAAGTCGATGCCTGGCATCGACTTGCAGCCCCAAGTCGATGCCTGGCATCGACTTGCTCCTGCAAGTCGATGCCTGGCATCGACTTGTGGGTGCAAGTCGATGCCTGGCATCGAATTGCAGCCCCAAGTCGATGCCAGGCATCGACTTGGTCCCAAAAAACGATGCCAAGCATCGACTTGCCAGCATCATCATGCACTGAAAAGTCGATGCCAGGCATCGACTTTTGGGTGCAAAATCGATGCTTGGCATCGGCTTTTGGGCCCAAATCGATGCTTGGCATCGACTTTTGTGCCCAAGTCGATGCCAGGCATCGACTTTGTGTGCAAGTCGATGCCAGGCATCGACTTTAGGGTAAAAGTCGATGCCAGGCATCGACTTTGTGTGCAAGTCGATGCCAGGCATCGACTTTAGGGTAAAAGTCGATGCCAGGCATCGACTTGGCCCAAAAGTCGATGCCAAGCATCGACTTGGGCCCTCAAGTCGATGCCTGGCATCGACTTGCACACAAAGTCGATGCCTGGCATCGACATGCACTTAAACATCGATGCCTGGCATCGACCTGAAGCTGAAAATCCATGCCTTGCATGGACATGGGCTGATATTTCTTATTGCTTGATATTTCCAATTGCTTTCAGGGATGCGGAGTACAAGGATGAAAGGCCCATTAAGAAGCTCAGAGTCACCATGGGCTCTGCTGACCAGCAACGTGACAAAGGCAGTGGTCACCAAGCAAAGGCAAAGAAAATTATTGCACCATTATCCTCTGAGAAGGCCAGCAACCCACTAGGAATATCCTCAGGTGGACAGAGTAGCATTAAAATTCCTGTGGAGGATCCAAGTATGAAGGAAAGGTCGAGGGAGACAGAAGTCATGAAGACAGATCGTCCACTTCGGGACATGACAAATCTCGAATGGTGCCTTCAGTACGTGGAAGAGAAGAATGCAGTCCTCCTTGTGTTCGCAGGGGCCTATGGCAGAGGAAAGATCACGACAACACAAGGTTTTCAGTATGGCCTTGTTTACAAATTGGATTATGAAGATGAAGATTCTGACAACCTGCTTTTCTTGGTGGAGACATCCAAGGGATTAAGAAATGTCATATGCAAGATGGAATTCTTGTGCCCAGAGTGCTGTGTTCCAGAGGAGCTAGCTCAGATGTGCAGAGACTCAGTGAATTTCATCAAGGACCTGATGCCATGGATACAGGGCAATATCATGCCAACACAGCACAAGAAGACGACCCCTGTAAAGGCAAGGGGTAAGCAGAGTGTGCAGAAAAAGCCCCAAAAGAAAAAGAAGATAATTGCAGAAGAGGACTTTTCTGACTCAAGCTCTAGCTCTGGGGACATTATTGTTGCACCTGGTGGAGAGCTTGCATCTGGTGTGCTTGGCACTGAGCAGAATAAGATGAGGGAGGACATAGCTAGAAGAAAAATTGTGAAGAAGGGGCAGTTGTTCCACCTGCCTATTAATATTATCCACAGGCCACCAGTGGATCCAGTCACAGGGAGGAGGCCCCTTGAGATCAGGGAGCCACATAATTTGCATGTCCAAAATCTTAAGAAGAAAATGAAAATTAATCCTCATGCTACTGTTGTGCCATTCCTTGTAATGGTGGATCCGCATGAGTGCAGCTGTGTGGAGGATTTCAATGAGAGTTTGTTTGAGGAGTACACTTATTATGTGATTGGAGGTTCACACTCTGCAGAGGCTCGTAGACAGTTAGTGAAGGAGCACCCTACTACATTTTTCTTTAGGTATGCAGAGTGTAAGATATATGCTGGTCTTACAACTGAGGAAGCCAAGCTTCTTGCTTGGGATCACAACAACGATAATGACTACAGGCAGAAAATGTCCTCCATAGAGAGAATTCGGTTCTTCCACCATGAATACGAAGATTGTCTTGTGAAGGAAGCTGGGAGAATACATCCCAATCTACGAAAGCAATGCCTTATTGAGGTTGGAATTGCGTTGGATGAGAATAGAAAATCAGATGCTTTGAGGAAATATGACCCATGGTTTCAACTGGCATTCAGATCAGGTGAGATCTGGGATCTTCAGGATAGAATCTTCACAATGTGGGAGCATAAGGAAGTCAAGGGCCAGAAGCAACGAAAGTCGAGGCCAGACCCACAGATTGATCTAAGGGGAAAGGGAAGGAAAGTTGACCTTTCAATTGAGGAGGCTCCTGAGGACATGAAGCTGACCCCATGGAGGGCCCTTCAAGGAATCAAGGATGATACATTGATCATATCAACCTTGTCAAGGGTAATCTCGAAGGAGTTGAGCCTCGAGGAGATGGTCACTGAGCTCAATAAGTATGTTTGTTATTCTCAGATCCTTTTTCCCTCCTCCCATGCTTCTTGTCTAACCTAGTCTCTTTTATATTTATGTGTCTGTAGTCATAAAGTGTACATGAAGATTCAGGAGGTGATGATGAAGAGGCTGGGTTGCTTTTCTTGGACAGAGGTCCAAGCAGACTATCCAACCACATCATCCTACAAAGCCTTATCAGAATATTTCATCCTGTTTCGTGATTGGGTAGATTCTCTTATCAGAATATTTCATACTAAACAATTTGATGCATTGCATGGCATCAACATGGGGGCATAAGTCGATGCCTGGCATCGACTTGGGGGCATAAGTCGATGCCTGGCATCGACTTGCAGCATAAGTCGATGCCTGGCATCGACTTGGGGGCATAAGTCGATGCCTGGCATCGACTTGCAGCATAAGTCGATGCCTGGCATCGACTTGCAGCATAAGTCGATGCCTGGCATCGACCTGCAACAAAAGTCGATGCCTGGCATCGACCTCGTGGCAAAAGTCGATGCCAGGCATCGACTTAGGTCCCTAGGTCGATGCCAAGCATCGATTTTTAGTAGAAGGTCGATGCCTAGCATCTACCCCAACAAGAAATCGATGCCATACATCCGTTCTTTATGTTCTGTTTGCTGTACTGAAGAGCTCTTCTAATTGTTTTTCCAATTTCTTCTGCAGAAACCAAGGAAAAGTAAGTCTACAGAGGTACTAGATGACTGCCCCCCTGCATTCCTTGCTCACATTCAAAGAGCAAGGCATGAGAAATCTAGACTGAAAGCGAAGGAGATGGATTTTGATGATGAACCCGATCTTAAATGTTTCTCCAATCCCCTAGACCCCCTTAGGCCTGTATATTACAATGTGTTCTGTAGTGATGTAAATAATATTTGTTCTGTTGTGCCTAGAAAACATTTCTCCCTTCTCATAGCGGACATACCCTATGGATTTAGGATGTTAGGATCAGTTAATGATGATGAACCCTTCAAACACCCTCAGATTCGGAAGATGGTCACTGATTTTGCAGAGTTAACTATGTCTCCTCTTTGGAGGATAGTAATTTTCCATAGCAGAGACCAGTCTTTCTCTGTTTCAACTGCTTTGAAAGCAAGATGTCATGCTGTCGAGTGCCTCACTTGGTAAGTAATCTTCTTTCTATCTCCATGGCTTTCATGATGCCCTATGTGACTCATAGTTCTTTTTTGCAGGGTGAAGACAAACGTAAATCACACTCCTTTGCATCGGTTTGTGAGTGCCACTGAATGCATTACAGTGGGCTATTATGATGAAGTAAGCAAAAGGAGAGTCAGGGAGCATTGCAATGAGAATGGGATCTCAAATGTGCTCATGTTCCCAGCCGTTACCAAGAAACTTCGTCATGTAGCTGGGGACATGACATTGGTTAACCCTTATCAGAAGCCACAAAAGCTCATAATGAGATTGCTTCAGCTATTTTCCAATGACGATGACTGGGTCCTAGACCTTTTTTCGGGCACAGGTAATTTCAATTTTCACAATTTTCATTAGTCATTGTTGATTGAAGCCTCTAATAGGTTTTCTGCTGTTTCAGGAACAACTCTGGCTTGCTCCTTAAAGATGTTCAGGCACTGCATAGCTGTGGAGAAGGATGATGCTCAAGTGAGCTTCATTAGGATGAGAATCAATGGGCTGAATGAATGCCCAGATGAAGACCAAGAGGTTGGAAGGAAGCACATTGCAGATACGGAGAGATTCCAAGCAGCTTCAAGGGAGCCTGTTCCCCCACTTGCAGATGAACCTGGGGACATGGCTGACCTTGAAGAGCCAATCTTGGAGCAAGAGAGGCAAGATAGGTGTTCTAATGTGCCAGAGGATACCAATACCCTTGAGCCTGAGGAAAGCTATGATCAGCTTCTATTGTAGATTCACATAACTCTTGTAAAACACATGAAATGTAAAATATCATTTTAATGGAAATATAATTTGGAGTTCTGCTTCCACTTCGTGTTCAGCTTGATTTATCTTGAGCATTTCTCTGATCATGTGTGAATGTTTCTTAGTATAATTTTGTTGAATATTATCTTCTCTTGGGAATGCTTTTGTGAAGTGTATTTCATATTCCGTTAATATGGCCAGGCATTCAATGGGGATCTTAACCATACAAAGGGGATGATCTTAATTGCCTTGTTAAAATGCTCTGATTTTTACAACACATGTTCTCTAACTTTCGAGTAACTCTTAATTAGCTATCTTCTGTGCTTATTGAGGTTATAGATGTAATGAAGGAGCTTCGCGAATTCTTACATGTACCTTTTCAACTCTAATCTATTGTCCAAGATCATGATGTGGGATTCTTGGTCATGCTCAACAACAAGTTTTCATGGCAGCAAGAATTTTAGTATATCTATCTTGACTACTTGGGATCTGAGATCAAGCTTCTAAAGACAATATTTACAAGCAAGACTCGTGATGCTTTCTAGATATTGTAAAATGCCCACTTTTTTGCTTCATATAATGGTATTTAGGTAAAAAGAAAAAGAGAACATGTCTTTGTTCTCCTTTGTTGTGACTCAGTGTTCATAGTAGGTATCAAGACATAAATAGAAGGTTTTCTTGAGTTTGTGAGTTTCAAAGTTATCTGTTTTGGTTCAATCATTGCACACATCATTTCCAAAGTACATAGGGCATTTTATCGTGTAATTGGAAAGCTAAGGAGGTCTACTTATCAAGTCTGAAGCAAAAGAGGGCTGGTAAAAGCAGGTTTTAGTAGTACCTACTCAGTCTCTTGGAGCATCCATCCATCTTTCCCAACAGTGGTATCAGAGCAAACTAAGGTAAAATGGGAGATGGTTTTCCTTCATTTATTGATAAATTGGACAGGAACAACTATCAAGCATCATCTCTAAGGATGAAGACCTACTTACAAGGAAGGATTCTCTATGGATACATCGCAGGAGATGAGGAATTGCCCTCATTCAAAACAAGAGGATTACCAACCAAGGAAGAACATGAAAAGCTCAACACATGGTGTGCTAAGGATGCATTGGCAAGGTCTTATTTACTCAAATCCATCTCTGATTTTCTTTTGCCACATATTAGAAATTGTAAGACATCCCAAGAGACTTGGGAAACCTTGTCATCATATTTTTCCTCCAACACAAGGGCTAGGAAAAATCAGCTGTGGATTGAATTCACAACATTAAGGAAGCAACCTAAGCAAGCTGTTTCAGAATTTGTGACCAAGATTAAAGATGTAGTAGATCACTTAGCAAGCATAGGAGAAGAGATTGAAGAAGAGCAGATTGTAAGACAAGTGATCAATGGGATCAAGGCTGATGACAAATGGGAAAGCTTCACCACTGCCATGGACCTTTACATGTACATGCAGATACCAGATCTAACAACTCTCATGGGACAATTGTTTACACATGAAGCAAAGCTCAACAAGAATGGAGATACTTTCAAAGGTAATAACTCTTCTGCCCTATACACTGATAAGAAGTCTAAAGATAAAGGCAAGAGCAAGAAGGTGGAAGATGAAGGCTCTACCTCCCAAGCCAACTATGCAGGGAGAGGTAGATCATCAAGAGGAAGGGGCAGAGGAGGTAAGCAAGGTAGGGGGAGATCCTATAACTCCTCACCATGCAACATTTGTGGTTTATCAAATCATACTAGAGATGAGTGTTTCAGGAATTACAAGAATTAGAGAGGAAGAGGATACCAAAGAGGTGGATACTCACAGTCAAGAGGTAGATTCAACCATCACCAAGGCTACAACAACAACTACAACAACAATTACAACAATAATTACAATGGCAACTACCAAGGGGGATTCAAATCCAAAAAGGACTACAACAACTATACAGAAGAGCAGGATGACTCTCTCCTAATCATGAACATGACTTCAAGATCAGGTACAAATGATGAACACCTATTCTACATTGACTCAGGGTGCTCAAATCATGTGGTTGGCAATGTAGCACTACTCTCTGATCTTGAGGAACCAAAAGGTAAGCATCAAGTCCAAACAGGTGATGCCACCAAGCATTCAGTAGTTAAAGTTGGAAATGTTAAGACTTGTGATGGAAATCAAAATTTGTTGAGCAGGGTACTCTATGTACCAACCATTACCAAAACTTTGATGAGTGTTGGACAGATTGTGGAGAAAGGTTTGCAAGTTAGATTCAACCAATATGGAGCATTTGTGGAGGATCCAAGGCATGGGTTCAAGAGGATTGCTAAAGGAGAAAAATCAAGTAGACTTTTCACTTTTGAGTTAGAAGACACAAAGAATATTGCACTATACAGTTATAAAGATCAAACACTTTTAGAGCTTGAGATTTGGCACAAAAGATTAGGGCATATAGGTGAAAGAACCTTGAAGCAATTATGCAGGGATCAATGTGTGCTTGGAATACCTAATGTATCCAAGCAACATATGATTTACAAGTGTGATGCTTGTGAATTTGGGAAGTCTCACAGGTTACCCTTCTCAAGGAAAGGATACATGCATGAAGACTACCTAGAGCTTGTCCACACAGATGTATGGGGACCAAGCAAAGACCCCTCAATCTCAGGCTCAAGGTACTATGTATCTTTTATAGATGATTATAGCAGATGGACTGTATTGTACTTTATGAAGCACAAGGATGAGGTGTTTAATTGCTTAAAAAAATATATTGCACTAGTTGAAAATCAGACAGGAAGGAATTTGAAGAGGCTAAGGTCAGATGGAGGAGGTGAGTAATTCTCCAATGAGTTTGAAAACTTCTTGCAAGATAGAGGCATCAAAAGAGAAATAACCACAAGGTATTCTCCTGAACAGAATGGGGTAGCTGAGAGAAGAAATAGGTTAATTGTTGAGACAGCTAGATCTATGTTAAATGAGAAAAATTTACCTAACTATCTATGGGTAGAGAGTGTTTCTACTACCACTTATCTCATAAACAGGTTACCATTTAAGTCTCTTGATGGCATGACACCCTATGAAGCATGGCATGGTAAGAGACCCTCACTTGACCATTGGAGGATATTTGGATGTGTAGCATATGTACACATTTCTTCTCAAATAAGAGGTAAGCTAGACCCAAAGGCTGAAAAATGCATCTTTATTGAGTATGATCTAAATCAAAAGGGTTACAGGTTTTATAACCCTACCAATAAGGGATTCATGGTAAGCGGAGATGTTTTCTTTGATGAAAATGATTCTTGGTATGAGAATGAATGCAATAAGGTTAAATTACCCTATGATTTGAAAGAGGAGTTTCCAAATCTTGCAAAGGAGGAACCTACTCAGAATGAAGCCTCAAGTTCAGACGATGAGGATACTATCAACCTTGAAGAGTTCAAGGCATGGAAGTCCAAGGGTAAAATGAAGATGAAGAAACTTGAAGACATACCTGAATCTTCAACTCAATCAATCAGAAGATCACAAAGAGAAAGCAAAAAACCTATCAGATATGGGTATGATACATCTCTTGTTACTAAACATTCTGTTTATCTTGCCAAAGATTTGTCAAATGAAGAAGTAGGATCATATGAAGAAGCCATAACCAAATCAGAATGGAAAGAAGCTATGGATGAGGAGATTGAAGCACTTAAGGAGAGTGACACATGGGAGTTAGTACCCAAGAAGGACTCCATGAAGGTAATAGGATCGAGATGGATCTATAAGCTTAAAAGAAATTCTGATGGCACAATAATAGGTACAAGGCCAGATTGGTGGCCAAGGGTTTTGCACAAACCCATGGCATAGACTATGAAGAGACATTTTCTCCTGTGGCCAAGATGCCAACTATCAGAGTGTTGGTAAGTGTGGTTGCATAAAAAAACTGGAATATGTACCAATTGGATGTCAAGAATGCTTTGTTGAATGGATGGATCTCAAAGGAGGTATATATGTCACAACCTCCTGGCTATGAGGATCCTAAGAAGGTAACATATGTTTGCAAATTAAAAAAGGCTTTATATGGATTGAAGCAGGCACCTAGGGCATGGAATTACAGGTTAACTACATACCTCCAAGACCAAGGTTTTGTTATGAGCAAGGCAGATACTTCTCTATTCATCAAGAGAAGTAATTCAGAGGTAATATACCTTTGTGTTTAGCACCTCTGGGTCAACCAGCGAAGCTTCATAGTCGAGAAGTGAACAGAGCAAGCAAGCAGGATGAACCCGAAAGAAATGATCGCTCAGAATTTTGACCGATGTTTCTAACTCAAAAAAAAAAATCAAATATATCAAGAGCCAAATGATGAAGGAGTTCAAGATCAATGATCTTTGTCTATTGAAGTATTTTCTTGGGCTTGAATTAGTCTACACTAATTCAGGGATATACATTACTCAGAAAAAATACATCCAGGATATGTTGAAAAAGTTTCACTTGCAGGATGCCAAAGTAGCAAGCACTCCAATGGAGGTAAACCTAAAACTAAGTGCCCATGAAGGTGATGAAGTCAATGACATTACAAGTTATCAAAGTATGGTGGGTAGCTTGAACTATGCTACCTTAACCAGGATAGATATTGCATATGGAGTTAGTGTGCTAAGTCAATTTATGCACAAGCCAAGGATACCTCACTTAGAGGCTGCCAAGAGAATCTTGAAGTATCTCAAAGGTACATAGAACCATGGTTTGTATTTCCCTTACACTAGATATTGATATCAAAATTTATTCAGATGCAGATTGGGCAAGATGCAAGGATGATAGGAGGAGCACCTCTGGATACATTTCTTTTGCAGGTGACAAACCAATTTCATGGTCTTGAAAGAAGCAACCTACTGTTGCTTTGTCTTCTATAGAGGCAGAATATAGAGGACTAGCTAATGCCACACAAGAAGCCATTTGGATTAAGCTTTTGTATACAGAATTGGGATTATATACTAGGTCACCAATTGTCTTTGGAGATAATACAAGTTCACTTCACCTTGTAGCTAATCCTATCTATCATGCTAGGACCAAACATATAGAAGTTCATTATCATTATGTGAGAGAAGTTGATAAGCAAAGACATTCAACTAACCTATGTATCAACCAACATGTAGTGTGCAGATTTGTTGACTAAAGCTTTGGATGGAACCAAACTTTGCAGGTTCAAAGCAATGATTGGATTGCATGATATACATGAAGATTGAAGATGAAGACCAAGCCAAAATGTTTGGCTTGAGGGGGAGCTGTTGGTGTAAATCACAAGCCTACACATTTGGCTTGAAAGATATCTTGAAGACCCTACATATGTGAAGAAGCATAGGAACCATTGCTAGTGGTTAATTACCACTTTATCTCTTTGTCAAAGTCAAATTGACTTGGAATCTTTTGAAATCACCTACCAAAAGGATTCGTGGAAAAAGTAGCTCTTTGATTGAAGGAATATCTCCTAGGATATAGGAGCTTGATCATAGGGAGCCAAAAGTTTGAATTTGAATTCAAATTTTTACTCACTCCTTATAAAAATGGACATGGAAAAGTTGTAGGTAGAACTAATCATTCCCGAGCTTCTCATCAGTGATTCTGAGTGTGTGTGAGGGTTACACTCTAGCCCACACCTATCTAGACCATTAGGCAATGATTTTCATGCCAATGGATTTGTATACAAGTGTTCATTAATACATACATTCACATTGTTCATTTCTGAGTTCTCTGTCATACTACTCAAAAGTCTGTCAACTTGTGGAGTGCATATCTCGGTCCATTCTTCACCAAATTCAGTGATTCAAAGCTTCTTGGATTCAGCTTGAAGTTATTTACATGCGGCTAAAGTTTGAAGAGATTCTATTCAGCCATTTCAGAGAAATCTGTGTTGAGGTGATCACTCGTCAATGACTGCTACAGTCCTAAAAAATCGGGGGTATAGTTTAACTTGCTAAATTGATTTCTCTTAGCATATTTTATCTATTTACATCATTCCACTTGGAATAGTTAGCGTACTGAGCTAATTGGATACCCCGAAAAGGAATTTTTCCAATTCCTATTGTGCTGGTCATACTGAGCAAAATACCCAACAGGTGTCAAGACATAAATAGAAGGTTTTCTTGAGTTTGTGAGTTTCAAAGTTATCTGTTTTGGTTCAATCATTGCACACATCATTTCCAAAGTACATAGGGCATTTTATGGTGTAATTGGAAGTAGGATGAGTCTTAGGTAGACCATTCATGATACAATTACAAATAGTGCAAGATGGGGAACCGATTCTTTGTACTTGCACCTTCTCGGAGTAACCATTAAGGTCAATCTCAAGGACTACTCACATAGAGATGTTCCCCCTATAGAATGGAAACCCATCCATAGAACGACAAATAACATGGAATCTATGCACTCCATAGGATTAGGATCCTCATGGATGCTTGAAGACACTCAGTTTTGGATGTGCAAAGTTGCAATCGAAGAAGAGAAAAGATTATTTGCACGAGAAGGAGGTCTAGAGAAGCACCTCATATCAGTTCAAGGTCTAGCATATGCACCCTTAGTGTTCCAAGATGAAGAATTTGAACCCCATGGTTGAGTAGAAATTCTAGCCACCATGGGACATAGCAATCACTGAGGAAGAGTGTACACCACATTGTGATGAAGATGGCTATGACATCTTAGTCTTCATGATATAACCAATCATATATGACCTAGTTATTGAAGAATGTGAACCTTATATGAGTGAACTCAAGGAAGATAGTGATGATGATGAAGAGTGCATCCTCATGGAGCCTTTCTGTGTGTCAGAGGAAGAGTACCTCTACTTAATAGAAGTTGGAATTTAGAAAGAGGAAATATTAAAAAATGAAGAGACATTAAAAAAAAGAAGAAAAGAGAGAAACTTATAATCAAGCCAATAGAGGAAGGGATCCTCTTTGAAGTCCCTCAGAGCTTCAAGAAATATGAAATAGAAGATCAAAAGTTCATGAACACGATGCCTAAGAGAGAAGCACTCATAGGAGTGGCTTACAACAACAAAGAGACAACTAAGAACATTGGTGTAACCATAAAAGAGGAGGAAGAACAATGTACATACATAGGAGATGATTTGAGTGATGATGAGGAGAAAGAGTTGATAGCATTGCTAAGAGAATATATAGATGTGTTTGCATGGAGCTACAAAGAAGTGAAAGGAGTTGACCTAGACATTTGTTCACATAGAATTCCCATGTCCTTAGACACCAAGACAACAAAGCAAAAACCATACACATATAATGATAATTATGAAGCAAAGATCAAAGAAGAAATAGATCGCTTAATAGAAGCTAAATTTATCTACAAAATTGAGCATATCGAATCGGTATCCCCCAGTGTGGTAGTGCCCAAAAAAAATTGAAAAACTATGAGTATGCATCAACTTGAAGAAAATTAATACAACTGATAGCTATCCACTTCCTATCACAGAATGCTTGTTGAAAGACATAGCAGGCAAGGAATTCTACAGCTTCCTAGATGGATTTTTAGGCTACAATCAAGTGGCTTTTGCCCTTGAAGACCAGCATAAGATGGATTTTGGCACATAGTGGGGCATATTTGCATTTCTTCTGATGCCATTTGGGCTCACCCATTCTCCTATTACATTTCTAAGGTTAATGTACCACATGTTCAAATAGTTTTTATGGAAGAACTTAGAGGTCTATGTTGATGATATATGTGTGCATTCTAACATGAGGAAAACACACATCCTTGAGCTCAAACAAACCTTTGACAAATGTATAGAATACCAAGTTTTCTTGAACCCAGAAAAATGTGTTTTCATGGTCAAGCAAGGCAAGATTTTAGGACACAATGTCAAAATATGGAATCTCAATAGATGAAGATAAAGTTAAAGCTATTGCTGAGTTATCCAAACCAAAAACGTTAAGGAAGTACAAGCTTTCATGGGTCATTTTGGTTATTACCGAGGATTCATCCACATGTATGCAATCATTGCAAAGCCTCTGTACAACGTTTTGACTGATTTCGAGTGGAATGCCATGTGTGAGAACTCTTTCAATGAGCTCAAATTCCAATTGTGTTCAACACCAATCTTGACTACACCAGATTAGAGTAAGCCTTTCCGTGTACATGTGGATGCATCGAATTATGGTATTGGGTGTGTGCTAGAACAACCTACGAGTGAAGGTAACATTGATCTTCGAATAGCTTATGCAAGTAGGTATTTGAATGCAGCAAAGAGAAATTACACCACTACCGAACGAGAAGGATTAGGCATGGTGTATGCGGTTAAAAATTTTAGACATTATTTCCTTACATATTTTTTATTATGAAAACATTCCCTCAAGAGATGACATTGGCGAAACGAAAGAGCTTAGAGTAGGAAGCATTAGACTACACACTTGTTGGAGATAACTTATACTGACGAGGAAGAGATGGATACCTAAGAATATGTGTCCATGAAAATGAATACCTTTAGATCTTAGAAGTTGTACACTAGGGTGTAGCAGGTGCACGTTTTGGACTAGAGCATGTGATCAAAGCTATTCTATTTGCAGGTCTGTGGTGTCCAACCCTTTACATGGATGCTGATACCTATGTGAAGTGGTGTGACATTTGTTAGCAAACTTAGTATCCAGTTCATAAGGATGAGATTCCATTGAGACCAATGATGGGAGAACGTGCATTTTGTAAGTGGGAAATAGACTTTGTTGGTCTTATTAATCCCCCAACTAAGATTTCACATGTTAAATACATTATTGTTGCCATAATCTAACCAAATGGATGGAAGTGAAAGCCACAAAAATATGATGTGCAAACTATTGCAAAGTTTCTATTTGAGAATGTATTTATAAGATACGGTTTGCCAATAGAATTGGTCAATGATTATGGTACCCATTTCATGAATAAGGTTTTGAATACTTGTTGCAAGAATTCATGATCATTCACAAGAAATCAGCTCCATACCACCCACAAGAAAATGGACAAGCAGAAAGCACAAATAAGATCTTATGTACAGTGCTAACAAAGTTGATGAATAATAAACATTTTGATTGGGAGAAACAGTTACATCATGTTGTCTAGGCATACAAAGTTGCCTATAAAATGGTACTCCAAGCCACACCCTTTCAAATGATGTTTGTCCAAAATGCAGTGTTGCCACTAGATTTTCTGATATTTACCTTAAAAGTGGCACAAGAGCATCAATGGATCAGACACAAGTTCTCCTCTTGAACGTTTGACTTAGAACGACTAGGAAAAACTAGATTAAGAGCATCTGTTGGGATTTACATAGCCAAGAAAAGATAAAAGGCCTACTTTGATGCACATGTAAAAGATAAGGGTTTAAAGGTAGGAGACAACAAACGTACTAGTGTGTCAAGATGAGGACCTTACGAAACCTCTTCTATTGGGTCAAGATTGGATATATGACCATGCACTAAACTTAAATATAACAAGTGGACTTCTTTAGATTTGGATGCACCAGTAAAATCTCACAGTTGAATTAGTGAATCAACCACTCAAGGAATTAGGAAAGGCACCAAGTCCTAGTGCCTCTAGGAGTGCACAACAAGATAATGATGATGTTCTAATCCAAAGCTCTATGATGCAGAAGGAAACAAATTGTGGAGTAACATAAGTAAACATGGAACTCTCTTCTTTTACAAAGATGATCGAGGAACAATGAGTATGAAAGCCTAAGAAGCAGATGGAGCACATCACTAAATCTTATGCTGAGAAGCTAATTGGACATAAGGTGGAAGCTCTGGTAAATCGAACCTAGATACGCAAGAGTGAGAAAACTGTGGCACCCTTAGTAGATCTACTAGTATGTACAAAATGAATGATGGAGTCATAGAACACCAAAGTTGAAGGCTATAGGAGTCAATTTAAATGACTTATTTCCATTTGGATACAAAAGTGATCGATAAAGGCAGACCCCAATGCATTAAAAATCTAGGTGCCCAAGACCTGCTTACATGCTCAAATAACTACACATAGTCTCATATGCCAAAATCGATACTCACAGACATTCACTCCACACACTTCACAAAAGACATCCATTATCACTAGATCTACACAACAAATTCTACCTACGTCTACTTGGAAATGGGTACCTAAAAAGCCCCATATTGGCCACCAATCTTCAGAATTGTAACCCCATAAGGGCTCTTTGATGAGTCAAACCTTGTACTAAATCCCTTGACCCAACCATGTAAAAATCCCCTTGTAGAAGGATAGATCCATCCTAAGTACATTGCACATCCAGAGTATGCATGTAGTGAAGTGATTAACCCTTAACAACCACTCACATTCACACCCTACTTCACCAAAATTAACTTACTAACCACATTGAATATCATCTTGGTATTATAAAGGGAACAAGGCATCATCTAGTTTGTGATGTAATGCTAATATGATCTTCATACTTCTAGAAGATCCAGGCACAACCATAATCACCAACACAATGGAAGATACAACAAGAACAAGTTTGCAAGCTATTTATCAAACTATTGATATAGAGAGCTTGCCCATATCAGATGAGCCTAAATATGGCTAGAGGAAATGCTAGAAGTGTAGATTATCCCAATACAAGATCCACCCATGGGTCATACGATGATAATTAACAAGAATTCACACTAGTTTTGTGAGATGGCAGGACCATTAAGAGAAGGTGCATATATGTGGGAAGCTAAGATCAAATACAATACATGGGGCAAATACCACTTCTTCACAAGAGTTTGAGAAATTACAGAGTGCAGTGGACTTAAGGCCGGTATGGCTGAGAGTAGGGTTGGCAGAATACTTCATGGCTAGACTCCCTAAACTAGATTTCATGGATTGCTTTTACCTCATCAACTCACTCACTCCTGCCTAGGACCCTAGAGAATCAAGCACCTTTGTAGTTCCATCATTAACATGAGGGCGTGAGTTGAAGTGATTTTGGTTGACCAATAACTTAGTACGAGAAGCTCTAGATATGAGAAGGATGCATATTCCCATCAAGAAAGAAGGATTGGTCCCAGAGAACATGAAGAATAGGAACCTGACAAATCTCAAAGATATGGTGGCTATGATACCAAATATTGTAGTGCACCTTTGAATGTGTATGCAATATTTCATGTTTTGAGGACAAGACAGATTCATGAGGCCCCATAAAAAGGTTTGGTCTAGCTTGCATCTCCTCAACATAGAGAATTAAGACAATCAATCTTCCACACTAGATTATTGATCAAATTCATCAAGCACGTAAGAGATGGATGTAAGCCAGTGTTACATGGATGTTGCACCCTCACTAGAATTATCTATCAATGCCGTGCTTATGACGTTCCAATTCAATGAGCTTTATCATGGAATAGAGTACAACAATTTAAAAGCAAAAAAGCCTCCACCCCCCCATCTAAGAGAATGTCATGATCTATACCGTGTGCACAACCCAAAGGTGCCACCTTGACTTCGGACATATCTCTAGTGCCACAACAAGTAGTTAGGCCCCTTAAACTCAGGATAGCAAGGTAAAGCACACATGGATCCAACTTGATTTTTCCACTGGTGCCATCAGATCTAGAATTTCCTAAAGAAGTTCTCTTAGAAGAACTCAACAATGCAGATTTTGAAAGAATCCTTGAAGAAGTGAATCTTGAATCAGGAAAAGAATGAGAAGGTAACCAATAGCAACAACTTGATGAAGGACATGAAGAGCTGTCTGGAGAAGATGAAAAAGAAGATGAAGAGCATGAAGAAAAGCAACATGACGAACAACAAGGGGAAGCTACATGAGCCCATGCTTACACTACACAATTACAAAGACCTTATGAACCTACCAGTTTGGACCTTAATTTTTGATAATATTTTTCCTCCTCTTCCTCCCACTTGAAGGGTACTTCTTTACCTATAAATCTAGCAAATGGCCTAGCTATCTCTACATACATTTTAATAAACCTCCTGGGGTACCCAGTATGCCCCAAAAAGCTTTGAATTGCTTTTAGAGATTTGGGTTTAGATAACTTTAGTATAGATATAATTTAACTATGTCAAGAGCCGTACCTTTAGCAGATACCACATGTCCCAGGAGAGTTCCTTTTGTCACAAGGAAATGACACTTATTTGTGTTCAACTTTAGTTTAGTCTCTTTACATCTTTTAAAAACATTATGCAGTTGCCTCAAATGATTATCCAAGGAATCCAAAGAGGTCTCCTTGTAAGTTCCTGAAAAGGAAGAAAATTCATCCATGAAAATTCTAAGGGTTTCTACCAATAAGGGTCCAAAAATGAGGTTGACGATCGTGTTAAAGGTGGCTGGAGCATTTTTGAGTCCAAATGGCACTTTTACATACACGTACGTGCCCCATGGTGTAATAAAAGCTGTCTTTTCATGATCCTCAAGATGAATGGATATTTGATTATATCCACTAAAGCCATCCATGAAGCTATATAGTGTGTGTCCAACCACTTTCTCAATGACTTGCTCTGCAAAAAGCATGGGGAATCCATTTGGAATGGTTACCTTGTTGAATGCTCTGAAATCCACACAAATCTTGATTTTGTTGGTATTCTTCTTTGGTATGATAACCATTGGTGAAAGCCATTCTGAGTGGTCCACAAGGATGATGATTCTCGCATCCTCCATTTCTTTTATCTCTAAATAAATTGCCTCAGCATATTTTGGATCTAGTCTATAACGTTTGGCTCTTACCGATTTAGTTCCTTCAATGCGAGGAATTCTATGCTCTCCAAAACTGGCAAGCACTCCTTCTAAGTCTTTGTAATGCCAAGAAAACACATATGCATAAGGTATCAAGAAAGATTTTACCTTTTCAACCAGCTCAGGGTATCTCCATAACCAAGTGGCCACTAAAACTAGACAATTTCTTTGGAGTTGTCCTCTCCAATCATTTAGCATAAAGAATCAACAAGACATCTTTATTTTGTCAATCCTGGAAGTATTCTTGAGACCAGAGCCCCTTCAAGATGATAGAATCCAAGAAATAAGAGAATAATGGCTGGAATTTTGAGAATAGTGAAGATGAAGAGGAAATTTCTAGGGTTTGGATTATCTTGAGCAAATCTACACCATTTTCTACAATCTTGGTGTCTATTCCATGCTATTTTATCAGAAGAACACAATTATGAAGTCAAAATCAAAAAATATCACCTACATCATACAGACGAGACAATCGCGATTCTATGCAAACAGACGATTTTCAGCTCCAGCACCATTTTTCATCAACTCATCACTCAACACAACAGTATTCAGCTCTCTTCATTTTTTCAACAGATTTACACAATAAAAGCTCACAAATCTCCATGGATACACAAGATCTAGACTCACAAATCAAAGAAACCACATAGAAGAGGAGAAACACGATTTTCAGTAGAAACTCCTCTATTCACTTGGATAGCAAGTACACAAATGATTAACCAACCCCCTCATAATAGAGGAAATTAGCTTATATACATTTTCAAGTGTCCCTTTCCACACTTGGATTTTGGTCCTTTCCTCTATTATTCTAAAAATATGCTATCTAGGAGTTTCCAAAAATTCTAGAAAAAATACATAAGATTCTATCCTACATAAGGAAGACTCTTCCTTATTTTTACAACAATTGCATAAATATTTCTACAAATTTCTATCATTTTACAATTATTTTCCTTCAAAAAGGTTTCCAAAAATGCATCTTCCAACATCCTTCCCCTCCTAAGCCTTTCGGCTCCTGACGAAAGATTTTCCTGCTCCTCTGCATTGATCACTTTTCTTCATTTCTTCTTTCTTTGATATACTTGTGACAGCAAATCACGACTTTTTCTTTCTGTTATATTTAGATTGTTGACCATCTCGAATAACGCCTTTCTCCACTGTACTGCAGCTTCAGGTTTATCTATGACATCCTTTTTCAAGTACTCTGTGTAGGCAGCTTCATATGCTGTAAGTCTAGACTTTGTAACAACTGATAGGTTTCCAAAAATCTCTGACTCCCTCTCAAAAAACCCATAATCGAAGGCATCCTCAAAAATCTGTAAGTAATGACTACCCAAAAATATAATTCTGCTGTAGTAGGCCATTAAGCAGATTCTGTCAGGTGTTTCTCTCAAATCAAATAATAAGGCATTTGTTGGAGAATTAAAGCCGATATAATTCAAGGTTCTAATATCTGTGTCAGTATAAGTTTCTATACAAGCCAGAATTAATCTCATTATTCTTACAAGTAGTATGCAAGCAGGGTCATTGACATCTTTGTATGTAGTTATTACAGACTCAGCAGTATTCACCATATAACTCTTGGTAGGCCATGTGCCTGCCTTTGGACCTGCTACTTTCGGGAAATTCATCCACTTTGGTGGAATTTGACCTTATCTTCTTCTATCCCAAAAAGTTGTCCATTCTCTTCTTTGTGCCACTTGACAATAGGCTGGATTGATCTTTAAATGAAGAGGTGCCTCTTTCCAGATTTTCCTACATTCTTGTTGGCATCCAACCATTTATTTCTCCACTTAGGGTTGGCTCTCTCAAATAGTTCTTTAGTGACATTGATGTCCTCTTCATACTCAAAGTATTTGTTTGGAGGTAGCCCAACTCTGGCCATCTGGTAGTTCTTTATACTCTCCAAAATCATACAAAATGGTATCCCCAATCCATCTGCTGCCCAGTGATGCTGATCTGGATTGATTCCCTTATTCAATGCGAATGTGACAATTTGCTCTTCGTTCTCATCATGCATCTTTCTGATGAACTCCATTCTAGAATCTCTACTTGTCAGCAATTTCTTCACAAAATCCTCTAAATATTCTTCTTCTGATCTTTTGTCTGCTGGTTCATTGTCATGTTGTATTCCCGCAATATTGTCTACCCCATATTCTTCTGCATGTGTGGTTTCCACATGTGTCTCTTCCTGGATTTGTGGCTTATTCAATTTCTTCAGCAATTCTTCTATAGTCAACATCAGACTCCCATTCTGTTGTGCCCATAATTCCCTTTCTTTTTTCCACTCATTCTGTTCCTTTTCTCTCTTTGTCTGCCACTCACCTCTTTCCTTTTCCATATCCAAGTATAGCTTATTATACCCTCTCATAGACGTAGCAGCATGTGTACTAGCCTGCTTTTCTAATTCTTTGGCTTCTTTCAATTCTCCTTGTAATCTCTGAATCTCTTTATGTAATCCTTCTTTTTCCTCCTCTGTCAACTGGGCTATCTGACTTTCCTCCTTCAATTGTCCTTCCTCCAATAGTAGCTTATTGATTTCTTCATTAGCTTTAGTCAAAATTTGATAGGAAGTTTGCAGAGTTCTATATCTCCCCTCAATCTTTCTCAATTCTTTTTCCAATTTATCATTCTGCTCTGTTAGTTGCATACTCTTCTCTTCCAAGTATTGAATCTTGTTTTGCTTCTGTACTTCCAGTTCTTCCAAAGCAATTATTTTATTGGAAAACTCCTCATTCTTCTCTTGCACCTTCCTTAGTTGCTCTGCCATATGCTCCTTTTCCCTTTTATGCTCTTTAATAACCATACTGCCTTTTTCAAATTCTGACTCTACTACCATCCCTGAAATGATCATATTTTGGCTTGAGGCTCTGAACTGTTCAATATTATTCATAATGAGTTGACATGCTGATCTAATACTCTTTGGGATTCTTTCCAGTCCTCCTTCTATTGCTATTTGTTTGGGTTCTAGCTGTTTGTTCTCTCTGCATTCACTCTCCTCTTCCTCTTCTCCCTCATATTCTATAATTTTGGCCTTGTTTTCTTCATGGCTTGGCTGAGTGTCCAATGTTTCTAAATCTGCCATGTCTTCTTGAACACCTGAACTCTTTTGCTCCAAAACATCTGAGATCAGCTTTATTTCTTGTAACTTTTCTTTCTCCAACACCTGTTGAGTTTCTTCAGAAAAATATCCTTCCTTTGTTTGCATCTCCTTTTCCTGGCTTATAGTTTCCTGGAACAAATTGTATTCAGTTTCTTCACCAAAATTTCCCTGACATTCACCTGCTTGTTCTTCCTGTCTCTCCTTTTCCTGTGCTAAAACTGTTTCAGCTATTTCTAAATTTTTGACATGATCATTGCCTCTATCTTCTTTGTATCCTTCTTCCTCTTCATCAATGTCCATGATGTCCATTTCTACCTCTTATTCTTGATCCTCATTGGATGTGAATTCCTCATTATTCTTCAAATCATGCAGCACATCCTTTATACTCTGAATGATTTCTTTTTCCACTACTTTCCCTGTAACCTTTTCCACTACTCTGAATGATTTCTTTTTCCACTACTTTCCCTGATTACCTTTCTCACATACTTCCTCTACCTCCTATAGTGGATCTTGTTCTGTGCCTTTTTGTTCTATGACTGAGTTGTACACCTGTGCCTTCTTAGCTATTTCTTCTATGCTCTCATCCAGTTTAAAGTAGGTCTGTGAGGGTTTTGTCCATATAGATATCATCCCACTATGCACTATTCCACAACTAACTTCTTCCCTTATTTCACTTGCTTGTTCTATCATTACTACCTTTCCCTTCATTATTCTTCTTTCATCTTCCAGACTAAGCTCTTTTTCTGCCTGCTCCTGAAGTGGTTTCTCCTGAGACTTCTTCTTTAATTCCTCAGGTGTCTTTTGTTTCTTAGAGGTCTGTATAATGACATTGGGAGTATTTGGTATTGACAAATTTAGACTTTTTAACAGAAAGCTCTCAATATCACTGTCAGAATCAGATGAGAAGTGTGAAGGTCCTCCTTTTTCTGGTTTTGTGGGTCTTGATACTTCTTCCACCAAGGATGGCTTCTGTGTTTCTTCTATGACTACTTCCTCTCTCTCTTTGGTGATAACAGTTTCAGCTATGGATTTACCCTTTCCCTTCTTGGTCAATTTCTTTTTTTGTACTGGCTTCTTTGGAACCTTCTTTTTCACCACCACAGTGGTTCTGGTCTCTGGGGGTCCTTGTAATTCCTTAAAATAAGCTAGAAATTCAACCTCTTTTCTTACAAACACCTCCTCAGTTTCAGCTGTCATCATTTGGTCATGAAGAGCTTCATAGTGCTCCACCTCCTCCTGAATCCAGTCTGTAGCTTTGCATGAGTAGTCTTCCAGCATTTTCTGGTATTGTGCTTCATACATAGCTCTCTTGTTATTCCCTTGGGTTAGATAGGTGTATAGTTGCTCTTTGCTTGTTTGGGGTGGATGTGGTTCACTAGAGGCTTGGATCTGTTTCTGTGCCTCCTCATGTTCCTCTTTTGTGGCTTCCTCCATTTCTAGTTCCACCTTCCTTGGGTCCAACCTTCTTTTCTTCACAGGAATTACTTCTTCAGATATCATTTTCCTTTTCATACCTGTTCCCCTCATACGGGTTTGTCCTTCTGTTTCCCTTTCAGTCAATTTCCTTGGAGGACTCTTGATTCCAGCCATAAGATTTCTGAAATACTGTGCCTCTGGAGCCAATTTTAGTTGATCTTCCATCCCAAGAACATGATAAATGATTCTTATTAAGAACTGGGCTCCATTCATGAACTTCTTCTGCTCCGAGTGCTTTGCTGCTTCTTTCAGTTGTTCATGGATGTATGGTGAGACATCCATAACTCCAAAAGGTTTGGTTCTATCTTTGTTATTGAACATCAATAATGTGACTGACTTATGAGGCATTGTGTATCTTGGTAATTTTGGAAAACAAAAGTACTGTAAGAACATCCTTACAGCATATTCCTCATTCTCCCTTCCTTTGAAATCAGTGAATTTTGCATATCCTGTGTAAGTCTCCTTATTCTTTTTGACAAAACTTGGGTCAAGTTTGGTTCCCATTGTGTAGAATTGCAGTGCTGCTCTAATGTGTTCTGCCTTGATAGTGACACCTACTTCCTGATTATCCTTGTTTTTGACTTTGCATCTGAAATAGGCATCATTCCCTCTTCCTATTTCTGTCAAACTGTTCATTACCTGTGATACTCTCTCAAAGTCAATGAAAAAGATAGGCTCCTCCAATATTCTGTGCAGCCCTACTGCCTTCCATCTTTTCATGTTGACTGCCACTCTTTGGAACCTGTAGAACTCTTGGCACAACATTGTATACTTGTATCCTCCTACCCCCACCGTGAATATGTGCTGGCCAATTATATTTAGGGTCTCCTTAAGTTCCTTCACCACTTTCTCAGCTTCTGGAATTTCTGATTCTTCCTCTGACTCTAAGTCCACCTGTTCCTCCACAGCTTCACTATCCAGAAACCAATGGCCTCTTGATAGCACAACTGATTCTGCCTTGAAGTCATGAATTGGCAGCTCCTTAGTGTTCACCATTTTCTGAGGAAACTATAATAAAGAAAAACTCTACCCACATAAGTTGCAAGAAATCAAAGAGTAATATGTAGGAATTCATTTTCAGAAGTCATGTCATAAGAATGAGAAATCCAAAATAAACTTCATTTCTCCAGAAAAGACTCAACAAGTGATCATCACTAGTGTAGCAAGATGTCTAGTGCAGTCCCTTTTCCTAACCATTCTTTTGGAAAGATAAATCATGTATCAAATGATAGAAAACAAAAAACTAACAAAAAATTAACTAAAGAACTAACTAACAAGAAAACTAAAGAACTAACTAACAAGAAATAAAAACATAAAAAATAAATAGATCTCTACTATTCTTCTCCCTAGATCTTGCTTTGTGACATATGATTTTTGTAAAAAACAACAGAAAGTAAACAATTTTTCACAATTTCTCATTCTCTTTTTTTCAACAGATTTTCTTTTCTCTCTTCTTTTTTCAGCAACGATTTTTTTTCTTTTTTTTTTCAAATACTTTTTTCCATTTCTTTTCTTTTTTCATTTTCATTTTTTTTCATAATAATTTTTTCTTTCTTTCCTTCCCCTCCTAATTCTCTTTTTAGAAAAGAAAATCAGGTCTAATATGTATTTTTTCATAATTTCTTTGATTTTCTAGATATAGTTCAAATCCGGATGATCTTTCTTCCACTGAAACAATTCTGATTTTTTAACCTAGTACTTCCTAACTCCAATTGGTCTGGTTCCCAGCAACCAATCATTCCCTTTGGATAAGTATTTTGTAGGAGCTTTTGGTCTCCATATCCATTTTGTCCTTGATTCCTGTTTTAATGAGTAGACCTGCTGTAGACTTTGATTCCATGTGCTTTTTGCTTTGATGCTTTGATTCTTTGAACCTTGCCATGATTGCCATCTTCTTCTTATCTCACCACCCTTCTTTGTTCCTCCAATCCTTTGCTGATTTGGATCATATGAAGCTTGATTATTTAGCATTTGTATTGGTAATGTCTGTGTATCCTCAAGTGCAAAAGTGAATCCTTCCAAGTGTATATCATGCACATCTGATTGAATTTCTTGTTTTTCATTACTCAATAGAAATATTAAAAACCTTTTGTCATTTATGTTCAATTTAAGCTTCATTTTTTCAAAATCCAAGATCACTTTACCTTGTTGAAGCCATGGTTGACCTAAAATCACTTTTTCAGTCATCAAATTATCTGGCCATTCTTCACAGTCTATTGTCATATATTCTTTATTAAACTTTACTTCAATAGTCAGTGAAGACATGCTCTGTACTACTTGAGCTTCCAAAGTTTTGATTAGGGTTCTAATTTCTTTCCTTTTTATGTTGAATTTACTTACCAGGACTGAACTAATCAGATTTACTTGTGCTCCAGAATCTATCAAAACCCTAATGTTTTCATTTTGAAAATCCATTATCATCACAGGGACATGTTCCTTTGGTTTGAGAGGAGATTCACACAGACAGACTTCCCTGAGCTCATTGATTTTTCTTATCCTTTCCATAGCTTCCAGTTGGGCTTCTTTTCTAATGTCTTCCTCTTCTCTTTTCCTGTTTTGGGCTTGTTGCAACCTTCTCCATTCATCAACAGTTAATGGGCAATCATACCTCTTAACTCTACATCCACTTATAAGGTTTGGCATGATTTCTCCTTCTATGTTAGCTAGTTGAATGGCTCCACTGTTGCTTATTTGATGTATAATATATGGTCCATGTCCTTTTTTCTGGAACTTTTTCTGATGTTCCCTGACTGTGTAAGCCAGCACTAGATCTCCTACCTATAGATCTTTCTCTTTTATGTGAACATCATGATAAGCTTTTTGTCTTTTCTTGTCCACATATAAACTCATAATGGCGTGGAGTCTAGATGCTCCCAACTTTTCCAATTCTATCACTCTTTCAGATAGTTCATGTCCAGTCCAATTATAGTGACTTCCTACTTTTAATGTTGGAATAAGGAATTCCATAGGTAAAACTGCATTTTGTCCATATACTAGATTGAATGGTGTGCTCCCTATTGTAGTTTTGTAAGCCACTCTATAAGCCCATAGGACATGATTAAGTTGTAGATCCCAATCATTTTTGTTTGTGTTTACTAATTTTGATAGTACAGTACAAAGTACTTTATTAGTACTTTCTGCTAGCCCATTGGCTTGTGGGTGATATGGGGCTGATTTTCTATGACTGATCAAGAAATATTCAGTGATGTTTTCTATGATCTGGTTTATAAAATGGGTCCCCCTATCACTTACTAGTTCAATTGGAAGTCCAAATCTGGTGATAATGTTTTCATATAGGAATCTGGCAGTAGTATTAGCATCATTTCTCTTTGTGGCTTTGGCCTCAGCCCACTTTGTCAGGTAGTCTGTAGCCACTATGATGTATTCAGCATGGGATTGTTTTGCTGGAGGATGTATAGGTCCAATGAAATCCAATCCCCATTTACTAAAGGCTCTGACTGAAATTAATGGAACCAATGGCATGTCATTTCTTCTGTTTGGTTGACTTACCCTTTGGCAGATATCACATTTTTTTACATAAGTTCTTGCATCAAGAAATAGCGTTGGCCACCAAAAGCCAGAATATAAAATGAGTTTGGCAGTTCTGTCACTTGAGAAGTGTCCTCCTGCCACTCCAGAGTGTGCCATTTCCAACATTTCCAGATATTTATTCTCAGGAACACAAATTCTTAGGTATCCATCCATTCCTCTCTTATACAACGGTTCCCCTATCAATTGATATTCCTCAGAGATTACTTGTAAGTTTTTTGATTCTGTACCAGTTTTCACTTGTTTTCCTTTCTCCTTCCTTCTCAATTCTCCAATGATATTCTCACTCCAATCTGGATTTTTCTGGAACCAATATAGAGTTATGAATTCTGAGTCTTGTAATGCTTGGCACTTCTTGCAATTGGCAATGTATTTCGATATATCTTGAATTTTATTAGGCCAATGTACCCCCATCCTATTGAGATTACTTAGGGTGACTACCCTAGAAGCATGAGTGCAAGGGTTCCAATGATGAGCTCTCCTCAGGTATTCTTGTTGCTCCTCCTCAGGAGTGCAATATTCTAATATGCCAGTGTGGTTGAGATGGTATAAATGCCTAGCTAGTAACATGAAGTTCCTGCTTTGCAAAACTAGGTGTGCATTATTCCCAATTGTTCTACAAGGTCCCATGGTTAATAATGGTACTAAACTCATGGCCCACTCAGGAACACTTTCTACCTTAAAGAGATAAGTGTCTGGCAGATTGTCATCTAAAGGTGAACTGGGTTCTTCAAACTAGATTCGAGATAAATGATCTGCCCTCAAGTGTGTTTTCCCTTGTCTGACCACTACTTCAAACTCAAATTCCATTAGCAATAAAAACCATCTGACTATTCTCCCAGTGTGACAAGGTTTATTTACCAAATATAATAAAGCTTGATGGTCTACAAAGAACTTAAACTTGTTGGCCAAAAGGTAATGTCTGTATTTTTTTACAGCAAATACCATGCCCAATCCCTCTCTTTCAGTGGTTGTGTAATTTTTCTCTGCTAGATTCAATTGTCTACTAGCATAGGCCACTGGAAAATCTAACTTGCTTCCTTCTATTGGTTGTGCTAACACACATCCCAAAGCATAATTGGAAGCATCCACATGGACATGAAAAATTTTGTCCCATTGAGGTGTTTTCAAAATTGGGGCTGTTACCAAACAAGTTTTTAGAGTTTCAAAGGCTTGGTCACACTCCTCGGTCCACTCAAACTTTGTAATTAGGCCATATAAGGGTTTTGCTATGTCAGCAAATTTATGTACAAATTTCCTATAGTACCCACAATGTCCCATAAAAGTTTGAAGTTCTTTTACACTTGTTGGTCTTGAAAGCTCTATTATGGCCTTTATTTTCTTCTCATCAGTTGAAATTCCATTTTTAGAGACTATATGACCCAGCATTCTTCCTTGTCTCACAAAGAATACACATTTCTCTGGATTTAAGCATACTCTGTAGGTTCTGCATTTCCTGAATATATTTTCTAAGTCCTGCAAGTGATCTTGTCTTTTTAATGAAAAAGTACAAAGATCATCTACATAGATTTCCATTACCTTCCTCAAGAACCCTTTGAAGATATGACACATCAATCTCTGAAAAGTTGTTGGAGCATTGGTTAACCCAAAGGGCATAACCCTAAAGGCATAACCCAAAGTGTAGTTTTCATGTGGTCTAGGTAAATCTGGTTGTCCCATGTTATGTTCCCAAGGTCCTTTGTCAGCACATTGTCCTAAGTCATTTGAATTTTCTGGGTCTGGGGAGACGATGTACACACACCCTTGCCTATCCTCATACCTACCATCTTTGAACTCGGCTACAGGTGTTATGTTTAAGGGAACTTCTAAGTTTCTCAATCTAATGAGAAACTTATGCATCCCATCCTGATATACATAGGTGCCAAACCTATTTGTATACATGTACTTGAGGATGTTTCTGTAATCTCCAGTTTCAATGGGCTCATTTGTTTCATTTAAATTTTCCATGTTGTTTTCTTGCCCTAAATTTCTTTCTAGAGCTTCCCCTACTCCTGACTCTACCTCCTTCCTTCCTAGGTCTTGCTTGGTAAGTGAATTTAGTTTGTTTCCAGACCTAAGGATCATTCAGCTAATTTTCACGATTTTGAACTCAAAATCGTGTTTTTCACGATTTTGTGTTCAAATTAGTGATTTTTCACCAACTTCTATTGAAAATCGTGTTTCCCACGATTTTCTACCTGAGAAAGTGTTTTTCACGATTTTGTGACTAAAATCGTGTTTTCCACGATTTTGAACTCAGAATCGTGTCTTTCACGATTTTGTGTTCAAACTAGTTATTTTTTACTATTTTCAGTTGAAAATAGTGTTTTCCACGATTTTGTACTTAGGAAAGTGTTTTTTTCCCAAATTTTTTTTTTTTGACTAAAATCGTGTTTTTCACGATTTTGTTATCAAAGTAGTGATTTTTTTACAAATTCTGTTGGAAATCGTGTTTTTCACGATTCTGTGTACAAAATCGTGTTTTTCACGATTTTGTGACTAGGCTATTGTTTTTTCACGATTTTATGACTAAGATCGTGTTTTTCACGATTTTGTGCTCAAAATCGTGTTTCTCACGATTTTGTGCTCAAAATCGTGTTTTTCACGACTTTGTGCTCAAAATCGTGTTTTTCACGATTCTGTGTACAAAATCGTGTCTTTCACGATTTTGTGACTAAGCTATTGTTTTTTCACGATTTTATGACTAAAATCGTGTTTTTCACGATTTTGTGCTCAAAATCGTGTTTCTCACGATTCTGTGTTCAAAATTGTGTTTTTCACAACTTTGTGCCCAAAATCGTGTTTCTCACGATTTTGTGTACAAAATCGTGTCTTTCACGATTTTGTGACTAGGCTATTGTTTTTTCACGATTTTATGACTAAAATCGTGTTTTTCACGATTTTGTGCTCAAAATCGTGTTTCTCACGATTCTATGTTCAAAATCGTGTTTTTCACGACTTTGTGCCCAAAATCGTGTTTTTCACGATTTTGTGCTCAAAATCGTGTTTTTCACGATTCTGTGCTCAAAATCGTGTTTTTCACCATTCTGTGCACACAATCGTGTTTTTCACGATTCTGTTCCGAGACAATCGTGATTGCTCACAATTGGATATAACACGATTTTCTGATGAAAATCGTGTTCTGGGAATCGCGATGTTGTTCTTAGTGCTCAAAATCGCGATTTTGTGTTGACTTCAGAATCGTGATTTTGAACAATTTTTTGAATTTTCAAGTTTTGATTTTCAGATTTCTCCTTCTCCTAATAGAATCGCCTTATTGATTTTTTAACATGCAATGAAAGAAATTTATCAGAAAATACTTTTTTCCTATAGAAAACTCAAAAAATCAGAAGATCGCGATTCCGTGATTTTTGATTATTTTCTATTTTTTGTGTTATTATATCACTCAAATACAAAAATATGTAAGAATGATGTTAGGACTCCTTACCTTGCTTGCTTGGTTGAAAGTTTCTCCAATGATAGTTGTTTGCAAGAAGTCGCGATTTTGATCACTCTCTCTCTCCCTCACTCTCACTCAAATGAATTTTTCTTTGAATTCCAGGTTTTTATAGTGTCCAGAAAATCGCTATTTTGTGTGATTTTCAAAATTCTTCACTCTTCCACTTGTCCAATCCTTACTTACCCAATCTTGATGACATCTTTTGCAATTTTCTTTCTCACAGTACCCAAATATGCTAGAGATTCCAAAAAAATTTCCCTTACAGAAAATCGCGATTTTGTGCAGAAAATCGTGTTTTTTTCTAAAGATCTAATTTTGTGCAAATTTGAGTATTATTTCTTCTTGTTTTCTTTCAATACCTTCTTTCCTTTGTAATTCACCAAACTCCTATAAAGGTGAACACTTTACTTAGGGTTCCTTGTTTTGGTGATCTACTGATCCTATGTTTTTTGATTGGTTATGATTTCTTATGGCTCAGCTATCACAACAGTTCATAAGAAAGTTTTTCCAAAGAAAATGTGCTATGAAGTGCAAGCAATTTTTGCAAAGATAAACTCAATCACATATTTTTCTTCAAAATGCAGCTCAACTCAAGATTTATGCTCAGATTTGGTTAACAAATGAATCTTTTCTACTTGCATCTAGCTACTTTAACTGACTTTTCCTTAGTGCAACAATGTTATCTTCCCAAGATCCGCATTGGTGCCTAGTACTTGGTCAAAAAGAACTCTAAAAATGCAAGAATAGACTCATGAATCTTTTACACCTGCATCTAGCTACTTTAACTGACTTTTCCTTAGTGCAACCATGCCAAGATCAACTATGGTGCCTAGTACTTGGTCAAAAAGAACTCTAAAAATGCAAGAATAGACACATGTTACCTCATCTTCAGCTTTCTTGGCTTGTATCTTCCACACACCTGCACTTTTACTTCCAAAATGTAATGAGCAACTATCAATTTACAAAAATTTCAGCACTTCCATTTCTAAAAGATGATCTATTGCTTTCTTTTCCCAAAAGACAAACAAAAGACATCTACCTTTTCATGTTCACATTCTTGATTAAAGAGTGTTACCTTTCCCTTGTGTTTGTTACCATCATCAATAGAAGATCCAGCAAGGTCCAACTTCAATGAAGCTTTTGAATTACTCCCCGGCAACAGCGCCAAAAAATGTTTGTTATTGATCTTTGGAGTTGTCCTCTCCAATCATTTAGCATAAAGAATCAACAAGACATCTTTATTTTGTCAATCCTGGAAGTATTCTTGAGACCACAGCCCCTTCAAGATGATAGAATCCAAGAAATAAGAGAATAATGGCTGGAATTCTGAGAATAGTGAAGATGAAGAGGAAATTTCTAGGGTTTGGATTATCTTGAGCAAATCTACACCATTTTCTATAATCTTGGTGTCTATTCCATGCTATTTTATCAGCAGAACACAATTATGAAGTCAAAATAAAAAAATATCACCTAGATCATACAGACGAGACAATCGTGATTCTGTGCAAACAGACGATTTTCAGCTCCAGCACCATTTTTCATCAACTCATCACTCAACACAATAGTATTGAGCTCTCTTCATACACATTCAACAAATTTACACAATAAAAGCTCACAAATCTCCATGGATACACAAGATCTAGACTCACAAATCAAAGAAACCACATAGAAGAGGAGAAACACGATTTTCAGCAGAAACTCCTTCTCTATTCACTTGGATAGCAAGTACACAAATGATTAACCAACCCCCTCATAATAGAGGAAATTAGCTTATATACATTTTCAAGTGTCCCTTTCCACACTTGGATTTTGGTCCTTTCCTCTATTATTCTAAAAATATGCTATCTAGGAGTTTCCAAAAATTCTAGAAAAAATACATAAGATTCTATCCTACATAAGGAAGACTCTTCCTTATTTTTACAACAATTGCATAAATATTTCTACAAATTTCTATCATTTTACAATTATTTTCCTTCAAAAAGGTTTCCAAAAATGCATCTTCCAACAGGTGCCTAATCAGACTTCTTTGATTGGGTTTCTATCCACTAGTGTGTCTACCTGTTCATCTCCAACTTTGTGTTCCTCCAACACTTTCTCCCACATTGTGTCATAAGCAAATGTACTCTGAATTTCAATATATTCCTCTTTGTCCTACATCCATCTTGTAGGGATTTCTTGAATAGGAAAAGAAAATTCATCACTAGTATGCTTTACCTTGTCTTTAACTTCACTAGCTTCCTTCTCTGTGGTTGTAATATCCTCATCCAATTTGCATTTGAGGGGTGTCTTCCTCCCCCTTCTGTGTTCTGTTACTGGTTCCCCCAATCCATCACCATGAATTTTATCTTCCATTCCTTCATAACATTCTTCTATACAAGAATTATTTAGAAAAACTCCAAAACAAGAGGAAGAATCGCCTTTTTGAAGCCATTTTAGAATTTCTTCTTCCTCATCAAACAATGATTGTGGTTGGTCCACAATTTCTTATTCCATGCAAATGCCAACTAATTGCATCATGCTAGTGTTCCCTTGGTGCTTTGGACCCTCCTCCAAATATATGTGCTTAAGTTCCTGTCCCCTCTGTTGTACCCACATAGTGTCTTTGCTCCAATCATGGATGACACTAGCATGCCTTAGCCAAGGTCTTCCAATTAAGAGGGGAAACCCTCCCTCTACCTGGGGCAATCTTAATACCACAAAATCCAAAATTAAGAGATTACCTTGTACTTCCAATAGAACTCATGGCATCACTCCCGTTGGCCTTAATTTGCTTTGATCTGCCAAGGTTATGGTGAAGTTGGCAGGTCTAGATGGGTGTAGTCCAAGCTTCTCTATAGTATGTTCGGCCATCAAATTTATGCCAGAACCACCATCCACTATGACTCCTTGTAATTGTAATCCTTTAATTTTCACTGTCAACCTTGGACTCTTATAATCTGTGAGAGGTGCTTCTCCTACCCTCTAACCTTGAGTCATAGCAGAAATCTTTGCCACTAACGTGGTTGAGGAGGCCTCATCAATAATTTGCAAGACTTGAGACCTCAATTTTGCATCCATATTTATCAACTCAAGAATACTAACCTCTGTTTTGATTGTTCTCGGCTCGATTATATGCATTCTCAATAACATCATTGGTATCTTTAAAATCTTCTTTTTGTTTTATATCTTCACATGTAATCAAGTTTTCTTTCTCTTGTCTTGTATCCTCATATGTGTCCACTTTGCTCTGATGTATCATCTTGTCCTTGTAACTTCCAGTAGTACTTGACCCTTGGCATGTTTCTTCTTGAATCTTCCCTTTATTCCTTGTGTGCATAACCATGGAGTCGATTTCTTCTAATTGTACTACTCTAGTGGATGGTGATTGTACAACATTGAATTCTTCTTCTACTCTTTGTTTATTCAGATAGATCATTTGGATGTGGGGCCCTGATGTAGATGCTTTGTTTTGTGGGCAACAATTTGTGTAATGATCTATGGCATCTAGACGATTCTTGCAAGGGGGGCATTTCTTGGCAGAGTACATTTACTTTGATAGTGCCCACATTCTCCACACCTAAAACAAATAATTGGCCTTCTAGGCCCATATCCAAAATTACCCCTAGGTTGTTGGTTATAGTTATTACCTTGGCTAGGGGCTGCTACCATTACATTGGTTGATAGTTCAGCACCTCCTTGTCCCCAATAAGGTTGTGCAGACATCCCTCTTGAGTGACATTCCTGAGCCTCATGACTAGTTTTCCTACATAATTGGCAAGTTACACTTAAAAGTGGACACTCACTTACCACATGAACTTGTTTTCTGCACATGGTGCACCATAATCCATTTTTGATGCCACCTCCCCGAAGTTCTTCTAACTCTTGTCGACGTTGTGCCAACTCTACTGCTTGGGCTTCCTCTTCTTTTTGTAGCTTTAAGGCCTTAATTTCTCACCTCAACTAAGTTACTGCACTTTCCTCCTCTTTGTGGGGTTTATTCATTTCCAAGCTCTCAAGTTCCTTCCTTATCTGAATTATTGGGTCCTTAGATTCTACAGGATATCATAAATTAGAAGAGTTTGTCCCATACTGATGCCTAATTGCTCCAATCTTGTGGCTATGTTAATGAAATCTTCAATTGTTGTCATAGGTAACACTAAATCTTTAATTCTCCACTGTGTTGAGATTGGAACTAACTCTTTAGAGATAGTTATCGCTTCCAATCACCGAACATTTATTGGAGTGTGTTGCAGGTAAGGAAGTCCAAAATTCCTTGATGGATATTCAGTTACAACCAAGTAGCCATCACCCTAGAAGACCAACACAAAACGGCTTTTGCCACTGAGTGGGGAATCTTTGCATTTCGTGTGATGCCATTTGGGCTAACCAATGCTCCTACAACATTCCAAAGGCTCATGTGTCATGTCTTCAAAGAGTTCTTGCAAAAGATCTTGGAAGTATATGTGGACGATTTATGAGCTCATTCCCAAAAAAGAAGATACCACATCTCGGAGCTTAGGCAGATCTTCAACAAGTGTAGAGAGTATCAAGTGTGTTTGAACCCCGAAAAGTGTGTGTTCATGGTACATCAAGGTAAGATTAATTTGTGGAGAGAGATGGTGGATGCAACCTAAAGATGAGTTGGTGCTGCTACAACCAGCTTCACACTAGCCAATGGAGACTTCAGAGTTGGTTAGTAGACCCTTTGAGCTTCCTAAATCAACAAAAAGATCACCCAAGTGCTTTGGAACAAGTGCTATTTTTTATACATACACCTGTTGGAAAAAATGAAGCTCTCAACCTGGTAGGAATTAGAAAACTTCCTTTTTGATATAGCAAATAGACTTAGCTAGCTTCCCAATCCAAGTTAAAACACTTCAATTCATCAATTGAGCACTGAGAAAAGGTTTAGCAAAATGTGGAACACTCTCACCATTTTCGGGCTCTATAGAGATAGACTAGTGAGCAGTAAAATGCCAATTTCGCACAAATGGTAAATCCAATGGACATCAAATTTTGTAACATAAACTAGAATTAGAGAGCTATCCAATGCACTTCAAAACTATGAAAAAGTTTATGTATAGCCTGAGATATGAGCTTCTGAAGTTTACTGTTCTGAGTGAGTATAGCAAAGAACAAATCAAAGAAGAAGTAAATGATGAATGTATAGATTCACATATAATTACAACCTCATTGGCAATGAATACTTGCACAATGTAAGTAGAATGATAGAGATATGGAGTAGGCTATTCCATCTCTACAAATGGGCATGAAATGGGCATGAATCAAGCACACCTTTGGCGACTTCCTTCTTGCTCCTTTTATAGCTACTTTTGGAGGTAGTTTTGAATTTGAATTCAAATGAATTCACCTACAAGTGATGCTAGAAATTAGGAAATATTCCCTCAGCTAATGGGTTCATGGTTTTAGGTAGTTAGAGCCATCAATTTTTCTTTTTACATCATGGATGACTCAAGCCATTCTTTCTTTTACAATTACAAGAGATAAAATGTACTCTTTTACCAGAGGTGTTCATATGTCTACACATATGAGTACAAATGAACATCATATCAAGCATGTAGGCTTTGGAAAAATGCACCAATAGATCCCCCTCAAGCTAACATGCTTGGCCTCCAAATAAGTCTTCAATTGTCCTTGATTTCCTGCAAGCCAATCATCAACTTGAATCTACTCAATTTTGTACCATCAAGAGCTTTAGTCAACATGTCTGCACATTGCATATCTGTAGAGACATAGAATAGTTGAATATCCTTTCTCATTAGCTTCTCCCTTACATAATGGTAGTGGACTTCAATATGCTTGGTTCTAGTATGGTATACCGAATTAGCTGCAAGATGTATTGAGCTTGTATTGTCACAAAAAATGTGAGGTGTTGAAGAATGAAGTCCAAGATCTGTATACAAAGATTCTAACCACATGATTTCTTGAGTTGCATTAGCCAAACCTCTATATTCGGCTTCAGTAAAAGATAATGCCACTTTTTTTTGCTTCTTGGATGACCAAGAAATGATTTTTGAACCTGCAAATGATACATACCCGGATGTGCTTCTTCTATCATCTCTAGATCCGGCCCACTCTACATTTGAGTAGGCCTTTAGCTCAATATCTGAAGTAAATGGATAAAACAAACCTTCATTCATGGTCCCCTTTAGGTACTTGAGGACTCTCTTTGCCGCTTTCATATGTGGTCTTCTGGGCTTATGCATAAACTGACTCAATATGCTAACACTATAGCATATATCCACCCTTGTGAGTGTTGCATAATTCAAACTTCCAACCAAGCTTTGATAGCTTGTGATGTCTTCAATTGGTTCTCCTTCATAAGCACTGAGCTTATGATTTTGCTCCATAGGTGTACCTGCACACTTGGTGTTTTCCATCTTGAACTTGATGAGCATGTCATGCACATACTTCCTTTGAGTGATATATATACCTGAACTTGTGTAGATTAACTCCAATCCAAAAAAATAAGTGAGTGGTCCAAGATCGCTTATTTTGATCTCCTCCTTCATTTGACTCTTTACCTGTTTGATTCCTTCAAGATCATTCCCTGTGATAATAAGATCATCAACATACACACATAGATAGATCACTTCAGATCCATTCCTCTTTATGAACAAAGAGGTATCCTCCTTGCTAGCTTTGAATCCTTGGTCCTACAAATAAGTCCCCAATCTGAAATTCCAAGCTCTTGGAGCTTTCTTCAATCCATACAAGGCTTTCTTTAATTTCCATACATAGTTAGGATGATGTGCATCCTCATATCCAGGATGTTGTGCCATATACACTTCCTCATAAATCCATCCATTTAAGAAAGAATTCTTTACATTAAGTTGATAGGGCTTCCAATTTCTAGATGTAGCAAGACTAATGAGAACCCTAATTGTAGGCATTTTTGCAACATGAGAGAAAGTCTCCTCATAATCAATACCATGGGTTTGAGCAAACCCTTTTGCAACTAACCTTGCTTTATTTCTATTGGCATACAAGCTATAAGAAGAGCATATGAGCATAAAGGAGCAGTCATGCACAATCCGGTAACAAGGCCTAATCATTTTTTCCATGAACTATGTCCAACTCAAATGATTCTCATCACTACACAAACATTGTAAATTCTGTTTTTGGTAGAATAGACTCCATTTTGTTCAAGCGGAGGAGTCCTCGAGCTTGACGACTATTCAAATTAGCTACATACCAATTTTCATAATTTTTAAACTCCATTTGAGCCCTCAAATAGGCTCTAGAACCTAATTTTTAACTAAGCTAGACATTAGGTCTGGACAAGGCCAAAGCTAGTCAAAAAACTATAAAAAGAGCTAGAGAGATCATTTTTGGGGTTAGATTGTTAGTGATTCGAGCTTATGTAAGAGACTTTTTGACTAATGCAAAGAACTCCATTGTTCCTCTCTTTGTTCTTGCCTTGTGTGCGCGTGTGTGTGCATTTTTGTGTGCTTCTCACTCACGCACTTGTGCCTTCATTTGCTCATAGTCTTCATACTAGTCCTCATGTCTCCACGGATGACATTTATGAGGTGGATCTCATCACATTGGTACTTGCCATTGTGCTAGAGTGACACCAAATTTGGCGACGTTGTTGGGGAGAGAGCTTCGAGGACGAGCGTGTGATGGTAAGACGTAGAGTTGAGACATTGGAGTCATAGGTAATATCCCTTATTTTCCTTATTTTTCTTCATTTCTTCTTGTTTTTTGCATCACCATCGTCACCATCCTCATCCTCACCATCTCCCACCTTCATCTCCATTTTCACAAAAATTTCAATTTTTTGGTCATATTCCCCTACCCACCTCATTTCCCTCATTTCACTTATGAGAGTGAGTGAGAGAGAGCTTGTGTGCTATGTGTTTTTGTGTGTTTTTTGAGCTTTTGCTACAGGTTCTAGCTGTACCACCATCTCCAACAGCTTGTATAGGTACGATAGAACTCTCCATAGGTCACGGGACGATGACCTTTGTCTATCGTGACAGAAAAAAAAACTTAGTATTTTTTGAATGCATGCTGGGCACGATAACCTACACCATTAGAGCACTCCAAATCACTAGAAGTTTCAAAAAAAATTGTGTCTGTTCAGTGTATCGTGACAGACACCGTGTATTGCGACAAACAGCATCTATGACGACAGAGGCTGTCTATGGCGACAGACTGCACCCACGATAGAGACTGTCTATCGCGACAAACACCGTCTATCGTGACAGACACCATCTATCATGACAGATTGCACCCACGACAGAGACCGTCTATCATGACAGACACCATCAATCACGATAGGCAGAGCCCTGTGATAATATAGCATCTATTGTGACAGACACCGTCTATCGCGATAGACCAAAACCACGACAGACGATAAACCTTGTCTATCGTGACAGACACCCATCTATCACGATAGACAGAACCACGACAGACGGCAGACTCAATCTATCACGACAGACACCCGTCTATCACTATAGATAGGACCCCATGATAGACCCCCTCTATCATGATAGAGAGAACCCCATGATAGACCCCGTCGATCGTGACAGACACTGTCTATCGCGACATACCAAAATCACGACAAATAATAAACCTCGTGTATCGTGACAGACACCCATCTATCGCGACAGACAGGCCCATGACAGATGACAGTCATGGTCTATCGCGATAGACAGGCCCACGCGACAGCCAGTGTCTATCACGATAGACACAATCTATCGCGATAGACAGGCATTTTTGGCAAAAATCAAAGTGGTAATTTTTTGAAAATTTGGGCTAAAATTTGGGCATATTTGCATATTCAATCACCCATACCATTACAAAGGCCTTAGAAAAATGCATTAAACTCTTAAAAGGTCCTGATTGTTTGTTTTAACCCTCTAAACCCTGAACTATCATAACAATTTCATATGAAATCCATTTTTTGAGCTCTAAAGCTTGTCAAAAAGCTCGTGGTGAATACCACACCAAGGGGATTTTCAGATAGGATATTTTGAAGTTGACCCTCTGAGGGGTAGGTACACCAAGGGAGCTGTAGAGAAATTTTTTTTGGCACTACAAAATGGGGGAAAAAAGGGTCATTAAAAGTGTCTGAAATAACTTGTCTGTCAATTGAAGTTAAAAACTTGAGCTAAACTTGGAATTTTTACAGGATCATTCAGAGCTTTTGGAGAAAGCAAAGCAAGTGCCATTGTGTGCAGGCTTGGGAACGCGCTGCCTGGGCAGATAACTGTAGCAAGGAGAAATGACTTGAGGTTGGAACATCTCTCAATCCCCTCAGTCCATTCTTAAGCTTAGGCTAAGTGCGAGTAGTTGTCTTGATTGACTAGGGGCATGATAGGAATACCCAAGTTCTAAGAGTCTCTAAATTCTCAAGTCTAAGAATAGGTTAAATTGCAGTCAAGGGACAACTTAAGGGAAAAGAACTTAAACTAAGTGGATGAAGAACATCAAGTAGGAGACACTTAAGTGCTCTTGACGACGCTTAATTGAAGACAAGAAAACACATATAAATGAACTCAAAAGCAACAAGTAATTGGTATCAAAGAATCAGCAACATGGTTGTACAAGGATCATTGGGTTAATTGGAAGGGCATATGAATCTTAGATCTGGAAGACACCTAGGGAGAGATTGTCAAAGTATTAGATCATCCGAGGCTAGTGTCAACCATATAGCTAGATCGTGGGCCCAGTAGTTGAGTGATTACCCCTATGTTCTAGACTCAGAAACCAATGACTCTAAAATGTCATATAGCATGGAGAGACCCGTAGGTAGCATAGGAGTGGGATACCTAGAAAAACCAGAAGGCCCCTACAAGACTCAACTGGAATATATCAAGACCAACCGCTTAGGTGCTCGTATCTATGAGGATGGTCTGAGAAGATCTGTTGTCAAGATTAAAAACTCTGATCAACCCTTTGGACTAGAACACCCTATAGTCAAGTTTGAAAAAGGTTCCTACTTAGATAAAGAAGGAACAATGTATGTGGTCACTAGCCAACCAGAAAGAACCGATGAATTTGGCAACATAATCTCAGAGACTGAAATAGGTGACATAGAGCAAGGGAACTTAGGAAAGGATCCAAAAACCCATCGAGGCAAGTCGGTTCTGACGAGAATAAACATGCCAAAGTGGGTTCACTAGGACAATAGGAGCATATATTTGCTTGTGAATCGAGAGACGGATGAGGCTTTTTGGAGGTATAAGCATGAGAAGCCTAACAAAGTGGGAGCACTTACCATCTATGAATTCAAAGATCCTGATAGCCCAGGCAAAGTGACCTACCTAGATGATGCTTCTAAGAGGATCTTTGTGGTCTCAGAGCATGGAAGACATGCATACACTTGGAAGCGTGAATTTGTTTTTCCCCAACCTTGATCCACTGTGTCTTATGGTCACCAAGGAGCTGGAACATCTCAGGCTCATGGGACTCAAAGAGAAAGGGGTAGAGATAGACCGAAGGTGAGCTTTGCTAACCCATTGGGAAGAGAAAGAACAAGGATTGAAACTGATAGGATGGACAGGGAGAGACATAGGGACCCACGGAATCCAAAAAATATAGACAAATTCCCTTTGCCAAGGCCTAGAGAACACACTAGAACCTTAAGGCCCACACAATTGGTTAAGTCCATGAAGAATTGCTTCAATGGCACAGGAGACCCATATGACCATGTAGCAGAGTTTAGGCAAGTTTTGAGAGTTGAACAAGTGGAAGAAATGTTCACTCAATACAATGCTTTTGGCCTAGCTCTCAAGAACATTGTATTGACTTGGTTTCAACTACTTCACCAAGATTAGTACAAAAATATAGACCAACTTCTTGAAGCGTTCATCATTGACTTTTCCAAAAGTGGCATTAGGCATAACACATCTTCCTTTATATACAGCTTCAAGCAAACACCTCAAGAGACCATGAGGCTCGCAGGAAGAAGGTTTAGGCAATACCTAGAGAGGTGCCATGCTCCAGAGTTACCCACTCTAGCCAAAAAAGGCCTTATTTCTAGATGGATTGTTAAGTACCAAACTGAGATCATATGTGTACTTCAAGGACCCTAGATCCATAGAAGAATGTGTACGCATGTGCATAGACATTGAGAATAATCTAGGGGAGGAATTAGAGCTCTCAAAGATCTATAAAGATTCAGATAGTTCTAGTAGCTTCACTTCCTCACAATCCACATCAATTGAGGATCTAGCAAAAAAGGTAGCTCAGAAATTAGGTGTTTCTAGCAAGCAGATTCCTAGATTTGCCCCACGAAAACGGTGCTACACCTGTGCAGGAGACCATATGGCTAATGTGTTCCCTATCATGGCTCAGCCCCAAGTGAACCCTAAGAGCCAATACTGCTCCATAGAAAGGAGATACACCAATCACACTGCACAAGACTGCCCATATAACAAACAAGCTATTAGACAAAATTATCCTCAGACTTACCCACAGCAAGGAAAATACCAGAATCAGTATCCACAATAGCAGTATGGTAGGCCCCAACAATCCTATCAATCACCATATCAAGGGTAGCAAAGACCTCAACCAGCCCTAGCGTAGCAACGCCCTCCTCTAGCCAATGTGATTTTAGTGAAGTATGCAGCTACAGAAGAAAATCCAGATAGAGCTTTAGTACCAGTGACACCATTGCTTTCAGAAAGTGATCCAAGTGATCATAGTTTTGACTCTACCCATATTGATAGCCCACAAGCTTACTACATGCAATCACCCAAGCATAATGAGTCATACTATTATGAAGAACCGAGTGAATCTAGTTGGGATCAAGAATATGTGAATGTCATGTACGCAAACCCCAACTCTAGACCTCAGCCTAGGGAGATAAGACCTCCATTTCCTAGAGGGCCATGCTATCGATGTCAAGGAGATCACCTCATTCGTGATTGCCTTCTACCGGCACTGACACAACCCCAATCTGTGACAATTCAAGGCTTTTGTCCAGATTGTGGGAAGGAGCACTTGTTACGAGAGTGTCCCAAGAACCCCACCAATATGCCAAAAATCGCTCCTATCAATGTTATTGGGCTAGTGGTAGACTCCACGGGAAGTGTGACTTCCACTACCCCAGTGCAAGTCATTACAAGAGCTCAGGCACTTAAGCAAAACCAAGACTTAGGCAAGGAACAGAACTTTGAGGCTAGCAAGACTGAGAGCCAGAATAAGAAGAGGACAAGAGCTTGGAGAGAAAGTCATGAACGTATGAAAAGACAATGGGCAAAGAAGATGAACGAACTTGAGGAAAGTCTACGAGAGACCAAAGAAAAAATACTAGAAATCACATCTCAAACACACTTTAACACATCACCTCCACTACTATCCCCATCACCTTCCATTGCCCAACCTTCTAATCCACCACACGTAACCCACCCGCCACCCCGAGTAGGATCAGTCTTAGGATATCCCACTCTTGAGGACATAGACATGATGCTTAGGGCATATCAGACCAGAATCCAGGAAGGGCCAAATGTAACATATCATGAAAAGTGTTACCCTAGAGCAGACCTAGAGCTTGAACGAACAAAACTTTGCGCCATCATGGTGGAATTGGCTCAAGCCATGTTTGAGGCCAGTCGCCTCTTCAATTGCTCTAGCTCCACTAGAACACCATTGCATTTTGATGGTCTATTAGATAGATTTGAGAGGTTAATTGCAAAGTCTAGAAAAGGAGTCACCTCCCAGGCAAAGGAGAGGGCAAGTGATAGAATAAGCATTCCTCCCCAGGAAGCTTATGTGCTTAACTCCATCAAACCAGACACCTCTTCTTCTATGAATCGGTATTCACCAAAATTCTTGCGAGAGATTCAAGAAGAGAAATGGGCTAAATAAAGTGAAGATCCTCCTCCAATTGAACTTGTGAATGATGTGCACGATCGATTCCCACAAGACATTCCTTCCATTTATGGAGAGTAGGAGAGTGCCCAATCTCATGAGAGATTAGACTTCGAGTCTAATTCCTTACAGGAACTACCCCATTTCACACGTCCATGGGAAGTTAAGTCTACTTGCATGAGAGCACCCACAGTCATGATAAGAAACGAAGACTCAATCATACTTAGGAACATAGAGGTAGTGAAAAATACTAAAGTGCAGTGCAACCTCACTTTAGAAGAGCTACTCAAGGTTAAGCCTGAATTGTGGAAACATGTAGCCAAACAAGTACTTGATGTAGCAAAACCTCATTCCTGGTAGGATCTCATAGAACAGTTCCGGAAATACCTTTGGACAAGATAGGAGACATGAGCGAAGGAGAAGAAGGAAACGCTTACCTTCCCATTACTCATGAGGGTTACACCACCAAGGCAATTTTGGACTCAGGTGCAGGAGTTTCAATTGTTACCACTTCCATATGGAAGCTTTGGGGCAAGCCAACACTCATGCCCATGAGGATGAAGTTACAAATGGCCGATGGTCACATTGAGAGACCTTTAGGAATACTAGAAGGGATAACTCTCACCACTTGTGGCATAGAGTTTGCACATACTAATTTGTCAGTCCTATTAATCCCCGAGCTAAGGGTTCCCATGCTGAATACATTATTGTGGTCATTGACTATCTAACCAAATGGGTAGAAGTGAAAGCTACCACGAAGAACGATGCCTAGACAACAACTAAGTTCTTATTCGAGAATGTGTTCACCAGATACGGGCTGCCAATAGAGCTAGTAAGTGATAGAGGCACGCACTTCTTGAATGAAGTCATAGAAAACCTTCTCCAAGAATTATTGGTGATACATTAGAAGTTTGCCCCCTATCATCCACAAGCTAATGGACAACCTGAGAGCACAAATAAGATTCTATGCAATGTATTGACAAAATTGGTTAATAATAAATGCTCTAATTGGGACAAAGAGCTACACCATGTTGTTTGGGCATACACAATTGCCTATAAAACGATACTCCAAACCACACCCTTTCAGATGGTGTTCGGCCAAAATGCAGTGCTACCATTGGACTTTTTGATACCTACATTGAAAGTAGCACAAGAGCATGACTGGACAGGCCATGAGCTCTCCTCTAGAATCTTCGATCTTGAATGATTAGGTGAAACACGATTGAGAGTTGTCGTAGGAATTTATGCAGCCAAGAAGAGACAAAAAGCATATTTTGATGCACATGTGAAGGATAAGGGCTTGAAAGCAGGAGACCTAGTCCTTGTTTACACCTTGAAGCAACATGCACGGAAATTAGAGAAGAGAGGCTATGGACCAATGATTATCAATAGGATCTCCACAAGTGGAGCAGTTCAACTAGCCACTCTAGAAGGTGACATCCTACCAAGTTACATCAGTGGATGCAAAGTCAAGTTATATCGGGAACACCTCACGGAGGAGTTGTTAAATCGACTCAATATTGCAAAGAAACGTAAAGAAGAGGAAAAGTGAATTCGAGAAGAAGCACATGTAGAAGCTTTAGAAGGGATCCGATGAATGAAATTGAGAAGACAAGGTGCAGATCAGCCTATACCTGACACTCAAGAAGCTCTAGGTTATCACATGGCCACGTGCTGGGCTTCAGGTGAACGTTCCCATAGGATAGTCGATCGACCACCTTTTGTGACCCTAGAGGTAGGACAAGGAGAGAGTGCAAGGACCGTGAGAGCTTTAATTGACTCAAGAGCAGTCACTAGTGCATTTGGACTTTCTTACTGCCAAGAATTGCAATTGAAGGTCAATCCTATAGAGGCATATCTCATAGGATTGGGAGGTGTGGAAACCCCTTGCATGGGAGAGGTGGAACTTCCCCTCTACATTCAAGAGGATCTAATGGTAGTCAAAGTGCTAGTATGTGAAGACGAGGATCTTATCGAACCTCTTATCTTGGGCCAAGACTGGATCTATGATCATGCAGTCAACCTCAACCTAAGAAGTGGACTTCTTCATTCTTGGGTGGGCCAAAAGTGCATCACAATGGAATTAGAGAATCAAGCACTTAGGCCACTAGAAAAGGCACCAAATCCTAGTCCCTCTAGGAATCCACATGAAGATAACGATGCTATTCTTGTCCAAAGTTCTATGGTGCAGAAGATTGTCACTCTTGATGAAGGTGCAGAAGTCATTGAGGAGTTCCCTTCTTTTCCAAAGAGATTCCCAGGAAAGCAAGCAGGGAAACATACTTCAGAAAGAAGGCCGATAATCAAGAAGCATGAGCGACGACTAATGCAATATAAAGTACCTCTTGGCATGAAGCAGATCTGGGTATGCAAGGGTGATCAACCCTTAGTTTTGGAGATAGGATCCCAAAGATGCACCAAACGAGCTACAATGTCGAGGATTACAACGAAGGAGTATCCTAGGCATCAATCTAGACAAACCATTTCTATTTGGGTTCCAAAGCGGTCAATGAAGGCTATCCCAAATGCTAGACAGATATGGGTGCCCAAGACCTGCTTACGAGCTCAAATAGATTCACCTTCATTCACCAGATTGAATCAACACTCACAAACACCCGTGGCACAAATCTCAAGGCAAAAATCTACAATCCACACTACTACATCTTCGGTCACACCTAGGAATGTCGAGAAATGGGTACCCAAAAGGTCCCAAATCCAACACAATCAAGTCCACAAACCTTTACATGTCATCACCACTAACAGCTACGGTTCCAAAGTTTGGAGACTTAAACCCCGTATCAAACTCCCTGACCCAATTTTGTAAATCAGTCCATTCTAATGTAGGTGCACTCTGAGTACATTGCACATCCAAAAGTATGGATCTAGGGTGAACACTAACCTACTAACCAACATTCACACACATCACAAACACCACCCACCAACCCCTAACCACTTGGAATGTCATGTGGAGTGTTGGAAATAGCCAGAGGCACAGACGTCGAGGAAGCATGTAAAGACAGAGTACAACGAAGTAGTGGGGAGCCACTCGAATTATTTGTTCAAACAAATATGTTTCAAAATACTTTTCAAAAACCTCAAACAGTGATTTTCATCACTTTTGTGGCATATGTAACATAGAAAAACCCTTTTTGTAAATTGTAACTCCATTTTGTGCAAGCGGAGGAGTCCTCAAGCTTGAGGAGCTTAGGTAGAACAAGCCTACCAATTTTGGTTATTTTTGGATCCCGTTTACCCTTTCAAATAGCACCTAGAACCTATTTTTTAATTATGCCAGTCACTAGATGTGAAATCGGTCAAAACTAGTTTAGAATCTATAAAAAGAGCTAGAGGGCTCATTTTTGGGGAGAGCTTGTGTGTGTAAAGAAGAGCTTAGAGCTAATTTGAGCTTGTAAGAGTGCTTTTGAGTAATAGAGTCTATTTTCCTATCTTCCATTGTGTCTTTCTTGTCTCTTCATGTGTGTGTGTATGTGTGTGTGCATCTCTATGCTTCTCACCTTCACTCTCACTACATCTCATATTCACGATCTTCATATCGCTCCTATCTCTTCCGTGGATTGACATTAAGGAGGTGTAGCTTCTTAACGTGGTTCTCACCATTGTGCTATAGCAACACCAAATTTGGTGCCATTGCTGGGGATCGAGTCTAGGACAAATGTGTGATGGTAAGAGTATAGCAAGAAGTGGCATTGGAAGGTAAAAATTTCAGTTTTTGTTGTTGTTTTTAGTTAGTTTTTTGTGTTTTTCATCTCGTCTACACTCCTCCTTCACCACCGCATCATCTTCTTCCACTCCAAAAGAAATTAAAAAAATCACCATATCCACACATTCTCCTCATCTCCCCTCATTTGTGCATGCAAGAGAGAGAGAGAGAGAGAGAGCTTTTGTGCTTGCATGTGCTTTTGTGTTTTTGAGTTTTCTTGCAATACAGTGATCCAAAGCATCATAAAAGCTTCCAAAAGGTAAAAAATCACTTTCTATCAGAAATCTGTCGTGTGTGTTAGACCATCGCGATGGTCTGCCAAGTTCAGCAATTTTGGTAAGCAAGTTCACCACTGCATAGGGGACAGTAGTGCACACACGAATCCATTGTTGCATTTCAAAAATTCTCATTTTGGTGGACCATCGCAATTGGCTCACGCCATCGCGATTGTGTCACACCATCACGATTGTCTCACACCATCGCGACGGCTCGGCCGGATCATCGCGATGGGCTCACGCCATCGCAACAGTTCACTTGAACCATTGCGACAGTCCCTGATCATCGCAACGACCCACTTGCTACGTGGCAATCTAGACCATCGCGACGAGACCCTCATGCCATCGCAATGTCTCGAAGTTGTAGCATCACGATTAGCCCAAGCCATCGCGCCCCGTGACTGTCGTGATAGGCTCATGCCATCGCGATAGCTGCGTTGACCATTGACTGATGCCATCACGATTGCTCGCCGATCAGACCATTGCGACGCCTTGCATCATCAAACCATCACGATTGTACCACGCCATCGCGACGGTTCACCTGAGCCATCGTGACGGTCCCAGACCATCGGGATTGTTTCAGACCATCGGGATTGTTTCAGACCATCGCGATTGTCCACCCCAAACACCAATTTTAGGGTTTGATTTTTTGGGCTAATTTGAGGCTATTTTAAGCAAATTTTTGAGTGATAAGACTCATAGGAGACTCCTTAGCTCACAAGTGAAGAAAAACCTGTTTGTGAGTTTTTACCTCCGAGGACCTGAATGCTCATATCTTTTTCATCTGAATTCCGTTTTTTGAGCTTTATAGCTCATTAGAAAGCTCATTCCATTGTTTTTTAGAAAGGATAATTTGAGGTTGTCATTGTTGGGACTAGAAAAAGCCAGGGGGCATTAAAATTTTGGGCAAAGGAGAAAGGATTAAAGGTGTATATATCAAAGTTCTTGAGCATCCAAATAAAAATTGGTCTAAGCATTGGATTTTTACAAGTCTAGCAAGGACTATCTCAGACAAACAAGTCAAGGTAGTGAAGAACGCAGGGCTTGGGAAGTGCGACTTCTTGGGCATCAGAGCACTCAAAGCAGCTGACTTGAGGTTGGAGAATACTCAACCCCCTCAGTCATTATTAGCTTAGGCTAAACGGTAGCATTGTGGGTTATAGACGATAGGAACACCTCAAGTTGAAGATATTAAATTCTTCAAGTCCAAGATTAAAGTAAGAGTGTGCGATAAGAAAACCTAAAGGAAACAACTTAAGTCTGACAGAACGAGAACTCAAAAGTACCACGGAAAGCCGATTCCTGACGTATACATTGGATACAAGACAGAATCTAAAGAAATAAAAAAAAAACGAACCAAGTAATTAAAAACAAGGAACATTGACGGTCAGAGAGTGCTGCAAAGTAAATTCATGAACCTTAGATTGGGCAAGCATATAGGTAAGTCAGACTGATGAAGACTTAGATCATCAGAAGCAAGTGTAGGAACTACTGCACGTTTGTGGGCTCAGTAATTGAATAGCTATCCTTACGAGTTGAGCTCAGATGCGATTGAATCAAAAATGGCTTTTAGCACGAAAACACTACAACGAGGGTTAAACATAGCATATTTGGAAAGACCTGAAGGACCGTACAGAACTCAATTAGAATTTGTCCGAACCAACCGCTTAGGTGCTCGCATCTACAAGGATGGTTTGCGAAGACAAGTGGTGCAAATGCATAATCCAGATCAGCCCATTGGACTGGAACGTCCGATGGTGAAATTTGAGAGAGACGGATACATAGACAAAGAAGAAACAATGTATATCCTAAGTACTCAGCCAAATAATACCAATGATTCTAGTGTAATTCAGTTAGAGACGAAAGCTAAAGCCCAAGGGAAAGAACCAATAGGAGAAGAACCAAGGACACCTAGAGGGAAATTTGTACTAACAAGAGATCTAATCCCCGATTGGATCCCTTAGGATAACAGAAGCATAGAGTTGTTCTTGAATAAGGAAACCGATGAAGCGTTTTGGAGGTACCGGATGGAACAACCTAGTGAAGTAGGCTCCATCATGATCTACGAATTCAAGGAACCACATACACCTGGAAAGGTTGTATACCTAGATGAGGCTTCAGAATGAGTATTTGTAGTACCAGACCATGTGAGGAATACCTACACATGGAGAGGCGAGTTAGTATTCCCTCCATTTGGAACAAATGGAAACACGAGTCATCATGGTGCTAGAACATCCTCAGCCCATGGTAATCAAAGAGAGAAGAACAAAGAGACACCAGAAGTAAGTTTCACTCATCCCATAGGGAGAGATAGAACCACCATGGACACCGATAGAGTGGAAAGACAAAGAGAACCTAGAATACCAGGTGGTAGAGATGATTTTCCTCTACCTAGACCACGTGAACATGCCAGAGTATTAAGACCCACTCAATTAGTGAAGTCCATGAAAAATTACTTTGATGGGACAGGAGATCCCTATGATCATGTTGCAGAGTTTAAGCAAGTGCTACGAGCAGAGCAAGTAGAAGACATGTTTACGCAATATAATGCGTTTGGACTAACGTTAAAGAATACCACTTTAACTTGGTTCTAACCATTGCAACAAAGGAAATTTAGGGATATCCATCACTTGTTAGAGTCATTCATCACGGAATTCTCTAAAAGTGGAATCAGGCATGATACATCTTCGTTGATTCATAGCTTCAAACAGACTCCTCAGGAAACAATCAGACTTGTAGGAAGTAGGTTTAGACAATATGTTGAGAGATGTCCGATGCAAGAATTACCCTCATAGGACAAGCAAGTATCACTATTTTTAGATGGCCACTTGAGCTCTAAACTACGCTCCTATGTATACTTGAAAGAACCCAAAACATTAGAGCAATGTGTGAGAATCTGTATAGACATTGAGGACAACCTTGGAGATGAATTGGAACTCTCAAAGGTCTATAAGGACTCGGACTGTTCATCTTTTGCATCCTCAAAATTGTCTAGCTCGATAGAAGACCTAGCAGAAAAAGTGGCCCAGAAACTAGGAGTGTCTAGTAAACAGATGCCTAGGTTAACAACAAACAAGCATTGTTACACCTGTGGTGGTGATCATATGGAAAATGTGTGTCCCAATGCAACAAAACCACAAGCCAACCCTAGTGGCCAGTATTGTACAATTGAGAGACGATACACGAATCATACGGCTAAAGATTGCCCATACAACAAACAAGCAGTAAGACAGAACTACCCGCAAGCATACACATATGCACAGCCAGGTAGGTATCAAGGTCAATATAATGCTCAGCCTCATTACTATAGGCCTCCTCAGAACTACCCTTATCAGGCTCAATAGAGACCACAACCTGTTTTAGCTCAGTAGCCACCCCCACTGGCTAATGTCATCTCAGTCAAATATGATACTATAGAAGAAAACCTCAATAGGGTTTTAGTGCCTTCTTCACCCCTGATCACAGAAAGTGACCCGAACTCTAACAGTTTTGACTCGACCCATGTAGATGGTCCACCCACGTATTACACAGAGTCACCAGAACACGTGGAAACATGTCAATACGATAGTCCACCATTGGAACCTAGTTGGGAGCCCAATTACATTAACGTGATGTATACCAACCCGAATCCATGGCCCCAATTAGGACAGCAAAAACCACATGGCCCTAGAGGACCATGCTTTAGGTGCCAAGGAGATCATTTCATAAAGGATTGTCCACATCCTCTGATAGCAGGATAGTCACAATACTATAAAATACAGGGCTTTTGTGCCGATTGTGGTAAGGAGCATATCTTCAAAGATTGTCCTAAGAACCCTGCTAATGCTTCAACCAATCCTACATACGTGCCTATCCAAGCTATAACAAGAGCCCAGGCGCTCTTACAGAATCAATAGCTTAATCTTGAGAAAATAGCCAGAATCAGCGAAGTTGGAGAGTCAAGTAATAAAAAGACAGAATCTTGGAAAGATTCCAGAGAAAGGATTAAGAGGAAATGGAGTAAAAAGATAACTCAGTTGGAAGGGAGTTTAAAGGAGTCAAGAGCCAAGATCCTAGAATTGACTTCTCGAGAATCAAATCAGGAGAATCCAGCTCAGAGACCAGGATCAGTTTTAGCAAAACCCATACCAGAAAACCTAGACATGATGTTTTGCGCATATCAGGCTAGATTAAAAAAAGGACCCCAGATAGCTGAAATGAGTAAGAACTACCCACGAGCAGACTTAGAAATTGAGAGAACTAAACTTTGCATGAAGATGGTAGAATTAGCACAAACAATGTTTGAAGCCTCTCGTTATCTTAATTGGAATAACATGGCAAAACCTGAATTACATTTTCAAGGATTACTGGAGAGGCTAGAATACTTGATCGATAGCAAGGAGAAAAAGAATCTGCATAGGAACCCTATTGTTTCGAAGACACAGGAAAAGAATACACCATCCCTGTCTCAAATACTAGATATAGAGGATGAAGACAAGCTGTCTTCCATACATAAGTATTCACACAAATTTTTGAGAGAAATATAAGAAGAGAAGTGGAGAAAAGAACAAAACACCCATCCTTCTATTCAAGAAATAGATGACTTGCAAGAGAAATTTCCCCAAGACATCCCCTCTATCTACGATGATGTAGAGGAAGAGCAACTGAGTGAACACACAGGTTTTGAATCCAATTCTTTGCAAGAATTACCTCAGTTCACAAGAGCTTGGGAAGCCAAGTCTATTAGCATGAGAGCACCCATGATAATAGTGAGGAATGAAGAATCAGTAATCCCTAGAAACATGGAATTGATAAAGAACACCAAAGTGCAATGTCACCTCACTCTAGAAGAGTTGTTGAAGGTTAAACCAGAATTGTGGAAGCACGTAGCAAATCAATTCCCTGAGCTTGCTACTACTCCCTCATAGATAGGATCACACAAGAAGGTACCAGAGATACCCATAGAAAGAATCGAAGATGTAAGCAAAGGAGAGGAAGGTAACACTTATCTTCCAATAACCCATCAGGGCTACACCACGAAAGCCATCTTAGATTCATGAGCCGGAGTAGCCATAGCTACCACTGCTTTATGGAAACGTTGGGGTAAGCGAGCATTGAGACCTACTAGGATGAAGCTACAAATGGCTGATGGAAATATAGAGAAGCCATTAGGCTTACTAGAAGGCATATCTCTCACCACATGTGGTGTGGAGTTTGATCATACTTTTGCCATTTGTGATTTTGGAAATAATCATGCATACGAGATGATTTTAGGACGACCATTCATGCGTCAGTTGCAAATTGTACAAGATTGGGGAACTAATTCTTTGTACTTGCAACATTTAGGAGTGACTACTAAAGTCAATCTTAAAGACTATTCCCATCGAGATGTACCCCCAATACAATGGAATAGCATCCATAAGACAGAAGAAGAAACAAAATCTGTGCACTCATTGGAATCAGACCCCCCATGGTTGCATGAGGATACTCATCTATGGATGTGTAAAGTAGCCAAACAAGAGGAAGAATGGTTAGAAGCTAGGACTTTAGGCTCAGAACAACATCCACAAACTCTTCAAGACCTCGCTTATACACCTGTAGTATTTCCAGATGAAGAATTCGAGCCTCATGGTTGGGCAGAAACTCCCTTCTTTTCCAAAGCAGAGTAATTGCTATTGATTTGGACCTACAAAGTTTTATCCCATCAAGTTCCTTTGTCATCATATTTGTTACCTAGTTTTCAATTGGAACAAAAGATATGTCAATCTCTTTTTCCATGAGCTTCCCCTTAATGAAGTGATAATGAACCTCTATGTGTTTGGTTCTTGCATGGAAGTTAGGGTTTGCTGCTAAGTGCATAGAGCTTATGTTATCTCCAAATATGTGAATTTTGGAACTCACAAGTCCCAAAGTTGTATACAACTCCCTTAGCCATATTTCTTCTTGGGATTCTATGGTCAAACCCCTATACTCTACTTTAGTTGAGGATAATGCAATTGTTGGTTTCTTCTTGGAAATCCATGATACTAGCTTTGATCCTATAAATGCTAAGAATCCTGAAGTACTTCTCCTATCATCCTTAGGTCCTGCCCAATCTACATCTAAGTATAGCTTGAGATCCAAGTATAATGAGTAAGTATATAATACTCATACAAGGGATGATATCTCATATATTGTAGGAGTTCTAAACCAAATCATGCACTCTCTAAGAAGATCACACATGGATGCTGCTAAGAGGGTACTTAAGTACCTCAAAGGTATAATCAATGAAGGTATATTCTTTAATTTCTTCAATCTTCTCTCCTTCATAAACATTAAGTTTATGATTCATTTCCAAAGGTGTACCTTTAGGTTTATCGTTCTTGATCTTGAACCTCAGAAGTAGATCTTGAATGTATCTCCTCTGAGTCAAATACATTCCTTCATCTGTGTATATGAACTACATATCTAAGAAAAAGGTTAGCTCACCTAAATCATTGATTTTGAACTCCTTTTGCATATGCCTTTATAGCTTCATTGTGAACCTTCTTGATGAAAAAAGAAGTTTCTACATTTCTTGACTTGAAACCTTGATCTTATAGATAGTTTACCAATTTGAAATTCCAAGCTCTAGAAGATTGTTTCAATCCATACAATACCTTTTTTGAGTCTCCATACATAAGATGTATTATTAGGATTTTCAAATCCAAGAGCTTATTACATATATACCTCTTCACTTATGCAACCATTGGGGAAAGCATTATTCACATCAAGTTGAAGTAGTTTCTAATTTCTTGAAGTTGCTACACTAAGTAGTGTCCTAATGATGGTCATCTTGACAACTTGTGAGAAGGTCTCCTCAGAGTCTATGCCCTGAGTTTGAGCACATTCTTTAGCAACCAATTTGCATTTGTAGGTGCAAATTGATCCATCTGAATTTCTTTTCAACTTATAGAACCATTTGCAACCTATTAGCTTTTGATTGGTTCGCGTTGGAACCAACTCCCATGTGTCCATTTCCTTTAAGGCTTCTATCTCCTCTTTCATAACTTTCTCCCAATTAGGGTTACCCTTTTCTTCTTCATATGTTGAAGGTTCTTTTGAAGTTGAGTCTTTGGCCAAATAAATAGAGTGATTTGTAACAAATGTAGAGTCATGTCCATACCTTTAAGGTCGCTTTCTCTCCCTTGCTGTCCTTCTAGGAGTATGCTTGGATCATTCTCCACATTCTTGCATTTTGACATTTCCTCTTGACTTCTAGAGCTTATATTCTCTTTCCTTCTCATTTTGATCATCATCTGTAGCTCAGTGATGAGTAGCACCTCCTTTAATGTCAATCCGGGAAGATGTGAGGATGGTATGATGACCTCGAGCAACTGAAGGCACAAGTGCATGAGTGAGAAGCACACTAACATGCACACACATACACACACACGTGCACACACGGCAAGACAAAGAGAAAGACAATGGAGTTCTTTTAGATTACTTCCAAAATGCTCATACAAGTTCAATACTATTACAAGCTAAAAACCCCCAAAAAATGAGCTCTCTAGCTCTATTTATAGTTTTTCACTAGCTTTTGGCCCTGTCCAGACCTAGTGTCCGGCCTAGTTAAAACTTAGTTCTAGGGCCTATTTGGAGGCTCAAACGAAGTCTAAAAATTATGAAAATTGGTACGATGCTACTTCTAATACTCCTCAAGCTCGAGGACTCCTTGGCTTGCACAAAATGGAGTTACGAAAAGATGAAATGGTATTTACAATGATTTGTAGTGATGAGAATCACTGTTACGAAGATATTGTTTCTGGAAAAATTTGAATGGCCTACTTGCCAGATCTTCGTTGACTGCTTAGTCTGCTTATGCCTTCTCTCTGCTCTGGCTCCCTTCTTTGGCTTCCTTGTCTTGTGAGTCCTTCAGTGCCTTGACTGCTGCTGCCAACGCCCCCCCCCTCTCTCGCGTCTGTCGTCTCTGACAGACCCTTGTCTAGCTGAGCGTTGGATATAGTATTGAACCACATCGGAAGCAAGGTGGTGTTCTTCTAGTCGCAGTCCCCATGCTAAGTCTGTTAACAATGCATCCCAATTCACTGGACCTGGGACGTCTGGATGTGGCACCCGCAATTGATCTGAGTGGATGGTCCTCTCCACAGCGAATAGTTGGAGGAGATGTGAGGGCTTGGGTACAAATATTTCTGAGTGATATTCCCAGAACCTTGTGATGAACATTTCCTCGAAGGTCTGCTTGAAGCATGCTGGGAGGTATTTTATTCTTGCGTGTCAGGCATATACTACCTTTATTGAGGGGGTAGTGCTCATGTCATATACGAGGTCTAGGTTGTCGGCAGTGAATCCTACTCCTGAGAAGTGGGGGTCTTTGATGTTCTTGAATGTTCTGAATGTGATTAGCATTAATTCGAAGATCTTCATGCACATCTGTGCCATTACATCAGGGGTGTTCCGTAGTTGAATGCTCCAGTGACGGATTGTAGAAATCATCTAAGCAACAGTGGGAGGTCCTTGTGGAGGTGCTAGATAGACATAATTTAACCACTTTGCACAACCTTTGACGTTCTTTACAGTCAATGGTAAATTCAGGCCATGTGCGTCTGCAGAAGACTGGAACATAACAGGGGTTGTACTTGATAAATAGTGGCATGTTAGTCCAAGTAAGAACCATCTCGGGATAGGTCTCCAGAAGATGGATCCTCCAGGTGGGTTGATGAATGGATCCTTTTTTAGCACTCTCAGGGATATCATCGGGGCCAAATTGTGTGGCAAAGGTTGGAGCCTTGCCACATCGTCGTTGAATCTCTACGTTGTAATCTGCTAGGAGTACATAATAAGGCACATACTGATCATCCTTGGTGCCTATCCATCTATGATGAGACATACTTTAGAAATATTCTGACTTTATGATAGTGTCTTCCAATTTAGCCATTGATTGGATTTGGACTGCTACTCAATCTTCATGGGTCTTAGCTGTCTTTTCGAGTGTCTAAAGCCATTCGGGTACTTCGACTTCCAAGGTGTCCATTCCCTGTGAGGTTTGCTGACCTCCTAGCATCGGCATAGGAACATATGGTTCCTCATACGATTCATCCACCTCAATGGGTACCAATTCTTGTGGCTCTGGTTCTATGACTGGAGAGGGTTGTCTTTCATATTCCAGTAACTTCTTCTGCAATTCTGCCACCTGCTCCGTTAATGCCTTTACCTCCTCTGAAGTCGAGGTTGATTGTATGACCTTCGGTTGTTCTTCTTGTTCCCTAATCTGGTTGTGCAGTGCGTCTCGTTCCCTTTCCAAATCATCATGGGCTTCCAACAGATCATCAAAACTTTCCAGGATTGTCTTCATTGTATCTGAGGGAACTGCTTTGAACTACTCTGGGTCGATCTCGTGGGGGGAGCCTTCCATTGCGGCTTTGAGGTTTTCTTTGTTTTGCTTCTGTAGACACTTGTTTTCTTCAAGGGCAATAGCCATGTGTTTTCTGAGTAGAGTCAAATTACACCGCACTCGTAGATTATTTGTTTGGTAGACCTCCAGTAAAGCTTTGAGTTGTTTGACACCAGGCAATTGTGATGGTTGGGGTGCCTCCAAGAGGGTTTGATGGGCCTGCTCGAGTGTGGTATAGCATTGATTGAGGTCAGCCTTTTCATCTTCTATGGTTATAAGCCGTCTTTGTAGTTGTTGGTGATTCGTAGTCAGTTGACTATGACGGTCTTCGAGAGCCTGATACTCACTCTGAAGTTGATACACACACTGATGTAACATTGAAAACATCTTATTTACATTAAAGAATGCAAGGAAAGGGGAAGATGCAGGGGGAATGGGAAAGGGATTTGTGAATGAGGTTGAAACAAGTGGTGAGGTGGGTGGAGGGGGTATGGGAGATTGAGGCTGTGTGGGGGGAGGGAGCGGTGTTGTGGCTGGTGATGTTTCCATGGTGTCAACTGTGTGTGTGACCATGTAGATGGGGACAGTGGGTGGGGTGGATGTGATGTTTGTGAAGAGTGTTGTGAAACTAGGCATGGTAACTCCTCCGAATTGGATGCCGAGAGAGAGAGAGAGAGGAATTCCCATGACATATGTGGTAATGGCAGAAATAGGGGTGGTAGTGCCATGTGGTGAGGTGAGTTGTGTAGTGAGAGGTGAGGTGTGTGGTGAGAGTGGTTCTGCCTGATGTTCTTCTGTTTGTGTGTTATCTCCTGGTTCTGATACATTGATGTGAATTTGCTTGCTGGATCGCATGGGGCGGGTAGGCACTCGTTTCTCAAATCGATGAATATAAGCCATGGCTGCATGAACGACTTCATCTAAGCCTACCGCGTCTGCGTGTAGGTTCATTGATTCAATAAACATGTCATCCACACCTTCCTTGGCTAACATTTGGCTCATGAGCACCTTTCCTGTTTCGAGCGACAGTTTGTGTTGTTCTTGGACTCGCTTCATGGTTTCATACAATCTTTTTATTTGGGCCGAGTAGGCTGGGGCACTTGCTAGTTTTGAAAGTTCGTCATATTCTTGATCATACTCCTTGTTTGCCTCTTCTTCTTCCGTCTCTTCTTCATCCTCTTCTACTTCTACTACTTCCGATTGGGTCGGGGCTGAAGTTGTAGTAGTGGGTTGTGGTCCTTGGATCTGCTCTGCTTCTGTTTCCAGGTTAGACTCATTTATCATGCGGGCAATTTCTTCATCTATCAAATCGGCTAGGGTGTAGCCTTGTGCGAACTCCAAGTCTGATGGAATTGGAGGGAACACCAGATTGGGTCCTTCTGCACTTGGTCTGGGTAGGCAAATGGTAAATGGTCGGACACGTCGCGTTTGTGGAGGGGTCACCTCTGGTGTGGTGGTGGCTCCCCTTACTTGGGCACATGGTAATTGAACTCCCCCTCTCATCTTCTTCGATGGAGGACCAGCAGTTGATAGCCGTCTTTGGAATTCTTGGGCCCTAGACCATACTAGTGCTCTTTGAATGGGCACGTCGTACGCTAAGCACCTATAAATTATTTTGTTCAGAGCACAACATCCATGAAGCACATTCTTCTATTTCTTATTCCATCGTTGATGGGCTAGGTGGATTTGATCGATGATCCAGTGTGTCATATTGATGGTGAGATTCTCTGTCTCTGCCAAGTACAAGCTGAACCAGATCTTTTTTGGTGGCATTGTGAAGCGTTCTTGGGCAAGGAAAGCGAAGTGCTACATGATCCTCCGTAGGTGGAGAGCGATGGTTGGTGTCATTGCTACCATGTCCTTCAATTTGTTGAGATCCTTGTGCTTCATCCTGCCTAGGATCATTGTTTCCTTCTCAGTGGGGATATGCATACCTTGCATGTTCAATGCTTCTCGTACTAGGTTGAGGGTCAGTTTGAATCTTTTGAGCTCGTGGCCTAGTGTTAATGAGGGTAGCATGAAGGTGCTATCACCTCCTTTAGCCCTGCTAGGGGTGATGGTACTGATAAAGTAGGAACAACCCAAGAAATCTGGCTTAGGTAAATGTCCCCGGAAATAGCCATCCAAGCCCGCTTTGGTCCATACTGATCGCATCACTTCTGCATTCTGATATTGCTCAAATTCGCGGGTGAAGAAATGATATCGTCCCCATTTGCCATTAAACTCAAGTTCTGCCTCCCAAAAGTAGGTGCCGTCTCCCAATGGCCCTGCGACATCACTGCACCGATGTGCATGCTTCCCCACTTGAGAAGTGTGCCCCTAAGGCGGGTCCTGAATAGGAAGCACATGCATAGCTCTAAGTTCTTGAGGTCTCTCAGTGAGTTGTGGTTCCAGAAGGAGGGTTTCAATGTCCACTATCTAGGCGCTAGACCCTGCCTGGGAGCTGGTACCTCCGGTTTCTACCATGTTACAACTTGCTTGCTAGTTCTGTGAGAATATAGAAGCATGCGTTAACATTGTAAAGGACAAGGTAGAACAATTTTTGTCCCCATTACAACATTAACATGAGGTGAATGATGAGTTAGTCGATCAGTGAGTGCTCGATGATTGTGTGTGTTGTTAATCCTATGAGCTAAGTGAAAAGATGCAGTTAGTAGGTGGAGAGGAATGTACAAATGGGATCGGGGGGTTTATTACAAGCTTTTGGCTACCAAACACAATGAATGACTTTATGTTTTGGTTTTGTGGGGACTCTGAAGGGCTTTATGAGGGTGTCTGCGTGGAAATGAGGCTGCATAGGGGCCCATTTGCAAGTGATTCCGCTCGTGCTCATGTGTAAATGTGTGTTTGTGTGTGTTGAATGAGGATGGGCATCGGCTCTTTGAGTGAGTGAACCCTGTTGTGTATGGTGTGATTTGTGTGTGACTAGTTAAGCCCGCAAGCAAGCCTTAGGCACCGAAATTTGTCTTGATTGTGGGCCAGCCTTCATCGACTTCTTGGGTACCCAGATAGATTTCACTTTCACAAAAGAATTTTTGGAAGTCTTCTTATTAGTATCATGTCGTTGATCACTAATAGGAAGTTGAGATAGTTGTTGTGGCTTGACCGCAAAAGGACGCTCGCCTTTCCGCACCCACGCTTGGTTTGATGGTTGAGACATCGTGCTTTGTATTTTCTTTTGGCTTCGAGCATAAGTTGTCTGCTTCTTCTGCCTTTGGTTGCTACACCCCGATGGCCTTTGGAAAAGAAGGGAGTTCCATTGCATCCTTTACTTCTGTGTTGCAATAATCATCCCTCTGCATCACATAGTTTTGGACAAGAATAGCATGGTCATCTTCATGTGTACTCCTGGAAGGACCAAGAGCTTGTGCCTTTCCTAGTTCCTTGAGTGCATCATTGTCTAATTCAACTGTAATTCGACTCTAATTTACCCATACCTGAAGAAGTCCACTTCTTAGGTTTAGGATGACTGCATGATCATAGATCCAGTCTTGACCCAAGACAAGAGGTTCAGTGAGATCCTCATCTTGACAGACTAGTACTTTAACTGTCAGTAGAACATCTTGAATGGAGAGGGGAAGTTCCACCTCGCCCATGCAAGGGGTTTCCACGCCTCCCAATCCTACGAGATATGCTTCTATAGGATTGACATTTAATTTCAACTCTCGACAATAAGAAAGTTTAACAGCACTAGTGGCTGCACCTGAGTCAATCAAGGCCCGTACAGTCCTTGCACTCTTTCCTTCTCCTATCTCCAAGGTTACAAAAGGACGTTGGTCAACTATTCTATGGGGTCCTTCACTTGAGACTTCACACATGGCCATATGATATCCTGAGTCCGCATAGTCATCTGTCCTTGGTTGATCTCGTCCTTGTCTTCTCATCTTCATTTTTCGGATGCGTTCCAAGGCTTCTGCTTGTGCTTCTTCTCGAACTTGTTTTTCCTCTTCTTTACGTTTCTTGGCAGTGTTGAGTCGATTGAGCATTTCCTCAGTGAGAGGTTCCTGATATAACTTGACTCTGCATCCGCTTATGTAGCTAGGGAGAATATCGCCTTTGAGTGTGGCTAATTGGACTGCTCCACTAGTCGAGATCCTATTTATGATCATAGGTCCATAGCCTCTCTTCTCTAATTTTCTCGCATGTTGCTTCAAAGTGTAGACTAACACTAGGTCCCCTGCTTTCAATCCTTTATCCTTCACATGGGCATCAAAGTACGCCTTCTACCTTTTCTTAGCTGCATATATTCCTGCTGCAGCTCTTAGTCTTGTTTCACCTAATCGTTCAAGGTCAAAAATTCTCAAAGAGAGTTCATGACCCGTCCACTCATGCTCCTGTGCTACTCTCAATGTGGGAATCAAGAAGTCCAAAGATAGCACCGCATTTTGGCCAAATACCATCTGAAAGGGTGTGGCTTGGAGTACTGTTTTATAGGCAACTCTGTATGCCCAAACAACATGGTGTAGCTGTTTGTCCCAATCAGAGCATTTATTATTTACCAATTTAGTCAACACGTTGCATAGGATCTTATTTGTGCTCTCAGCATGGCCATTAGCTTGTGGGTGATAGGGGGCAGAATTCTTATGTACCACCAAGAATTCTTGGAGAAGATTCTCAATAACTTCATTCAAGAAGTGAGTCCCTCTATCACTGACTAGCTCTATAGGTAGTCCGTATCTCATGAATACATTCTCAAATAAGAACTTCGCTGTCGTTTGAGCATCGTTCTTTGTGGTAGCTTTCACTTCTACCCACTTGGTTAAATAGTATGTGGCCACAATGATATATTCAGCATGTGAACCCTTGGTTGGGGGATTAATAGGACCTACAAAGTCTATTCCCCATTTAGAGAATGCATGTCCACCCATCATAGGTTTTGAAGGCATCTCATCTTTGCATATAGGATACTGAGTTCGCTGACAAACATCACATCTCTTCACATAGGTATGTGCATCCATGTGAAGGGTAGGCCACCAAAGTCCTGCAAATAGGATTGCCTTGATCACCCGATCTGGTCCAAAGTGTCCTCCTACCACACCTTGGTGAGCAGTTTCCAAGATCTTAAGATATTCACTCTCATGGACACATAATCTAAGGTAACCATCTTTACCACGCTTGTATAAATTATCACCAATAAGTGAGTAATCTAGGGCTTCTTATTCTAGACTTCTTTGTCTCGTCAGGGTCATATCTTGAGGGAACGTTTTTGTCCTCAAGAAGGCTACTAATGGTTCACTCCAATCTGGCACTATGGAAACTTGATAAAGAGTGGCATGTTCCACAGGTGGTTTAGTGCAACAGATTGGGCATTACTTGCACAACTTTTGGACATCAGCTTCCATAGTCCGCCAATGCACTCCGAGTCTCCTTAGTGTCTGTAGGTTCGTTGCTTTGAGTAGTGTTGCTCTAATGCACCTACATGTGCTAATTGCAACCATTTTGTGTACTCATCCTCTTCCACACAAAAAGCTAGAATCCCTTGATCTGTATGCTTGTACATACTTCCTGCCATGATATGGTACTTCTGGGCTTTTACTACCTCCCTATCTTGAGTGTTTATGACTGGGTGGTTAGGCCTGTATGTCAAGACTAGCACTAATGGCTTAGCCCACTGAGGTACCACTTCCAAATTAAACAAGTAAGCATCAGGAAGGTCATCTGACACTCCTTGTGGGGCTTCTCCAGATGTGAGTCTTGAGAGGTGGTCCGCTCTCAAGTGAGTCTTCCCTTTCCTCACCACAACTTCAAAGTCGTCCATTAGTAAGAGAAACCATCTTACTAATTTACCGGTATTGCATGGCTTGTTTACCAAGTACAACAGTGCTTGATGATCAGTAAAAAATTTAAACTTGTTTGCAAGAAAATAGTGTCTAAACTCTTTAAGTGCATATACCATGCCTAATCCTTCTCGTTCAGTGGTGGTATAATTTCATTTAGCTGCATTCAACTGTCTACTAGCATAGGCAATTGGAAGATCCATATTACCTTCACAAGTAGGTTGTGCGAGTACACACCCAATAGCATAATTGGATGCATCCACATGAACATGGAAGGGCTTATTCCAATCTGGTGTGCTCAAGATTGGTGTTGAACACAATCTTCTTTTGAGCTCATTGAAAGAGTTTTCACATTCATCAATCCACTCAAAGTTGGTCAAAAGTCCGTACAGTGGCTTGGCAATGATGGCGTACATGTGTATAAAGCGTCAGTAATAGCCACAATGCCCCATGAAAGCTTGTACTTCCTTGACATTCTTTGGCCTAGGCAACTCTGCTATGGCTCTTACTTTCTCTTCATCAGTGGATATGCCATTCTTTGACACTATGTGTCCTAGAATCTTGCCTTGCCTAACCATGAAAACGCACTTTTCTGGGTTCAGGCAGACTTGATATTCTCTACATTTGTCAAAGATTTGCCTGAGTTCTGGTATATGTGTCCGTCTAATGTTGGAATGAGCACAGAGATCATCAACATAGACCTCTAAATTCTTCCTCAAGAACTCTTTAAACACGTGACACATCAATCTTTGGAAAGTTGCAAGAGCATTGGTAAGCCCAAATGGCATTACTCTAAAGGCAAATATGCCCCACTCTGTGGCAAAAGCTACCTTCTGCTGATCTTGTGGAGCTATGGCTACTTGATTGAAGCCCGAAAATCCATCAAGGAAGCTGTATACTTCCTTGCCTGCTACCCTTTCTAATAGATGCTCGGTAATTGGAAGTAGATAGTTATCTCGAATTGTGGCTGCATTAACCTTTTTCAAGTTAATGCATACACGTAGCTTTCCATTCTTCTTGGGCACCACTACAATGGGGTATACCCACTCAGTGTGCTCAATTTCATAGATGAATCCAGCGTCTACCAGTCTATTTATCTCCTCTTTGACCTTAGCAGCATAATTATCATTATATGTGTATGGCTTTTGCTTAGAGGGTTTCGCATCTGAGGTCATGGGAATTGTGTGTGAGCATATGTCTGGGTCAACACCCTTCAAGTCCTTGTAACTCCAAGCGAATACATCTCTGTATTCTCCTAGCAAGGCTATCAATTCGCGCTCTTCTTCTTCCGTCAGGTCATGTCCTATGTAAGTGCACCTTTCTTCTCCTTCTTCTATGGCTACACCAATTTTCTTGGTGGTTTCCTTGTTATCATAGTCATCTCCTGACTGAGCTTCACGTGTAGGCATTCTCACCATAACTCTCCTATCATCTATTTCGTACTTTTTGAAAATGTCAGGGACCTCAAACAAAGTTTCTTCCTCTTCTAGTGTGACTTCTGTCTTCTTTCTTTTCTTTCCTTCATCCTTAGGGGTCACTTGTGTGGTTAACCTTACGTCATTGGTGAGCTCTCCATGTCTCTGGGGTTGAAATTCTACTTCATAGAAGTATTCTTCATCTGATGCGAAAGGTGGGTCCATAATGATTGACTCTAGATCGGAGTCACTTGCATCCTCAAATGCATCAGGGCTAGGTTCGCACTCTTCTAAAATTGCATCTCCCATGATTGGCTCTATGGAGAAAACTGAAATATCATAGCCATCCTCGTCACATTGTGGTGTCCATTGTTCCTCGTTGATGGATACATCCATTGTTGCTAAGATTTCTGCCCAGCCGTGAGGCTCAAATTCTTCGTCAGGAAATACTACCGGTGCATAGGCTGGGTCTTGAATTGATCTATGGGTTTCCTTCGCACCTATCTCTCTGGCCTTTTCTCTCTTCTCTTCTTCCACTACCACTTTACACATCCATAAGTGAGTGTCTTCATGCATCCATGAGGATCCTGATCCTATGGAGTGCACAGACTCCATGTCATCCTTGGCTCTATGGATGGGATTCCATTGAATAGGCGGTACATCTCTATGAGAGTAATCCTTGAGATTGACTTTGGCCGTAACACCTAAGTGTTGCAAATACAAGGAATTGGTTCCCCAATCCTGGACCACTTGCAACTGTCGCATAAATGGTCTTCCCAAAATCATCTCATAGGCATGGTTCTTGCTGAAATCACATATGGCAAAAGTATGCTCAAACTCAACACCGCATGTAGTGAGAGTTATTCCTTCCAGCAAGCCTAAGGGTCTTTCTATGTGACCATCAGCCATCTACAATTTCATCCCCGTGGGCCTGAGTCTAGCTTGCCCCATCGTTTCCATAGAGAAGTGGTGGCAATAGCAACTCCTGCACCTGAGTCTAGAATTGCCTTGGTTGTGTACCCCTGATGGGTAATGGGAAGATAGGTGTTTCCTTCTTCACCTTCACTCATAGCTCCTATCTTGTCTAGAGGAATGTCTGGCACTGTTCTATGAGAACCTACCTGGGAACGGGGTTTCACTACTTCGGGCACTTGGTTAGCTACATGTTTCCATAATTCTGGCCTAACTTTGAGTAGCTCTTCTAAAGTGAAGTTGCACTGCACTTTAGTGTTTTTCACTACCTCCGTATTCCTAGGTATGACTGAGTCTTCGTTTGTTACCATGACCGTGGGTGCTCTCATACAAGTAGACTTGACTTCCCATGGGCCTGTGAAATGGGTTGATTCCTGTAGGGAGTTAGACTCGAAGTCTAACCTCTCTTGACTTTGTGCACTCTCCTACTCTCCATAAATGGAAGGAATATCTTGTGGGAATTGATCATGCGTGTCATCCACAAGTTCAATGGGAGGAGGGACTTCACTTTCTTTAGCCCATTTGTCTTCTTGAATCTCTCGTAGGAATTCTGGTGTGTACCTATTCATAGAAGAGGAGGTTTTTGGTTGAGTGGAATTGGGCACAAAAGCTTCCTGTGGGGGAAGGCTTATTCTTTTACTTGCCTCATCTCTTCCTTGATTTTTTTCTTCCTTGGCAGATCTTGTAATTATGCTCTCTAACTTCTCTAGGAGTCCATCCAAGTGCAATTGTGTCTTAGCTGAGCCAGAGTAGTTGAAGAGGCGACTGGCTTCAAACATGGTCTGAGCCAACACGACCATTTTTGCACAAAGCTTGGTTCTTTCTATCTCTAGGTCAGCTCTAGGGTAGCACTTGTCATGATCCCTCACGTTTGGCCCTTCTTGGATTCTGGCCTTATATGCCTTAAGCATCATGCCTATGTCTTCAAGAGTGGGGTCAGCTAATACTGATCCTACTCTAGGGGGTGGTGGGATGGTCTGAGGTAGGTGGACAGATGGTGGGTTAGATGGTGATGGAAATGAGGGTGGTGGTGGTATGTGAGAGTTTTTTTGAGAGGTGAGTTCAACAATTTTGGCTTTTGTTTCTCTTATGCTTTCTTCTAAGTTGCTCATCTTTTTAGACCATTGTCTTTTCATTCTCTCTCGGCTATCCCTCCAGGCTCTCGACCGTTTCTTGGCTATGCTCTCAGTTTCACTAACCTTTGCACTCTTCTCTTGACCTACTCCTAGGTTCTGTTGCAAAGCCTAGGCTCTAGTGACCACTTGCACTGGTGCAGTGGAAGTGACACTTCCTGTTGAGTCTACAACTAACCCAATAACGTTAATTGGAGTTATTTTTGGCATATTATTGGGATTCTTTGGGCAATCTCATAAGAGATGCTCCTTTCCGAAATCTTGACAAAAGCCATGTATTGTTACTGACTGTGGTTGTGTAGATGCAGGCATTGGGAAATCACAAATGAGGTGAACTCCTTGACATCTATAGCATGGTCCCCTAGGGAATGGGGGTCTTACCTGCCTAGGTTGAGGTCTAGTGTTGGGATTTCTGTACATGATATTTGCATACTCTAGCTCCCAACTAGGTTCACTCGGTTCTTCACTATAGTAGGATTCACCATGTTCAGGAGATTGCATATAGTAATCCTGTGGACTATCTATGTGAGTGGAATCAAAACTATGATCACTCAGGTCACTTTCTAAAAGCAACGGAGTCACTAGGACTATGGCTCTATTCAAATTTTCCTCAGCAGCTGCATACTTTACAAGAATCACATTAGATGGGGTTGGAGGTTGTTGAGCTAACACAGGTTGAGGCCTTTGTTGGTTTTTGTAGGGTTGTTGATAGGATTGTTGTGGTCTACCATATTGCTGTGGAGGGTACTGGTTCTGGTATCTTCCCTGTTGTGGATAGGGCTGAGGGTAGGTTTGCCTAACTGCTTGCTTATTGTATGGGCAGTCTTGTGTTGTGTGATTTGTGTATCTCCGTTCTATGGTGCAATATTGGCTACTAGGGTTCACTTGGGGTTGAGCCATGATGGGACATACGTTAGCCATATGGTCACCACCGCAAGTATAGCACCTCTTTACTAGGCAAACCTTGGGATTTGTTTGCTAGTGACACCTAGTTTTTGAGCTACTTTCTCCGCGAGTTCCTCAATAGATGTGGATTGCGTGGAAGAGAGGCTAAAAGAACTATCTGAATCTCTGTAGATTTTTGAAAGCTCCAACTCCTCCCCTAGGTTATCCTTGATATCAATGCACATGCGTACACACTCCTCTATAGTCCTAGGGTCCTTCAAGTACACATATGATCGTAGTTTGGTACTGAGCAATCCATCCAGGAATAAAGCCACTTGCTTGGCTGGAGTGGGTAACTCAGGGATAGGACATCTCTCTAGATATTGCCTAAACCTTCTTCCTGCAAGCCTAACTGTCTCTTGGGGGGTCTGCTTGAAGCTATGTATCAATGAGGAAGTATTATGCCTTATCCCACTCTTAGAGAATTCAGTGATAAAAGCATCTAAGAGTTGGTCTATGCTCTTGAATTGTCTCTCATTCAATGGTTGAAACCACGTAAGGGCTGTGTTCCTAAGGGTTAGACCAAAGGCATTATATTGCGTGAATAGGTCCTCAACTTGTTGAGCTCTCAAGACTTGCCTAAACTCAGCCACATGATCATATGGGTCTCCTGTGCCATCGAAGTAGTTCTTCATGGACTTAACCAGCTGTGTAGGTCTCAAGGTCTTGGTGTGTTCCCTAGGCCTCGGGGGGTTCTAGGTTCTACACCCATGTTTTCGTGCTCTAGGTCACCCAAGTCCGTTTCTGGGATCACATTCTCGAATTCATCTGTCCTATCTAGATGACTAGTGACTACATATATGGTTCCTTCCTTGTCTACGTATGCTCCGTTTTCAAACTTGACAGCTGGGTGCTCTAGTCCAATGGATTGTTCAGGGTTTTTAATCTGGACCACAGATCTTCCTAGGCCGTCCTCATAGATGCAAGCACCTAATCGGTTGGTCCTAAGGTATTCGAGTTGCTTCTTATAAGGGCCTTCTACCCTATGTAAATATGGCACTCCTGAACTTCCTCTAGGTCTCTCCATACCGTGGGACATCTCAAACTCGCTAGTCTCAGAGCTAGGGTAGTACGAATGATGGCTCAACTACTGGGCCCAAGACCTAGCAGTATGATTGACACTAGCCTTTGAAGATCTAAGACTTTGTCTATCTCTCCCTAGGTGTCATCCTGATCTAAGGTTCATAAGCCCAATTGAATAATCCCAAATTTTCCCAAGTACAATTTTCGTTGCTGAGTTCTTTTGTATTAGTCACTTGTTCTGTTTTAATTGCCCTTAGGGTGTCACTTCTTGTCCAATTAATCTTCGTCGCAAGGAACATTTAAGTTTTATCGTACTTTGAGTGTGGTCGCTCGGTTTAAATTCTTTTCCCTTAGGTTGTTTCGCAATTGTAATCTCCTAACACTTGCACTTGAGTGATTAGAGTTCTTGGACTTGGTCGTTCTTAACATATCCCTAATTGATCAAAACCTCTATCTGTACTTAGCCTAAGCTAGGGATTGACAAAGGGTGTTGAGAATTTCCAACCTTGAGTTTCTGTCCTTGTGTGTTGCCCTTGTGTGCCCAAGAAGCGTGTTCCCAAGCTTGCACTTACTCTTGCTTCGAGTACCCTTTGATGCTCTCAAAGAACCTGAAAAAGTCCCAAAGTTAACTCAAGACTTAAATTAGATTGACAGACAGATCACTTTCATGCATGTAATTCACTAACCAAATTGCATTTTGCCTTTATGAAAAACAATCCCAAGGGACCCTCAGTTTTTCCTACCCCGGGATACGATCAACTTCAAATTACCCTATCTAATAATCCACAAGCTTTCCAACAAAACAAAAATCACAGCAATCGGATTTCGTATGAGAAACTTATGCCAATTCAGGGTTTTGGGGCTAAAACAGGATTTAAAACAGATTAACAGGCGGATAGGACTTCTCGAAATGCTTTGGGTATCGGCCTTACAATGCTCTACTAACCCTTAAAAGCTCCCCACAAATTGCCAAAAATTAGACCACTATTTTTGCCCTAAAAAAATTGGCCGAATTTGCCCGTCAATCGCGATTGAAAGCTCTGTCAATCGCGATTGATATGTCAGTCGCGATCGACGTGTCGGTCGCAATTGACTGGTCCATCATGGCTATCAGTCGCAATTGATAGGTCAATCACGATTGACACGTGGCCCAAATTTTCAATCGATGGTGGTCAAAGGGTTGTTGACTCTGTCGATCGTGATTGATGGGTCGATTGCGATTGACAGGTCCATCACGAGGGGTCTATCGATCGTGGTCAAACACTCATTTGATTGGGTCAGTCGCGATTGGCAAGTCCGTCGGGGCTGTCTGTCGCGATTAATGGGTCGATCACGATTGATGGCTCGATTGCGATTGACACATGGCGTGCGGTGATTCAGTCGGTCGTGGTCAGTCGATCGTTGACTCTGTCGGTTGCGATTGACAGGTCGATCACGATTGACAGGTCGATCACGATTGACAGGTCGATCACGATTGACAGGTTGATCACGATTGACAGGTCGGTCATTCACAGGTCGGTCGACAAGTGTCCGTCGTGGTTTGTTGATCACGATTGACAGGTCGGTCGTGATTGACAGAAAACTGAGGAATTTTAAAATTTCAAGCACATATTCATGAAGCTCTCGGCCTATACATCACATTTATGCACTTAGTTTTGCAAGAAGGTCAATTTTTTTATCGGTCGCGATTGACAGAGGTCAACGCCTCGGGACCTGCACATTCAAATTTTTTACCTGCTGAAGCTGGTGCAGCTGCTGGGGATGCTAGTTCCTGCAGAAAATCTCAAAAAGCACAGAAAAGCACAAGCACACAAACGCTCTCTCACTGTCTCTCACAAGTGAAATGAGGGAAATGGTATGGGTGGGGTGATATGACCAAAAACTGAAATTTTTCGCGATGATCGAGATGGATGTTGGAGATGGAGAGGCTGATGATGGTGATGAGAAAAATAAAAGAAAATAGATAAAAGTGAAGAAATTACCTATGACTCCAACGCCTCAACTCTACGTCTGACCATCACACGCTCGTCCTCAAAGCTCGTTCCCCGGCAACGGTGCCAAAATTTGGTGTAGCTCAGTGATGAGTAGCACCTCCTTCAATGTCAATCCGGGAAGACGTGAGGATGGTATGATGACCGCGAGCAAGTGAAGGCACAAGTGCGTGAGTGAGAAGCACACTAACATGCACACACATACACACACATGCGCACACACGGCAAGACAAAGGAGTTCTTTTAGATTACTTCCAAAATGCTCATACAAGTTCAATTCTATTACAAGCTAAAAACCCCCAAAAAATGAGCTCTCTAGCTCTATTTATAGTTTTTCACTAGCTTTTGGCCCTGTCCAGACCTAGTGTCCGACCTAGTTAAAAATTAGGTTCTTGGGCCTATTTGGAGGCTCAAACGAAGTCTAAAAATTATGAAAATTGGTACGATGCTACTTCTAATACTCCTCAAGCTCGAGGACTGCTCGGCTTGCACAAAATGGAGTTACAAAAAGATGAAATGGTATTTACAATGATTTTTAGTGATGAGAATCACTGTTACGAAGATATTGTTTTTGGAAAAATTTGAATGGCCTACTTGCCAGATCTTCATTGACTGCTTAGTCTGCTTGTGCCTTCTCTCCGCTCTGGCTCCCTTCTTTGGCTTCCTTGTCTTGTGAGTCCTTCAGTGCCTTGACTGCTGCTGCCAACATCATCATATTCACTTCTTGGATCCTAGACCTATGTATCATGCTTGCTACCTAATGGATGGAAATCAGAATCAAGATCATAAGGTAAATTTGCCTTCTGTTTGTCTTCATCATACCATGACTTGTGTTCTTCAAACAAAACATCCCTACTTGTCGTAAATTGCTTATTGGACAAATTATAAAACTTGTAGCCCATTTGAGTTGAATCATAGCCAATGAATACTACCTTGGTTTCCCTTTCATCTAGTTTACTTCCGATTTGTGAAGACACATGTACAAAAGCTAAACAACCAAATACTTTGCAATATCCTAGACTTGGTTTTCTACCATTCCGAGCTTCATAAGAAGTCATATCTTGAACATTTTTTGGATCGGAGTTCCTTTACAAGATATATAGTAGTTGAGATTACTTATACCCATAAATAATATGGTAGTTTCTTCTCTTCAAGCATTGTTCTTGCTTATCCAACTAGGGTCATGTTTCTTCTCTCTGCAATACCATTCAATTGAAGTGAATACATGGTAGTCACTTCCCTTTTGATGAGTTTATCCTTGAAGAATTCATCAAAATCTTTAAAGAAGTATTCTCCCCCTCCATCAAATCTGAATTTCTTCAATGATCTGCATATATGGTTCTCCACATGTGGTAGGTACTTCTTGAAACATTTAAACACTTCACTCTATTCTTGATAAAGTACAGAATGGTCCATCTACTATGATCATCAACAAAGGAAACATAATACCTTGAACATACCAGTGAAGGTTCTTGACTTGGTCCCCACACATTAGTGTGTACTAAGTCCAAAATATTGTTGTGGATGTAGCCTTTGTGGTTGAATGGTCATCTTTGTGCCTTCCCAATTTGACAAGCATCACATGATCAAGTCTCTTATGCCACACCTCAATCTCACTTAGGGTTTAAGACCCAAAGTTGAATAGAGCTATGTTCTTGGTTTCTCCTAGTAATTAAAAATTAAAGATCCTACCATGCTTCTCACCTCTTGCTATTTTCTTCAAGCCTTGACATGGATCTTCCACAAAACCTCCATGTTGGGTGAGCCTAACTTGCAAGCCTTTTTCAACTATTTGTCCTACACTCATTAGGTTTTTAGTGATAGTGGGTACATAGAGAACGTTACTCAAAATGCTTGTCCTTCCACTCGAAGATTTAACATTACTAATCTTCTCCACATTGTGCTTAGTATCATCCCCTATTTGTACTTCATGTCTATGATTTGGATTTTCCAAGTCAGATATAGGAGCAATGTCACCTGCAACATGGTTTGAACATCTTGAATCTATGTACAACAAATGATCATCCTATTTAGATTTTTTGTGACTCAAATTCATTAGAAGTAATAAATCTTCATGTGATTGATCTTCTAAGTAGTTGTTGAAGTCCCTTCTATTGTCACTTCTAGTGATGCTGTTGAAATTGTGTCCATCTTTGCCTCTAGTGTTTCCAAATCCACCTCTTCCATTGCCTTTCTGAGTCCTTCCACTGAGCAAGCAATTTTGATTGGTGTGGTTGGTCTTATCATAGATTCCACAAGGTTGAACATTTTCACATTTTGATTTGTCATTCTTTTCTCCTTTCTTCTTCCCTTTCCACTTGCTCTTGTTGCATAGTTGGCTTGGGAAATATCTTCTTCATCAACTTCCTTCTTCTTGTCTTTGTGCTTCTTGTCTTTCTTATGTACAAAGAGAGCACTTGTTGAATTACCTTGATAAGACTTACCTTCCTTCATATTTTTGTTGGCCTCTTGGTTGAAGAGTTGTCCAAAGAATATGTTGAAATCTTGGGTTTGTACATCCATGATGGGATCATAAGTTGTGGTGAAGGATTATCATTTCTAATCACTTATAATTCCATTTAGAATCCATCTCATGATGACCTCTTCTTCGATCGACTCTCCAATGAATGCTAACTAATCTGTAACCTCCATGACCTTGGTAACAAACTCTATGATAGTTCGTTTTGGTGTCTTCTTCATTTCGTTGAACTCATTCCACATATGGTTATTTCTTGCTTTCGTACTAGCACAAAAAAGGTACCAAGTGCATCCCAAGTCTCTTGAGATGTTTTGCATACTCTAATATGCGGCAATTAAAAAAAATCAGAGATAGAGTTTAGTATGTATGACCTTTCTTGAGCATCCCTTGCACACCGAAGCTTCATCACCTGTGACAATTCCATAAAGATTTCTACCATGCGAATAGGCTTCCATTTTGATTTTCCAAGCAACATACTTGTTTCTCTCAAGCTTCTCAATCATTTAGGGAAAGCCATCACTCATCTTGATGTATATCTGATACCATTGAGAGAACTTGGAGAAGCTTGTAGGAGGTAGAAACGTGAGGTTCAAAGTGATGAAGTTTGCTCTAGCCAATTAGCACATGAACAACCCTTTCAATCTTGGAGTATCAAATACATGTTATAGGTTTGTGATTAGTGCAATAAAAATCCCTTATATACTTTGGAAAATCAATGAGAAAGGCTTGATACAAGACACATAAGTTTCCAAATTGAATGGCTCAAAAAACCTTGCTATTTTGGGATGAAACACTCAACTTCAAATGCTCAGAGTGGCTAGCATGAATGCACAAGAGAAGGAATTAACATCAACTAATGTGTTTGGAATAAGCTTAACATTGATTGGTGGAACCCACAATGTTTCAGGGTTGTGTAGAGATAGACCTCGAGACCTTAAAATGAAGATTGCTCACGATCCACTAAACCAAATTGTACCAAAATTTTAATACATCAAGTAGAAAAATACCTTTCCAATGAATGCTCAATCATAAAATTTGAAGCACTGTAGAAGGAGAACCAGCGTCTGCAAGTTTACTTGATTTGAAGATTTTGGTGCAGAGAAATGAAGAATGAACAAAGTGAAGACCAAATGTGTAATTATATTGCATAAATCTACTGTACAAGTCATTGAGAGACTTTATATAGACTTTTGAAGCCTTCCACGACTCTTTACAAGTGGTTTTTTGAACTCGAATCCAAGCGGGCTTGGTAGTTGTGATGAAGAAATCATCCTCCTATAAACTAGGAAAAGTGAAGTCAAATCTAACAGCTTGATTTTAGATGATTGATTGATTAAAAATCACACCAATCTCAAATTCAAGGGATCCATAAAATATCCTTATGAAATACCACAAATGAACATTGATAAAGACTCTTCAATGGATATCTTTGACACATTCTAAATTATGATTCTTTGATATAGAGAAAAATTCACCTCAAGCATAATGTAATCTTGATGATGTGACACTCCATATTCATTACAATATTCTTCCCAAGGCCTGTGGGGTGGTGGTTTCGGCATTGTACATTCTCTTATGAAATGGTCTCGTCCACATCGGTAACATGATCCTCTTGGGGCAGGTGGTTTTATGAATTTTTGTGACCGAATTATTGCTCTAGGTGCAACATACATTACATTGGCATACTCAGCTACATAAGGGTCTGCATAACCATCATAGTCATAGTATTTTTGTTCATAGGTTGTAAATGTGGTGATGCTTGCAAAACTCTATTAGTTCCTTCAACCAAGTATATATCAATCATGTCATTGTCTTAAGGAATTGGATCACCTCTGAAAAAATTCATGACAATATATTTTCCTCTTAGAGTGGTTACCGTTTCCCAATCCACGCATTGATTGGCTAATAAGTATCTTCAATAACATCCATGTCATTGGTTTTCTCAAGTTGTTCTATGACCATATACAAACTCCCCTTTTTTCACGCACAATCCTCCTTCCAACTTAACTGCTATCCTATGAATCAATTCAATCAATCTAGAGTCTCGTAATTTGGTCATTGGCCTATTAAATCCATCCAAGTATATAGGTACTCTGAAAAAATCTGTAGATACATACTACAAAGAAGTTCTATATTCTCCATCAATTGTAGACATAGCCTTAGTAGTGAAGATAGGAGTGTTCATATCTTCTAAAGCTGTCATATTATCACAATCAATATCACTAGATGACTCAGAGTATGTCGAATGTAGTCTCTTGTTTCTTTTTTAAATAAAGGAAGTTCAGCCTTAGCCTACTCTCCTGGACTTGTATTATATAAAAGGAAAAGAAAAGTACAAGTGAAGGGGACTAGTGCCCACGGGACCCCCCAAGTCCCACAGAGCGGGGGTAGATCTTACAAAGTTTAGATGGCATTACAAAGAAGATTAATCACCCTCTCATCTCCCTCATGCAGGGCCCACTTGGGTTTAAGCTTGTTGTTGATAAGAAGGAGCACTTTATGATGCCTAAAGGGGGGGGGGATTTCTTACAATTGGTGATTCTTTTACTGAGGAGGAATAAGGATTTCTCAATTGACTACTCTTTGAGGGAGTCGCCAAAGTTATAAGCACATCTTTCCCGCTGGATCTTCCATAGGACCTCCCCTCTTATGGCATTCCAGAGGGTCACCGAGCAGCTGATCGCTTCTCCCAGTAGAGCTTGTCTCCAACTGATATACTTTTGAAGTCTGATTTTCTTTTTTCCAATCTACCAAAGCCTATTGGAGTTAGGACAGGTAAAGAAGATGTGACCAACATCTTCAATGGACCAGTAACAACACTTGCACCAAGGGACGCCCCACAAATTTTGCTAGCCTTTAGGTTGGTCCAGATTCCCTGATGAAGAATTTGCCATAAGAGAACATACTTTTTGTTTTCTATGAGAGGGTGCCAAATAGCCATGGACTTCATTTCCCACTGCAACCGTGTCCATGATAGGCACCACTTCTTGTTTAGGTTGACTTGATAATCAATGTTTCCTTTGATATTCGGGATTTTTGTTAGGCAATTACCATTATGCCATTTGAGACCCAACAATCATTGCGAGTCGTGTCCCATGAAAAGAGAGACTTTAGAGCGGTCTGAGGCAAGATGTCTGCTCTGTAAATATTCCATTCTTCAAAGGTAATGTTGATGCTAGGGCCAATATCCTCGAAGTTGACCCACTGGTTGGTGTCTTGTTTCGAGAGATGTTTCCATTTTCTAAAGCCCTAGTTCCAGAGTCTCTTAGCACATTGAATGTTCCAAGAATCCACATTCCTGATGCCCTGGGTTGGAAACCAAATAGAGTTGTTTTGTCTGATACCAGCCACCCACTTCCCAATCTTCATTGATTCTTATAAAGCATTTTACTTTATTCCAACTCTTCCATAGGGAGCAGATAAGGTTTGAGCCTTTTGGGAAAACTGAGATCGGGATAAAAAAGGGTGAGAATGTCAAGATTATTCCAATTTGGGAATCCCACCAAAGTCAAAGTGTTCTTGTTTCTAAAGATCAATTTGGCCCATGAAGTCTCCCCATTGCACCACGCCTTAATTATCCATTTTGATGCCAATTTGGTAGCCATGCACTCCATGTCCAGAATACCAAGACCCCCCACAATGCTTTTGGCTACTGCAGATGAACCATTTGATTTTAGGCACCCCCTCCTGTTGTGGTCTCTCGTCTAGAGGAATTTTCTTCAAATACGTATGAGTTTGGAGAGCTCTTGCTCTTTTGGTCTCCAACAAGAGAGGAATTTTTTCATCGACGAAATGAGGAACGTGTTGATAACCATTGCACGACCTGCGAGATTGATTTGCATACCTCTCCAATAGTTTAGCTTGCTTTTGAGTCTGGCGTGGACCTAGTTCCACCATTGCTCCATTGAGATACCAAAGCCCAAGGGAATCCCAAGAAGCCGGAAGACTTGGCCTGGAGGAATGTTTTGGCAGCCATGTTCAAAGAGGAGGTTAGGTTAGATCCCAACAATAGCTCTGAAAGTGTTCTTTGAGTGGTTGATTTTGGATCTAGAGGCCACATAGAAGGTATCCAAGCACTTTCAAAACGTCTCCAGACTCATATAGTCATTGTGAACAAATGTGTTCATATTGTCAGCAAAAAGTATCATGTTGATCTAGCCCTGGTTAGGGGCAACAAGAGGCCTTTGATATTACCATCGTCCACCTATTGTTCCACTAGTCGGCTAAGCCCTTTTGTGGCAATGGCAAAGAGAAGGGGAGCCAATGGGCACCCTTGTCTGAACGATCATTTTAATTTGATCATCTTTGAGAGTTGGTCTTTTTTTCCAAATAGGATGAGATCATCTTGGTAAACTTCTAGCTGCAACCAAGATCTTTATGTTATTGAAGCTTTGTTAAAGTCAATCTTGAGGAAAACCACATCTTGTCTTGACTCATCCACAAATTCAAGACCTTCCCAAATGTCAATAATGGCTTCCAAGTTTGACCTGCCTTTGACAAAACCTTTTTGGTCCTCACCTAACCAAGCTCTCAGATGGCCGGAAATTCTTTTGGCTATTACTTTAGAAATGATCTTATATCTCGTTTGAGGCATCGTAGTTGGACACCAGTTCTCAATTCTATTATTTTCCCCTTTATTATGGATTAATTTGATGATGCCATTGTTGAGACAAGTTGGAAGTGCGCAAAAATCCAGATCCTCTTGCCAGACCAAGCAAAGAGGTGTTAACGGGCTTACTAGAATAAATCAACTTTTGGGTTCTTGAGATGGTCAGGGGTCTGTATTACAGAGACCCTATGTGTATTTTCCCAGATAAAACATTCACTACACATAATTATTCATCACCTTACTCTGACTATACACCAACAACTTATACATAGTAATTTCATCACAATTCTTTCCAACATTAAACAAATTACTTCTCCACGATAAAGTGTGTCATTCAACTACACAGAATAACACGGAATTCTTCACAAATAGTTGATGCACAATCACAATCAACTTATATCTTCACCAGCAAAGTATTATGCAGACAAGATCACAGCAATAACTTAATACTCAAAATAGTAAATGATCATTACACCAGTATGAGCAAAACTTGCACTAAAAATGATCCACACATGCACCACCCAGACCTAGAGTCCAGTGTTGTGCCTCTCTTGCACATCTGCTTTTGCACACCTTTTCATTATCAAAGAGTTTCAAATGTTACGCTACATCCTTTGGATGTGCATCCTTTCCAAGTACATTTTCCAATAATTACAATTACATTCTGGTAGCCTAACATTGGCATGCATGGTGGACTCAAACCTAGAATTGGTTATATACAAAAAATAACTAAGAGTAATCAACGATGCCCTGAATATACATAGCACAATCTAACTTAAAGGTACAAAAAATTTTCTGCTTTAATGACTCTAACATCTCCTCAAGAACGTGCGGTTCTACCAAATAAGCATTTGTGCGCACCGAGCTGGAAGCAATGACTTGAGAAAGCAAAACTTCACTTTGATTCTGCAAAAAAGCCTCTTGTAAATAGAAGTCGTTGGTGATGGTTGTATCTTTGCATAGCCTGGCATCAACAATCTCTACATCTATTCCTGAAAGATGATCCTACTAAATACCAAGTTGCTTTTCTCAGTGATCCAACTCTTGCTGTTGAAATTGCATTGTCTAGAAAAAAATCTTGATGCTCCTTCTGAATCGCTTCGATTTCTTTCTTTAACTTAATGGTACGACTAATCTCTTCATCTAACACTTGACCTTTTTGGAACAATTCTTCTGTAACCTTCCTCAGTTCTGCTTCACCATGTAGTACCTTGTTAGAGAGTACTACAGAAGCTTGTTCGATTTCGGCAAGGCGGGTGTGAGTATTAGCCAACTCACAACCGAGAGCGATCATTGCATAGTCTTCATCAATCAATGCCTACTTGAGGAGAGCCATCTTTGCATCTTTAGCTGCAATAATCTCATCATTCATGGTCACTTGTTCCTGTAATAAGCATTCATTGGCTCTAAACGCCAAAACCTCTTCCTGCAGGGGAGTGATATCGGCCTCTAACATATCAACTTTTGATTGATATTTAGTGCAGAGGGACTGTTGGGAATCATGCAATTGAGGAGAGAGTTGCTTGGATAAGTGAAGAAGGAAGTCACGGATCTGGGCTAATTGTGCAAACACATCCGGTACTAAAAAAGTTGATAACGATTGAGAATGTTTTACAAAAACTGTAGTAGAAGATGAAGGTGGAGAGTAATCGGGTGGGAATAGGGTGAGAGTGGGATACTGCCACTGAATGATTAGAGGACGAAGGGCGTATCGGGGAACTGGGGGGTAAAGCAGCCCGAGAAGGTGAAGGAGGAGCGGTTATCGGATGTTTTGTATTGTTACCGTCAACTGTCGGGGAAATAACTGCTTCAATGTGGCCAATGGGAGAAGGGGAGCTCCAGTACGTCCATCTTATGGGAGATGGAACATCTCGGCCATAGTGTTGAGGATAACCACCATGCACGGGTTTAGGCAAGTAATAGGCCAATAGGATTCCGTCAGGGCGATATCTGCAATGGTCACAATCAATGGGGCAAAGTAGGGATGACATTCAATCGAATGCCAGAGCAACTCAGTGAATGCCAGTAAACCGCGAGGTCGAAGAAATTCTACCAGGTCAAGGGAAAGGCCAGCACGGAAGGTGATGATGTTTGCAAGAGCATCCATGGCACAGAAAGTAAGCCGAATGCATAGGATATAGAATGCACAATGAATCAGAGTGCAAGAACACAATAAAGAAAAAGAGTATGAAAACAGCGGTTAAGTAGAAAATGCAAGGTGACATCGTGGGTGTAAAACATAATCATCACAAGTGGAGGGAAACATGCATGGATCATCACCAGAAAAGCGCATTAAGAGATCCCTAATCATGGAGGACGGTGACTGAACATGGATAATCAATTAAAAATGGGCAGATTGCGGCCGGGTGGTCAACCGAAAAGCGTGTCTCATAGATAGTGGTCAAAGATACCTAAACAGACGTGATCCTAATGAATGTAAATAAAACATACACAAAGTTAAGGCAAAGTGGATGGCATGCAATATGGATGGAATTTGGATCCAATGATGGGTTTAGGGAGTAGAGTGCCAGTTAATGTAGATAACCAAAAAGTAGTCAGACCAATCTGTTTGGCAATACGATAGGGATCGAACCAAAGAAGCTTGAACTTTCTGGCCGAACGACTAGACTTGGCATTGAAAAAAAGAACCAATTGCCCTACGATAAGGACACGAGTTTTGAGGAACCAATCATGAGTTTTAGCTTGCCACAATTGAACTTCCTGAAGAACCAAAAAGCTTTCGAGATGTTGTTCATCCAAAGACTGTAAAACATCCAACCGGAAAGGGAAAGAATCTTTGGGTAATGACTTGTGCTCCAATGCCACATGTAAGCTAGGTAGAACCAATTCCATAGGTGCAATTGCCTCAAGACCATATGCGAGTTCAAAAGGGGTACTTCCGATAGCAACTTTATAAGTAGTGTGGTAAGCCCATAAGACCGAAGGAAGAAATTGATCCCATCATTCCGGGCACTCCAGAACAAGTTTCTTCAGCATATTAAGAAGAGTTTTATTAGTACTTTTGGCCAATCCATTTGCACGAAGATAATAAGGGGAACTAAATTTATGGACAATACTGAAGATTTGAGTGATCACTTGCATTAATGTATTGGCAAAGTGAGTGCCTTGATCAGAAACAATCTCCAAAGGGAGCCCATAATGAGGAAAAACATCACAAAGTACACATTTACCGACCACCAGAGCAGTTGTTGACCATACTACCCAAGCTTCGGCCCAATGAGTAGCATAATCAGTACAGGTAAGGATGTAACGATGATTAGAAACAATAGCAGGAGGCGTAATAAGACCAATAAAATCCAATCCCCACTTTTGAAAAGGCTCAAGGGGGAGGACAAGCTGAAGTGGAAAATGATGCCGGTGTAAGGGTTGTCCCCAACATTGGCAAGCATCACACTGTTGGCCATAAGTAGCAATATCACGATGCATAGTGGGCCACCATAATCCACTATGCAGAATTTTTTGGTACATAAGGTATACCAAAAAATGGCCACCAGAAGAAATGGAATGAGGCATTGCGATGATAGAAGAAACTTCATGGGGTGGAATACATCATAAGAGTGCGCCAAATGGATCCATATAATACAATTGTTCCACAATGATGCAAAATCAGCAACTATACATAGCCAATTTATGGCGAGCTAACATCGAAGTAAGTATTTGGAGGACATCTGCTAGTTAGAAAAATCATAAGGGTGTCATAATACGAAGGTGATATAGGTAATGCTTGGGAATCATCCTGAACTGATTCAGTCACATAGATGGTCGGAGTGGTATCATCAATGCCATTGGGAGGCTCACCAGAATCTAGTCGAGAAAGGAAATCTGCAAGGGCATTCATTGATCTCGGGTGATGCACAACCTCATAATCAAATTCTTGAAGCAGCAACTCCCACCGAGCTAATCTGCCACCTAAATGTTTTTGTCGTACAAGATAAACCAAGGCCGCATGATCCACATGGAAGGTGAATTTGCATCCCAACAGATAGTGTCAAAATTTTTCCACCGAATAGTTTAGACCAAGGCATTCTCATTCAGTAATAGAATAATTTCGTTGAGCAACTGCCAAATGGCGACTAGCATAATAAACAAGACGATCCACTTGTCATGTTGCTACATTAACACACTACCGATTGCAATATTAGAAGCATCCACGAAGACATGGAAAGGAAGTTGCCAATTAGGAGCTTGTAAAATAGGGGCCTGTGTAAGAAGAGTTTTCAGTCGATCAAAAGCCAATTGACATTCTTGCGTCCACAAAAACTGTCGAGGGTGACTGGTAATCAAATGATTAAGCAGTATAGCCACATGAGCGAGCCACCAAAGATGTCAACCATGCCACTGTATTTGACCAAGGAATCACATAACTTCCTTTGGAGTCGTAGGAGGGGATGCATTCAACACTGCACAAACTTTATCAGGGTCCACTTGAATTCCCTATTGTGAGATAACATGACCGAGTAGCTTGCCACAAGCAACTGAAAAGATGGATTTATTGGGATTTAAACAAAGACAGAACTCCCAACACTTGGAAAAGAAGCATCATAGGTGGTAGAGGTGAGTCGATGTATTACTCGATAACGAAAAATCATCCAAATACACTTGCATAAATGTAGCTAAGTAGGGAGAAAAGATTTCTTGCATGCATCACTGAAAGGTGCTTGAAGCGTTGTGAAAACCGAACCACATCACCATGCAAGCACATACTCCCCAATTCGTAATAAACACGATCTTAGGAATATCCATTTCAACCATGTGTACTTGATTGTAGGCACTATAACCATCCAAAAGGAAGTACATTTCTCATCTTGCAACATCATCTAGCATAGTACATACTCCCCAATTCGTAATAAACACGATCTTAGGAATATCCATTTCAACCATGTGTACTTGATTGTAGGCACTATAACCATCCAAAAGGAAGTACATTTCTCATCCAAGAAAGGTAGTGGAAAGGGATCAGGTACCATCGCTGCATTCAGTTTCTGATAGTCCACACATATGCGTAATTGCTTATTTTTCTTTGGGACGATGACAATAGGAGAGATCCATTCAGCGTGCTCAATGGGAACAATGAAACCTACTTTCAATAGCCGATCCAATTCAGCTTTCACTTGTGCAGCATAATTGGGATTCATTCGGTAACTCTATTGTTTAATTGGCTGAACATCTGGTTTCAACATCACATGGTGTTGGTAGATACGAGGATCCAACCCCTTCATATCGCGATAGTCGCAAGCGGATACAATAGCAAATTCCTTCAGCAACTGTAGTAAGTCATCTTGAAAAGTCTCAGGTAATCCAGCCTTGATCTTGACCGGGCGTGGGTTAACCTCATCGTCCAAATTGCAAGTGATTAGTTGATCTTTCGATACATAAAACTATCAGGGCATGGACATCTTCCGGTGGGGGGAGTAAATGGTGAAGATCTGTAGCATCCAAAATTGATCCGCAATTGGTTCCACTTCTATGGTGAGAGGGTCTGCCGTACAAGTGATCGGAGTCTAATTATCCATTATGGCTTGCAAATCAATTGTACCCAATGCTAACAAATCCTGGTTAGCATTTAGAAAAGCTTCTTCTTCATCATCCGAAAGGCCATTGTTGTGTAGAAACTACTACTCACAAATCAAACTACCAAGACCACACTTCCTAAGAGAGAGCACGTATCCACCCATCCAACTCCACCCATATATATACCTCAAGACCAAGGGAGGAAATGTGAGGAGAGCTTGCCAAGTGTCCTCTCCACATGGATTCTAATCCAAGGCCTTCTAACCTTGGAAATCACATGGCCTTCACATGGATTCTTAAAAGGACTTCTCCCAAGCTTGTACATACAAGCCTCAAGGCTTGAGAGGCCTCCCTAAGGGTTAAATATCATACTCTTAGGAAATATCAATCCTAAGGGTCAAAACCCTTGAATTGGGAGGAGATAAATCCAAATAACTCAAGGGTTCAAACCACACTTTTGGAGATACTTTCCCGAGGGTTTCCCAATAGAATCCAAGGGTTCTCCAAGTGGTTTTGGACCCTCAAACCCCATGTCTTTGGCCAATTTGATCCATAATTATACAACATTCTTCCACCTTTTCGTCCTCAAAAATGTGTGTAGGTATAATATGTGAAGTATTCCCCCATGCACCATGATCTATTCTTTGAGCATGGTCATCTCTCTCTTTAGATTCATTTCTAGTAATCAGATAAAGGCTAATCCCTACCTTAATCTGAAAGGAAAAGAATCAAAATTCCTTCCGAAATCACTTTCTCTTAGTCCACCTGAATGTACATGCATGCCTTGTACCTATGGTCTAGTGAAATGGGTGTACTTCTTTGGTGGTCTTTTTCTTTTGGCACTTTCACAAACCTAGAGCTCCATAAAATAATAAATCTCAGTACACTTTGTACTTGCGTAGAATTTATAATTTTAGGAGTCTATGATAGAGATCCTATCTCTATCTTGAAAGGGCCAGAAACTAGATTCATCTTTCACTTTCAACAGAAAGAAGGGGAATCTTCAGATGTTCTGATCTTAACTTATTCTTTTATAGTCCTTTTTAAATACATCTATAATTTATTTGTATTGGCCAGGAATTTAGCTAAAGATATGAACTTAGCAAAGTGGGTCTAGTGAGTCCCTGCCAAAACATGCTCAATAAATTGAGGAGAAATACTATCTTCATTCATTGGCAACTTAGGTGGACTTATTTCAATCATCTAGGTTTTCTTGAAACATAAAGTTCAAGTATTCCGAATGACAATATACCCACTTTGAAAGTTCATGCCTACAAGTGGATCCCTACCTTGATCATCTTTGATTTTCCCTAGATTAATTCTCAAACTAGAGTTTAATCCTTTTTGGAAGATTCGACATTCAAGACTTAGATCCAAATATGACTTTAGGAATTGGAATTATTAGGTAGACCATTTTCTTGGGTCTCTACCTTGTTCTTTGTAAGCCAGTTCTTTCCAATGAGAATCAGTACTAACTATCTTGAACCGACTCTGGTTCATACTCGAGATAGTTATGTATACTAACCTCAAAGATCACCAAATCTTTGCAAAGAGAAAGAGAGCTTACTAAACCAATTCCTTCAAATCCTCAAAATAATTGAGGAATAATGCTTTATCAAGCCATTAAGATAGCCTCTAGATTTTCTATTGGATGGAGTTTAGATGATTCAAGTTTCAAGGTCTTGCAAGAAAGATACCTGTTTCTAGGCATCATATCCTAGATCTTGCTAGGAACATTCTTGAATCACTTGTTCTCACCAAAGATTCAAAAGAGGATCTTTTACAGATCATTATTTCATTCAAGTTTATTATACTTGAATAGGCTTGAGTTTACTTTTGGAGTTTAACTTAGTAAACTCCCAAAATTCTTTACCCTCTTATTTATCCAATTTTATTGTTCCATATAAAATTTGGCTATGCATTTTATTAAGAAAAATGCATCTGCTTACAAGGATAAAAGATAGCCTTTTCTAGGGTAAATGTCATGTTCATTCTATTTACCCTTTTGTTCATACAATTGGTTCAAGGAGGTATATTTCTATACCTCATAATGAACTTAAGACCTTAATCTAAATGGTCTTATCTTTAAAGCTTACCATGATGTTTCCTATCAAATCTTGAGCCTATTTTCTCTCTGGCCATCAGAGAAAAATCTCAATGGGAGTTAGTTCTCACTCTCCCATACCAGTGAGTTCTTTCTCCAATCCGTTAGAACGACATCCTTAACCTTTCTACATTCTTTGCCCTTATCTTTACAATGATCATGAATTCCATCTTGGAATTCCTTGGCATCATTTTCATGATAGCAAAGACTAAGGTTTCTAATGTCAATTAATTCAAAGGTCTATTTAGGTTGACCTTTGAACTTTACTTGGTATCGAACTAAAAAAAAGTTTGATCTTTTTTTACCAATGTATGCCTCTTGGATTATACAACCATAAAGGGTTGGATATTTGACCAAGTTAGGTCACTTGGCTTTCTCAAAATTCCTCTTAGCTAATTTAACATGAGATAAGATCAAGTCTTTTCTCTTTTAGATCCCTTTTTCAAAGATATTTACCCATGGGATTTTATTGGGATCTTCAACTCATACCTTCATGAGTTGGTATCTTTGCTTAAGTCTTCAACATCATGTTGATGTTCATCAAACCATTAACTATTCTCCTTTTAGGGATCAACAATTATATGTCACCCTTTTGACTTAAGCAAGTTGACACGCTTATCGATCCGAACTTTGGATCCATCTTTATCCATTCTCAAATACCCTGCTCTAAATATGCTTCAAGTCTTTAGCTAGCTTACCTTAGTTTACTTGCCAAACTGGAATTCTTTAATGAATTCCCTTCTTAGATATCTGGTTCTTACTGTGTTTGAGATTTAACTAAAACACACTTGGATATTTGGACATCCAATGTACCCCTTAACTTGAGTTAAGAAATATCTTTTTCTTAGAAGTATCATATTGATGATACCTTTCTTCCCCCCCTTTAAGGAGTTTTCATCCTCGAAAACTATAGGAAATTAATATTCTTTTAATTTTCTATCCAAATGGGAGGTTCACTTATGCTAAATCCTTCACTCAAAAAGTTCTCCAATATCCTTGAGCTTAAGCTTCCATTATCCTTAAGTTCAGTGTCCCATACCACTGAACCCACTTAAGTGACATTGTAAACCTAGATGTCCCATACCATCTGATTTACAATCCCACCTTAGTGTAGACAACTTTAGCTCTTACTCAAGGATTAAACTCCATTCGTTTTAGTCTTATCAAATATAATCAAAATGTTTGTAAGTTACATTCTTACAGAGTCTTGATTTGTTCTTGAAAAGACTTTGAAATTTGATCTTTCATTGAACAATTTCCTTGATCAGATGCAATCAAAGTTAGCTTTGCTTATGTCATTTGATAATAGAGCTAGTATTCCCATACTAGATATCATCTATTGACATAAGTAGGCATTTGTATCAAAGAATATAGTTGGTCATAAGCTTTGCTAAATGATTACCTTTTTAACCATCTTGATAAATTGCTTCTTACTCATAGAGCACATTTTAGAATACAGGTATTAAGAGTTTCTTTCAACCCTTTAATCATCCTCTTCTCTAGATATGCTTAATGAGTTAAAACTCTTGAAGCAATTTTTTCAAAGCTCCAAGAGAAGGAAGAAGCTTATTGGGGAAGAAATGAATGTTTAAAAGGGTAAAATGGTTCAACCATTTTTTCCTTAATATGTCCTTTGAGGACATTCTCTTCCCCCTTTTTATGTGATCATTGTCCTCAATGATCAGATGTTGAATTTCCTCTGAACTTCTTAACATTGTTCACAATGGAAAATTATCCCATGTGTGTAGGGTTTCATATAAGCTTCTAGTTTCTCCTTTGGATTTTTCAATCCAAATTTATTATTACTACCATTTATGGTTTAATAAGAAGAGAAACTTGTTGGATTTGAAGCTTTAAGTGCTTGGCCTTGCTGATTAGCCATGTTATGGGTATTATGGAACTTGGGGGTCCATAAGTAGGACTGGAAGTTTAAAGTTCCTCTTCCTAAGTTGAATTTTGTTGGCTTTTGAATTAAGCCAACATATAAAAAAGCATAAAAGTTAATGGGCATAATCTCAGCATACCATTAAATTTTTATTCTTTTGACTTCATATGAAGAAGCCATTTTTCTATCTTAAACCTTAAACTTACAGTACCTGATTTCTCTCTCATGTCCCATAAACCCATGCATTATTTGGGAAATGGATGGATCGTTATCCTTTCCAACAAAACAGACATAGGTGAGGTCGCTATCATATCTGTATGGCTACCAAGGATAGCCCTTCCTACATCTTTGGACTTGTGGAGTAAGTCGAAAATAGCTTGAAGGTGATTATGAACCATGTCAAAAGCCTAAACCATTTAGCCCACCATCAAGCACATGAGTTAGAATTGAAATCATTCTTGTATATGCATGCGATGCACATGATTCTATAGGTGGGCTAAACATGAATGAAGATATTGATGAAAGTGGTATCAAAACATACATAGATATGCTCGTACTACTCATAAGTGTAGTGAGGCTTGAAGTACCCTCCATCATATGTGATTCAATCCATGCATCATAAAGTATAACAAAAACATTCTCGTCTTTTCTTGAAGATGTTTAGCATGCGTAAGGTTCAAAAATTGAATCCCTCTTTAAAGCATGCATGGAGTTTACCTTTGAAACTCCATAAAATACTAGAATCTGTGGTCAACATTTCATATCATGCCATGCTTGTAATGAAATTGTTATAGTCAATATCTCATCATCTTTCAAAGGTGAGTCTGTTTCATGCTAATGTAAGATCTTTTTCTATTCAGCTATGCCTCTAATGCATCATTTAAATGAACCATTGCATGCACTATTAAATGTGCATAAGGATTTAACCGATTTTATTTGAAATGCATTCTTAAATGCATCGATCTAGCATGGCAAAACAAATGTGAAAAGACATTTGGTAAGTAATACTTACCTCCATCAAAGCTACATCCTTTCCTTTGATTCTTTGTATAGCGAGGCTTATCCACTGGCATATTCTAAATGATAAGGCTTAATGAACTTTTCACAACGTCACTGATGGCGAAGTACCAGCGTTGTTGCGATCCAAAAACTTCACTGGACCATTCAATCGGTAGGAGCGATGGGCGGTGTGTGCGAAGGACAAGGATATAGTCAACACAAGTTGATATTATTGGCAAAGGTGGTAAATTCGTTGAATTCATTAGTGTAGTGTGCTTGCCACCAAGAACATCTAAGGGCATCATAGGCCTATTTATTGCCTAAAACTTACCTAGTGTAAACGGCCATAGTCCCTCTCACACCCCACCATCTAAGAACGGCCATGCACGACCACTCATAGAATCAAGAAAGAGCTCTCAATCTATCAATCCTTACTCTCTATAGCTTTCGTTTCATCCATCTCTCATGGATAGCATGGAAGATTACACAAACGATGGAGGAGGTGCATCTTCGTTTCTTTGAGCACAAAATACTTGTGCTGTAAGAGGGTGGCAAATTATCTGTGACCGATGAGCGCCAAACTCGTGGCTGCACAGATAGCGAGGCTATAATCCCACATTGGCGAAGTTTTTGAAGTGAGATCTTTATAAATTGCGCGAAGAGCGTTCATCTTTCTCATACAAGTTAGGCAATAGACTCGCAGACTCGCCCCTCTGAAAGGCTGAGTTCACACGAGGGGCATTATAAGCGGATCCACACACCTCTGTGTCCACCTGCGCCTCTGGAGAGTATTCGCCTGGAGTCACCTAGACGTGTGGCCCTGTCGCCTTCTCAGACCTGCCGCCCTCTTGAAGGGATGCCCAACTGTCGGCTTCTCCATACTAAACGGCGTAGATGAGTTTTACTCCTGAAAAGGACATAGGACAATCACCGTGCGCACTCGGTTGTCAATCAACTCCTAAAAAGGACATAGGACAACACCGTGCGGCTGACCCTGATTGACAGAAATTTGAAAACCAGATCTAATTGGCTCTCCATACCAATGTTGTGTAAAAACTACTACTCACAAATCAAACTACCAAGACCACACTTCCTAAGAGAGAGCACGTATCCACCCATCCAACTCCACCCATATATATACCTCAAGACCAAGGGAGGAAATGTGAGGAGAGCTTGCCAAGTGTCCTCTCCACATGGATTCTAATCCAAGGCCTTCTAACCTTGGAAATCACATGGCTTTCACATGGATTCTTAAAAGGACTTCTCCCAAGCTTGTACGTACAAGTCTCAAGGCTTGAGAGGCCTCCCTAAGGGTTAAATATCATACTCTTAGGAAATATCAATCCTAAGGGTCAAAACCCTTCAATTGGGAGCAAATAAATCCAAATAACTCAAGGGTTCAAACCACACTTTTGGAGATACTTTCCCTAGGGTTTCCCAATAGAATCCAAGGGTTCTCCAAGTGGTTTTGGACCCTCAAACCCCATGTCTTTGGCCATGTTGATCCATAATTATACAACAGCCATCCAACATATGCATGGGTTTTGCCACATAAGGTCGTACATGTAAATCGCAAGGCCTCATATCATCCAAGGGTACATTATATTTCCGGTGATTGCTTTTAAAAATAAGTTCGTGTGCAGACCAAACCTGTAACACTTTTGCCTGTTTCAACTAGGGCCTCCCAAATAATAAGTTGTAATCCAGGCTTGATTGGGGTAATTCCAAGACAACAAAAGTCATTTTGAACACTGCTCCCTATAGGGTAATGGGTATATCAAGCACCAAACCCACTAGATATACCCTAGATTGATTAGCCATTCTTATAAAAAACCAAATGGGTTCAATCTCAGTCCATCCTAACTTCTTACAGAGAGCCGTTATAGCAATATTGACCATTGAGCCTCCCTCAGTTAATACTTGTGTAATTTTGTGGTTTTTATACCATACCATAATTAAAGGAACAACATGATCCACTATAGAATCAATTTTCAGGCTGATGGTTGTTGTAGCAGGTGTGCACAAAGATCCTGGACTAATTTGTTGCTGAAATTGTTATTGAATATTGGTGACCAATGATAAAAGTTTTTCCAACGGGATTGTAATATATGCTTTTGATAAAATAATCCACATAGAATCAAAATTCGGCATACTCGATATCAAGTCCGGTGTGTCCTCCGACAGTAATTGGACTCGATCCCTCTCTTTCAGTGGAGTATTCTGTACTGTCTGCAGAACCACCGGTACCAGATCTGGAAAGATAATTGGTTCTTAACTTGCCTACGTACTAGCTTTAGTAAACATACGTTGTTGTTCTCGAATTCTTGGTTCAAAAATCTCAGCAGCTGGGTGCAACTTCTTATGGAACCGTGTTTGAACTGTTGTCTCTTTTGTATCTACTACTGAGATGTATACCATATTTGCCATTGGATGTTGTTGTTCTTTTCTTTTCTTATCATATTCGAATGATTCTTTACAATACCTATGGATATCTCCAATTTCTCCACAAAAATGGCATCTTGGTGGCGGGAGAGATGCTCTTTCACTGGATTGTCTCGAATTCCAATGAGGTTGTCCAAAATTGTTTGGTCGTGGTCCTCTGTAACTTTTGTAAGTTTGATAAGAGGTATTTCTCAAATGCAGTGGTACATAGTGGGTGAACGGTCATCCCTGCTCCTGTATTATGGCATTTATGGTTGGTATGGTCTATACTTTGGCATTATATGGACAAGTTTCGATAGAATGACTCACCATATTACAAATAGCACAATACATTTGATTTAGTGCACAAGCTCAAGTACTATCCCTCGGGTTCTTAGATTTAGTGCAATAGACTTGTTTCAATGGATCATTGTTCGTACTCTTAGCGGCTTTGAACCAATCTAGATCTTCGGTAAAACCACCAACCTTATGTTCTAACCGTAATGCCATAGCAATGACTGCATCCAAGGTCATACCGCCTACACATCAAATAATCATAACTTGTTTGAGTTGGGTGTTTAGTCCATTAATAAACCATTGGGTAATCACATCATCCTGTAGATTAGCATGCACTGGAGGCAGCTGTCGTAGATGAGTGCGGAATAACTTGCATACTCTTGCACATTCTGATGTGATTTATGTCTATTGTTTTGTAAATAATCAAAGATTTTTGCCGCATTTTTCTTTAATCAAAAACGTTGTAAAAAGCATTTTGAACATCGTCGTATTGACCGAAATGATTAATATCATATTCGGTTAACCAACGAGTAGCTTCATTAACAAGGATGGATTGAAACACTATGGCTTTATATGTCGGATCCGCTCGATAGTTGAGTACAACATAATTAATTTTGAAAATACAAACATGAGCATCAGGATCATCACCTGGAAATCCACCAAATTTAGTATATGTGACTCCGAAAGGTATCGTTCATGGGGATATGACATGTTGCTACTATTGTTGTTGTTGTTGTTGTTGTGTACTACTCATGTTGTCTAAATCAAGAGGAAGTATCAATTCGGAATTACTTGAACATGTTGATTCTGATTGCTGCTGTGTCGTGTAGTCGCTTTGCCAAATCTCCGGTCATATGGTATCATTGAGTCGATCACACACATCTGAATTCAACTACCATTCATCGTATTTTGTGTCTAAGATGAGCTTTTCACTAGAACTTTCTCCCACAAATGTACTACTACCACTGGAATCAGAACAAAAAATTGGGTGGTCATCGGAATTCACCAAGCTATCATCAAAATCAGCACCTATTCCACTAGCCACACTTTCAACAGATTGCACGGGTTGAAATTTTGGTATACTATGTAATCCTTGAACAAGAAAATACTAGGGTGCCACTCCACTAGTCCATGTATCACACTTTCCTTCAGACAATTGTCCTTCACCATTGCCACTAGAGGATGTTCCCAACATGCTTGTAACTTTCCACAGATGTTGATCACTTCAGTACTTTGAATAAGATTCACCGGAATGCGTTACAGGCATATATCATAGAATTATTTCTTTCTTCCAACCTTAATCTTCCCTCAAACTGGCTATTCCATGCCCCATGGCCGGTGCCAGCGTTAATGGGCTTACTGGAATAAATCAACTCCTCGTTTCTTGGGATGGTTAGGGGTCTGTATTATAGAGGACCTATGTGTATTTTCCTAGATAAAACACTCACTACGCAGAATTATTCATCACCTTACTCTGAGTATACACCAGCAACTTGTACATAGTAATTTCATCACCAGTCTTTCCAACATTAAACGCATTACTTCATCACGATAAAGTATGTCATTCAACTATGTAGAATAACATGGACTTCTTCACAGATAGTTGACATGCAATCACAATTCACTTATACCTTCACCAATAAAGTATTATGCAGACAAGATCACCGAAATAACTTAATACTCAAAATAGTAAATGATCATTACACCACTATGAGCGAAACTTGCGCTAAAAACGATCCACAAGTGCACTGCCTAGACCCATAGTCCGGCATTGTGCCTCTCTTGCACATCTGCTTTTGCACATCTTTTCATTATCAAAGAGTTTCAAATGTTACACTACATCCTTTGGATGTGCATCCTTTACAATTGCATTTTCCAATAATTACAATTACATTCCAGCGGCCTAACAAAGGGGTGGCCAACACCTTCTTAAGGACTTAAAGAACTCATTAGTGAGCCCATCCAGCCCCGGGCTTTTCCCACTAGGAAGGGCATCAATGACTTCAATGATTTCTTCTTCTGAGATAGGGGCATCAAGGAGGGATCGAAGGTTGTGTGGGATCCTATGAGAGAATTGCTAGTGGTAAAACCGTCTTCTTTGCTTGTATTGTAACCCTCCTGATTGATTTCTTTGTTGTCAAGGATCTCTAGGGTTTTGTCGTTGTGGTCCACCTCAAACTGGATCATACCTGGGTAATCAACTTCATTAATCTTCTTTTCTAGATTGCAATACAAGTTGTTTGTGGGGTGGTATTTGACCTACGGTTTCTCCTAGAAATTGCCCTAGGGCTTCTTTTCCTTTTTCTTCTGACTTCTGCGAACCTGTCTGAGTTGGTTTCTGGGTTTTGGGGACCCTTAACTTCCTCTTCATTTGCCGAACGGTTCAGTGTCCCATTGTTGTCTTGAGATTTTCTAAATACTTCTTGTTTTTGTTTGCTTTTTTGTGTCAATGGGCAATCTTTAATCCTGTGGCTTTGTTGGCCACAATGAAAGCACACGTTAGGTAGGTTTTTGTAATTAACCTCTTGTTCCTAGACATCCCCTTCACCCAATTCCACTTTGATATTTGATGGAAGCAGCGTGCTGAGGTCAGCCTCGACACAGATTTAAAGGTGCCACCGAGCATTGAAGGAGTGTCTCACATCTTCATAAATGAGACCACCAACATCCTCCCGCAAAGCCAATGGCTTGTCGATAGGAGATACAATGTCCCACACCAATTTGTACAAGAAGTAAGGCAAGTTAGTGAGCTCGACCTAGAGAGGGTAGTGAAGAGATTTTGATTTGTTAGGGATAAAGTCAGGGGGACATCTGAATAGGCACAGGGTCACCCGCTCGAGTTGCCAAGTTTCAACACTGAGGGTTTGGAATGCCATATCTTCATTCTAAAAGACTAACAACATATGAACCGCCAGTAAGAACCGACAATTGCTAACAATCAACCCTCGGGGGAACAACTCTTTTCGAAGCCATTGGTGCACGGTTTCGAGCGGAGGCCTAGGGCTAAACACTTGTTCGATGAGACAAAATTTCTTGAGCTCTTGGTGCTTTGACACAAGAGCAACTCTACTAAGAGAGACTACGGGAGGCTCAACGCCCTCGGAGGCCCAATGCACGGTGCAAGAACCCCCCTCCGAAGTAGGGGCCAAGTTACTGATCAACCCTTGGGTCGGGGCCAGGTTACTTATCATGAGGGAGGGTGCCATCAAAGCCAATACAGGGGCCTTGAATTGTGCAGAGGAGAAATACTTCCGGGAAGACCACGAGCCACCACTTGAAAAATCTTTGACCCCAACAACTACTTGTTCAAAACAATCGGAACGTCGTAAATTGTTGAAATTGAATCTAGTTTTGAAGTCCACGAGCACTCTTAATGTTAATGAGAACCCCATAATGACAATGAATTTCTTCCCCTCAAATACTTATGATAACGAAATCAGCCACAAGTTACCACTTTCCCAATTCAGTAAGTTTTAGGTGAACAAATGAAGCGATGAGATTTGATTGACTTCACAAAAAGGAAGAGGCACGGGTTGGTATCGTATCGCGTGTACCACCCAGATCCTTGGCATTGTGAAGGCATCACAGGGGCTGGTATCGTATTGCATGCACCACCCAAATCCTTGGTATCGTGAGGGCACTACAGGCAGAGTATCGCAAATCATAGGCCACCGAAAGACCTTGAGCAAAGGATAAAGAAACAACACCACACGAGGTACGTAATACATGATCACACCATGGGTGACATGACAATACTGCCACCAGAGTAGTATCGGGATACAAGTCTCAACCCAGGGAGGTACCAATGACACCTCCAGCGGAGGTATCGCGATACCAGCCACCCGGGGAGACGACCGCAACCAAATAAATTTTCAGCAATTTATCTATTTTTCATGTTTGCACTTTCCCTCAAATAAATAGTACTTTGCCAACTCCGTAGGACTCTTTCGGATCTTTGGTTCATTCACATGTAAGTTTTTTCTTACTCAGGTTCATTTACTTTTGATACTAGACTGTAACTCTAAAGTCACTATTTGTAATTTGCTAAACTTTTGAGGTCCAAAACTTAATTTCCTTTGCATATACACTCTGGTATCCTTTTCGGGACAACTTTTTACCTACTAAACAAACAATGCATAGGGTAAAAGACAATACATGACACTCGTGAATAAAAACAAAAACACACAAAGACACACAACTCATGATACTTGAGGTGCACAAAGATACATGATACTCAACTGAAATGAAACATGCCACTCGTGGTTAAAATGATACATGGAATATGTAGAGATACAGATACAGAAGACAAAGACAAGGGGTACAAACATTACACGATACACAACACTGGCCACGATGCACGATACACGCATGTATCAATGATACACAAAAAATATGGGTGTCGGCAAGAACTGACTCGAACATGTGTCATGACAGTTGGGTTTTTTAGACTTCTAATTTAAATTTTGACCTTATGGGTGCATTCCTGGTGCCCTCTATCTGCTTGGATCACAAAAATACATATTCATCTATACAAACTCCCCTCATGATTCCCAATATGTGTCATTCCTCAGGATATAGTTATGTGTGACCAAAGCAAAGTTTATAGATCTCTAGAACTTACCTCAATGAGTCTATCTTCTAGTCTTTCGCACTAGAAATGATGTGTGTCACCCACAATCAAGGTTCCAATTCTCACGATATCCGTTGTCAAAGCTCAATATTGTGATACCTCTACAAACAAATGAGGTATGAGTGTGGTTTTGGACTTTTGACCCCTACTTTCATCAAAACAAATAGATCTAAACCCTAACTTTCAATTTCCTTGCCTTTCCTTAACCCTAAAAAACTTTCTCCACACTCTCTAATGTGAACAATAAAGTAATTGCAAGTGCCACAAAATTTCAACTTCCTCACCCACATTCACTCCATAATATTGCTATAACCATCACGTTGGGACCCTAACTTAGGCCCTCGTCCCCGAAAATGGCACCAAAAGCATCTACGATTGTGTTAACTTGTGACACATGATTCTAGATAGCCATCACACTTCCAGCAAGTATACTCAAGTGGTGGCTTGACTAACATGTTAAAATGTCAAATCAAGAGTTGACCTAGCCAAGTGCATAGAAGCAATTTCTCAAATTAATGCTTAATGCATCCAGTGGTCGAGAAAATGCATACTAAGATGATATGACCTCACACCATCACCTTTTACACTCAGACAACACCATGATACCCATTGTAACAATTAACACTAAATGAGGTTCTCATCCTGCTTCAAATCCCAAATATTGTTAATAACGGGTTTATTTTGAAGATCTCAATTGAGAAACATCTATTGAAAGTAGTCTAGAAGCATTCTGAGTTATTTTTATGCACAAAGTTATGGAAAAAAAACCCATGTTGGGAATCACCTACCTTCACTCTAAGACTCCCTACACTTCATATATGCCCAAAAATAGTGAAAAACATGGTTAAGAGGTAGATAACACATCCAAGCACACATTACAAGCCATAAGCATGCATACTAGCTCACAAAGAAGGAGATAGAAGGCCAAGAAGAAGAAGTTATGAGCTATTCTATTTCAAGTTAGTCTCTCTTCATCAAATGGCGAAAAGCCTTGACAAGTGAGTCAAAAATGACTTATATACATGTGCCCTAAATTAGCTCCTTTCACACAAATGTACGAGAAATTTTAGAAATTACCCAAAATCTACCATTTTGCAAAAGTACTGTAGATGTTCAAGATTATGAAACTATGGGACTCCTCTAGTACATTTACAAGGCTTGATATACATCCATCTAGGCTTTGTTTAACAAGTAATGGGAAAATCTTTTGAAGAAAAATTATAGGCCTTTAAACTCTCTCTCTCTCTCTCTCTCTCTCTCTCCCTCCTTCTCTCTGGTCCTTCTTTCATTTCTTATCTTTAGCTTCTTTGCTCTTTCAGCAGATATGATCTCTTATGAGGCTTCTTAACGAGAAGCATATGGGGAAACAACACACAAAGATGACCATATATGTAGAATATACAGGATTAAGGAGAGTCTAAGTTAATTCTTCTACCATTACACACATGATATCCACATTTTCGAGGATGGAAATGTTGTTACGAGGAAGGAAATGTCATATTAGACATAGTTGGAGGCCTTTTCTATGGGTTGAATGCAAATTGCAAATGCACTTGATGAAGGTCTCCTTATTCTCAATTGTGATTTGAGTTTCTCTATCTTTTGATTTATTGTAAGAATTTTGTGATTTTATATTATTTTGGATGCACATCATCAAGTGTTTCCTTATTCTCAATTGTGATTTGAGTTTCTCTATCTTTTGATTTATTGTAAGAATTTTGTGATTTTATATCATTTTGGATGTACATCATGTCTGCAATGCTTTGGTATTGTAAAAGAAATATATACTTGGTAAACACAAATAACATTGAAAGAAAAAGTGTTTAAGCGTTTATCTCTATCTGAAATATTTAAATCACAAGCTGAAAAGACTTCCATGCTTTCTTGTGAGGTCTAGGATATTGTAAAAGGCACATATACTTGTTAAACACAAAGGACATTGAAAGAAAAAATGTTTAGGCTTTTAGCTTTATCCATAGTATTTAAATCACTAGCTGGCAAGACTTCCAGATCATTTATACTCTAAAGACTTTCAAATCACCTCTATTAAGAAAGAAAAGGTATTTATGTTGTTGTATGTATGTGCACTGTGAAGGGGGAGGGATCCATGAAGGCCTCAAAATCAATCATTTTTTTAATATAAAATTATAAGAAATGTGAAAGAACGTACAATTTTATAGGCACCAAATTGAACTTAAGAGGTAATTGTACAAACCAACCGTTGAGAGAGAGAGAGAGTATATGCAATCCTCCTCATGTGCTTGTTGTCTATCGGAGAGAATTCATTGCATGTGCTTCTAAAGCTACTTGAACTAATAACTGTGAAAAAAGTTGACAAAAGTAATTGATTATGCATTACATTTAAATACAAAATCAAGAGGAGAATCATTCAATGTTTTCTTTTCAAAGACGTTGAAAGTATATAAAAAGGGAATAAGGTGCAAGCAGAATAGAGAAAGATGCAAAGAAGGTTGATAACCTTTTCGTCCTCTACATGGGGGACCCATTTAAGTTTGATCTTGTTGTTTTTTAGGATGAACTCTTTATGATGTCTAAGGGGGGGGGGGGGGGGGACTTCTTACAATTCCAAATCCTACTTCTAAGGAAGCTAAGAGACTTTTCAATAGACCACTCTTTTTTGGGATTGTCAAAATTTTCTCCACTCCTTTCCTTCCAGATCTTCCATAGAGCCTCGCTTCTCATTGTGTTCCATGATGCAGACACATACCATAGAGCCTCGCTTCTCATTGTGTTCCATGATGCAGACACATAGCCAATAGCTCTGCAAAGCAAGGCTTACTTCCAATTTATGATGGGGGTTAGATTAAGAATCTAACTAAAAGAAAACCAAACATGATGGCTCTTGGGGTAGGAGAAGAAGAGGTGGCCTAGATCTTCTCTCTCATTCATGCATCTTTTACACCACAAAGGCTCATCATAGATCTTTCTATCTTTCACATTGGTCAAGATACCCATATGAAGAATTTTCCACATTATAACTCTTTTTTGTTCTGAATCAGGGGGTGCTACAGATCCCTAAACTTGCATTCCGACTGGATTCAAGAATAATTAACACACATTTTTATTAAGCATCTTATGGAAGTCCACGTTCGCTTGATTCTTGGTGGACCCATCATAATGTTACTCTTAATCCTATGCAAACCTTTAAGGCATGAAAAAATCTTGGCCAACCAAGAGGCCCATCTTCGTGTCATCCCAAGCATTGATTCTGCTTCTAATAAAGCCTAAACCCTCTAAGTAAACTATGTGGATCAAATCAATATCTTCAAGTATGATCCAATGCCTTCTATCATGGATCTAAAGGTGTGCTTCCACATACAAAAGCCTTTGTTCCAAAGTCGTATAGCTCTTTGAAGGTCGATCATCTCAAAAAAAATTAATGCCAACAATAGGGAACCAACTAGAGTCATTTTGTTTGATGCCAACCACCCACTTCTAATCAATGCTCATAGTACAAAATGGCTTCATATTCAACAAAAAAATGACATGGGGAATCTATAGCATGTCAATCACCATTGTGTGACTAGCTATATTAAGTTATATTCCCTTTCATTAGTTAAGCTTGCTATCAAGCTTCACTCAAAACCTAGTCCCATCTTTGACTTAAAAAAACATAAAAACCCATAAGGATGCCCAGAATCTAGAAAATCTAATTCCCTAGGATTTCTTTACATACATGTTTGAGAAGTAGCTGGAGAGGAGGGTCGCCAAGAGATTTAAAGGAAATTTTATAGTGGTTAATCTTAGAACCAAAAGCTTCGTAGACCATGTCAAGGCATTGCTAGAAGGCAGTGGCACATCAAGGATCATTTTGGAGAAAAATATTAGTGTCATTAGGGAGGAGTGTAAGGATCATCTACTCTTGATAGTAAGGTTTGCATATTCTATGAGCTTATACAGCGCACGACATAAAATGCCACAAGCACTAATAACATCACCACTTAACAGATCATGAATTGTACATCTCTCATCAACAAGCTTGACAACCAAGCTGATCTTGGCTAATGTTGAAACTGACAACAGATTTTTCTTGATCCTTAGCACAAACAAGGTATTTGATAATGTGAAAGAACTACCATAAGGAGTAGTCAAAATGATTACCAACTCCCATGATTGGATAAGATCAGTTGTTGGCATATGTGATAGTATTCCTTGTAGGGCAGGCTCGAGCGAACTAAAGAAACTACACTATGAGCTAATATGTTTGGTTGCCCTAGTGTCAAAGTACCAAATACCGGAGTCTATTACAGACATACATTGTTCATGAGAAGATGGGTCATAATTGAAAACAGTAGTCAATATGTATTCTTCATTATTCACAAGATTTACAGAATCTGTTTTGAGTGTAGAGGCCTCTGCAATAACCATACCGACCTCTTTTTTCTTTGTCTCTTTTGCAACCAATTTTGGAAAACTCTTTATGAAAATATCACTTCTTTTATAGTATTTGTAAAACAATTTCTACTTACCATATGTATGCTTACTAATCAATGAGCTCCATTTACCTTTGATTAGCTATGAAAGCCTCATCTACAACATGCATAATGGACCCATTTTTCCTAGATTGGTCTTCTTGCAACAAAACAGAGAGTAACTCCTCAAATGTTAAGGCATTTGGATTGCCTTTCATCGTCATCTGAAGAGTAGAAGCAAAACTTTGATATGAATGTGCAAGATCATTAAGAGCAATCTGCACAAGTGAACTATCTGGCAAGACTTCATTTGTATAAATCAACTACTCCTTCAAATCTTTGATCTTTGTCAAGAAAATGTCCATGGAATCTTGTTCATCCATATGCTCATTCTCCAACTATTTTTGGTGGTAAGCAACGTGAACCTCATTTCTTGCCTGGTACAAAGTGGTAAGTGTATACCAAGCATCCTTTGTTGTTTTGCAAGAGCAAATATGATGGATAATGACACATTTTATAGATAAGCTATCAATGCATGTTCATGAGCATCTCTCCCATCCCAATAAATTTTCTCTAAAGTAGGTGCAACAAGAATTGCAATATGAATGGGAATTTGATGATCATCATCTTCAATGCCATCTGCATCACCTTCAATAACTATATTTGTAAGTGTAGTAGGCCGTTTTTCAACACCATGCATAATATTCCATAGTCCTTTTGCAACCAATATGTTGTTGATATATTTAGGTAGTGATGTGTGTGAACACACTAGGCACTTTTTTCCCTCTTTAGGAGGTTTTTTTTCCCCGGCTTGTATATACGCCTATTGCCCTAATGGGCTACTTATCTTTGTACATTCTCTAGTAATACATTCAGTATTGTGTGTTGTGCTCCAAGCTTCTTCTTCTTCATTGTGCTGTTCGCGTGCTTCCGCAGACGTCTAACTCCAACAATTGGTATCAGAGTGGGTCGTCGCTTCATCTAGGGCGCCATCGACACTCCTCCGTTTGTAGTCTCAGAATCGCACGAATTTTGGTGAGCATACTCATCGTGTTTCCGAGATCAAAACAGCTTCGCTGTGTGGTGCCGAAATCGTGATCTGAGCTTGTTTCAGCCTCCGAACGCACTATCGCAATGCTTGTGCATGCTATTTCATCTTTTTGTGCCAAAGGTATATACCAGTTTCTGTTTCGCCAATTTAAGCGTCTCGAAATCTGCTACAGGTCTAGCAGAACTCGTCTGGGCAGTTCTGTTCAACTTTTTGAGATACAGTCAATTTTTTGCATCAAGGTATTTTAGTCACCGGCCATGGCTGAAAGCAGTGATGTATTCCGTATGTTGGCTGTTGAGGATAAGTTGGATGGTACCAATTACCCATTGTGGGCTTATATGATGCGACATGTTTTGGTTGCAAAAGGATTGTGGAACATTGTGCAGGGTGTTGAAAGACGTCGTATTACACCTGTAACGATAGGTACTACAAATACAGGTGTTGGAGCTGATGAAGATGGTGTCGAAGATGATATTGTGCAGATTCCTGTTCGTGCTGCTGTTTCTGTTGCACCTACTGCAGAGCAGATTTGTTGGGATGGCAGAGATGCCCAGGCACATGCATTGATAGCTTTGTCTGTCAAACGTGCCATTATTCCTCATATTCACTCTTGCAAAACAGCTAGGGATGCTTGGGATACACTTACCACATTGTACCAAGCTAGGAATGAGGCTCGTGTTGCTTACCTCCGAAAACAGTTGGAGAGTGAGCACATGAATGAAGGTGATTCTATGGACAGTTTCCTAACGAAGATCAAAGATTTGAAGGAATAGTTGATTTCTGCTGATGAGGTTATACCAGATAGCTCACTAGTGCAGACCGTTCTGAATGGTCTTCCTGATTCATATCAGAGTTTTGCTTCTACTCTTCGGTTGATGATGAAAGGCAATCCGAATGCCTTATCATTTGAGGAGTTAGTCTCTGTTCTGTTGCAGGAAGATCGGTCCAGGCAGAACAGGTCCATTATGCGTGTTGCAGATCAAGCTTTCTTGGCTAGTCAGAAGGGCAAAGGAAAATGGAGCTCTTCTACTAGTAAGCAGAAATCTCCAAATGCTGCACATTCGAAGAACCAGGATAGAGATGAGAAGAAATCAGAAAAGCAGAAATTGTTTTGCAAGTACTGTAAAGGGAATGATCATATCATAAAGAACTGTCCAAAACTGGCTGCAAAAGAGGCAAAGAAAAAGGAGGCTGGGATGGTTCTTGCAGAAGCCTCTACACCCAAAACAGAGTCTGCTAATCTTGTGCAGGAAGAAGAATGGGTGTTTACTACTGTTTGTAGTTTTGACCCATCTTCTCATGAGTAGTGCATGTCTGTAGTGGACTCAGATGTTTGGTACTTTGACAGTGGGGCGACCAAACATATTACCTCGCAGCGCAATTTCTTCTCTTCACTCGAGCCTGCCCCTACAGGGAATACTGTCACATGCGCCAACAACTCCTCTTATCCTGTTATGGGAGTTGGTAAGATCATTCTGACTACTGCTGATGGTAGTTCTTTCACCTTGTCAGATGCTTTATTTGTGCCAGGGATCAAGAAGAATCTGTTATCAATTTCTGCATTAGCCAAGATTGGCTTGGTTGTGAAATTTGTTGATGACAGATGTACAATTCATGATCTGTCAAATAGCGATGTTATTATTGCTTCTAGCATTTTATGTCGTGGGATGTATAAGCTCATAGACTATGAAAGATCTATGAATGATTCGGCATGTGCAGTTCATGATTCTCAGGCTATGTCAGATGCAAAGCTTTGCCATGCACGCTTTGGTCATCTGAATTTTGCTAGTTTGCTACACCTGCAAAAATCCGATATGGTGTCTTCTTTGCCCAAGCTTGAGGCACGTGGAAAACATGCATGTGAAGGCTGTATTTTGGGCAAAATGCAGCGTTCCTCCTTTCCAAAAGATGGTTCAGTTCGGGCTACACAAAAATTGCAGCTTGTACATAGTGATGTCTGTGGTCCTATGCAGACACCCTCTTTTGGAAATTACCTTTACTTCGTGACTTTCATTGATGATTTTTTAGGCATGCATGGGTATACCCATTGAAGGCAAAGTCCTAAGTATTCATGTGCTTTAAACAGTTTTTGGTTTTGGCTAAAAATATGTCAGCATGTAAAATGGGCACCCTCCGTCGTGATCGAGGGGGGGAATATATGTCTTCTGATTTTAATGCATTTCTGGCTGAACGTGGGATAAAACACCAGTGTACAGTGCCGTATACACCTCAACAGAATGGAGTTGTTGAACGAAAGAACAGGTCACTCATGGAGATGGCGAGGTGCATGGTCAAGAGTCAGGCTTTACCACATAGTTTTTGGCTTGAGGCTATCATGTGTGCAGCATATGTACTTAACAAGTGTCCCACTAAAGCGCTGCAGTCTATCACTCCATATGAGGCTTGGCATAACCGCAAGCCATGTGTTGCTCATCTGCGTGTTTTTGGTTGTTTGGCATATGCATTAGTGCCTGAACAACATCGCAAAAAATTGGATGATAAGGCAGTAAAATGTATTTTTGTTGGGTACAATTCTGAAAGTAAAGGCTATCGTCTGTATCATTCACAGACTAAACGCATTCTGGTTAGCCGTGATGTTGTCTTTGTGGAAGATGCTATTGCTTTCATGTACTAAGGAGACATCTGTTAGCTCCAAAGACATGTATGATACGTTGATGCATCTTTTTACAGGTGGACAGTCTAGTGCTGGTCCTAATGAGGCAACTTCTCAACCTTTGCAGGTTTCATATGATGATGCAGATCATTCTATTTCTGATGCAAATTTACATGATGCACTTGTTGATAAGAGAGCTCATATTGAGGAGGCAAAAACTATGCCAAAATGGCTGGTGCAGACTTTGCGTGACAGCAAATTAGATGAAAACCTTTGTCATATCGTACTCGTTCAGGCTCTCATAGTGCCTCCTTTGCATCAGATTGCTATGTTATGGTTGCGTCTAGTCTGTGTGATGAGAATGAGCCTGTTTCTTTTGATGAAGCACAAAATTCAGAAAATTGGATGGCTGCCATGCAATCTGAATATGATGCTATAATGAAGAATGGTACATGGTCTTTATGTGACTTGCCTCCTGGCAAGAAGGCCATTGGAACTAAGTGGGTATACAAGTTGAAGCATAAACCTGATGGTACAGTTGACAGGTATAACGCTAGGCTTGTTGCAAAGGGTTATGCGTAGGAAAGAGGCATTGATTTTGATGAGACCTTTGCACCTACATGTCGTATGACTACTATTCGAAGCATTTGTGCACTTGCAGCCCATCATGGTTGGAATGTACATCAGTTGGACATTAAAACTGTTGGGTGTGTGTAGAAGTGCGAGAGACACACAAGAAGCACACACAAAGGAGCACAAACGCAGCAAGACACACGGACAAGACGATGGCTGGAATAGCTCTCTCTATTGATCGATGAACTAAACTGAAGTACAAAGTACCACCACATATGAGAATATCAAGTATGTGGTAACATGGGGAAAAAACCTCTAGCCAGCACTAGAGTAAAAAGTGCCCATGTATAGGGAAAAGGTTCACATCAAAGCTACTCAAGGAACACATAAATGTAACAAACCCCCCTGGAGCGAATGATGTGAACACATACAGGGAGTGACAGATCAGCCCCCACAAGGTAATAAGCCTAAAGCTTTGCGAAAAGCTTCAAACTTTTCCCATGGAAGAGCTTTGGTGAATATGTCTGCCATATTATCTTGTGTAGGCACATATACCAAATCAATATCTCCTGCATGAAGGCGCTCTCTCACATAGTGATAATGCACCTCAATATGTTTGGTCCGTGCATGAAACACTGGGTTTTGTGCAACAGCCAAAGCACTCTGACTATCTGTGAGAATATGTGTAGCAGCATCAATCTCCATGCAAAGATCCATCAATAGGCGTCTCAGCCATATACACTCCACTATAGCTGTGAAAACTACCCTCTACTCAGCTTCACAACTCGATGTCGCCACTGTAGGTTGCTTCTTACTCAACCAAGATATGCATGAGTCTCCAAGGAAAAAGCAATTACCACTAGTGGACATGCGAGTATCATAACAACCAGCCCAATCACTATTTGTAAAAGCATGCAAGCATGGCTGGACATCTCTGCCATAAAAGAGATCTAAGCTCAAAGTGCCTCGAAGATATCTAAACACACGTTTCACCGCTTGCCAATGCTTAGTGCCAGGGCTATGCATGAATCGACTCAACTGGGAAACTGCATACTATATATCCGGCCTTGTGTTGCATGCATATATAAGACATCCCACAGCTTGCTGATAAAGAGAAGTATCAAATGCATCACTAGAATCCTCAACCAAGAACCTGAATCCTGTCTCAACTGGCATGGAAACTGGCTTACAATCCTCAAAGTCAAAACGCTGAAGTAGTTTCTCAACATACTTTGCTTGATGCATAACAATTCCCCCCTCAACGGATACAAACTAGATGCCAAGATAGTAGCTCAAAAGACCAAGATAAGTGACATCAAAAGTATGCTGCAAATCAGCCATAAGAATGTCAAGTTTTGCATCACATGACCCAGTCAAGAGTATGTCATCAACATAAACAACAAGCACTATAAGATCAGCCCCATTTTTGTGTACATAGAGTGTGCTTTCAATCGGACTACATGTGAAGCCAAGAGCAATCAAGTGCTTATGTATTTTGTCATACCATGCACGTGGAGCTTGCTTGAGACCATACAAGGCTTTATGCAAGTGACAAACCATATGCTCTTTCCCTTTCATAGCAAATCCAGGAGGTTGCTTCACATAAACCTCTTCTTGCAAATCTACATTCAAGAAGGCTGTTTTTATGTCCAACTGATGCACTTTCCAACCTCGATGGGCAGCCAATGCAACCATGGTACGAATGGTAGTCATGCGTGAAGTAGGTGCAAAAGTTTCCTCATAGTCAATGCCATATTGTTGCCCATATCCTTTGGCAACCAATCTAGCTTTGTAGCGATCAATGCTACCATTAGATTTTCTCTTAATCTTATAAACCCACTTTGTACCAATGGCATTCTTTCCTTTTGGCAATTCACATAACTCCCAAGTACCATTCCTATGTATGGAATCCATTTCTGATTGCATAGCACTCATCCGTTGTGGATCGTCACATGCATCTTCAAAAGAAAGTGGCTCTTCATTACATGCTGTAGCAATAAGAGAATAATCCACAAAATTACTTGATGCATGGTGAGAGCTTGATCTTGTTCTACCAAGTAAAGGTGCACTCAATTTGCTGTCCTGCAAAGTTTGTTTCAGCCACTTTAGCATAGATTGTGCACTCTTGATAGACATGCGTTCATTATGTAAAACATCTTCAATATGTACATCATGCGTGGGCTGAATTTCATGCTCAGTTTCAGCCATATTTGGACGCAAATGTTCAGCCATATGTGGCTGAAAATTTCCAACAGTTTTGGCAATTTTTGGTTGAATTTTTTCAGCCATGTTTGGCTGGAAATTCTCTGCATTTTCAGCCCTATTTGGCTGGAATTTTTCAGCCCTTTGAACCTCAGTTGGCTGATCTACATGGCCATAGTCAAGCGCACCATTTTGGAACAAAGGCATGAGTGTATCGAACACATCTTGTGAGCTAACTGTTGGCAGTTTTTTGCATTCAAGTAGAGGGAAAACTGAATTTTCAGCAAATACCACATCTCGACTCACAATAATTGTGTTCGTCAATGGATGGTATAACCGATATCCCTTACTTTCAGCACTATAACCAACAAATATACATTTCTTTGCCTTGTCATCAAGTTTGTGACGTTGTTGTGATGGCACAAGAGCATATGCCAAACAACCAAACACACGCATATGACTAACCATAAGCTTATGACCATTCCAAGCCTCATAAGGAGTGATGAATCTCAATGCTTTTGTAGGGCAGCGATTCAACACATAATTTGCACACATGACCACTTCCATCCAAAACTTATGAGGAAGATGCTTTCCTTTAACCATACATCGTGCCATTTCAAGTAGAGTTCTATTTTTATGCTCGGCAACACTATTTTGTTGAGGTGTATATGGCACCGTACATTGGTGTGAAATACCTCTTTCACGAAGAAAAGCATTAAACTCATGTGACATGTATTCACCACCACGATCCGTGCGTAGAGTCAAAAGCTTTTGTGAAGAAAAAATTTCATCCATAGCTAAAAATGCTTTGAAGCAAGAAAATACCTCATTCTTTGCTTTCATAGGATACACCCATGTATGGCGAGTAGCATCATCAATGAAGGTAACAAAATATACATGCTTCCCAAAAGATGGAGTCTTGACGGGACCACATACATCACTATGAACAAGTTGCAATTTTCTTGTAGTGCGTGTGTGACTATCTTTTGGAAAAGAAGCACGATGCATTTTTCCAAAAATGCAACCTTCACATGCATGCTTTTCAATGGACTCAAGTGTACGCAAGCCAATAACCATGTCCTTCTTTTGTAAGTAGAGCAAACTATTGAAGTTTAAATGACCAAAACGAGCATGCCAAAGCTCCATTTCAGCCATGGAAGAAGTATGAGCAACTAAGGCATTCGAGGCAGCCCTCTTGTATGTATCCATGCGATACAAACCATTACATAATGTACTGGACATCACGATAACATCACCATTGCTGAAATCATGAACCATACACTTATCATCAACAAAGTGTACATCAAGTCCAGCTTTGGCAATCAATGGAACTGAAATTAAGTTCTTCTTGATACCGGGCACATACAATGCATTTTTCAAGAGAATCACACCTCCATTTGCAGTTGTAAGCTCAATTTCTCCTACTCCAATGATAGGGATAAGAGGCATTGTTTGCATACACCACATGTCCTCCTTTAGGTGCATCTTTCAAAGAGGCAAAAAATCTTTTGCACGATGTTATGTGCTTTGAAGCACCACTATCAAAGAACCAATCCAAATCAGCCTCACTCACAACCATACATTTAGAATGTAAAGAAGCATCATAATGACATGTAACAACACATGCCCAAAAATCTTGAGCCATGTTAGCTTCATCATTCTTTGCATTTGCTGAATTTTCAGCAATAGACATGCCCGATTCCTTCTTCTTTTCATTCCGTTTAGCAAGCTTTCTACACTCATCAATAGTATGACCAGCCTTGCTTCCTCAAGTATGCAACACGTGCTTCATTACGCACGGCATACAAAGGAGCAAGAGTGTCCCACGCCTGTCGTGATGTAGAACATGACCGAATGTGTGGAACTATATGACGCTTCACTGAAAGCGCAATCAAAGAATGAGCTTGAGCATCTTTTCCATCCCATCTAAGCTACTCTTGTGTAGGTGGAGAAGGAGAAACCACTGTACTCGAAGAAGAAGCTCCATCTGTGACAGTAGACTGTGAAGTAGAAGCACCTGCCAGTCTTCGATCTACATTTGCCACTATGTTCCAAAGTTGTTTTGCAACAAGAACGTGCTTCATCATGTAAGACCACATCCGATAGTTGGTCCCATCAAGCTTATCTTCAGCTTGAAGCATGCCAAACAAGTCATTGCTGCCCGCCATTTCACTAAGGAACAAGAATGTGACAAAATCTTCACTTCGACGAAAATTGAAATGAGTGCTGAAATTTCAGCTCAAAAACCGTCACTGTGATGGCGATTCTAATTGCACGAATGGCTTCAAAATGGGGGTAAAACCCCAGCGCACCTAATGGAAATGTTTCCGGGCTACTGAAATTCACACTTCTATGCTCCGAAGTCGATTTGCACTGTTAAAGTGCACGCGCGCCGTGACGCGAAAAACCGAAACTTGAGAAGAAGCTGAACCTGCTCTGATACCACTGTTGGGTGTGTGTAGAAGTGCGAGAGACACACAAGAAGCACACACAAAGGAGCACAAACGTAGCAAGACACACAGAGAAGACGATAGCTGGAATAGCTCTCTCTATTGATCGATGAACTGAACTGAAGTAAGAGCTGAATAGTATCCCTAAGTACAAAGTACCACCACATATGAGAGTATCAAGTATGTGGTAACATGGGGAAAAAACCTCTAGCCAACACTAGAGTAAAAAGTGCCCATGTATAGGGAAAAGGTTCACATCAAAGCTACTCGAGGAACACATAAATGTAACAAAAACAGCATTTCTGAATGGTGACTTGCATGAAGAAGTGTATGTTTTTCAGCCCCGTGGCTTTGTGCAGAAAGGGCATGAAAACCAGGTGTGTAGGTTAAAGAAGGCATTATATGGTTTAAAGCAAACACCACGTGCTTGGTATGAGAAGATACATGCCTATCTGGTTGCACATGGTTTTGTGAACAGTCCAACTGAAAGCATCTTATATGTTAAGCGTGCTAATGATGTGCTTCTGATCATTGTTGTCTATGTTGATGACATGCTGCTCACTGGTCCTATTGAGAAGCATATTGCTGATTTCAAGGCTGATTTGCATGCCTCATTTGAGATGTCTGATTTGGGGCATTTGCATCACTATTTAGGCATTCGGTTTATGCAAGTTGATGGTGGAATGGCTTTGTGTCAAACGAAATATATTGACACATTATTGCAGCGTTTTGGCCTTGAAAACTGTAAGCCTATTGCCACTCCTATGGAGACAGGTTTACGATTGAGTCTTCATGATGCTGGAGATGCATTTGATGCTGTTCTCTATCAGCAGGCTGTTGGATGCTTGATTTACTTATGCATTACTCGGCCAGATATTCAGTTTGTTGTCTCACAGATGAGCAGGTTTATTCATTGCCCAGGAGTCATGCATTGGAAGGTGGTTAAGCGCATCTTTCGCTACTTGAGTGGTACTCGGCTACTTGGGTTGTTTTATCCCAAGGGGGGATCACTACCGCCAGATTTGCATGCTTTTTCTGACTCTGATTGGGCTGGTTGCTATGACACTCGTGTATCCACTAGTGGTTTTTGCTTCATGCTTGATAGCTCATGTATATCTTGGTTGAGCAAGAAGCAACCTACTGTGGCCACTTCCAGTTGTGAGGCTGAGTATAGGGAAGCTTTCACAGTGACTGTTGAGTGTGTGTGGCTTAGACGCCTTATGGCTGATTTGGGTGTTGGCCAGTCTTCTGCCACCACCATCTTCATTGACAGTCAGAGCGCATTGGCAGTTGCGAGGAACCCTGTGTTCCATGCTCGCACTAAGCACATTGAGGTGCATTATCACTATGTCAGGGAGAGGTTCTCTACTGGGGAGATCAGCTTGGCATATGTGCCCACGCAGGAGAACATTGCAGACCTTTTCACGACGGCTCTGCCTAGAGAGAAGTTTGAAGCTTTCCGCAAAGCTTTGGGCTTACTTCCTTTTGTGGAGTGATTTCCACATAGCTTGGCACTTCCTTATACATGAGTGCCAGCTCCTTGTTCACCGCATCACTCCCAGGGGGATTTGTTGATATATTTAGGTAGTGATGTGTGTGAACACACTAGGACCGCCGGGGCACTTTTTCCCTCTTTAGGAGGTTTTTTTTCGCCGGCTTGTATATACGCCTATTGCCCTAATGGGCTACTTATCTTTGTACATTCTCTAGTAATACATTCAGTATTGTGTGTTGTGCTCCAAGCTTCTTCTTCTTCCTTGTGCTATTCGCGTGCTTCCGCAGACGTCTAAATCCAACATATGTGAAACATCATATATGCCCATAATGGGTGATTGGTACCATCCAACTTGTCCTCAATAGCCAACATATGGAATACATCATTGCTTTCAGCCATGGTCATTAACTAAAATACCTTGATGCAAAAAAATGATTGTATCTCAAAACGTTGAACAGAACTACCCTGTCAAGCTCTGTTATGTTGGAGAAACAATCACTAATTGGACATATATTTGAAGGTCAAAGCTTTAGAAGAAAACCACATCCCTATGTGAAGGGATAAATTCACAAGTGTATTATATTTGTAAAGTTAGTTCACTTTAGTTTTAGAAGTTATTTAAAAGTCACGAGATTGAGAAAAACTATATAAGTTAGTTTGTATCAACTGATGCGTGGTGGAAGAGAGTGATAGAGTGTGAGAAGGAGTTCATTTTGTATGAGTGAATAGAGTCGGGCTTCTTTGAGTGAGAAAGCACCTATAAAACTTTTTAGTTTTTTATAGTTATGAGAAGAACTAAGTAAAGTTCTGTGTATGAGACTCTCTCCATCATCTCCATGATTACCTACTGTGTGATGAGTTCAAAAGATCAAGTTTTCCAAGCAAGTCGATGTCTAGCATCGAATCTCTCTTGATAATTCATATTTTCATTTATCTATTTCATTCAGTGCTGAAGTGTTTGTAAATCATGACTTTGTTGAAGCAAATCGATGCCTGGCATCGAATTCCAGTTGATAAGTGATGTTTGAAGTGTGTATGAAATCATATATATTTTTGGATTCTGAAAGCTTCAAGTTTTATGCGGAAAGTCGATGCCTGGCATCAAATCCCTGCTGAAAAGTGGCTAAAAACACCCCAAGTCAATGCCCGGCATCGAATTCTCCTGGCAAGTCGATGCTAGGCATCGAATTCCATTTTTAGACAGGAACTTTTTACTATAACAGGAAGAATTTCCAGTTTTGGTAGTTACACATAGTCATCTTGTGAGGGCCATAGCTTGAGTTTTAGAGATTTGTTTCTTGCAAATAATAGCTTGTTGGAAAGTTCTTCTCTTCTATTTTCATCCACCAAAAGATCTTGGAGAAATAATATTTGTGCTTAGATAAATTAGCAAAATACTGAAGGTATGTCATTTCAGTGATTGGAAATTTCTAAAGAAGTAAAGTTCTTGGTTTTGGCTATCAATTCTCAAAGTTTGGAGTGGCAATTAGTTAATGGTGACCATAAAGGTGGTCTAGTGTCACATTAATTCATTTCTTGTGATGTTTCACACATCAACAAGTGGTATCAGAGCAGAAAGGTTCTTGAGAGCAGAATGCGACAAAGGTACGAGAAGTTTTGGAAATTTTTTCATTAAACTTTGAAAGCTGAAGCATTTAAAGGCACAAGGCATCAAAAGGTTACTTCAAAAGTATCCTCATACATAGAGAACTCCAAAAGGTATTATCCTTCATCCTTTAAGCTCACAGGTTGCACCAGAAGGAAAGGAGTATGGCAGATCATATCTCCATTGATAAACTGGACAGAGATAATTACCCTGCATGGGTAATGAGAATGGAAGCCTTGCATGGGTAATGAGAATGGAAGCCTTACTTATGAGTAAGGATCTCATAGTATATGTAACAGGTGAAGAAGAGAAGCCAGTATTTGAAGATGAAAGCCGATCAAAGAAAGAAGAAATTGATGTTTTAAAGCACTGGCAAAAGAAGGATGCAAGTGCAAAAGCTTACATCTATAATACAATCTCATATCATTTGCTACCACACATCAGAGGATTGGAATCAGCTGAAGATATATGGAATGCATTGGAGTATCATTTCCAAAGTACCAAGTTTATTATGCAAGAGGTAAAGGCACTGGCAGAGGAAGACCAAGAGGCTTTGGAAGAGGAAGAGGTAATCAGAATAACAACAAGAAGGCTTGTTGGATTTGTGGATTGAGTAATCATTTAGCTCATGACTGTTGGCACAATCAGCAAGGATCAAATCAAAATCAGAATAACAATAGCAGAGGCAGAGGTGGAAGTTATCAAAGTAATTTTCAAAGAGGTAGACAAAGTCAAAGAGGAGGCTATGGTAGAGGTGGAGGAAGAAGTTGGGGACATAATCAATCCTACAACACCACCTACTACAACTATGCAAATGACACACAAAATGAAAGACATACATCATTGATGATGAACTCAATCAGCACATCAGATAAAGAAGATCTAAAGGTATTTTACATTGACTCTAGATGTTCTAATCATTTTTTAGGAAACATAGAATTGATGTAAGAATTGGAAAAAGGCATTTCTAGTCATACAATTCAAACAGGTGATAATACAAGACATAGTGTACATTCAATTGGAAAAGTGAAATGCAAGAGTGGACCAGATTTGCTAACCAATGTTTTGTATATTCCTACAATACCTAAAAACTTGATTAGTGTGGGATAAATAGTTGAAAAAGGTTTTTCAGTCATGTTTACAAATGAAGGAGTATTTGTTGAAGATCCAGAGAATGGATATAATCAAATTGTTTGTGGTAAGAAAGAAGGTAGACTCTTTACTTTGAGAGTGCAAGGGAACATTGGTCAAGCTTTGCTTACACATGGTGAAGGATTGATTACAGAACTTGATCTCTGGCATAAGAGATTAGGTCATTTCAATGAAAGAGGAATTAAAGATATGGTTGCAAATCAGTCTGTTCTAGGATTACCAAATGTGCAGAGTCGACATATGATTTATAAATGTGAAGCATGTCAAATGGGTAAAGCACATAGGTTACCATTTCAGAAGATAGGATTCAAACATGATGGATTACTAGAGCTCATTCATACAGATGTATGGGGATCAACAAAAGAAGGATCTATCAGTGGCTCAAGGTATTATGTTCTTTTCATTGATGATGCTACAAGATGGATAACTGTGTATGTTTTGAAGGAAAGATTTGAAGTGCTTGGAGCCTTCAAGCATTTTCATGCATATGCAGAGAGAGTCACAGGTCAAAAGCTTAAGAGACTAAGGTCTAATGGAGGGGGAAAATACTTCTCTCAAGAGTTCAATGATTATCTTTGGAATGCAGGTATTAAGAGAGAAATAACCTGCAGGTATACACCACAACAAAATGGTGTAGGAGAAAGAAGAAACATGACTTTGGTTGAGTTTGCTAGAGCTATGTTGAAGGAGAAGAATTGTCCAAATTATCTTTGGGTTGAGGCTATAAATACAGCTACATATCTTGTGAATAGATTACCATGTGCAGCTCTCAATGTAATGACTCCATATGAAGCTTGGTGGGGTAAGAAACCAACACTAGATCAGTGTAAAGTGTTTGGATCAATTGCATATGCTTATGTGCCATCATAACTTAGACATAAACTTGAACCAAAGGTAGAAAAATATTTGTTCATTGGTTATGATGAAAAGAACATGGGTTACAGGTTGCGGAATCCTCTAACTAAACAATTTCTTGTTTCTAGAGATGTTACATTTGATGAACAGAAAAGTTGGTATGCAGATCAAAGTAATACAGTTGAAGAATTTGAAGAAGAGGTAAGAAGATGTGAGAAAGGAAAATCAATTGTGCAGTGAATAGAGATGAATACTATATGCAAGCAAGTACATCGAGAAGTGGATTAACAAGAAGAAATGAAGAAGCTCCTATATTTGATGAAGAGGTGCATCCAGACACATATGAAGAATGTGACCCAAGGAGGTCAAGTAGGACAAGAAGGCAACCAGAAAGGTATTCTTATGATACTTCTTACGTAACTCAGAAGAACTATGCATATATGGTCAAAGATGATGAAGAACCTGAGAACTATGATGAAGCAAAAGGTAAGAAACAATGGGAAGAAGCAATGAAGGAAGAGTTCAATGCACTAGAGGAGAACAAGACATCTGAGCTTGTTCCTAAAACAAATGGTAAGAAAGTAATTGGAAATAAATGGGTTTATAAAGTGAAGAAGCTTGTAGATGGAAGTATAGCCAGATATAAAGCTAGGCTAGTGGTGAAAGGCTATGCCCAAACCTATGGCATAGATTATGATGAGACATTCAGTCTTGTAGCTAGGATGTCAACTATAAGGACAATAATTGCTATTGTAGCTTCAAAAGGATGGACCCTAAGTCAATTGGATATAAAGAATGCATTCTTGAATGGATACATATCAGATGAGGTATGCATGGAACAACCTCAAGGGTTTATAGATTCTAGGTATCCAAATTTTTTTTGTAGGTTGAGAAGAGCACTCTATGGATTGAAGCAAGCTCCAAGAGCATGGAACTATAGACTAGTGAAGTATCTCAATGATCTTAGATATCAAAATAAAAAAGCAGATCCAAGTCTACTCATCAAAAGAACAGAGGAAGGTACAATCTACATTTGTATTTATGTAGATGACATTATAATCACAGGTACTTCAGATGAAGGAATCAAGGAGGTAAAGAGATTACTTGAAAAAGAATTCAAGATTAGTGATCTAGGAAAGTTATCGTACTATCTTGGAATGGAATTCACCTATACAAATCATGGCATATATGTATCACAAGAAAGGCATCTTTTGAACCTATTGAAGAAGTTTGATATGGAAAATTGCAGAGAAGCTTCAACTCCACTTGAAGTTAATCACAAGCTCAGTAAATATGATGGTGCAGAATACAAAGATATGAGGAAGTATCAATCTCTTGTGGGTAGTTTGATTTATGCTACACTAACAAGACCTGATCTTAGTTATGCAGTGGGAGTATTGTCACAATTCATGCATTGTCCAAAGGAACCACATTGGATTGCAGGTCAAAGAGTTCTCAGATATATCAAAGGAGCCATAAAGGAAGGATTATATTATCCTTTTACTTCAGATTTGAAGTTGAGAGCCTATAGTGACTCAGACTGGGCAAGTAATCAAGATGACAGAAGATCAACTCATGGTTACATGATATATATTGTTGATAATCTTCTAAGTTGGTGTTCAAAGAAACAACATACAATAGCATTATCATCAACTGAAGCTACGTACAAAGGACTTGTGGAAGCAACTAAGGAGGTCATATGGATGCAGACATTGTTCAAAAGCTTGGGCATTTATCAAGGTATACCTACAATACACGGAGATAATATCAGTTCACTTTATCTTGCAGCAAATCCAATATTTCATGCAAGAACAAAACATATAGAGATACATTATCATTTCCTGAGAGAAAAGGTAATGGAGAAAGAAATTGAAATGGAGTACATTTCTACAAAGGATCAGATACCACATATAACGACAAAGAGTTTGGATGGTGTGAAGACTAGCAGATTCAAAAGCATGGCATGAGTAAAAGAAAAGAAGATGATATGAAGAAACACAGAATGTTAATTAGTGATTGAGGGGGAGCTGTTGGAGAAACAATCACTAATTGGACATATATTTGAAGGTCAAAGCTTTAGAAGAAAACCACATGCCTATGTGAAGGGACAAATTCACAAGTGTATTATATTTGTAAAGTTAGTTCACTTTAGTTCTATAAGGTTTTTAAAAGTCACGAGATTGAGAAAAACTATATAAGTTAGTTTGTATCAACTAACGCGTAGTGGAAGAGAGTGATAGAATGTGAGAAGAAGTTCATTTTGTATGACTGAATAGATTCGGGCTTCTCTGAGTGAGAAAGCACCCATAAAACTTTTGAGTTTTTTATATTTATGAGAAGAACTAAGTAAATTTTTGTGTATGAGACTCTCTCCATCATCTCCATGATTACCTACTGTGTGATGAGTTCAAAAGATCAAGTTTTCCAAGCAAGTCGATGTCTGGCATCGAATCTCTGCTGATAAGTCATATTTTCATTTATCTATTTCATTCAGTGCTGAAGTGTTTGCAAATCATGACTTTGTTGAAGCAACTCGATGCTTGGCATTGAATTCCAGTTGATAAGTGATGTTTAATGTGTGTATGAAATCCTATGTATTTTTCACATCTGAAAGCTTCAGGTTCTATGCACGAAGTCGATGCCTGGCATTGAATCCCTGCTGAAAAGTGGCTAAAAACACCCCAAGTTGATGCCCGGCATTGAATTCTTGTTGCAAGTCGATGCTAGGCATCGAATTCCATTTTTAGATAGGCACTTTTTACTATAACAAGAAGAATTTCCAATTTTGGCAGTTACACATAGTCATCTTGTGAAGGCCATAACTTGAGTTCTAGAGATCCGTTTCTAGCAAATAATAGCTTTTTGGAGCTCTTCTCTTCTACTTTCATGACCAAAAGATCTTGGAGAAGTAACATTTTTGCTAAGACAAATTAGCAAAATACCTAAGGTATGTCATTTCAGTGATTGGAAATTTCTAAAGAAGTAAAGTTCTTGGTTTTGGCTATCATTTCTCAAAGTTTGGAGTGGCAATGAGTTAATGGTGACCATAGAGGTTGTCTAGTGTCACATTAATTTGTTTTTTGTGATGTTTCACACATCAACATGTTATACCTATAGCAAACTTTGAGGCACTTGTACTCGTAAACCAAAACCTATATATATGTTTGGCACAAAAGGAAAAAATTGTGTGCACATGCACTGCGATAGTGCACTGCGATAGTGCATTTGGAGGATGAAACAAGCTCAGATCAAAATTTTGGTACCACATAGGGAAGCTATTTTGAACTCCTATTCAGCTTAAGTATGCTCACCAATTTTTTTGTGATTCTAAGACTATGACCGAAGGGTGTTGATGATGTCCTAGATGAAGCGACAACCTAGTATGGCACCAATTTTTGGAGTTTGATGTCTGTAGAAGCACACAAACAACACAATAAAGAAGAAGAAGTTTGGAGCACAACACAAAATATTGAATGTATTACCAAGTGCATGCACAAAGATAAGTGATTTGTTAGGGTTATAGGCATATACACAAGCCAGAGAAAAGAAACCTCCTAAAAAGGGAAAAAAGCACCCTGAGAGTCCTAAGTATGTTCACACATATCACTATTGAAACATATCGACACTAATTGCCCCTGCCTCTCTCTTTTGTTGGGATTACACATGCCCATATAGCACTATCAATGACTTAATGAGAGTAGGTTGTTCATTGCTATGAGATGAAGCTCGGTTGTTACATAGAAATCCAATAAACAAAATCCAAAGGGCATGCTCAAGAGAAGATTCTATGTGCTGAACATGGCTTGGCATCCAAGAAAGCTCATACAAAAAGTTTGACATACTTGTGTAACAACAATTATGAGTACATTAAAAAACCATTTTTGTTGGATCTACCCAATTTTTTGATCCCCTTAACTTGACGAAACCATTGGATACATTTAGAAAAAATTTTGAATGGTGCTTAGCACCCCTAATAACCACTAGAAATAGACTAACTAGCTCTTGAGGAAAACTTTCAAATAGCATTGCCCTTTTCACATGAAAGTAAGAGCTTATTTGTGTGAATATTGTTTCTTCCTATAAAAAGACCCTCTTTTGCAATCCATGTTCTTGCCTTCTTCCTTAGTTTTGTCTCCACTCTTGCATTATTTTTGCCATCCCTAGTGAGATCTGGGCTCTTTCCAAGCTATTTGAGGCTTCATGTGTACACAAGGAGCATTGGTACATGGCAAACTCTATTCTTGCAAGGACACAAAGTAGATTCCCTCTACACAAAAGTTTTTTTTTTGGAGTAATTCTCCTTCGGTTGGATAGTGGTCTTCGAGGAAATTGCAATGACATGCAAGAAGGGTGGGGTAAACTCTTACTAATTTTGACATGTCTATAGATAAAGAATTTCATATGTATTTCAAGATTAGTCACTTCTCTTTTCTAGGTTGCTCCTTGCTAGTCTATCGTTTTGTCTCTTTGCACCCAATCAAGTAAGATACTTGGATTTCCAATTAGCACTTGTCAATTCATGCACTTGAATTTGATGTGGGAGAATCTCTTGCCATCATCTAGATCTACACGACAATATCTTGGCATTTTTTCGAGAGATCTCTAGCTTTGTGAGTGAGATAAGGTAATTGATGCATGAGATAAGGTAATGGATGCCTCTAATGTAGAGCTTGGAAGCCAAGAAAGTTTACTTCAATGAGTACCCTGTCATCTTCTTTATAAAAGCTTCCATTTTCTTCTTAAGGTTGTATGTAGAAAAGTTTGAGGAGATCAAAGAAAGTTAAGTTTATGTGGAAATTAGAGATATCATAGTCCAAAGTACTCATTTAGCCTTATATGTCCAAAATATCAGTGAAGAATTTGCCATTCTATATTGATAAGTGTGTAAGAAATATCAATTACTTGAAATTTTGTGTAAGAGAGTTCGTCGACGAGAGAGAGAGAGAGAGAGAGAGAGAGAGAGAAAGGTTTTTTAGATTCTAATTGGACACGTGACAAAGACTCAAGAAGAGACACGTGGCTATTGTTTCTTTCTAGGAGATTGTCTTATCTCTTGGTTATCCAATAAACAACCTACAATTGCTACATCTTCAAGTGAACCAGAGTAGAGGGTTGCCTTTACATCAACATTTGAATCAACTTGGTTGTAGAAAATTCTTAGTTATTTTGATGTTCATGTTCATCTTCCAGTTCAGATATTTTCACACAGTCAGATCGGTATTGCTATTCCAAATAAACCTGGTCATCATGTTAGGACAAAGCATATAGAGGCTCATTACAAACCAACTCCAAAACAGGTATCTAAGAAGCACAGTGAGCTGGTCTACATACATACAAGTGAGAATGTTATTTTTACCAAAGCATTGACCAAAGAGAGTCATAGGAAGTTTTGGAGATTATTAAACCTTGTACCATTATGACAATGAAGAGGGGATTGTTGGAAACAATGTCAAGAGAAGTACAAAACTATAGAATCTATAACATTATGATGAGTATGATTTAGAATACTCTTCAACTAGACTCGTGGGCAATGGGGCTAGAACAATCGTCTCTCAACCAACGTGCCAAGGATTCCCCATAGTAGTGCAAACATGAAATGGTGACAACCTTTTTTTGAGATAGATTTTTTTTTGGAGTGATAAAAATTGTGCACATGTTGTGCTTTTTATTGGAACATCAAGCTTGCACTATGCTCAAGGTGGATTTGATCTACATAAATAACTATCACTTGGATTACGGTGAAAGAATATCCGTTGGAGAGTTCTTCTACCTATGCTCATTTATTATATTTCTTTTGAGAGATTTTTGATGGTTCATTTACCATTGTAAAAGCCTTGAGCTTTACACATGTACAAGGATAAAAAGAGAGCCTAAATGCCATGAATTTGTGGTGGTTGAGTTGCATTCAATCAAGCAATCAATCACCTAAAAGCAGATCAAACTAGATCTTCACTTTTCCTAGATTGTAGGAAAGTGAATTGATTCCCTCCAACAACCATTCCCACTTTCATTTGAATTCAAAATCCACTTTTTGAAGTTGTGGAGCACTTCTCCAGTCTACATAAAGACTTGAAATCACTTTTACAATATATGGAAGCAATATAGATACACTTGTGACCATCATTGTCTTGCTCCTTCTATTTTCTACATCATCTTCTTTGACAATAGTAATCTTGCAGAGGCTACTACTCTCTCTAAAAAGCTCTAAATAAAGTGCAAGATGGCTCATTGAAAAGGTATTAGTTTCTAGTTTATGTTTAGAAATTTTCCTTACATTTGCTTCAGTAGATTGGGCAAAAAATATCAGTTGTTCTGTCTCAGCGTCAATCTCTACGTCTTCCTAAAAAATATGAGGTACCACCGTTGAGTGTCTGATTCATTCCTATAGCATATTTTGCCTATTCCTTATAATTTTGTGCATTATATACACTCAATCCTATGTATATCACTCTCGTAAAAGGATTTTTTCTAATTGTAATCACGCCGTTCACTATGGGCATTTGAAGTTCATTGTCTCTTCCATAGATAATAAGTTTTTTGAGCTAGTCGACTCACGAACCTATCTGTTTTTTATTGACTCCTTCTCCTTGATGCTCCTAAGTATATAGTGCATTTCTTTGCACTTATTGCATGCCTATAAGGTCTATTTGATTCTCCATAAGCTCAAGGGCTGGTCTTGTGCTGGTCGGTTGGACCAAACTTTGTCTCCCTTCGAAACACACTTTTCTACCTCCTACAAGCTTCTCCAAGTTCTTTCAGTGGTATCAGAGCTAGATCAAGATGGGTGACAACTTTCCCTCAATGATTGAGAAGTGTGATTGACATAACTACACCAGCTTGGAAAATCAGAATGGAGGCCTATTTGCAAGGTAGAAATCTTTATGGAATTATAGCAAGTGATGAAGCTATGCCTATTCCAAGATCCAAAGGAGGACCTACACAAGAGGAGACAAATAAGTTCACACTTTGGTGCACAAGGGATGCTGAAGCAAGGTCGTATATAATAAAATCCATCTCTGACTTTTTATTACCACATATTAGAGGATGCAAGAAATATCAAGAGACTTGGGATGCCCTTGAGAATTTCTTTTCTGCTAGTACTAAAGCAAGAAAGAATCATCTTTGGAACGAGTTCAACAAAATGAAGAAGACACCTAAACAAGTCATCACAGAGTTTTTACCAAGGTCAAGGAGGTTGCGGATCAATTAGCATCCATTGGAGAGCTGATTGAAGAAGAGGCTATCATGAGGCAAATTCTCAATGTTATTCAAAGTGATAAGCAATGGCAATCTTTCACCATGGCTTATGATCTCATCATGGATGTGCAAACTCCAGACTTCAACATCTTTCTTGGACAACTCTTCAATCAAGAGGCCAACAATAGCATAAAGGAAGGTAACTCCTATCATGGTAACTCAACTAGTTCTCTATATGCAAATAAGAAGGAGAAGAAGTTGAAAGGCAAGAAGAAGGAAGAAGATGAAGAAGAGACTTTCCAAGACAACTTCGCAAGCAAAAGCAAGTGGAAAGGGAAGAAGAAAGGAACAAAGCAAGATAAAGCCAAAGGTGAGAATGTTCAACCTTGTGCCATCTGCGATAAGACCAACCACACCACTTAGAATTGTTGGTTCAATGGGAAGACCCAGAAAGCAAGTGGAAGAGGTGGATATGGCAGCAATAGAGGCAAAGGTGAAGACAACTTCAACAATAACAATACAACTATAATAGAAGGGACTACAACAATTATTGAGAAGATCAACCACATGAAGACTCATTGCTTCTCATGAATCTAAGGCACAAAGAAGGTAAAGAAGATGATCATTTGTTCTACATATATTTTGGATGTTCAAATCATGTTGCAGGCAACATTGCTCTTCTATCTTCTTTGGAAAGTCCAAAGCATAGACATGAAGTACAAAGAGGGGATGACACAAAGCACAATGTGGAGAAGACTGGTAATGTCAAAGCTTCCAATGGTAGGAGAAACATTCTGAGTAAGGTTCTCTATGTACCCACTATCACCAAAAACCTAATAAGTGTAAGCCAAATAGTTGAAAAAGGCTTGCAAGTTAGGTTCATCGAGAATGGAGCTTTTGTGGAAGATCCATGTCAAGGATTCAAGAAGATAGCTAGAGGTGAGAAGCATGGTAGGCTCTTTAGTTTTGAAGTAGGAGAAACCAAGAACATAGCTCTATTCACTTTTGGGTCTCAAACCCTAAGTGAGCTTGAAGAGTGGCATAAGAGACTTGTTCATGTGAATGAAAGAACCTTGAAGGATATGTGCAGGGATCAAAGTGCTCTAGGACTACCAAACATATCAAAGCAACACATGATCAACAGGTGTGATGCATGTCAAATTGGGAAGGCACAAAGACAACCATTCAACCACAAAGGCTACATCCACAACAACTTATTAGACTTAGTACATACAGATGTATGGGGACCAAGTCAAGAACCTTCATTGGTAGGATCAAGGTATTATGTCTCATTTATTGATGACCATAGTAGATGGATTGTTCTATACTTTATCAAGAGTAAGAATCAAGTGCTTGACTGCTTCAAAAAGTATCTCGCACCTGTGGAGAATCATACACGTAAATCACTCAAGAAGCTCAGATCTGATGGAGGGGGAGAATACTTCTCCAAAGAGGTTGATGAGTTCTTGTAGGACAAAGGTATCGAAAGGGAAGTGACTACTAGGTACTCTCCTCAACTAAATGGAATTGGAGAGAGGAGAAACAAGACATTCATTGGATCAGCCCGAACAATGCTTGAAGAGAAGAAGTTGCCACATTATCTATGGGCAGAAGCTATTTCAACTGCTACATACCTTGTCAATAGACTACCATCCAAATCATTTCAAGGTATGACTCCTTATGAAGCATGGCATGGAAGAAAACCTAGTCTTGGACATTGCAAGGTTTTTGGTTGTTTAGCTTATGTTCATGTACCATCATAAGTAAGAGATAAGCTAGATGAAAGGGCAACAAAGGCATTGTTTATTGGATATGATTCAACTCAGACTTGTTACAGGTTCTATAATCCTTCAATTAAGCAATTCACTACAAGTAGACATGTTGTGTTTGAAGAACAGAGGTCTCGGTATGATGAAGACAAACAAAAGGTAACTCTACCATATGATCATGATTCTAATTCTCATCAATTAGGAATCAAGCATGATACACAGGTCCAGGATCCAAGTGATACAAAAGATGACCAAGATGAAAGGGAAAAGGATTACAAGCTATGGAAGTCAAGAGGCAAAGCAAAGATGCAAGAGGTTGGAGAATGCTCCAAGCAAGCACCTAGAAGATCAACAAGAGAGAAGAAACAACCAAAAAGGTATGGATATGATTCCATATTTGTTACAAAGCATTCAACCTACTTGGAAAAAGATTCAATTTTAGAAGAACCATCAACCTATGAGAGGCAAAGGGAAACCCTAATTGGGAAAAGGCCATGAAAGAAGAAATAGATGCATTGAAGGAGATGAACACTTGGGATTTGGTTCCAATGTTGTGGAATCAAAAGGTAATTGGTTGCGGATGGGTATATAAAGTTAAAAGAAATCTAGATGGATCAGTTTGCAGGTACAAGGCAAGATTAGTTGCCAAAGGATGCTCACAAACTCATGGTATAGACTATGAGGAAACATTCTCACGAGTTACAAAGATGACTACAATAAGAACATTGATAAGTGTAGCTATTGCAAGGAATTGGAGATTCCTCCAACTTGATGTGAAAAATGCATTCTTAAATGGTTGGATAAGTGAAGAGGTATACATGTCACAACCACTAGGTTTTGAAAACCCTAATCATCCATCTTATGTTTGTAGACTTAAGAAAACATTGTATGGATTGAAACAAGCTCCTATAGCTTGGAGTTATAGGTTGGTTACATACCTTCAAGATCAATGGTTCAGACCAAGCAAAACAGATCCTTCTCTATTCAGCAAAAGGGATCACGATGAGGTTATCTTTCTATGTGTATATGTAGATGATATTATTGTGATAGGTGATGATCTAAATGACATTCAAAGGATCAAGAGACACATGCAAGAGGAGTTCAAAATCAGTGACCTAGGTGAGCTCACATATTTCCTAGGTATGGAGATGATATACACAGATGAAGGAATGTATTTGACTCAGAGAAGATACCCAAGGGCACACATCTCATATAGTGTGGGAGTGCTTAATCAGTTCATGCACTCGCCAAGAAGACCACACACGGATGCAGGTAAGAGAGTACTTAAGTATCTTAAAGGTACAATCAAAGAAGTTATATTCTATCCTTAGTCTTCAGATTTGGATATCAAAATCTATTCAGATGCAGACTCGGTAGGAGCTAAGGATGATAGAAGCAGTACTTCTGGTTACTTAGCATTTGCAGGTTCAAAGCTAGTGTCATGGAGTTCCAAGAAGCAACCAACAGTTGCTTTATCTTTGACTGAAGCAGAGTACAGAGGTAGGACCATAGCAACATAGAGGCAATATGGTTAAAGGCATTGTATACAAATTTGGGACTTGAGAGTTCCAAACCTCACATATTTGGAGATAATGTAAGTTCCATGCATCTAGCGGCAAACCCTATTTTCCATGCAAGAACCAAACACATAGAGGTGCATTACCACTTGATCGGTGAGAATCTCATGGCAAAGGAGATTGAAATTTCTTTTGTTCCAACTGAAAATCAAGTAGCAGATATGATGACGAAGGCACTTGATGGAATAAAGCTTTGTAGATTCAAAGCTATGGCAAGTATTCAACCTATCAGAGAATGAAGACTCAAGCATACTTTAGCTTGAGGGGGAGCTCTTAGAAAATCAAGCTTGCACTATGCTTGAGGTGGATTTGATCTACATAAAAAACTATCGCTTGGATTATGACAAAAGAATATCCGTTGGACAGTTCTTCTACCTATGCTCATTTATTTATTTTTTTTGAGATTTTTGATGGTTCATTTACTGTTGTAAAAACCTTGAGCTTAACACATGTAAAAGGGTAAAAATAGAGCCTAAATGCCACAAATTTGTGGTAGTTGAGTTGCATTCAATCAATCAATCAATCACCTAAAAGTAGATCAAACTAGATCTTCACTTTTCCTAGATTGTAGGAAAGTGAATTGATTCCCTTTAACAACCATTCCCACCTTCATTTGAATTCAAAATCCATTTTTCGAAGTCATGGAGCACTTCTAGAGTCTATATAAAGACTTGAAATTACTTGTACAATATATGGAAGCAATATACATACACTTGTGACCATCATTGTCTTGCTCCTTCAATTTTTTGCATCATCTTCTTTGCCAACAATAATCTTGTAGAGGTTGCTGCTCACTCTACAGAGCTCCAAATTGAGTCCAAAATGGCTCAATGGAAAGATATTATGCCTAGAAATTTTCATTAAATTTAGTTTTGTAGATTGGGAGAAATCACAGTTTTTTTGTCTCGGGGTCAATCTCTACGTATTCTTTAAAAATAGGAGGTACCATTGTTGAGTGTCTAATTCATTCCTATAGCATATTTTGCCTATTACTTATACTTTTGTGCATTATATACACTAAACCCTATGTGTATCATTCCCATAAAAGGATTTTTTCTAATTGTAATCACGCTGGTCACTATGGGCATTTGAAGTTCATTGTCTCTTCCATAGATAGTAAGTTTTTTGAGCTGGTTGACTCGCGAACCTATTTGTTTTGTATCGACTCCTTCTCCTTGATGCTCCAAAGTACATAGTGCATTTATTTGCACTTATCACATGCCTATAAGGTCTATTTGAGTCTCCATAAGCTCAGGGGCTGGTCTTGTGCCGGTTGGCTAGACCAAACTTCATTGTTTCGAGAAGCACTTTTCTACCTCCTACAAACTTCTTCAAGTTCTTTCACTTTTTACATAAAGAATTTGATGGAGTTATTGCTTTTGGATTCTCTTTTCACAAGGATACAATTTCTATATAATAGAGGCCAAGGCTCATTGTCAATTATCACTCAAGGTGAGCATCACAAAAGGAGTTCAAGGCTCTACACTTGGTTATCAGGGAGGTCCTCTACTTGGAGGAAGTGTTCTTGCACACTTGGAGGAGGTGTGCTCTACTTCTGGACTTACTTGGAGGATTTTGTATCAACCAACCATTAGCATCATTTGTTGAGTTACCATGAGTAACAAGTCTATATATGTCCTACTTGTCTCCATATTCACACACACACACTCTTCATACCTCTTAGGCACTTTACACACAATTTCTTGTATCTAGTTCCTATTGATGAGCATCCTAGCTTACCGTACATTTTAAAATATCTTGTTGATTCTCTCTCTATCTCTCACTCATTATATCTTTTTGAGTATTAAGGTGTGTATGCTAAGGTTCATCTGTTGGAAGATCCTATAAACCTATGATTCATTGTTTTTGAGGTCCACCCCACTTCCAACATTTGATATCAGAGCGTAGTTGACATACAACCTTAACAAAATGAGTGACTATTGACTTGAGAATGAAGAAAAGCTTGAGGGAATTTTTAATTATCCAATGTGGATTTTTTTGATGATGAATCTATTAGTATCAAGAGACTTGTGGAATATTAGCAATGGTACTTATCCAAGGCCAAGACAAGTCAGAGAAGAGGCTACTTCATCTTTTAGAAGACTTTGTGTTCCTATTTCTGCTCAACAAGAGGTTAGTGAAGAAGAAGAAGGAACTAATTCATCATCAAAAGTTTGTGATACTAGTATTAGACTACTTCCTATAGAGAAGCAATCTAGATGGGATTCAAGGGATGCACAAGCACTTTCATATATTGCTATGGGATTCAAGATGCATATTATACCTCAAGTCAGGTCTTGCAAAACCTCTCATCAGGCTTGGTTGGAGTTAGAGAATCTCTATCAGAGCAAGAACCCTCCTAGGAAACCTCTTCTAAGGAGATAGCTAGCCAACACAAGGATGAAATTTGTTGAATCTATTCAGAAACATACTTTGAAGCTCATAGTTGGTGAGTGATTTCAGTCGCACATTTCAAAGTTCAGTTGCACATTTCAAAGTTCAAATTTTAGTTGCACATTTCAAAGTTCAATAACTTATGAATTCAAATTTCAGTTCAGTTAAGATTTATGCACATTTAGCTCAAGAATTAGTGGAAATCAATTAAGAGAATTTTGAGATACTTGAAGGGAACTTCCAATTATGTTATGGTATTTTTGAAGTCATCACATTTCTTACTTAAAGGTTTTTTAGATCATGATTGGACAAATGATGAAGAATCAAGAAGAAACGCAAGTGGCTATTGTTTCTTTCTAGGATATTGTCTTATCTCTTGGTTATCCAAGAAACAACCTACAACTGCTACATCTTCAAGTGAAGCAGGTATAGGGTTGCCTTTACAATAATATTTGAATGAGTTTGGTTGTAGAGAATTTTGAGTTATCTTGATGTTCATGTTCATCTTCTAGTTCAAATAGTTTTAGATAGTCAGAGTGGTATTGCTATTGCAAATAACCCTATTCATCATGTTAGGACAAAGCATATAGGGGTTCTTTACAACTATATTCCGGAAGAGGTATCTAGGAAGCACACTAAGCTAGTCTACATACCTACAAGTGAGAATGTTGCATATCTCTTTACAAAAGCATTGACCAAAAAGAGTCATAGAAAGTTTTTCAAGTTACAAAACCTTGTACCATTATGACATTAAAGAGGGATTCTTGGAAACAATGTCAAGATATATACAAAACTCTAGAATATGCAACATTATGATGAGTATGCTTTAGAATACTCTTCAACAAGACTCATGGGCAATGTGTCTAGAAAATCGTATCTCAATGAACATGCATTGGATCAAATCCTGGCACCAACTCAAACATAAAACGACAGTAATGTTTTTTGTGATATAATTTTTTAATGGAGCGACCAAAATTGTGCACATATGGTGCTTTTTGGGTAAATGAAGTTGATGGCCTTATTTCTTTTGGAGTAGATTCTCACAAGGATACAATTGCTATATAATAGAGGCCAAGGCTCATTGTCAATTATCACTCAAGGTGAGCATCACTCAAGAAGTTGAAGGCTCTACACTGGGTGATCAAGGAGGTCCTCTACTTGAAGTGTTCTTACCCACTTGGAGGAGGTGTGCTCTACATGTGGAGTCACTTGGAGGTGTTTGTATCAACCAACCATGAGCATCACTTGTTGAGTTATTGTGAGAAACAAGCCTATTTTCTTCCTACTTGTTAGCTCACTAGTTTATGATTTAGGTTAATCAAAATTAGGGTTTGCTATAAAAAATTAACTATTCATATTCTCCATATTTTCACACACACACACACACACACTTCATACCTCATAGGCACTTTACACAAAATTTCTTATATCTAGTTCCTATTTCTATCTAGATTCAGATATTATCAGTTTGTATCATATTCACACATTGTGATTTGACATTGGAATATAAGATAGTGTAGGTGAGCATCCTAGATTACTATACACTTTTGAAGACCTTGTTGATTCTCTCTCTATCTTTCACTCATCTCTTTGTGAGTATTAAGGTGTGTAGGCTAAGGTTCATCTATTGGAAGATCTTGTAAACCTGGGATTTATTGTTTTTGATGCCCACCCCACTTCTGACATTTGGTATCAGAGCATACTTGACATACACCCTCAACAAGATCAGTGACTATAGACTTGAGGATGAAGAAAAGCTTGAGGGAATGTCTAATTATTCAATGTGGAGTTTTACGATGATGAACCTATTAGTATCAAAAGACTTGTAGAATGTTTTCAATGGTACTTATCCAAGGTCAAGACAAGTTGGAGACGAGGCTACTTCATCTTCTAGAAGACACCATGTTCCTATTTTTTCTCAAAAAGAGGTTAGTGAAGAATAAGAAGGAACTACTTCATCATCAAGAGTCCGTGGTACTACTATCAAAGTACTTCCTAGAGAAGAGCGATCCAAATGAAATTCAAGGGATGCACAAGCACTTTCATTTTTTATTTTTTTTTAAATAAAGGAAGTTCTACCTTAGCCTACTCTCCCGAAATTGTATTAATTAAAAGGAAAAGAAAAGTACAAGTGAAGGGGGCAAGTGCCCACCGGAGCCCCCAAATCCCACAGAGTAGGGGTAGATTTTATAGAGTTTAGATGGCATTACAAAGAAGGTTCAGCTTGTTGTTGATCAGAAGGAGCACTTGATGGTGCTTGAAAGGGGGCGATTTCTTACAGTTAGAGATTCTTTTGTCGAGGAGGAACAATGATTTCTCAATCGACCACTTTTTAGGTTAATTGCCAAAGTTATAAGCACATCTTTACTACCACAACTTCCAAAGGACCTCCCCTCTAATGGCATTCTAGAGAGTCGTCGAGCAGCTGATCGCTTCTCCTAGTAGAGCTTGTTTCCAATTGATATGTTTTTGAAGTCTATTTTTCTTTTCAACAATCTACGAGAGCCTATTGGAGTTGGGACAAGTAAAGAAGATGTGGGCGACATCTTCAATGGACCAGTAGTAGCACTTGCACTAGGGAGGCAACCACAAATTTTGCTAGCCTTTAGGTTGGATCAGATTCCTCGATGAACAATTTTCCATAAGAGGACATACTTTTTGATTTCTATGAGAGGGCACCATATAGCCATGAACTTCATATCCCATTGTAGCCGCGTCCACGACAGACACCACTTCTTGTTGAGGTTGACTTGATAATCAATGTTTTCTTTGATGTTCAAGATTTTTCTTAGGCAATTACCATTATGCCATCCGAGACCAAACGGGCATGGTGAGTTGTGTCCCATGAGAAGACGGACTTTAGAGCGGTCCCAGGCAAGAGTTCTGCTTTGTAAAGTTTCCATTCTTCATAGCTAATGCTGACGCTAGGGTCAATATCCTCAAAGTTGATCCACTAGTTGGTGACTTGTTTCCAGAGATGTTTCCATTTTTTGAAGCCGTTGTTCCATAGCCTCTTGGCATTTCAAATGTTTCAAGATTCCACATTCCAGATGCCATGGATCGGAAATTAGATAGAATCATTCTATCTAATACCGACTGCCCACTTCCAATCTTCACTGATTCGTATGAAGCTTTTGATTTTATTCCAACTCTTCCATACAGAGCACACAAGATTCAAGACTTTGAGGAAAACCGGATCGGGGAAAACAAAAGGGTCAAAATGTCAAGATTCTTCCAATTCGGGAATCACACAAAAGTCAACGCATTCTTTTTTCTAAAGATCAGCTTGGCCCACGAGGCCTCCTCATTGCACCATGCCTTAATCATCCATTTTGCCGCAATTTTGTTAGCCATGCACCCAATGTCCAGAATGCCAAGGCCCCCACTATCCCTTTGGCTTTTTGTTTTTGTAGTTAGTTTTTACATACTTTTACTCCACTTTTCATCTAGTTTCATTCCCCATCATCATCTCAAACTCCAAAAAATCACCAAAAATCTATCATATTCCCTCTTTCTCTTCTCTTTCCCTCATTTGTGTGTGTGTGCGAGAGTGAGAGATAGATTTTGCAGGTGCATGTTCATGTTTTCTGGTGCACTAATCTTGCAGGACAGCCTCTCGACACCATAGATTTGTAGGAAACACAAGTAAAATCTCCATTTTTCTCTCAAAAATTGTCGTTGAAGCTGACCATCATGACTATCAGAAAAGGTATGTATTTGGGTGAAATTTTTGCATGAAGGAGGAGCCTAGGTAAGCGCTCGCATAGATCCACAACTATGTTTTTTGAAATTGCATGATTTTCTGACCATCGGGATGATGACACATCATCACAATTGTGTCTGACCATCACGATAATCACTGATCGTCGTGGCGATTGGATCACGCCATTGCGTCGCATCACATCATCGCAACAATGACACACCATTGTGAAGGTGCTTGACAATCGTGATCATGACTGACCATCATGGTCTGATCGTCGTCATCTGATCATCGCGATTGTGACTCATAGTTGTCATCTGACCATCGTGACTTGACAATCGTGATTGTCAGTGAGCATTGTAGCTTAACCATCGTGAATTGATCATCATGATCCTGACTGATCATCGTGGTCCTGACCATCGTAGCTTGATCATCATGGCCTCTGACCATCGTGGATGTCACACCATCGCGACGGTGACACACCATTGTGATGCTGACACACCATCGCGATTGTGTCTGACCATCGTGACTATCAAGCAGAACACCAAAATTAAGGTTTTTCAAATATTTTCAAAATTTTGGGGTATTATTTGGCTATTAATTGTGAACTTTTGTGTGTGTGACACAGAGCAAAGGGAGAAGCAAGCATTACCTAGAACTCTTGGGCAACCAATAATAGCCACTTCAAAAGTCTAGGAGAACATTGTAAGTGGAATTTCCATTTTTTAGTTGGTGATTTCTTTAAGAAAATATACTTTGTGACAATTGGAGTGCTTTAGGACTCCTAGAATAGCAAGGATCCGCTCTAGCATACTGAGTGATAGGTGGTTGATGAGAGAGAGAGAGAGAGCAAGTGGGTATAGGGATCAAGCCCAAAGGAATTGTGTGATTTGGTTACACATCGCTCAAATGAATTAAAATTGAGCATATTAAAAGGATTCCTTGTGATAAACTTCAAAAAGACAAGAAACTCTACAGAAAATGCGCAAAGAAATAAGTGATTGCCCTAATCAGGGGGTGCACATGATAAGGTGAAATAAGGATTAATGAACCTTTGATCTGGAAAATACTTAGGAAAAAGTGATAGACGGAGTGTTTGATCTTTTGAGGCTAGCATGAGTATTATAGCTGCCTTGCAGGCTCAACACCTTGGCAGTTATCCATACGAAGTTAGTTCGGACACGAGTGACTTAGATTTGTCTTTCAACATAGGGAAACCAGGGGTTTCATTTAGTGTAGCCCACCTAGAGAGGATAGAGGGACCCTACAAGATTCAACTGGAGTACATCTGCATGAATAGATTGGGTGATCGGGTATATGAAGATGGCCTTCGTAGGTTAGTAATTCAATTATATAACCTTGATCAACCTATGGGATTAGAACTTCCAACCTTAAAGTTTGAAAACAAGGCATACATAGACAAAGAAGGGACCATGTACATCATCATGATTAAGGCCGACTCAACGAATGAATTGGGTGAAACACTAGAAACTGTAGACCTAGGTGTGGAAGGACAAGGGAAACAAAGCAAAGAACCTAGAACACCTAGAGGAAAATCTGTGCTAGCCACAGTGTTAACTTGTAAGTGGATGCCCTAGGACAATAGGAGCATAGAACTGTTTTGCAATAAAGAGACTGATAAAGCAAAGATTTGGATATTACGATGGAGACCTCATCTAGACGTTCCAATCCAATAGAGGACCTAGCAGAGCAAGTGGCCAAACGATTGGGAGTCTCTAGAAAACCAAGCATCGAATTAGCCCTTCATTGAACACTTGTGGAGGTGACCATATGGCAAATATGTGCCCACACACAATGTAACCCATAGGAAAATCCGATGGAGTGTACTGTACCATAGAGTGTAGATACACTAACCACACTGCTCAAGATTGCCCATATAATAAACAAGTGGTTAGGTAGGGTTACCCTCAGCAATATCAACCAGGTAGAAACCAAGGGCAGTACGAGCCACAACAATACTACGGTGCTCCCCCTCACTATCAAGTTCCTTATCAAGCACAACCTAGACCTCAACTTGTTCAAGGACAACAACCTCCACCCCCTGCTAATGTAGTTTCTGTGAAGTGTGCCACACCAAAGGAGAATTCAAATATGGCATTAGTACCCACCACCCCTTTGATGACAAACAATGATCCTAATGCAAACATTTTTGACTCCACCCATGTAGATAACCCACCAACCTACTACACGAAGTCACCGGAAAACATAGATCCATACTATGAGAATCCTATGTATGAGCAAAATTGGGAACCCTATTACGCTCAAGACATGTATACAGACCCCAAATCGAGACCAACAGCTAGAAAACTAAGGCCTCAAGGACCCAAAGGACCATGCTTTAAATGCCAAGGAGATCACTTCATACGCGATTGTCCACACATCGCAACTACAGTGCAGTTGCAATATTTCAATATTCAAGGTTTTTTTCCCAAATGTGGGAAGGATCACTTTATAGGAGATTTCCCTAAGAACCCCACTAATACCTCCATGAAAGTGATCCCCATCAATGTGATAGGAATTGTGCAACACACCGAAGGTTCCATACCCCAGTACATACCCATCCAAGTGGTAAGTAGAGCCCAAGCACAAAGGCAAACACAACCAAAAAACCTCGAAAGAATAGCTAAAGCTAGCGACGTAGGAGAATCATTAGGAAAGAAAACGAGAACTTGGAAAGATTCATGAGAGTGACATAAGAGAAAATGGAGCAAAAATATCAACGAGTTAGAGGAAAGGCTATGGGAAACTGTTTGTTATTGACTTTGGAGTTGTCCTCTCCAATCATGAAGTACAATAGAATCAACAAATCATCTTTATTTTGTCAATCCTGGGAATATCCATAAGACCACAGCCCCTTCTAGATGATAGATTCATAGAAATAAGAGATTGATGGCTGGAATTCTGAGAAAATGAAAATGAAGAGGAAATATCTAGGGTTTACCTTATCTAGAGCAAATCTTCATCATTTTCTATGATCTTTGTGTCTAATTCATGTTATTTTCTCATAAGAATACAATTATGAAATCAGAATTGGAAAATATCACCTGCATCACAGAGACGAGACAATCGCGATTCTGTACCAGTAGACGATTTTCACATTTCTGCATCATTCTTCAATTCTTCTTCACTCAATACATCAGTAATCATCTCTCTTCATACATCTTACTCAGCATTACACAAATGAAACTCACAAATCTCCATGACTAAGCAAGAAATAAGATCTCACATCAATAGAAACACACATAACAGCAGAAAACACGATTTCAGCAGAAACTCTCTCTTCTCTATTGATAGCATGAGCAAATGACTAACCAACCTCTCCAAAATAGAGAAAATTGACTTATATACATTTTCAAGTGTCCTCTTTCACACTTGAATTTTGGTCCTTTCCTCTATTACTCTAAAAATATGCTATCTAAGAGTTTCCAAAAATTCTAGAAAAAATACATAAGATTCTATCCTACATAAGGAAGACTCTTCCTTATTTTTACAACAATTGCATCAATATTTCTACAAATTTCTATCATTTTACAATATTTTTCCTTCAAGAAAGGTTTCCAAAAATGCATCTTCCAACATCCTTCCCCTCCTAAACCTTTCGGCTCCTGACGAAACATTTTCCTGCTCCTCTGCACTGATCACTTCTCTTTATTTCTTCTTTCTTTGATATACTTGTGACAGCAAATCATGACATTTTCTTTCTGTTATATTTAGATTATTGACCATTTCAAATAATGCCTTTCTCCATTGGACTAGAAAGAGGCTGGAATGGTTGTTGTAGAGGCCTCTACACCAAAAACAGAGTCTGCAAATCTTGTGCAGGAAGAAGAATGGGCGTTTACTACTGTTTGCAGTTTTGACCCATCTTCTCATGATCAGTGCATGTCTGCAGTAGACTCAGATGTTTGGTACTTTGACAGTGGGGCAACCAAACATATTACCTCGCAGCGCAGTTTCTTCTCTTCACTCGAGCCTGCCCCTACAGGGAATACTGTCACATGCGCCAATAACTCCTCTTATCCTGTTATGGGAGTTGGTAAGATCATTCTGACTACTGCTGATGGTAGTTCTTTCACTTTGTCAGATGCTTTATTTGTGCCAGGGATCAAAAAGAACCTGTTATCAGTTTCTGCATTAGCCAAGATTGGCTTGGTTGTGAAATTCGTTGATGACAGGTGTACAGTCCATGATCTCTCAAATGGCGATGTGATTATTGCTTCTGGCATTTTATGTCGTGGGCTGTATAAGCTCATAGACTATGAAAAATCTGTGAATGATTCGGCATGTGCAGTTCATGATTCTCAGGCTATGTCAGATGCAAAGCTTTGGCATGCACGCTTTGGTCATCTGAATTTTGCTAGTTTGTTATGCCTGCAGAAATCTGAAATGGTGTCCTCTTTGCCCAAACTTGAGGCACCTGGAAAACATGTTTGTGAAGGCTGTATTTTGGGCAAAATGCAGCGTTCCTCCTTTCCAAAAGATGGTTCAGTTCGGGCTATGCAGAAATTGCAGCTTGTACATAGTGATGTCTGTGGTCCTATGCAGACACCCTCTTTTGGAAATTACCTTTACTTCGTGACTTTCATTGATGATTTTCCCAGGCATGCATGGGTATATCCACTCAAAGCAAAGTCCGAAGTGTTCATGTGCTTCAAACAGTTTTTGGTTTTGGCTGAAAATCTGTCAGCATGTAAAATGGGCACCCTCCGTTCTGATCGAGGGGGGGAATATATGTCTTCAGATTTTAATGCATTTATGGCTGAACGTGGGATAAAACACCAGTGTACAGTGCCGTATACACCTCAACAGAATGGAGTTGCTGAACGAAAGAACAGGTCACTCATGGAGATGGCGAGGTGCATGGTCAAAAGTCAGGCTTTACCACATAGTTTCTGGCTTGAGGCTGTCATGTGTGCAGCATATGTACTAAACAGGTGTCCCACGAAAGCGTTGCAGTCTATCACTCCATATGAGGCTTGGCATGACCGCAAGCCATCTGTTGCTCATCTGCGTGTTTTTGGTTGTTTGGCATATGCATTAGTGCATGAACAACATCGCAGAAAATTGGATGATAAGGCAGTAAAATGTATTTTTGTTGGGTACAATTCTGAAAGTAAAGGCTATCGTCTGTATCATCCACAGACTAAACGCATTCTGGTTAGCCGTGATGTTGTCTTTGTGGAAGATGCTATTCAGCCATTGCTTTCATGTACTAAGGAGACATCTGTTAGCTCCAAAGACATGTATGATACTTTGATGCCTCTTTTTACAGGTGGACAGGCTAGCGCTGGTCCTAATGAGGCAACTTCTCAGCCTTTGCAGGTTTCATATGATGATGCAGATCATGCCATTTCTGATGCAGATTTACATGATGCACTTGTTGATGAGAGAGCTGATATTGAACAGGCAAAAACTATGCCAAAATGGCTGGTGCAGACTTTGCGTGATAGCAAATTAGATGCACCTTTGTCATATCGTACTCGTTCAGGCTCTCATAGTACCTCCTTTGCATCAGATTGCTATGCTATGGCTGCATCTAGTCTCTGTGATGAGAATGAGCCTGTTTCTTTTGATGAAGCACAAAATTCAGAAAATTGGATGGCTGCTATGCAATCTGAATATGATGCTATAATGAAGAATGGTACATGGTCTTTATGTGACTTGCCTCCTGGCAAGAAGGCCATTGGCACTAAGTGGGTATACAAGCTGAAGCGTAAACCTGATGGTACAGTTGACAGGTATAAGGCTAGGCTTGTTGCAAAGGGTTATGCGCAGGAAAGACGCATTGATTTTGATGAGACCTTTGCACCTACATGCCGTATGACTACTGTTCGGAGCATTTGTGCACTTGCAGCCCATCATGGTTGGAATGTACATCAGTTGGACATTAAAACAGCATTTCTGAATGGTGACTTGCATGAAGAAGTGTATGTTTTTCAGCCCCGTGGCTTTGTGCAGAAAGGGCATGAAAACCAGGTGTGCAGGTTAAAGAAGGCGTTATATGGTTTAAAGCAAGCACCACGTGCTTGGTATGAGAAAATACATGCCTATCTGATTGCACGTGGTTTTGAGAACAGTCCAACTGAAAGCACCTTATATGTTAAGCGTGCTAATGATGTGCTTTTGATCATTGTTGTCTATGTAGACGACATGCTGCTCACTGGTCCTCTTGAGAAGCATATTGCTGATTTCAAGGCTGATTTGCATGCCTCATTTGAGATGTCTGATTTGGGGCATTTGCATCACTATTTGGGCATTCAGTTTATGCAAGTTGATGGTGGAATGGCTTTGTGTCAAACGAAATATATTGACACATTATTGCAGCGTTTTGGCCTTGAAGACTGTAAGCCTATTGCCACTCCTATGGAGACAGGTTTACGGTTGAGTCTTCATGATGCTGGAGATGCATTTGATGCTGTTCTCTATCAGCAGGCTGTTGGATGCTTGATTTACTTATGCATTACTCGGCCAGATATTCAGTTTGCTGTCTCACAGATGAGCAGGTTTATGCATTGCCCAGGAGTCACGCATTGGAAAGCGGTTAAGCGCATCTTTCGCTACTTGAGTGGTACTCGGCTACTTGGGTTGTTTTATCCCAAGGGGGGATCACTACCGCCAGATTTGCATGCTTTTTCTGACTCAGATTGGGCTGGTTGCTATGACACTCGTGTGTCCACCAGTGGTTTTTGCTTCATGCTTGGTAGCTCATGTATATCTTGGTTGAGCAAGAAGCAGCCTACTGTGGCCACTTCCAGTTGTGAGGCTGAGTATAGGGCAGCTTTCACAGCGACTGTTGAGTGTGTGTGGCTCAGACGCCTTATGGCTGATTTGGGTGTTGGCCAGTCTTCTGCCACCACCATCTTCACTGACAGTCAGAGCGCATTGGCAGTTGCGAGGAACCCTGTGTTCCATGCTCGCACTAAGCACATTGAGGTGCATTATCACTATGTCAGGGAGAGGTTCTCTGCTGGGGAGATCAGCTTGGCATATGTGCCCACGCAGGAGAACATTGCAGACCTTTTCACGAAGGCTCTGCCTAGGGAGAAGTTTGAAGCTTTCCGCAAAGCTTTGGGCTTACTTCCTTTTGTGGAGTGATTTCCACATAGCTCGGCACTTCCTTATACATGAGTGCCAGCTCCTTGTTCACCGCATCACTCCCAGGGGGGATTTGTTGATATATTTAGGTAGTGATGTGTGTGAACACTCTAGGACCGCCGGGGCACTTTTTTCCCTCTTTAGGAGGTTTTTTTCCCCCGGCTTGTATATACGCCTATTGCCCTAATGGGCTACTTATCTTTGTACATTCTCTAGTAATATATTCAGTCTTGTGTGTTGTGCTCCGAGCTTCTTCCTCTTCCTTGTGCTGTTCGCGTGCTTCCGCAGACGTCTAACTCCAACAATATCTTTGTATGTAGTTATTACAGACTCAACAGTATTCACCATATAGCTCTTGGTAGGCCATGTGCCTGCCTTAGGACCTGCTACTTTTGGAAAATTCATCCACTTTGGAGGAATTTGACCTTCTCTTCTTCTATCCCAAAAAGTTGTCCATTCTCTTCGTCGTGCTACTGGACAATAGGCTGGATTGATCTTTACATGAAGAGGTGCCTCTTTCCAGATTTTCCTACATTCTTTGTTAGCATCCAACCATTTATTTCTCCACTTAGGGTTGGCTCTCTCAAATAGTTCTTTGGTGACATTGATGTCCTCTTCATACTCAAAGTATTTGTTTAGAGGTAGCCCAACTCTGGCCATCTAGTAGTTCTTTATGCTCTCCAAAATCATACAGAATGGTATCCCCAATCCATTTGCTGCCCAGTGATGTTGATCTGGATTGATTCCCTTATTCAATGCGAATGTGACAATTTGTTCTTCGTACTCATCATGCATCTTTCTGATAAACTCCATTCTAGAATCTCTACTTGTCAGCAATTTATTTACAAAATCCTCTGAATATTCTTCTTCTGATTTTTTATCTGTTGGTTCATTGTCATGTTGTATTCCCTCCGAATTGTCTACCCCATGTTCTTCTTCATGTGTGGTTTCCACATGTGTCTCTTCCTGGATTTGTGGCTTATTCAACTTCTTCTGCAATTCTTCTATAGACAACATCAGACTTCCATTCTGTTGTGCCCATAATTCTCTTTCTTTTTTCCACTCATTCTGTTCCTTTTCCCTCTTTGACTGCCATTCATTTCTTTCCTTTTCCATATCCAGGTGTAGCTTATTATAGCCTCTCATAGATGTAGCAGCATGTGTACTAGCCTGTCTTTCTAATTCTTTGGCTTCTTTCAATTCTCTTTGTAATGACTGAATCTCTTTGAGTAATCCTTCCTTTTCTCCCTCTGTTATCTGGGCTGTCTGACTTTCCTCCTTCAATTGCCCTTCCTCCAATAGTAGCTTATTGATTTCTTCATTAGCTTTAGTCAAAATCTGATAGGAAGTGTGTAGAGTTCTATATCTTCCCTTAATCGTTCTCAATTCTTTTTCCAATTTATCATTCTGCTCTGTTAGTTGCATACTCTCCTCTTCCAAGTATTGAATCTTGTTTTGCTTCTGTACTTCTAGCTCTTCCAAAGCAATTATTTTACTGGAAAACTCCTCATTCTTCTCTTGCACCTTCCTTAATTGCTCTGCCATATGCTCCTTTTCTCTTTTATGCTCTTTAACAACCATACTGCCTTTTTCAAATTCTGACTCTGCTACCATCCCTGAAATAATCATATTTCGGCTTGAGGGTCTGAACTATTCAATATTGCTCATAATGAGTTGACATGCTGATCTAATACTCTTTGGGATTCTTTCTAGTCCTCCTTCTATTGCTATTTGTTTGATTTCTAGCTGTTTGTCCTCTTTGCATTCACTCTCCTCTTCCTCTTCTCCTTCATATTCTATAATTTTGGCCTTATTGTCTTCATGGCTTGGCTGAGTGTCCAATGTTTCTAATTCTACCATGTCTTCTTGAACACCTGAACTCTTTTGCTCCAAAACATCTGAGATCAGTTTTATTTCTTGTACCTTTTCTTTTTCCAACACCTATTGAGTTTCTTTAGAAAGATGTCCTTCCTTTGCTTGCATCTCCTTTTCCTGGCTTAGAGTTTTCTGAAACTGGTTATATTCAGTTTCCTGACCAGAATTTTGCTAACCTTCACCTGCTTATTCTTCCTGTCTTTCCTTCTCTTGTGCTAGAACTGTTCCAGATACTTTCAAATCTTTCACCTGATCATTACTTCCTTCCTCTTTGTGTTCTTCTTCCTGTTCATCATTGTGCATGAGGTCCATTGTTACCTCTTGTTCTTGATCCTCATTGGATGTGAATTCCTCATTATTCTTCAAATCATGCAGCACATCCTTTATACTCTGAATGATTTCTTTTTCCATAACTTTCCCTGTAGCCTTTGGAGCACTCTTTCCCATTTCTATATTCTTTGTTTCTTGATTCTTATTTACATCCTTCGGTTCTTTAAATGAACTACTCTTCTGTATTTCCTTTGTCAACTCTTCTATCTTTTCATCCAATTTGAAGTGTGTTTGTGATGGTTTAATCCATATGGGTTTCATTCCTGTATGCACCCACCCATAACTGCCTTCTTCTCCTATTTGGCCTTCCTCTTCTGTCATTACTGCCTTTCCCTTCATTATCCTTCTTTCATCTTCCAGACTGGGCTGTTTTTCTGCCTGTTCCTGAATTGGTGTCTCCTGAGACTTCTTCTTCAATACCTCAGGTGTCTTTTGTTTTTCAGAGGTCTGTATGATGACATTAGGAGTATTTGGTATTGATAAATTTAAACTCTTTAACAGGAAACTCTCAATATCACTCTCAGAATCAGATGAGAAGTGTGAAGATCCTCCTTTTTCTGGTTCTGTGGGTCTTGATACTTCTTCCACAGTGGATGGCTTCTGTGTTTCTTCCATAACTACTTCCTCCCTCTCTTTGATATCAGTTTCAGCTATGGATTTACCCTTTCCCTTCTTGGTCAATTTCTTTTTTTGTACTGGCTTCCTTGGAACCTTCTTTTTCACCACCACAGTGGTTCTGGTCTCTGGGGGTCCTTGTAATTCCTTAAAATAAGCTAGCAATTCCACCTCTTTTCTGACAAACACCTCCTCAGTTTCAGCTGTCATCATTTGGTCATGAAGAGCTTCATAGTGCTCCACCTCCTCTTGAATCCAGTCTGTAGCTTTGCATGAGTAGTCTTCCAACATTTTCTGGTATTGTGCTTCATACATAGCTCTCTTGTTATTCCCTTGGGTTAGATAGGTGTATAGTTGCTCTTTGCTTGTTTGGGGTGGATGTGGTTCACTAGAAGCTTGAACCTGTTTCTGTGCCTTTTCATGTTCCTCTTTTGTGGCTTCCTCCATTTCTAGTTCCACCTTCCTTGGGTCCACCCTTCTTTTCTTCACAGGAATTACTTCCTCAGATATCATCTTCCTTTTCATACCTGTTCCCCTCATGCGGGTTTGTCCTTCTGTTTCTCTTTCAGTCATTTTCCTTGGAGGACTCTTGATTCCATGCATACGATTCTTGAAATACTGTGCTTCTGGAGCCAATTTCAGTTGATCTTCCATCCCTAGAACATGATAAATGATTCTTGTTAAGAACTGGGCCCCATTCATGAACTTCTTCTGTTCCCAGTGTTTTGCTGCTTCCTTTAGCTGTTCATGGATGTATGGTGAGACATCCATTACTCCAAAAGGTTTGGTTCTGTCCTTGTTGGTTAAAATTAATAATGTCACTGACTTATGTGGCATTGTGTATCTCGGTAGTTTTGGAAAACAAAAATACTGTAAGAACATCCTTACAGCATATTCCTCATTCTCCCTTCCTTTGAAATCAGTGAATTTTGCATATCCTGTGTAAGTCTCCTTATTCTTTTTGACAAAACTTGGGTCAAGTTTGGTTCCCATTGTGTAGAATTGCAGTGCTGCTCTGATGTGTTCTGCCTTGATAGTGATACCTACTTCCTGGTTATCCTTATTTTTGACTCTGCATCTGAAATAGGCATCATTACCTTTCCCAACTTCTTCCAAACTACCCATCACCTGTGCTACTCTTTCAAAGTCAATAAAGAAGATAGGTTCTTCCAATATTAATGCAGCCCTACTGCCTTCCATCTTTTCATATTGACAACAACTCTTTGAAACCTGTAGAATTCCTGGCACAACATTGTATACTTGTATCCTCCTATCCCACTGTAAATATGTGTTGGCCAATGATGTTTAGGGTCTCCTTAAGTTCCTTCACCACCTTCTCAGCCTCTGGAATTTCTGGCTCATCATCTGACTCCAGGTCCACTTGTTCCTCCAGAGTTTCACTGTCCAGAAACCAATGTCCTCTTGATAGCACAATTGATTCTGCCTTGAAGTCATGAATTGGCAACTCCTTTGTATTCACCATTTTCTGAGGAAAATAAAATACACCAAAAAAACTCCACCCACATAAGTCACAAAAATCCAGAAAAATTAATGTTTTCTTTTGTAATATTCTTGCCATGAGAGTAAAGAAAGAAAGTCTTCCAAATAAATTTTGCTTCTTCCAAAGACTCAATTAAAGTGATCATTACAGGTGTAGCAAGATGTCTAATGTGCTTGAAGAAAGAAATGATGGAAATAATGATTAGAAAAATAGAAATCAAAAGATGATCATAGAAAATTGAAACAAAATAATACAAATTTTCCATAATAATTTACTTTCCTCCTCCCTATATCTTGCTTTGTGCTTTATAAATTTAAAAACAAAATAAAATACACACTGTGTCCAGTTTTTCTTAACCCCTTTTTTTTTTTTTTTTTCCTCCTAATTCTCTTTTAAGGGGAAAAAGTTTAAAAGAAGATACTTTTGTCATCCTTCTCTCTCTTTTTTTTAATATTTTGTTCTGAAATTCTGAAGATAGGTCAAATGTGGATGATCTTTCTGCCATTGACATAATTCTGATTTTTTTACCCAATAATGTTTAACTGCAATTGTCCTTATGTCATCCAAACATCCATGCTTCTCAGACCAACATTTTGTAGTATTTTTTGGTCTCCATACCCATTTTGCTTTAACTTCCTGTTTTAATGAGTAATATCGGTGTATGCTTCCTTTCCATGTCCCTATTGTTCTGATTTGTTGATGTTTCACATTAGGCCATAAGTGTCTTCCTTGTTTTGTCTCACCAATATTCTTCACTCCTGAATTCTCTTGCTGGTTTTGATTGTAAGAGGCTTGATCATTTTGTAGTGGCAATATGTCCCTGTCCTTCATTGAGAAAGTAAATCCTTCCATATCTGGATCATGAATATCCAGATGAACTTCCTGTTTTTCATTGCTCAGAAAAAACATTAACAATTTTTTGTCATTTATGGTCAAAGTAAGCTTCATTTTTTCAAAGTTCAAAATGACTTTACCTTGTTTTAGCCAGGGTTGTCCCAAAATCAATTTTTCAGTCATCAAATGATCTGGCCACTCTTCACAATCTATCTTCATATATTCATTATTGAATTTAACTTTAATAACAAGTGAAGACAAACTATGAATCATTTTTCCTTCTAATGTTTTAATCAGCATTCTGCTTTTATTCCTCTTTATGCTAAATTTATTTATCAAGGTTGAACTGATCAAATTCACTTGAGCTCCTGAATCTATCAAAACCCTTATGTTTTCATTTTGATGATCCATTCCTATCACAGACAAATTTTCTCTTTGTTTCAGAGTGCTTTCACATAAACACACCTCCTTAAGTTCTTTCATTTTTCTTATTCTCTCCTTTGCTTCTTGTTGAGCCTCTTTTCTGATGTTTTCTTCTTCTTTTTTCCTATTTTGAGCCTTTTGCAGTCTTCTCCATTCATCAGTAGTTAATGGACACTCATACCTCTTAACTCTACATCCGCTTATAAAATTAGGCATGATTTCCCCATCAATGTTAGCTAATTGAATGGCTCCACTCTTGCTTATCTTATGTATGATGTATGGCCCATGACCTTTCTTCTGAAATTTTTTCTGATGCTCTTTGACTGTGTATACCAGAACCAAGTCCCCTTCTTGAAGATCTTTTTCTTTTATATGCACATCATGGTAGGCTTTTTGTCTTCTTTTATCTGTATATATACTCATTACTGCTTGAAGTCGAGATGCTCCCAGTTTTTCTAAATCTATGACCCTCTCAGATAGTTCATGTCCTGTCCAATTGTATTGACTACCCACTTTTAATGTTGGAATAAGAAATTCCATGGGTAAAACTGCATTTTGTCCATACACCAAATTGAATGGAGTAGTCCCTAAAGCAGTTTTGTATGCCACTCTATAAGCCCAGAGAACATGATTAAGTTGAGAATCCCAATCATTTCTGTTTATGTTGACTAATTTGGACAATACAGTGCAAAGTACTTTATTAGTACTTTCTGCTAACCCATTAGCTTGTGGGTGATATGGGGCTGACTTACTATGACGAATCATGAAATATTTGGTCATGTTTTCTATGATCTGGTTCAAAAAATGAGTTCCCCTATCACTTACTAATTCAATTGGAAGTCCAAATCTAGTAACAATATTTTCATACAAAAATTTAGCAGTTGTATGAGCATCATTTCTTTTAGTGGCTTTGGCCTCAGCCCATCTTGTCAAATAATCAGTAGCCACTAATATGTATTCTGCATGAGATTGTCTAGCTGGAGGATGTATAGGTCCAATAAAGTCCAATCCCCATTTGCTAAAAGCTCTGGCTGAAATTAATGGGATTAATGGCATGTTATCTCTTTTATTTGGTTGACTCACTCTTTGACAGATGTCACATTTTTTTACATACGTTCTTGCATCAAGAAATAGAGTTGGCCACCAAAAGCCAGAATACAAAATGAGTTTGGCTGTTCTATCACTAGAAAAGTGTCCTCCTGCCGCTCCACAGTGTGCCATTTCCAACATCTCCAAATACTTTTTTTCAGGAACACATATTCTTAAATAACCATCCATTCCTTTTTTGTATAATTGTTCTCCTATGAGTTGATATTCTTCAGAAATTTCTTGTAAATTTCTTGAATCTGTACCAGCTATAAGTTGCTTCCCTTTCTCCTTTTTCCTTAATTCTTCAACAATGTTTTCAGTCCACTCAGGATTTTTGTTAAACCAATATAGAGTTATTAATTCTGAATTCTGCAAATCTTGACATTCTTGACATTTAGCAACATATCTTTCCACATCTTGAATTTTATTTGGCCAGTGTACTCCCATCCTGGCAAGATTGCTTAAAGTGACTATTTTGGAAGCATGAGTACATGGGTTCCAGCAATGAGCTCTTTTTACATATTCATGTTGCTCCTCTTCTGGGGTACAGTATTCCAGTACACCTGACTGATTGAGGTGATACAAATGCCCAGCTAGCAACATAAAATTCCTGCTTTGTAACACCAAATGTGTGTTATTTGCTAATGACTTACAAGGTCCCATGGTTAACAAAGGAACCAATGATATGGACCATTCAGGAACACTTTCTACTTTGAACAGGTATGTATCTGGCAGGTCATCATCTAAGGGTGAACTAGGTTCTTTGGACTGAATTCTAGACAAATGATCTGCTCTTAAATGTGTTTTGCCTTGTCTAACCACCACCTCAAATTCAAATTCCATTAGTAAAAGAAACCATCTAACTATTCTTCCTGTATGACATGGTTTATTTACTAAATAAAGTAAAGCTTGGTGATCCACAAAGAACTTAAACTTGTTGGCCAGTAGGTAATGTCTGTATTTTTTAATAGCAAATATCATTCCCAACCCTTCTCTCTCAGTGGTTGTATAGTTCTTTTCTGCAATGCTCAATTGTCTACTAGCATATGCTACTGGGAAATCTAATTTACTTCCTTCTATAGGTTGCGCCAACACACATCCCAAAGCATAATTTGAAGCATCTACATGCACATGAAATATTTTATCCCACTGAGGTGTTTTTAGAATTGGGGCTGTCACCAAACAAGTTTTCAATGTTTCAAAGGCTTGGCCACATTCTTTATTCCACTCGAACTTTGTGATGAGGGCATATAAGGGTTTAGATATATCTGCAAATTTGTGAACAAATTTCCTATAGTACCCACAATGTCCCATAAAAGTTTGGAGTTCCTTCACATTCGTAGGTCTTGGAAGCTCTATTATAGCTTTTATCTTCTTCTCATCAGTAGAAATTCCATTTTTTGAAACTATGTGACCCAACATTCTTCCTTGTCTTACATAGAATACACACTTTTTAGGATTTAAGCATACTCTGTATGTCCTGCATTTCCTGAATATTCTTTCTAAATCTTGTAAATGATCTTGTCTTTTCAAAGAGAAAGTGCATAGATCATCTACATAGATTTCCATCACATTTCTCAGGAATTCTTTGAAGATATGACACATCAATCTTTGAAAAGTTGCTGGGGCATTGGTCAATCCAAAGGGCATAACCCTAAAAGCATAAATCCCCCATTCTGTAGAAAAGGCAGTCTTATGTTGGTCCTCCAAGGCTATAGGTACTTGATTGTATCCTGAGAAACCATCTAGAAAGCTATAAACTTCCTTTCCTGCAACTCTCTCAAGAAGATGATCTGTTATTGGCAATGGATAATTATCCCTTATAGTTGCTGCATTCACTTTTTTCAAGTTAATGCATACCCTAAGTTTTCCGTTCTTTTTTGGTACCACAACTATGGGTGATATCCATTCAGTATACTCAATTTCATAAATGAAGTTAGCAGCCAACAACTTGTCAATTTCTTCCTTTATCTTGGCAGAGTATTTATCATTGAATGTATAATGTCTCTGTTTACTAGGCTTTGCATCTGGAGTCATAGGAATTTTGTGCTCACAGATTTTTGGATCAATTCCTTTTAAATCTTTATAACTGTAAGCAAATACATCCCTATAATTCCTTGCTAGGTTCCTTAGTGCTTCTTCTTCCTCTATGGTCATATCATCAGCTATTACAATATGTCTTTCCTCTTCTTCTTCCTGAGTAATCATGATCTTTTTAGTTTGTTCTTCATTATCATAAGCTTCTCCTTTCTTTTTTTCTCTCCTTGGTTTCATCTTTAGAAGTAGTCTGTCTTCTACTTCATAGGTTTTAAAATTTGCTGGTACATCAAAGTATTGATCCTTGTTTATTTCCTTCTCTTTCTTCTCAATTTCTTGTTCCTTTCCCATTTCTATGTGTTTATGTTCCTTGTATTTGCCTGAGATTTTATCTTTGATTGCATCTTCCGCTTTTACTATCTCCAAATATTTTGTTTTTCCTTTTTTTAATACCATTTCTGAATCTTGATCCTCCTCTGTTTTTGAGACACTTATCATGTTTATACTAATATGAAAAATATCAAACCCTTCTTCATTTTGAAATTCCACTCCTACATACTCCTCATTGGCTATGTCCATGGTAGCCAAAATTTGGTTCCAACCGTAGGGCTCAAACTCTTCATCCTTAAATTGTTGTGGCACATAACTTTCATCTTGCACTTTTCTTCCTTCCTCACAATCTTCTCTTTTCAGTCTTCTTTTTCTATTGGTGAGGTTTCTTATTATGTTACACTTCCATATTGCTGATTCACTCTCTTCCTGATCTTCCAACTCTGATTCTTCGCTTTCTTCTTGATTTTGATGTATTTTGTACCATTCTTGAGGAGATATATCACAGTAGTGCCCATTTCTTAAGTTCACTCTTGTTATTCTTCCTTTGCTTTGGAGATATAAGCAATCATTACCCCAATCCTGCACAATTTGCATTTGTCTCATGAAAGGCCTTCCTAGGATGATTTCATATGAGGTGGATTGTGGAAATTCTACTATGGCAAAAGTATGTTCTATTTCTGTTCCACATATATCCACAATTACTTTTTCCCAAATACCTAGGGGTTTTTCTATATGCCCATCTGCAAGTTGCAATCTCATCTTAGTGGGTAGTAATTCATTGCTTCCCCATTTCTCCCAAGTTTGTTTAGTCATTATGGCCACTCCTGATCCACTATCCAAAATGGCTTTAGCAAAGTTTTTTCCATATTGTATTTTTAGGGTTGAATTTCCTTCTTCCCCTTCACAATACCCTCCAATTTTATCAATAGGAATATACCATAATTCCTCTAATTCTTGTAATGGTGAATGAAGGTTTCCAGGTATTGTTTCCCCTTTGTTCATTTTGTTTTGTAAATGAGGATTTTGTTTCAACAATTCTTCCCATGTTGTGTGACATGTAATGCTACATTGTTCATCTATAATCATCTGGAATGTTATTTGTGGATTTTCTTTTTTGTTAGCACTTTCCCGTGTTTTCGTTTTCTCAAGTTGTTCAACTGTTCTCTGCGAGCTACTTCCTTCCCCCATTCTGAGTTGTACTTCCTGAATGATTTGTTTGCACTTTTGCATCCTTTCATGTTCTAACTCTGGTATGGGATAGGCCACTGCATGATCTGTAGGGCTTGGTCCTTCTTGAATCCTTCCCTTATATGCTTTGATTAGGGTGTCTAGACTTTGAGAACTTCCTATTTCAGGCTGATTTTGTGTCTTTTCAGAAGAAGTACTTTTGGCCTGATCCTGATTGTCTTCTTCCAAATTTTTGCCCATGCTTCTCTTCTTTTCCCATTTCCCTTTTTGTCTATTTCTCTTCACCTTTGAGGTTGAACCTTCATTTTGTTCCTTAATTGTTCCTTGTTGCTTGGCTTGAGCCCTTGTTATGATATTTATTCCTACTTGGTCATTTTCACTCAATTCTTCTTGTTCCATAATGTTAACTGTTTTTAAAGGTATGTTATTAGGTGTGTTCTGTTGTTTTTGGGGATTCTTTGGGCAATCTTTTATCAAATGTTCTCTGCCACAATCCTTACAGTAGGCTCCCTCTATTCTTAATGTAGGAGGTTGCAGACAGTCTCTAATGAAATGCTCTCCCCCACACCTATAACATGTTATCTTTGGTCCCCCTTTGAATTGAGGTTTTTGGTTGGACATGTAATTGTTGGTAATATACATGAATGTTGTTGTGTCCATTTCAATTTTCCCATTTCCCAAGTCTAGGGCTTTTAACTCAGGTTCTCTTGTTTCATATTCTTCCCAATCTTCCTGATATCCCTCACTCCAGTGATATTCTTCCTTATATGGTGATCTTAGTCTTGAATTCCCATCCTCTATTGGTGTATACTTGATTGGTACCACGTTAGTTGGTATAGGAGGTTGTTGTCCAAGCACGGGTCTTGGTTGTTCAGTATAGCCTGATTCCCTTTGAGCCATATAATCTCTTTCCTTGATGGGTTGTTTGTTATAGAAGCATTCCTCCCTGGTGTGGTTTGTCCATTTTCTCTCTAGTGTACAGTACTTAAGTGTCTTCCTATCCTGTAAGTGTGGTGGCTTCTGATATGGGCATTGTTGTGCCAGATGATTTTCTCCACAAATGTAACATTTTTTATTTGTGTTTATCCTAGAGTTTATCAGGTTAGTTTTAGTGCTTACCTCTAGGGCTTTAGCAATAGCCTGAGCCAACTCTTCTGCTGGAGGAATTTTGTCTTCATATGATCTCGGTTGATCAAATGCTAACAGATCTTGACCTCTGTTGTCCTCCAAATCTATTGCTTCCTTTACACAGGCTGCTAAATCAGGACATCTTCTATAATACACTAGGGTTCTTAGTTGGGCACTTCTCAGACCCTCAATGAATAAGGATACCTGTTTTGCCATAGAAGGTACTTCCTCTCTTGGGCATCTATCAATGTATTGTTTAAATCTTCTGGCTGCTTCTCTAACATTTTCATCCTTTTGTTGCTTGAAACTATGTATCAATGTGGCTGTGCTATGTTTTATCCCGATCTTAGAGAATTCCCCAATGAAGGCTTCTAAGAAAGATTCAATATCCTGGTACATTTCCTTTCTCAAAGGAATGAACCAAGATAAGGCTGGTCCTGTTAGGGTTAGACCAAATGCCTCAAATTGTATTTTGTAATCTTCTACCTCTTCAGCTCTGATCAATTGCCTAAATTCTGCCTAAATTCTGCAGCATGAGGATCTGAATAACCCTCATATTGGTTCTTCATACATTTGGCAACTTGATATGGTCTAAGCATTCTACCCTGAGGCTGCCAATGGGATCTTCTTCTGAGTGGGAAGTCATTATATCCTTCTGGTTCCTTGTCAAAGGGATTTGGGGAAATCTGTGTCCTCCTCCCATGTTGTTGTTCATTACCGGTATAGTTTTCATTTGGCCTAGGTATATTTGTCTGCTCCATGTTATGTTCCCAAGGTCCTTTGTCAGTACATTGCCCTAGATCATTTGAATTTTCTGGGTCTTGAGAGAATATGTACACACATCCTTGCCTATCTTCATATCTCCCATCTTTGAATTGAGCTACAGGAGTTATATTCAGGGGAACTTCTAAATTTCTCAATCTAATGAGAAATTTATGCATTCCATCCTGATATACATAGGTTCCAAACCTATTTGTATACATGTACTTGAGGATGTTTCGAAAATCCCCAGTTTCCATAGGCTCATTTGTTTCATTTATGTTTTCCATGTTGTTTTCCTGCCCTAAACTTCTTTTTTGACCTTTGCCTTTTACTGTTTCTGTCTCCTTCCTTGTTAGGTCTTGTTTAGAAAGTTTGTTTCCAGATCTAAGTATCATTCAATTAATTTTTCCACGATTTTCTGATTTTTTTTTTTTCACGATTTTGTGGTCAAAATCGTGTTTTTCCACGATTTTCTGCCTAAAGTATTGATTTTCACAATTTTGTGACTATTTTTGTAATTTTCACGATTTTGTGATCAAAATCATGTTTTTCACGACTTTGAGTGAAAATCGTGTTTTTCACGATTTTGAGTGAAAATCGTGTTTTTTCACGATTTTGTGTGAAAATCGTGTTTTTCACGATTTTGAGTGAAAATCGTGTTTTTCACGATTTTGTGTGAAAATCGTGTTTTTTCACGATTTTGTGTGAAAATCGTTTTTTTCACGATTTTGTGTGAAAATCGTGTTTTTCACGATTTTGAGCAAAAATCGTGTTTTTCACGATTTTGAGTGAAAATCGTGTTTTTCACGATTTTGAGTGAAAATCGTGTTTTTCACGATTTTGTTCCCAGACAATCGTGATTGCTCACAGATTTGTTAAAAACACGATTTTCTTATGAAAATCGCGTTCTGGGAATCGCGATGTTGTCCTTTATCGATCAGAATCGTGATTTTGTGTGTGATTTACAGAATCGCGATTCTGAGTAATTTTTTGAATTTTACAAGTTTTGATTTTTCAGAGCTTTCTTTCTACACTAGAATCGCCTTACTGAAATTTTGACATGCAATGAAACATTCAAATGCAAATTTAAGGTTTTCCTACCAAAAAACTCAAAATACAGAAAATCGCGATTCCGTGATTTTTAGTTCTTTCTCATTTCTTGGTGCTATGTGATCACTTAATGCAAAAATGTGTTTTCCAAATTAATGACAAAGTCTTTACCTTGCTTGCTTGGTGGAGAAGTCCTCAGAAATCCACTGTTTGCTGGAAGTCGCGATTTTGCTCTCTCTCTCTCTCACTCACTCTCACTCAAAATGAAATTTTCCTTCAATTCTAGGTTTTTATAGTGTCCAGAAAATCGCAATTTTGTGTGATTTCCAATTTTTCACCCTCTTTCACTTGTTCAATTTCACTTACTCAATCTTAATGATCTCCACTACACTTTCTTATCTCCAGTTACCCAAATATGCTAACAATTTCCAAAAATTTCCCTTTACAGGAAATCGCGATTTTGTGTAGAGAATCGTGTTTTTTGCAATTTTGAGTATTCTTTGTCCTTGTTTTATTTCAATACCTTCTCTTCTTTGTAATCCTCCAATATCCTGAATTATTGTACAAAAACCATGACCTTACTCAGAAAATCGCGATTTTGTACAGAAAGTCGTGTTTTTGCTTACTGTTGATTTTATGCCAATTTGAGTAGTCTCTTCTTCTTAATTACCTTTAATACCCTTTAACAACTTCAATTCAACAATCACTTGAAATGTTGCTCCAGAACCAACACTTTTTTCAGAAAATCGCGATTCTGTGCAGAGAATCGTGTTTTCTAATTTTCTGGTTTTTTTATCATTTTTTTTTTCTTCTACTTTTCCACAATCACTCTTGTCCACTACACCTCACTTCAGCTTCCTAACAAGAAAAGAAATTTGTTTGATTGTTTTTGATGAGTTTTATGAATTTGTTTGGTATTTTTGCCCTAAAAATAAAGGTGAACACTTTACTTAGGGTTTCTGGTTTTGGTGATCCACTGATCCCCTGATTCTTGATTGGTTATGAGTTTCTATGTCCTTAGCTATCACTAAAGTGCAAAAGAAAATTTCTCAAATGAAAATGTGTTATGGAAGGCAAACAATTTTTGCAAAGATAAACTCAATCACATCTTTCTTTTCAAAATGCAGAACAACTCAAGATTAATGCTTAGATTTGGTCAACAACTGAATCTTTTATACTTACTTCTAGCTACTTTAACTGTCCTTTCCTTAGTATCACCATGTTATCTTCCCAAAATCACCCATGGTGCCTAGTACTTGGGCAAAAAGAAATCTAGAAATGCAAGAATAGACTCAAGTTACCTCATCTTCAGCTTTCTTGGCTCAAATCTTCCATACACCTGCACTTTTACTTCAACAATATGATGAGCAACTATCAATTTACAAAGATTTCAGCACTTCCAATTCTACAAGATATCAATTGCTTTCTTTTTCCCCAAAGACAAACAATGACATCTACCTATTCATGTGCAAATTCCTTGATTGATGAGTTTTACCTTTTTCTTGTGTTGGTTACCATCATCAACAGAAGATCCAGCAAAGGTCCAACTTCAATGAAGTTTTTGGAATAGTCCCCGGCAACGGCGCCAAAAAATGTTTGTTATTGACTTTGGAGTTGTCCTCTCCAATCATGAAGTACAATAGAATCAACAAATCATCTTTATTTTGTCAATCCTGGGAATATCCATAAGACCACAGCCCCTTCTAGATGATAGATTCATAGAAATAAGAGATTGATGGCTGGAATTCTGAGAAAATGAAAATGAAGAGGAAATATCTAGGGTTTACCTTATCTAGAGCAAATCTTCATCATTTTCTATGATCTTTGTGTCTAATTCATGTTATTTTCTCATAAGAATACAATTATGAAATCAGAATTGGAAAATATCACCTGCATCACAGAGACGAGACAATCGCGATTCTGTACCAGTAGACGATTTTCACATTTCTGCATCATTCTTCAATTCTTCTTCACTCAATACATCAGTAATCATCTCTCTTCATACATCTTACTCAGCATTACACAAATGAAACTCACAAATCTCCATGACTAAGCAAGAAATAAGATCTCACATCAATAGAAACACACATAACAGCAGAAAACACGATTTCAGCAGAAACTCTCTCTTCTCTATTGATAGCATGAGCAAATGACTAACCAACCTCTCCAAAATAGAGAAAATTGACTTATATACATTTTCAAGTGTCCTCTTTCACACTTGAATTTTGGTCCTTTCCTCTATTACTCTAAAAATATGCTATCTAAGAGTTTCCAAAAATTCTAGAAAAAATACATAAGATTCTATCCTACATAAGGAAGACTCTTCCTTATTTTTACAACAATTGCATCAATATTTCTACAAATTTCTATCATTTTACAATATTTTTCCTTCAAGAAAGGTTTCCAAAAATGCATCTTCCAACAGAAACCAGAGCTAAAATCTTAGAAATGGCATCACAGGAGGCTGAACCACGGGTGATGACCTCGAAACCACGATCAGTACTAGTAGATCCCACCCCCAAAAACCTTGACATGATGCTCAAAGCTTATCAAGCTAGGATACAAGAAGGACCATAGGTAGGAGAATCCAACAAGAACTACCCTAGAGCGGACTTAGAAATCGAGAGAACCAAGCTGTGAATGAAAATGGTAGGGTTAGCCCAGACAATGTTTGAGGTATCACAATACCTCAATTGGGAAGTTATGGCCAGGCTAAGCTACATTTTCAAGGATTACTAGAAACACTAGGGAAAATAGCATCTAACACAACAAAAGTCAGCTCTAGCACACAAACTAGCTTGGAGGAACCCTTGAAAACCACTCTATTCAAAGGGGCTAGGTCAAACGTAGAGAATCATCAAACGGGCTACATGGATTCACATGCCATCTTAAGAGAGATTCAAGAAGAAAGATGGAGGCAGGAACAAGAATCACGACCACCTATACTGGAGATCGATGACTTAGGAGAACAATTCCCTATAGATAACCCATCTATTTATGGAGATCAAGTGGACGATTGGCTCAGTGAGCACACTAGTTTTGAATCTAACTCTTTGCAAGAATTACCTCACTTCATAGGACCTTGGAAAGACCGATCAATTCAAGTGAAAGTCCCCACTATTCTAGTAAGGGGAGAGAACTTAGTTCTTCCTAGGAACACTGAAGCCATCAGAAACACCAAGGTTCAATGCCATTTGACTCTAGATGAGCTATTGAAGATCAAACCAGAACTATGGAAACATGTAGCAACTCAGTTCCCAGAGATAGCTACAATTTCTTCTAGACCAAGTGTATGAGGAAAGGTACCTGAAATACCCCTAGACAAAGTGGGAGATGCGAGTGAAGGAGAGGAAGGTAACACTTATTTACCTATTACTTACAAAGGTTATACTACCAAAGCCATCCTAGACACGGGTGCAGAAGTAGCTATTGCAACCACTTCTTTGTGGAAGCGTTGGAAACTAGCCCTTAGACCTACTAGGATGAAGTTGCAGATGGCAGACGGACATATAGAAAGACCCTTAGGATTATTGGAAGGCATTAACTTGTCCACTTGTTGAGTAGAATTTGATCACACCTTTGCGATTTGTGATTTTGGGAAGAATCAAGCATATGAGATGCTTCTAGGTAGACCTTCCATGTGATAATTACAAGTGGTACAAGATTGGGGAACCAACTCTTTGTACTTACAACACCTAGGAGTGACCACAAAAGTGAACTTCACATACTATTCACATAGAGATGTACCACCCTTGCAATGGAATATTGTACATAGGAACCAAGATGAGAAGGAATCGGTACATTTGTTAACATCATATCCATCATGGTTGCATGAGGATACACACCTTTGGATGTGTAAAATTTCTGCAAAGGAAGAGGAGTGAGTGACAACAAGAATGTCATGAATAGGACACACCTCTAGACCCATTGGGGACCCAACGTATGTGTGATTAGTGTTCCCAGACGAGGAATTGGAACCCTATGGCTAGGCAGAGATTCTTGCGACTATGGATATAGCAATTAATGAAGAACAATGGACCCCCCATTGTGATGAAGAAGGCTATGATATATCCATCTTCACTGTAAACCTTGTAGGGGAAGAAACAAAAGAGAAAAGTTTGAAGGTGAGATCTCAAAAAGGATTAAGCAAGTGAACGAGGAAGAATGGGAAGTAGACTCAGATAAACCCAAATGTTCATCGGGAGAGGAGTTTATAGGTTGGTTAGAATCCATGTCCCCAGACCTCACCATCCCTAGGAAGGAAAAGGATAATTCAAGCCCTAGTCAATGAAATCAAAAGATGAGAAAGGAAAAAAACATGAAACCAAAGGAAGAGGAACCATTGATGGAAGTGCTAGAAAATTTTAGAAAATACATAGTGGAAGAACGAAAAATCATGATAAGAATGCCAAAAAGAGAAAAAAAATTGGGAGAGGCTTATGATAATAAGGAGACCACAAAGAAAGTTGTAGTAGCAATCGAGGGTGGAGAAGAACGATGCACGTACATAGGACATGAGTTAACTGACAAAGAGGAAGAAAGTCTGATTGCTCTACTGAAAAGGTATAGGGATGTGTTTGCATGGAGTTACAAGGACTTGAAAGGGGTAGATCGAGATATATGTTCTCGTAGGATAACCATGACCGTCAAGGCTGAACCCACCAAGCAAAAGCCCTATACGTATAATGACAATTATGCATTGAAGATCAAGGGAGAAATAGATAGACTCATAGAAGCCGGATTCATTTACAAGATAGAACACACCGAATGGGTGTCACCCATCGTAGTTGTGCCTAAGAAGAATGGTAAGCTAAGAGCGTGCATCAACTTAAAGAAAGTCAATGTTGCTATCATCACGAACAGTTAGCCTTCGCCGATTACAGAACACCTGTTGGAAAGAGTCGCGGGCAAGGAAGTGTATAGCTTCCTTGATGGGTTTTCAGGCTATAACCAAGTCGCCATTGCCCCTGAGGATCAACACAAGATGGCCTTTGCCACTAAATGGGGTATCTTTGCATTTCGTGTGATGCCATTTGGGCTCACCAATGCACCTGCAACTTTCCAAAGGTTGATGTGCCATGTGTTCAATAATTTCTGAGAAAGAATCTAGAAGTGTATGTAGATGATCTATGTGCTCACTCAGTGCTTAGACCACATAAGATCCTTGAGCTTGAACACATCTTCGATACGTGTCAGGAATATCAAGTCTGTTTAAGCCCTAAAAAGTGTGTTTTCATGGTAAGGCAAGGTAAGATACTTGGTCATATAGTTTCAAAAAATGGAATTTCCATGGATGAAGATAAGGTACACGTAATCAATGAATTACCCAGGCCAAAGAACATAAAGGAAGTACAAGGCAATTGGAACGCATTAGGTGCATATATAGGACTAGGCCGATTAGAAACCCCATGCATAGGAGAGGTCAAGCTACCAATCTCCATTGAGGATATGACCTTGATAGTGAAACTTTTGGTTTGCCATGATGACAACCTAATAGAACCTATGATCCTAGGCCACGAATGGTTATTCCACAACTCGGTGAACTTAAATCTTCACAAAAGTGTGCTCCAGTTGGAATTTGCAGGACAATGTCATGAGCCACCACGCAGAGGTCCATGAAGAGAGGTGTTGGACGTAATAGAAGCCCCCCTAGCTGTGTATGGCCTCCATCCAACTTTGTGTGGATTAACTCGCCCTACCAAATAGAAGTAGGAAATACTACCCATCTAGGAGGTGAGATCAAGCAAGTAGACCAGACCCAAACAAATATGGCGGCATAAGGCTCAGCCTCCCGTTGGGTGTAAACTGTCACACACTCCAAGTAAGCCCTATAGAACCCCATGAACTCCTCAATTAGGTAGTTACACAGGAGAAGGATCAGGAACCTCCATCCGATCACCCTCGCTAACATGGTGTTCATCGAGATCTATGGCATGGAATGCCTCATTCCCTAAGGAGCTCGACACATTAGTAGTGGATCTTGTTGGTGCAAATAGCAAGCCTAAACATTTGGCTAGAGTTTATGTACAAATGAAGCTCCATGGAAACCATTGCTAGGAAGCTTTTATCTTTTACCATTTGTAAAAGTCAATTTGACTTGGAAGAATATTTGTAATCACCACTAAACTCATGGAGTTTGTTAGTTGGAAAAATCATGACTCTACTTGAGAGAATATCTCCTAGATTGGAGGACCACTTTTAGTGAGAGCCAATGGAGAATTCAAATTCAAATTTCAAATGTATCATCTATAAAAGATGACTAAAAAACTCGCGGCTATGTGACTCCATTTTTGAGTTCTCCTTGACCACATTGTAAGAGAGTAAGGCATACATCATAGCCTATACTACTCATCATCATTAGGCCTTGATTATCATGCCTATGGTCTTGTACAACATTGTGTTCTAATACAATAGATCAATACTTCCCATCTATGGTCTCTATGTAATAGTTACTCAGAATAGTCATTTTGTATTGCTTATATCTCAGTCATTCCTTCACCATTTTCAATGTTCTATAGCTTTTTGGAATCCCTAAGTCCTTTACATGCTCACAAATTTTGAAGATAATCCATTTAGCCAATTTGGAGAAAAGCGTGTCGAATTACCTACTCGTCAAACTCTACAGAGGTCCTAAAAAATTGGGGTTAATGATTTGATTGCTAAATTGATTGCTCTATGTATAGTGCATCATTTTAAGTGATTCCACTTGGAATCATTAGCACATACAGCTAATCTGATAGTTCCAAAAGGATTTTTTCTAATTCCTACTATACTAGAAGCACTAAGCATAACAAGCAGCAGGTGTGTGAACAAAAATAGAATGTTTTCATTGATCCTTCAACTTGGAAGTAGTCTGTTTGGGTTCAAACATTTCTCACATCATTTCCAAAGTAAATAGGCACTTTTTTAGTGTCATTGGAAAGCTAAAAGGGCCTACAATGCAACTCTGAAGCAAGAAGGGGCTAGTACAAAGCAAGATTTGGTAGTACCTACTCATTTCTTGAAGTATCCATCCATCTTTCCCAACAATGGTATCAGAGCAAAGCTAAGGTAAAATGGGAGATGGTTTTCCTTCTTTCATTGATAAACTGGATAGGAACAACTATCAAGGATGGTCCTTGAGGATGAAGACATACTTGCAAGGAAGGAGCCTCTATGGATACATCTCAAGAGATGAGGAGATGCCCATATTCAGAAGCAAAGGGCAACCTACAAGAGAGGAGCATGAAAGACTCAACACATGGTGTGCCAAGGATGCATTAGCAAGGTCTTACTTACTAACTCAATTTCTGATTTTCTTCTTCCACACATTAGGAACTATAAGACATCCCAAGAGACTTGGGAAACATTGTCTTCATATTTCTCTTCCAACACAAGGGCTAAGAAGAACCAATTGTGGATTGAGTTTACCACTCAAAGAAAGCAACCCAAGCAAGGCATCTTAAAGTATGTGACCAAAGTCAAAGATGTAGCTGATCAATTGGAAAGTATAGGAGAAGAAATTGAAGAGGAGCAGATTTTAAGACAAGTAATCAATGGTATTAAAGCTGATGAAAAATGGGAAAGTTTCACAACTACCATGGACTTGTACATGGACATGCAGATTCCAGATCTTACCACACTCATGGGGAAACTCTTTACCCATGAAGCCAAGCTCAACAAGAATGGAGATTCATCAAGAGGTAATAGCTCTTTTGCCCTATACAATGATAAAAGTAAGTCTAAAGAGAAAGGAAAAAACAAGAAGATTGAGGATGAAGCAACTACCTCCCAAGCCAACTATTCAGGGAGAGGTAGAACCTCAAGGGGAAGGGGCAGAGGAGGTAAGAAAGGTAGGGGGAGACCTTATAACTCCTCAACATGTAATATTTGTGAATTGTCAAATCATACTACAGATGAGTGTTACAGGAACTTCAAGAATCAGAGAAGTAGAGGATATCAAAGAGGTGGATACACACAATCAAGAGGAAGATTCAATCACCATCAAGGATACAATAACAACTACAACAAAAACTACAATAGCAACTACAAAGGAGGCTATAGATCAAGGAAAGATTACAACAACTACACAGAGGAGCAAGATGATTCTCTTTTGATTATGAATATGAATTCAAAACCAGGTATAAATGATGACTATCTCTTCTACATTGACTCAGGATGCTCAAACCATGTGGCAGGCAATGTAGCTCTTCTCTTTGACCTTGAGGAACCAAAGGGTAAGCATCTGGTACAAATAGGTGATGACACCAAGCACTCAGTGATTAAAGTAGGAAATGTTAAGACTTCTGATGGAAATAGAAATCTCTTGAGCAGGGTTCTATATGTATGTACAATTACCAAGAATTTGATGAGTGTTGGACAGATTGTGGAAAAGGGTTTGCAAGTTAGATTCAACCAATATAGAGCATTTGTGAAGGATCCCCAACATGGATTCAAGAGAATTGCCAAAGGAGAAAAGGTGGGTAGATTATTGACTTTTGAACTTGAAGATACAAGGAATATTGCACTTTATAGCTACAAAGACCAAACACTATCAGAGCTTGAAATTTGGCATAAGAGATTAGGGCATGTTGGTGAAAGAACCTTAAAAAAATATGTAGAGATCAATGTGTGCTTGGGATACCTAATGTATCCAAGCAACACATGATTTATAAATGTGGTGCTTGTTAGTTTGGAAAATCTCATAGGTTACCAATTCTCAAGGAAAGGCTACATGCATGAGGACTACCTAGAGCTTGTCCATATAGATGTATGGGGACCAAGTAAGGATCCCTCAATTTTTGGATCAAGGTATTATGTATCTTCCATTGATGACTTCACTAGGTGGACTATCTTATATTTTATGAAGTACAAAGATGAAGTATTCAATTGTTTTAAAAAGTATCTTGCACTTGTTGAGAACCAAATAGGGAGAAGTCTAAAGAGACTAAGGTCAGATGATGAAGGTGAGTACTTCTCAAATGACAGAGGAATCAAGAGAGAAATTACAACGAGGTATACCCCTGAGCAAAATGGGGTAGTAGAGAGGAGAAATAGACTAATTGTTGAAACAACAGGTCAATGTTAAATGAGAAAAAATTACCTAATTACTTGTGGGTAGAGAGTGTATCTACTGCCACTTATCTTGTAAACAGGTTTCCATCCAAATCTCTTGATGGGATGACCCCATATGAAGCATGGCATGGTAGAAGACCTTCACTTGATCATTGCAAGATCTTTGGATGTGTTGCTGATGTGCATATCCCTTCTCAAATAAGAGGTAAGCTAGAACCTAAGGCAGAGAAGTGCATCTTCATAGGGTATGACTTGAATAAAAAAGGATACAAGTTCTACGATCCTTCCAACAAAGGATTCATGGTCAGTAGAGATGTTGTCTTTGATGAGAATGACTCTTGGTTTGAAAGTCAATGCAAGATAGTAAAACTACCTTATGAATTGGAAGAGGAGTTTCCAAGCCTCACTAAGGAGGAGCCTAATCAGGTTGAAGACATCAACTCAGATGATAAGGACATCATCAACTTATAAGAATTCATTCATGGAAATCCAAAGGCAAAGTCAAGATGAAGAAGTTGGAGGACATACCTGAATCATCCAACCAAGCAATCAGAAGATCACAAAGGGAGAGCAAGAAGCCTATCAGATATGGGTATGACACTTCCTTAGTTACTAAGCACTTTGTTTATTTTGCAAAAGACTTTTCATTTGAAGAGTCATCATCATTGAAGAGGCAAAGACCAAGATAGAATGGAAGGAAGCTATGGATGAGGATATTGAAGCACTCAAGGAGAATGACACTTGGGAGCTAGTAGCGAAGAAGGAGTCTATGAAGGTAATTGGTTCTAGATGGATCTATAAGATCAAGAGGAATTATGATGGATCAATAAGCAGGTACAAAGCTAGACTTGTGGCTAGGGGTTTTGCACAAACCCAAGGAGTTGATTATGAAGAAATCTTCTCACCTATGGCAAAAATGCCAACCATCAGGGTATTGGTAAGTGTGGCTGCATCAAAGAATTGGAACATGTATCAATTGGATGTAAAAAATGCATTTCTAAATGGCTGGATTTCAGAGGAGGTGTACATGTCTCAACCTCCTTGCTATGAGGATCCAAGCAAGGTACCATATGTATGTAAATTGAACAAAGCTTTTTATGGATTGAAGCAGGCACCTAGGGCATGGAACCATAGGTTGACTACATACCTTCAGGATCAAGGATTCATCATGAATAAAGTAGATACTTCTCTATTTTGTTAAGTGGAGTAATTCAGTGGTAATATACCTATGTGTATATGTTGATGATATCATACTCATAGGTAATGATGCCAATGGCATCAAGCAGATTAAAAATCAAATGATGTAGGAGCTCAAAATTAGTGACCTTGGATCACTAAAATATTTTCTTGGACTTGAGCTAGTTTATACTAACTCAGGAATTTACATTACTCAGAGAAAGTATATACAGGACATGTTAAAGAAGTTTGAGTTGCAAGATGCCAAGGTAGCAAGTACTCCAATGGAGGTAAACCAAAAGTTAAGTGCTCATGAAGATGATTTGCTTGAGAATATTGCAAGTTAACAAAGCATAGTTGGAAGCTTGAGCTATGCTACATTGAGAAGGATTGATATTGCTTATGGAGTAAGTGTTTTAAGTCAGTTTATGCACAAACCTAGGGCAACTCACTTGGAAGCTGCCAAGAGGATTTTGAAGTACCTTAAGGGCACTCAAAATCAAGGATTGTATTTTCCTTATACCTCAAACTTGGACATCAAGATATATTTAGATGCAGATTGGGCAGGATGCAAAGATGATAGAAGGAGTACCGCAGGTTACCTATCATTTGCAGGAGATAAACCTATATCATGGTCTTCTAAGAAGCGACCTACTGTTGCTTTATCTTCTACAGAGGAGTATAGAGGATTTGCCAATGCTACTCAAGAGGCCATATGGATTAGACTATTATATACAGATTTGGGTTTGCATACTACATCTCCAATGATTTTTGGAGATAATACAAGCTCACTACATCTTGCAAAAAATCCTATTTATTATCCTAGGACTAAGCATATAGAGTTTCACTATCATTATGTGAGAGAGAAACTATTAAGCAAGGCAATTCAATTGGCATATGTATCAACTAATATGCAATGTGCAGACTTATTGACTAAAGCATTGGATGGTACAAAACTTTGCAGGTTTAAGTCTATGACTGGATTGCAAGACATTCAAAAAGATTGAAGAAGAAGACCAAGACAAAATGTTTGGCTTGAGGGGGAGCTATTGGTGCAAATAGCAAGCCTGCACATTTGGCTAGAGTTTATGTACAAATGAAGCTCCATGGAAACCATTGCTAGAAAGCTTTATCTTTTATAAAAGTCAATTTGACTTGGAAGAATATTTGTACTCACCACTAAAATCGTGGAGTTTGTTAGTTGGAAAAATTGCGACTCTACTTGAGAGAATATCTCCTAGATTGGAGGACCACTTTTTAGTGAGAGTCAATGGAGAATTTAAATTCAAATTTCAAATGTATCATCTATAAAAGATGACTAAAAAACTTGTGGCTGTGTGACTCCATTTCCAAGTTCTCCTTGACCACATTGTAAGAGAGTAAGGCATACATCATAGCCTATACTACTCATCATCATTAGACCTTGATTATCATGCCTATGGTCTTGTACAACATTGTGTTGTAATACAATAGATCAATACTTCTCATCTATGCTCTCTGTGTCATAGTTACTCAAAATAGTCATTTTGTATTGCTTATATCTCATTCATTCCTTCACAATTTTCAATGTTCTATAGCTTCTTGGAATCATCTCTAAGTCCTCTACATGCTCACAAATTTTGAAGATAATCCATTTAGCCAATCTGGAGAAAAATGCATCGAAGTACCTACTGTTCAAACTCTATAGAGGTCCAAAAAAATCGAGGGTAATGATTTGATTGCTAAATTGATTGCTCTATGTATAGTGCATGATTTTAAGTGGTTATACTTGGAATCATTAGCGCATTAAGCTAATTTGATATCTCCAAAAGGAAGTTTTCTAATTTCTACCGTACTGGAAGCACTGAGCATAACAAGCAGTAGGTGTGTGAATAAAAATAGAAGGTTTTCATTGATCCTTCAACTTGGAAGTATTTTGTTTTGGTTCAATCATTTCTCACATCATTTCCAAAGTACATAGGCACTTGTTTAGTGTCATTGGAAAGCTAAAAGGGCCTACAACTTAACTCTGAAGCAAGAAGGGGCTGGTACAAAGTACCTACTCATTTCTTGAAGTATCCATCCATCTTTCCCAACAGATCTCCCTTCTTTCCCAAAACAGAGTGTGGATATGACCTCTCACCCTTGACGGATAGCACAGCCTCATCACCCACATACTCAAAGGAGCAGCACATTAGAGTGGCCCTTTAGACAGTCTATTACGACATTCCCACAACCAAGGTGGATATGCAAAGCTACAGTGTCTAGTAAGTCAAACACTCCATATCTTCACCATTCCTCTCAACTTCAATCGGGGCAATATATTTGACAGATTTGGGTGCCCAAGACTTTGGTGATAGCTCAGTCCAAGTCTTGCCAGATATGGATACCCAAGAAGTGTGTAGCTTACGCTTCAACTTTAGTCCGCTCGATGAAAATCTTCTCTATGAGTCATAGGACACCCTACACACCCTCGTTTGTAGATTCCACTTCATCTCTTCTGCCCCCCATGTTGTACAGAAATGGATTCCCAAAACTTCACTAATCACGACCGCTCTCAACCAAGCCCATCCGGACCGTCAACTTAGTGAGGCTAAACACTTATTGACCACTCCACTCATATCCAACTCGACAAACTTAGATTACCACCATCCTTGTAACCTACACTAACTTTGTAGGCAATGTTCATTAGTATTCAATTGTGAAGACACACACCTCACACACTACCACTCATAGTCAAATCATGCACTTCTCACATTCACCTCACACATCGTTAAAACCATGCACACTGCACAGGATGCATGTTGGTGGTGGAAAGGAATGGAGGTCTCATCTTCTTGGGATCTTAATTATTTTCCATGAATGATGTGTTTTCCTCTCCACTCTAGCTTAGGTGCATTCACAAGCTTTCATCATGCAAGCGGAAAGTTCCACCAGCATAGGGCTCGGATGACCTATAGTTGACTTCTCAGCTCTTCCATTAGAGAGCTTGTTAAAAGTGATACCACCCGAGTTCCAAGGTTTCACATGAACCATGTCCATTGAAGATCCTCCTCGGCGAAAGATAGAAAAGGTAAGAAACATGGTGCATTGGTTCCAAGGGCTCGCCGAACCACTAGTGAAGCCCTTGGAACCAAGGCATTGAGTACACTTTTACCCACATCTGTGAAATCGAGCAAGGATGATTGCCCCAAATTAGATGAGGAAAAGGAATTCATGGCCAAAATTCCCTATGAGTCTGTTGTTGGTACTCTCATGTATGCTATGGTAGCTACGAGACCAGACATGGCATTCGTAGTGGGAGTTGTGAGCAGATATATGTCTAATCCTGGCAAGAAACATTGGGAAGAAGTCAAGATGATTTTAAGATATCTAAGTGGCACTAAGGACAAGTGTCTATGCTTAGGTAGAGGGAAAGCATCCATTATTGGTTACACAGATTTTGACTATGCTAGTTGTGTAGACAATCATAAGTTACATCAAGGTACATTTTTCATTTTGTTGGAGGTGCTATCTCTTGGAGATCTCGTCTTCAAGAATGTACAACTGTTTCCACCACACAAACAGAGTATGTTGCAGCAAGTGAGGCATTTAAGGAAGGGTTGTGGCTTCCTCATCTTGCTTATGATATAGGTTTACCTCAGCATGTACCTCGTTTGATTAGTGATAGTTAGAATGCCATTGCTTTGGCTAAGAATCTAGTCTATCATGCAAAGACCAAGCACATTGAGGTGAGGTATCACTTCATTCAAGATTGCTTAGCCACTGAGCGCATTATTCTTGAGAAGGTGCGGGATAATGCTGCAGATGCTTTGACTAAACCTCTACCACAAGATAGCTTTCGACACTGTTGTCACTTGATGGGGGTTACTTGATTCATGATCTTACACAGTCACTTGTATACTCTGTAACATGCCCATCAGGTGGGAGATATAGCTTGTATACTTATACTCAGGTATTCTTTATCATTCTTTATTTTTCTCCCATAGTTACTTTGGCCATATTGGCCTTTAGCGGGAGATTGTTACCGTTAGTGTCCATGTGAAAGGCCAAATGGCCACTGGACACTTCTTTGTATATGATCTTTGATAAAACATATAGTGTCCTGGTCAGTCACAGACTATAAGTTCAACCACATTTGTAAGACCTAAGAAGTCTGTCTTCATGCTCCCTGTGTATTGTGTTTTTTTGCGTATTCTATAGTCTCTGTGCGGAGTACCGTGTGCACCCTTAGGAGCTTCGTTTTCTTACTCTGAGGATATCTTCGTGGAGAGCACGAGGAGAGTACACTATGGTGCATCGCCATAGAACTACTTCACCCATTAGGAGTGTGATGGGCTAACTGTGTACCTAAGTCAAAAGTCTTAGGGACTTGTGCCAAAGAGACTAAATCTTATTTGCCCCACAAGTGTGTATAGTGGAGAATTGACACACGCTTATTTGTCAATCCGGTGAACTGACTTAGCCAATCATATGAGGATGTGGGCACACATGATGGAAATTGAAGTGGTTCAGCTTATATGCATGAGAAAAGACTAACCCACCTCTCTAACTCACTTAAATACTGAAAGTATCTGTCGTTATACCACTTACAATAGTTTTCACTAAATCAAGGATTTCTCCTAGCTCCGAACTCCAAATATGGTCAATAGTGGGTTTCTTTCAAATTTCTCAACGAGACGCATCTAATGTAGGTAGTTTCACTCGATTTTGACAACCGTGCTTCAAGTTATGACCAAAACAGTGAATGGTGGGAAACACCCAAAATCACTCCACAACTTCTACTAGCTCATACACACACTACAGTAGCTCAAAAATAGTGGGGACGGGTAGACAACATTCCTACACACACAATCCAAGCATTACACACACATAGAAGATCAAAGAGAAGATGAAAATCTACAAGAAAAAAGCCATTTCAAAAATCAGGAGCTCTCCTTCACAATGGCAAAAAGTGTCTATAAAGAGTCACCAAGTGACTTATATACATGTGCCCTAAAAATGGTCCTTTTACACAAGTGACCGGCCCTTTATTAACTAATCTCCATTTTCCTACTATTTTACAAGAAATATATTACAATGATTTGGGATTATGCATCTAGAGGACTCCTCTAGTGCATTTACATGGCTTGAGGGAATTTCCTAAGACTTTGAAGAAGAAAAATATGCCCATTAATTTGAAAATTTTGGGGCTCCCCTTTCGTGTCTCTTTGCTCTGCAACACTCTCCTCCTCTTTGTCTTTGTCGTTCCTTGACAGGCTTTTGCATGTATTTTTGAATACATGCACCCAGTGGTCGAAGAAGCAACAAGGACTGTCAGACAATTGGTTATCTTATCCGAGGTATGTCCCTTGCTTCTGTTTGCCCCTTGGTATTCCGTATATCACAAATCTGGGTTGTTGTATTCAGTCGGGTTGCCACCCATGCCATCAGTGGCTAAGAATGTGATGTTCTTCTCTTCAACTTTTCAGCCTCTGCCTCTTTCTAGCTTTTGGTCTTCTAATTTGTCTTTATCTTCACACATCTGACCCTATTGTATTGCTTTGAGCCTGTTTATTTTTTGCCATCGCACGCTATCAGTGGGAGGATTATTACCTACCAAGGATTGTCTTGCACTTCTTCATGGATAATTCCTGGCCCTGGTCCGTCCTTCCCATGAAATGTCCTAGTTGTTATTGTTCTTTAATTACATTCCTCAGGAACAGGGTGTTTGGCATTTTTGCCTGATGCATGCCCCTGTGGGGCTTTGCGCAGAGGGCAGTTCTTTTGCTTTATAATCTTCATTCTTTACTAAGCAGTTTTGATCTTTGATTTTCTTCTTCTTATTTTCTTGCTTAATTCCCCTTCCACACGTCCCTCCTCTTGAACTCTGTCCTCCCCGACAGGCTTTTTGTGGTGACGTGAGTACCTTTGTATGGCAGCTTGCTCTTGTTGATTAAGCAAATTGGTGTGACATATCATGAATTCTTTCCATTGGCTTGACTTCACTCCATCCTCTGGTGCTTGTCAGTGATCCGCAAAGAAGCTTGTTTCATGAGCCACCAGTCTTGCATTAAGATTTGAAGTCATTTTTACAAAAATTTCGGAATCAATTTCAAAGAAGCCAGTAAAAAATGCTTCTTCAAAAGTCTACATATACGTGCTTGGCAAAAACATGAGCCGTGAATAAAATGCCATAAGAGTTAATCGGCTTGGGATAGTGGAAAGATAAAAAATAAGTGCTTCGGATCCCTGTGTAATGCCGATGAAGTTCAAAAAGGTATATTTGGCATGTTGGAAGACTTTAATAACTGTAAGTAGCATGCTAAAAATCTTATTAGTCATTTTGACTGCTACATCCGATACAGTCGCATATTGAGCAATCTAGAATTCCATGGTTTTCACCATGTATTCTTCCATTGGTAGATAATTATGTGGTGGACTTGGTAATAGTGGATAATTGAGCCATTGATTATTTATGGTACCTGTTGCAGAGCAGAGAAGCACAAAAGAAGAGCCCCAAAATTTTCAAATTAATGGGCATAATTTTTCTTCTTCAAAGTCTTAGGAAATTCCCTCAAGCCATGTAAATGCACTAGAGGAGTCCTCTAGTTGCATAATCCCAACTTATTGTAAACTATCCCTTGTAAATTAGTCACTTTTTAGGAATAAAGTGCCGGTCTCTTGTGTGAAAGGACCAAATTTAGGGCACATGTATATAAGTCACTTTGTGACTCTTTGTAGAGACTTTTTGCCATTGTGAAGAAGGAAAGCTCCTGAATTTCAAATTTGCCTCTTTCCTACAGATTTCCATCTTTTCTTTGATCTTCTATGTGTGTGTGATGCTTGGAATGTGTGTGTAAGACTGTTGTCTACCCATCCCCACTATTTTTGAGCTACTATAGTGTGTGTGTGAGAGCTTGTAGAAGTTGTGGAGTGAGTGTGGATGCTTCCCGCCATTCAGTATTTTGGTCATAGCTAGAAGCACGGTTGTCAGAATCGAGTGAGACCATTTAGAACAGATGCATCTCATCGAGAGCTTCAAAAGGAGTACCCTATTGACTATATTCGGAGTTCAGAGCTGGGAGAAATCCTCGATTTACTAAAAACTATTGTAAGTGGTATCGCGGCAGACACTTCCAGTATTTCAGTGAGGTAGAGAGGTGGATTAGTCTTTTCTCATACATGTAAGCTGAACTACTTCATTCTTCATCATGTGTGCACATGTCCTCATACGCTTGGTTAGGTCGTTTGATCGGATTGACAAATAAATGTGTGTCAATTTCCCACTATACGCACTTGTGTGGCAATTGGGGTTTAGTCTCATCGACACAAGCCCTTGAGTCAGGTACACACGTTTTTGGCACCGTTGCCGGGGAACACTCAACCAAGGTGCCTTCCTGATGGTTATAAATCGAGTGTGATGAAATCGTACTTGTAGAAGTGAACTCGTTAAGTGGCAAGTAGTCATCCACTTCAGCACTCGTTACTTCACACCCTAGAGGTGTGTGTAATGAGTCTTTAGGTTTAGGGTCAGTAGGAAGGGAGAGAAGGAAGAGTTAGGGTTAGGTTAGAAGGAGAGGAGAGGAGAAGAGAAGTGAAGTAGGAGTAGGCCAAGACCAAGAAAAATCTCAAAACATTTGCTAAGTTATTGTAATTTAGTTTCAGTCACCAAAAGTATAAAAGCCAAAAAAATTAGTTCATTTCTCAACTGTTCTGAAAAGCAGTATCGTGTGCGAGCAGCGATCGGTATCGTGGGCTTGGTATCGTGCTTTCCAGACTATCAAAGCTAGGTATTGAGCTCAAGGTGCAAGCAAGACATCACAAAGGTAAGAGTCCACTAGATTTCTTTGGCAAAAACACATTAAAAGTGCACCAAAACGTGATTAGTTGCGCAACCAGTATCGCGAGGAGGGACTGTGTGTTTTTTGAGCTTTCTTGAAAGAGACAGTAGGCTAGGAGTGAAGAGGGGTGAGAGAGGAGCATGGGGGTGCAAAAATTTTTTATTTTTGAGGTATTTTGGCTTGAGTATCACGGTCAGTTGAGTTTTGGGTATCGTGATACCAAAAATTCCCTTGTATCACGATACTCCCTGAAGTATCGTATCGTCGACTACCGGCCTTGGTATCGCAATACCACTCGTGGTATTGTATCGTCAGGTTGGTATCGCGATCGCATTCTACCAAAGTGGTATCGTATCGTGGTCCACTTTTGGTATGATATCACCCCGCTTCCCAGTATAGTATCGTGATACCACCATAGTATCGTATCATCCAAGCAGTGGTATTGTATCGCCACTTGCCTTGGTATCATATCATGTCGCCTGTTTAGTATCACGATACCATTCCAGTATCGTATCGTGCGGATTTGCGGTATCGTATCGCACAACTGTTGGTATCGTATCGTCCCCAGTCTTAGTTTAGTATCGCGATACCATACAAGGTATCGTATCGTCCCCTATGTCTAGTATCGTATCGGATCGTGCATCATTATCGTATCGTGCTGTCTTGTGGTGTCGTATCACGATACCATTGTGGTATCGTATCGTATAAGGGAATCAGTATCGTATCGTGTTTGTGGACAATATCGTATCGCCTTGGTTCCCAGGCATCGTATCGCGAGGTCACTTGGTATCGTATCGTTCCTTAACTTGGTATCGTATCGAGGGAAACCCTAATATTGTATGGTTGAATTTTTCAATATCGTATCGGCCAATTATTTGGTATCGTATCGTGGACTACGACAGTATCGTATCGCCTAGATTTCTGGTATTGTATCGTGGCCAAAGCAGTATGGCCCAGGGCAGTATCGTCTGGAGTGGTATCATCTAGAGCTTTTGAAGCAATTGTAGGGCAAACTTGAGGCATTTGAGGAGCCCCTTCAGGAGAGTTTTAGAGACCTAGAGAGTCTTAGGAAGGTGAATGAACTTGAGGTCAGGGAGAGTGCTAAGTAGCCGAAGAAGTGTCATATCTTCTGTAGGGAGTGCCGCTCAGGTCATTCACCACTCTGTCTATTCAGATACCTCTAGTGACTCAGAGGAGGAGATACCCATGGCTTCTGAAGATATGCAGGGTCCAGCTCCAAGTAGAAACTTCATGACCGCTGTAGAGGGAGAGTATCGTACCTCCTTACAATACGTTTCTACTAATGCCCAAGAGATCCCCATCTACCTGGATGGCTTAAACAGATCTGTGGCTAGGATGGTAACTTCCATGGGTGCCACGATTGTACCCAGACCTGCTGTTAAGTACGAAGGAGGAGCATACATGGATAAGATTGGTCACATATACATTGTAATTGAATTTCCCGAGTTGATCAATGGAAGGGGAGAATTAGTGGGACAAGAAAGCTCAGGAAGACCAAATCCTCAGGAGCTAGTGACGACCCCTAGAGGTAGATCCCAAGTGACACGACTCTTGAGAGGAGACTTGATACCTCAAGACGACTACCTGTTGGAAGTCTATTTGATCCATGGAGTGGACTTGTTGCTTTAAACAGACTCATCGGTCCAAGGAGGAGAAGAAAGCCCGATGACATTTTATGAGCTAAAGGACCCGGAAGACGAGACTAGAATAACATACCTAGATAAGAATCAGAGAAGATATTGGTTGGTTGATGCCATAGACAGGGCTCGACTGAAATACATGGGGTTGCCTGTATTCTCTCAGAGAGAACAGGCAACCACTTCTCAGAACCCCTTTGGAACTCAACAAGAGGTAGAGCACACCATGTCAGGACAAACTAGCCAACGGAGTGTTCCAAACTGTACTCACGTGCAATTTGCAACTCTAGGAGTGCAAAATCAGACCCACCATGGAGTAGGTAATCAATTCCGACCACCAGTAAGACCATGACCACCAGTAGGAGGGCAGCCTGGAATACCCCCAATTAGACCAGCAGTTCCTGCCTTCCTTGTAATGCCTAGACCGCCAGAACCAATGAGAAGACTGAGACCTATCCAAGTGGCCAAGTGTGTAAGAAATCATTATGATAGATTGGGAGAACCCTACGATCACATTGCTGAATTTAAACAAGTTCTAAGGGCAGAACAAGTAGACGAATTCTTTGTGCAGTACGAGTCTTTCAGACTCACTCTCACATGAACGACTCTGACTTGGTTCCAGCCATTAGACCCCAACCAATTTGGAAATATGGAACAATTCTTTGAGGAATTTATTGGGGAATTCACTAAGAGAGGGATTAAACACAATTCTGCGTCTTTAATCCATAGCTTTAAACAGAACCCTAATGAAACCGTGAAAACAGTCGCCCGAAGATTCAATCAGTATGTTGATAGATGCCCAACAGCAGAAAGGCCCACTCAACAAAAGATGATTTCATTATTTTTGGATGGACTCATGAATGGAACCCTAAGAACGCTAGTTTATGTGAAAAGATTACAAACCTTGAGTGAATGTCTTCAAGAGTGCATTGACCTAGAAGATAATCTAGCTGAGGATCTCAAGAGCACACCCATCCCCACTAAATCAGAAGACTCTCGGAGTACTATTACTTCCAACTCCAGTAATGTGGAAGAATTAGCAGAGTTGGTAGCAAAAAAATTAGGAGTTCAGGGACATAGAAATTTACCAACACCCAGCTTTAAGAGTGCCCATGTTACGAAGATGTAGTCTATGTGGAGGAGATCACCCTACACATATGTGTGTGCGAGGAGGGATCGGTGCACATCAGACATATCCTTACAACAGACAGCCACAACAAGGAACTGCCTTGTACTGCCACTTAGAATAAAAATACACCAATCACACACACAGAGAACTGCCCATTCAATAGACAGGCACGACCTTTACAACCACCTCAGTATCGACCATACGGATATCCACCTAGAGAGCCAGGCAGAGAGATGCCCAGATACAATCCCTATCCAACACCAGCAGGAGCACCAAGGCCATATGAGCAAGTACCATATCCACCGCCCCAACCAGTGTTAGGACCACAACTGTCACAACCTCAACAAGTGGTACCTGTGAAATACGCTCAGCCAGAAGAAAATTTTGAAAGAGCCATAGTGCGAGCCTCAATAATGACCAGTGTAGAATCAGCAAACCCTGGATATGGGCTGCCCCGAGGAGATTATTATCCCTATGAAGCAAACATGTTAGAGTATGAATCAGCGTATGATTCGGCTTACTATGGATATGAACATTATGATCAGGCTTATGGAACGGAGGTAGCAACTTTGATGTATACTGCACCTAAAGCACAACCACCCATGAGACCACCCATTAGACCCCCTGTGCCGAGAGGACCTTGTTATAGATGTGGAGGAGACCATTTTATTAGAGAATGTCCTCGACCTTATAATCCACCACCCCCTAGAACTTGGGAAGGATATTGCAATGATTGTGGAAAGGAACATCTTTTCAGAGACTGCCCTAAGAATCCAACCAAGGTCCAAGACACTACACCAATTAATGTAATTGAAGTGATAGAAGCATCTGGAAGTGATAAGGAATATATTGTGCCTTTAAAGGCCATTACAAGATCTCAAATGAAAGAACAAAAAGGAAAACAACCAGAACAGGAACGAGAGAGCAAAAGAACGGTAAGTCCCAAAATTCAAATAGTTGAAGATTCTGAGGACCCATGTGAAAGTACCTAGAACACTAAAGCACAGAAATGGAATGAAAGAAGAGAAAAACTCAAAGAGAAATGGATGAAAAACAAAAGTCAAAACAACAAGAAACAAACCAGAAGTAAGAAAGAACAAAAAGAGCAAGAAATTCAGAAGGAAGTGCCTTGTCCACCGCTTATCCAAGAAGCTGAAAAGCCAAGATCCATTTTAGCTAACCCAAAACCTGATGACCTAGACATGTGGCTAAAAGCTTACCAAGCTAGGATTAAGGCTGGACAAAAGGTAGAGCAGCATGAGAAGCTTTACCCATAAGGAGAATTAGAAAAAGAGAGGCTTGCGATCTGTCGAAAACTTATAGAGGTAGCACAAGCAACCCTAGAAAAGACTATCCCAGCCCTTCTAGAAATGAGGATAGCAGAGGATCAATACAAAGAGTATGTCAAAGCCAAGTGTAGAGGGACAATCAAGCAAAAAGAAAAGAAGAAGAAGGTCCAAGTCCAAAAGTGCGCAGTAAAATATAAAACATCAAATGATCAAGGACCACTCTCTGCAGGAAGCCCCGCAGGGGCGCAACACCCATCTCTGCACAGAGCCCTGCAGGGGCACGCACCAGGCTACAAAGCTAAACCCCAGGGTCCCGAGTAGTGGGCTTTTCAAACATCAGAGTAGGACCAAAAGTTAGAAAGGGGTAGAGGCTGAAAAGTTGAAGAGGGTGACTAAGAACAGCACATTCCTAGTCACTGGTGGCGTGCGTGGCAACCCGAGTCAACAGGCAAGACAACTACATCAGGCTCTCGAGTTGTAGAGCTTGAATCAAGAAGGCCATCGAATCTGCATGTCTGTTTAACTGCAGACAACACTGACCAAGGGGAGCGTGCAGTGGAAAAGCTGAAGCGCCTCTAAAACGTAATGCAAGATCAAGAAGCAGACAACACTACCCACGGGACGCGTTCGCGAAGCAAAGTCTGTCAAGGGACGACAGAGACGAAGAGGGGGAGAGTGTTGCAGAGCTAAAGAGCGCAGAAAGCAGAGAAAAAAGACGGGCCCCAAAATTTTTCCGATTTGGACACACAATTTTTTGTAACATAACCACTTTTGTATATATTTTCCGTTGTAAATGCACTAGAGGAGTCCTCTAGATGCATCCCCTCAGAAGATTAGTGAATTACCCATGTACATTAGTAGGAAGTTAGCAATTTAGTGAATAAAGTGCCGGTCTCTTGTGTGAAAGGACCAAACTTAGGGCACTAGTATATAAGTCAAAAGTGACTCATTGTAAAGGACTTCTTGTCATTGTGAAGAAGAGCACTTCTGAAATTTCGAGTTTGCCTCTTCCTTGCTGATTTTGATCTTCATTTTTGCTCATGTATGTGTGTGTGATGCTTGAAATGCAAGTGTAGGACTGTTGTCTATCCCTTCCCCCTTGTTTTGAGTGGCTGTAGTGCGTGCGTAAGCTAGGAGAAGCAAAAACGCGGGTGTTAGTAGTTCCCGTAATTCACTGTTTCTGCCATAACTTGCAGCAGAGTGGTCAGAATTGAGTGAAACCACCACCGTTGGATTCGTCTCGTCGAGAGCTTCGAAACGAGTACCCTATTGCCTATGTTCGGAGTTCTGGGCTGGGAGAAAACCTCAAAAAACCAAAACTGCTGAAAGTAGGTTTGCGGCAACACTTCCAGTTTATCAGTCGGTGTGGGTAGTATTGGTCTTTTCTCTTGCTTGGATAGTTAACTCACTTCATTTTCTACCACGTGTGCAAATGTCTTCATACACTTGGTAAGTCACTCCTTAGGATTGATAATTAAATGTGTGTGAAAAGAACTCCACTATATGCACTTGTATGGCAATCGAGGTATAGTCTCATTGGTACAAGTCCTTGAGTCATTGCGGCTCAAGTACACACGTTTTTGGCGCCGTTGCCGGGGAGGCACTCCACCAAGTTGCCTTCGTGATAGTTAGAGAGCAAGTGTGATCGAATCGTACTTGTAGAGGTGAATTTGTCCATTGACGAGTAGTATTCCATCTCAGCACTTGTCACTTCTCATCCTTGAGGTGTGTGTGATAAGTTTTAGGTTTAGGTGTAGGAGGAGGGAAGAGAAGGAGGAGTTAGGATTAGTTTAGGAGAGGAGTAGGGAGGAGAGGAGAAGTAGGAATAGGCAAAAAACCCAAAAATTTACCAAAAATAGACCAAAATTTCAAGTTCTGTCCCAAAAAGTATAAAAACCCAAAAAATTGACTCATTTGACACTTGCTGGAACTCTGGTATCGTGAGCGACAGCGATCGGTATCGTGGATCTGGTATCGTGCGTTCGAGGCTGTTTCAGTGAGAGTTTGAACCAAAAGGGCAAGCTAGAGCAGGCAAAGGTGAGTTCTTATCAAGATCATTCACTCAAAGCACTTGAAACATGCACAAAACGTGATTAAAACAGTGCGCAGTATCGCGGGGGGGGGGGGGGGGTAAAGAGAAGTTATTTCTGAGTTGTTGTGTGATAGAGAGGCCTAGAAGGGAGGAGGAGTGTAAGAGCTGCAAGGGGGTGAGAAAATTTCCACATTTCTTGTGATTTGGCTTGAGTATCGCGATCGGTTGAGTTCTGGTATCGCGATACCAAAACTCCCTTGTATCGCGATATTCGCCGTCAGTATCGTATCGCTTGATACCTAACTTGGTATCGCGATACCGCACTGGTATCGTGACCCTGAGTTGGTATCGCGATCGCACAATTGCGGTAGTATCGTATCGCTGGTCATCGACCCTGGTATCGCGATACCATTCTGGTATCGTGTAGCCAAGTCGGTATCGCGATCGCGCTTACTACAGTGATATCGTATCGTCTCCCACTAAGGACAGTATCGCGACACCATCGTGAGATCGTATCGTCATAGTCTCTAGTATCGTATCGTGGAGTTCCTAGGGAAGTATCGCGATACTATACTTAGTATCGTATCGTCGAAGTTTAAAGATCGTATCGCGATACTGTCACAGGTATCGTATCGGCCAAAAATTCGGTGGTATCGTATCGCTTCCTCCTAAAGTGGTATCGCGACACCACACTGGTATCGTATCGCCTCTGTGCCTGATATCGTATCGTGGGCATGGTCTCGTATCGTATCGTGTGATTGTCAGTATCGTATCGTGTGATTCTGGTATCGTATCGCAGTCAAAGGAGTATCGCCGAGAGCAGTATCGTCAGGAAGTGGTATCGCCGAGATAAACCCTTTCTTTAGTCAGACACTTTGAGCCTTCAGGAGAGCTAACCAAGGGGAGTCTAAGAAGTATAAAGGGAGGCTTAGGTGTGTGGATGAACTTGAGGTCAGGAAGAGTGCTAAGTAGCCGAAGGAGTGTCATCTCTTCTATAGGAAGCACTGCTCAGGTCAGTCACCACTCCGTCTACTCAGAGACCTCTAGTGAATCTGAGGAAGACATACCCATGGCATCAGAAGACATGCAAGGTCCAGCACCACATAGGAACTTCATGTCTACAGTGGAAGGTGAGTACCGTACTGCCTTACAATATGTGTCCACAAATACCCAGGAGATTCCAATCTATCTGGATGGCTTAAACAGGTCCGTTGCCAGAATGGCAACAGTACAAGATGTCACCATCATACCACGACCAGCTGTCAAATACGAGGGAGGTGCTTACATTGACAAAATGGGTCACATCTATATAGTAACTGAATTTCCGGAGAGGATCAATGAAAGAGGGGAGTTCATGGATCCCAACAACTCTGAAGAGTTAGTGACCACCCCTAGAGGCAGATCACAGGTATCACGGGTCTTGAGAGGAGACTTGATACCTCAAGACGACTACTTGTTGGAAGTCTACATGATTCACGGAGCAGACTTATTGCTTCAAACTGACGTACCTGTTCAAGGAATAGGAGAGAGCCCCATGACCTTCTATGAGTTGAAAGACCCAGAGGACGAAACTAGACTCACTTACCTAGATAAGAATCGAAGAAGATATTGGCCGGTAGGTGTCCTAGACAAGGCTCGGCTGAGATATATGGGTGCGCCTGTATTTCCTCAGAGGGAGCAGGCAACTACCTCGCAGAATCCTTTTGGAGATCAACAAGAGACGGAACATACCACATCAGGACAGACCAGTCAAAGAAGTGTGCCCAACCGTACTCATGTACAGTTTGCAACTCCAGGTGAGCACACTCATAATCAGACCCACACAGGGATGGGGAACCATTTCCGACCACCGGTCAGACCACGACCACCTGTGGGAGGACAGCCAGGAATACCTCCACTACGACCAGCTGTCCCGGTTTTCCCTGTAATGCTCAGACCACCTGAACCAATGAGAAGATTGAGACCAATCCAAGTTGCGAAGTTTATGAGAAACCATTATGATGGATCAGGGGAACCATATGATCATATTGCCGAATTTAAACAAGTTCTAAGAGCAGAACAAGTAGAGGACTTCTTTGTGCAGTATGAGTCTTTTGGACTCACCCTCACAGGAACGGCTCTAACTTGGTTCCAACCTTTAGATCCCAATCGATTTGGAAACATGGAGCAATTCTTTCAAGAATTTATAGGAGAATTTACAAAAAGAGGGATTAAACACAATTCTGCATCATTAATCCATAGCTTTAAGCAAAACCCTAATGAAACTGTGAAGACAGCTGCCCGAAGATTCAACCAATACGTGGATAGATGTCCTACGGCTGAGAGACCGACTCAACAAAAGATGATTTCATTGTTTTTAGATGGACTCTCTAACGGGACCCTAAGAACCCTAGTGTATGTAAAAAGGCTGCAAACATTGAGTGAGTGTCTTCAAGAGTGCATCGACTTGGAAGATAACCTTGCTGAGGATCTCAAAGGTACTACCGACCTCACAAAATCAGAAGACTCAAGAAGCACAGTAACGTCCAATTCTAGTAATATGGAAGAACTAGCAGAACTATTAGCTAAGAAGCTAGGAGTCCAAGGACAGAGAGCTTACCAATATCCAGCTCAAAGAGTGCCTATGATGAGGAGGTGTAACTTATGTGGAGGAGAACATCCCACACACTTGTGTACCAGAGGAGGAGCCGGTGCACAACCAATGTACCCACACAACAGACAACAACAACAAGGGACTTCTTCATACTGCCACATCGAGCAAAAATATACCAATCATACAACTGAGAACTGTCCCTTTAATAGGCAAACACGACCTGTCAATCCACCACAATACCGACCTTATGGATACCCACCTAGAGAGCTTGGTAGGGAGATGCCTAGATACAATCCGTATCCGGTAGGAGCACAGAGACAATACGAGCAAGCACTGTATCCACCACCACAACCAGTATTGGGACCCCAACTATCTCAACCTCAACAAGTTGTACCTGTGAAGTATACTCAACCGGAAGAAAACTGGGAGAGAGCCATAATACCAGCTTCAATAGCGACCAATGTAGAATCAACCAACCAAGGGTATGAACCTCCACCAGGAGAGTACTATCCATATGAAGCCAACATGATGGAATATGAACCAGCATATGACATGGCTTATTATGGATATGAGGGATTTGATCAGAATTATGGAACGGAAACTGCAACTTTAATGTATACAATGCCCAAGACACAACAACCGTTGAGACCTCCTATTAGACCACCCGTGCAAAGAGGACCATGTTATAGATGCGGAGGGGATCACTTCATTCGGGAGTGTCCTCGACCTTACAACCCTCCACCACCCAGGATTTGGGAAGGATATTGTAGTGATTGTGGGAAAGAACATCTTTTCAGAGATTGCCCTAAGAACCCTACAAAAACTCAAGGTCCTGCACCAATCAATGTAATAGAGGTCATAGAAGAATCTGGAAGTGATAAGGAGTACACTGTGCCGCTGAAAGCTATTACTAGAGCTCAAACAAAACAACAAAAAGGAAATAAACCGGAAGAAAAACCAGAGCACAATAAAACAGTAGAACCAAACATTCAAGTAGTCGAGGATTCAGAGAACTCAGGTGAGAATGCCCAAAACACCAAAGTACAAAAATGGAAAGAAAGACGAGAAAAGCTCAAAGAGAAATGGGCAAGAAACAAGAGCCAAGACAGAAAAAAACAACCGAAGGGTTCTAGAAAGCTTAATTAACAAAAAACGCATAAGGAGATCCCTGAATCACCATCAATTAGCCCAGAGGAAAAGAAGCCAGGATCAATTCTAGCTGACTCAAAGCCAGAGGAATTGGACATGTGGCTAAAAGCGTACCAAGCTAGAATCAAAATGGGACCAAACCTAGAACAACATGAAAGACTCTATCCTCAAGGGGAATTAGAGAAAGAAAGACTGGCGATATGCAAAAAACTCATAGAAGTAGCACAGGCAACTCTAGAAAAGACTATCCCAATTTTGCCTGAAACAAGGATCGCACAGGAACTATATGAAGAGTGTATACAACCTAAGGATAAGGAACCTAGTCGGGAAGATGATCGAAATAAACGAATGAAATCTCAAGAAGAACAGGTATCCATAATACCCGACCTAGAGGAAGATTGGTCCAAAGATTTGTGGAAAAGAATTAGAGAAGAGCAATGGAAAAAGGATGGAATCAGTCCACCTCCTTTTGAGGAAATAATTGGAGCAGATAGTCACCATGATCATAACCTAGAGGAAGCATATGAGGAAGTGTCAAGGTTTGATAAAGAAAGAGAGGAAACAATGAGCATTTCAACATTGCCTAATTACATGGGAGAATATGAAAGAGAGTCTATAATAATACGAGCACCCACAGTGCATGGGAAAGAAAAAGGGAACTCAGAAGAGAGTTCACACAATCTAACAGAACTTAAGAAAACAAAGGTGCAATGTAAATTGACGGTGGAAGAGTTGCTTCAACTTAGACCACATCTATGGAGACAGCTAGCAAATCAAGTAGAACAACCGGCAGAGAAAGGAGAAATGAAAGGAAAGGAAAAAGAAAACCACTCCAAAATACGTGTTCCAGTTGATAAAGTAGGAGAATTTAGCGAAGGAGATGAAGGTAACACGTGCTTACCTGTCACCTACAATGGGTACATGACCAAGGCCATCTTAGACACTGGAGCCGGAGTAGGAATCGCAACGAAGGAAATTTGGGAAAAGTGGGGTAAACCAGCCTTACGACCCACTCGCATGAAGCTACAATTAGCAGATGGACATGTAGAGAGACCCCTAGGAATATTGGAAGGAATTAGGTTAACCACGTGTGGGGTAGAGTTTGAACACACATTGGCCATATGTAAGTTTGGAAAAGCAAACAATTATGAAATGATATTAGGACGACCATTCATGCGACAGATGCGAGTAGTACAAGATTGGGGCAGAGATTCATTATATCTCCAACATCAAGGGAACACTACCAAGATAAACCTGCACACATTCGCTTATCGGGATGTCCCTCCATTACAATGGAATCCAGTCCACAAAGAAGAAGATGACTTATCCATTCACAGTGCGGGATCAAGTGACCAATCTTGGATGCACGAGGATGCCCAGTTGTGGATGTGCAAAGAAGCCAAGAAGGAGGAGTGTAAAAAACAAATGTGGCCAATAGGGCACCCTAATTATCGATCGGTAGAAGACCCCGATTACATGCCTCAAATTTTTTCAGATGAGCTCTTCGAACCACATGGCTGGATGGAAATCCTAGCCACATTAGACGTTTGTGTGAATGAAGAAGTATTGACAATGAACGACTGTATAGACGAGGAAGGATATGATGTGAACCTCTACATGGTGGTCCTCCAAGAAGTAGAAGCAGGAGAAATTGTAGAGGAAGAGGAGAAAGAAGAGTACGAAAGCATAGAAATGGAACCAGAGTTCGACTCTGAAGAACAATATTTAGAAATTATGCAAAAAGAATCAAAAGAAAGGCCGACAAAAGTCTTAGCAATTGACACCATCCCAAGATTACACGAGCATAGAGAGGACACAAGTAAAGTGGAACCTGAACCAGACCACTTCGAAGTTCCAGAACATTTTAAAAGATACGAAGTGGAAGAAAGGAAAATAGCAACTCAAATGCCTAAACGAGAAGCACGAGACGGAGAAGCCTATGATAACAAAGAACAAACCAAAAAAGTGGTTGTAACGATAGAAGACGGAGAAGAGAGGTGCACGTATATTGGAAATGATGTATCGGAAGAAGAAGAAGAGGATCTCATACACCTCATCCGAGAATACCGAGATGTGTTTGCGTGGACGTACAAAGACCTTAAGGGTGTAGAACCTAGCATATGCGCTCATCGAATCCCTATGACTACAGATGCGAAACCTTCTAAACAACGCCCTTACACATATAACGAGGTTTATGCAGCCAAAATCAAGGAAGAAATTGACAAACTACTAGCGGCAGGATTCATTTATGAGATTGAACACACAGAATGGGTATCGCCACTAGTTGTAGTGCCCAAGAAAAACGGAAAATTAAGGGTGTGTATCAACTTAAAAAAAGTAAATGCTGCAACTATACGCGACAGTTTCCCTTTACCCATCACAGACCATCTTTTGGAAAGAGTTGCCTGCAAGGAGGTCTATAGCTTCTTGGATGGATTCTCTGGTTATAACCAAGTAGCTATTGCAACCGAGGACCAGCATAAAACCGCATTCGCGACGGAATGGGGAATCTATGCATTTAGAGTGATGCCTTTCGGGCTCACTAATGCGCCAGCCACCTTCCAACGATTGATGTGCCATGTTTTCAAAGAATTTCTGAGAAAAAGCATGGAAGTATACGTAGATGATTTGTGTACATACTCAAATCAACGACCAGACCACATACCGGAACTGCGGAAAATATTCAATAAATGTAGACAGTATAGAGTTTGCTTGAACCCAGAAAAATGTGTCTTCATGGTAAGACAAGGAAAAATCCTAGGACACATTGTTTCAAAGAATGGAATATCTACAGATGAGGATAAGATTAAATTCATATTGGACTTACCAAGACCCAAGAATGCGAAGGAAGTGCAAGCCTTTATGGGACACTGTGGATATTACCGTAGGTTTATTCACATGTATGCCATAATAGCTAAGCCCTTATACGGTCTATTGACTCAGTTCACTTGGACAGACGAGTGTGAGAAAGCCTTCAACGAGCTTAAGAAACGGCTGAGTACAGCCCCAATTCTGAAGTCACCAAATTGGAGCAAGCCTTTTCATATTCATGTTGATGCTTCGAACTATGCCATTGGATGTATCCTTGCTCAACCGGCCGATGAAGGAAAGCTTGATCATCCAATCGCTTACGCGAGTAGACAATTAAACCAAGCTGAGAGAAATTACACGACTACTGAAAGAGAGGGCTTAGGAATGGTCTACGCAGTAAAAAAGTTTAGACATTACCTCTTAGCCAACAAGTTCAAATTCTTCATTGACCACCAAGCCTTGCTGTATCTAGTCAATAAGCCTTGCAACACAGGGAGATTGGTACGATGGTTCTTGTTACTAATGGAGTTTGACTTTGAGGTAGTGGTCAAAAAAGGAAACACACATGTGAGAGCAGACCACCTTTCTAGATTAAAACACGGAGAGCCACCTAGCGGAGTACCGGATGAATTACCAGATACGTATTTGTTTAATCTTGAGGTATGTCCAAAGTGGGCGGAACGACTAATTCCTATGCTCACCCATGGTCCTCAACACTCAATAAATAAGAATAGCAAAAAAGAGATTCTTCAAACAAGAAATTTACACATTGTTGCGGGAAGTATGTATTATAAGGAACCCAACGGTGTCTTATCAAGATGTGTCGAGGAGGACGAACAGAAGCAATTAATTCAGCAAGCACACGTAAACAAGTGGAGAACCCATCAAGGGATGCAGGGAACAATACGAGAATTAAAGAGGTTAGGCGTGTATTGGCCTGATATGTCCAAGGACGTTCACGAGCATGTGAGTAATTGTGGGGAATGCAAAGAAACTAGCCCTGAGGATCACGTGTCCTTACCATTTTCTACCATAGCGCCTAATTGGAGTAAAGCACTAGTGCAATTCCTCAAAACCAAAGAGCACGAAATAGGAGCTAGCTTAGCAAGGAAGCGATCCCTAGAAGAATTGAGCAAAGATTATGTGATAATGGGAAAACAGTTGTTCAAAAGAGGAAGAGACAATCAACTCAGATTATGCGTGCATGAAGGAGAGTATCTTCCCATATTAGAAATGGCACACGCAGGAGCTGCGGGAGGACATTTTTCAGCAGATAGAACGGTCAAGATGATTCTCTTTGCAGGCTTGTGGTGGCCAACTCTACATATGGATGCTGAAACATATGTGAGAAGTTGCGAAATATGCCAGAGAGCGAAATATCCCGTTCGAAGAGACGACATGCCTCTAAGACCCATGGTTTGTGCAAGAGCGTTTACCAAGTGGGGAATTGACTTCATAGGACCCATCAATCCACCAGCCAGAGGATCACATGCAGAATACATCATAGTAGCCACCGATTACCTGACTAAATGGGTAGAAGCTAAGGCTACCAGAAAAAATGATGCTCAAACTACAGCAAAATTTCTCTTTGAGCATATTTTCACACGATTTGGACTACCGATCGAGATAGTGAGTGATCGAGGAACTCATTTCCTGAACGAAGTCATTGAATCGCTAATGAATGAATTCTTAGTGATTCATAAAAAATCAGCCCCATACCATCCCCAAGCCAATGGTCAGGCAGAGAGTTCCAACAAGGTACTATGTACGGTATTGACAAAGATTGTCAATAATGGAAGGTCAGATTGGGACAAACAATTGCATCATGCAATTTGGGCCTTCCGAGTGGCATATAAAACGGCCATTGGAACTACACCTTTCAACCTAGTGTATGGGCAGAATGCAATTTTGCCAATTGACTTCTTAATACCTACATTAAAAGTAGCCCTGCAATATGAGTGGAGCGGTCATGAATTGTCTCAGCAATTAGATCAAATCGAAAAGCTGCATGAGACTAGATTGCAAGCGGTAGCAGGCATCTATGCCGCTAAACGGAGACAAAAGGCATACCATGACTCACATATTAAAGATAAGGGACTCAAAGAAGGTGATTTAGTCTTGGTGTACACCCTAAAACAGCACGCAAAGAAGCTCCAAAAACGCAGATATGGTCCCCTGATCATAAATCGAATCTCCACTAGTGGTGCAGTCAATCTCACCACACTAGACGGCGACATTCTTCCCAATTACATCAGTGGATGCCGAGTGAAACGATTCATGGAGCCTCTGACCGATGAAATGCTAGCCAGACTGTTGGGAGCTCAAAATAGGAAAAGGGAAGAAGAACGAATACGAGAAGAAGCGAGACAGGAAGCCCTAGAACGCGTTAGGAAACGGAAAGAATGGATGAGGCAACGAGACGAACGCTATCTCCAAGGTGAAGAACCTATCCCTATGGCTAATTATCGAGTCAATAACCCTGATACGAATGGTGTGTACAACGCACAGCCTTACTTAAACTTAGGGATTGGTCAGACGGAGTATAAATTGATAGACGCATTAATCGACTCAGGAGCAGGACTTAGTTGTGTACGAAACAAGGTCATAAAAGATCAGCAGTTGAAGGTGAATCCCACAAGTGCACGGTTGATAGGAGTGGGAGGTCAAACCCTAGAATGTATTGGAACGACAAACATATCTCTACACATAGGAAATTCCTCCATGAAACAGAGAGTGTTAGTCTGCAACGATGAGGACCTGATAGAAGATTTGATTTTAGGACAAGACTGGATTATCGAGAATGAAGTATGTATCCATCTAGCTCAAGGGTATATCTCTGCCAAAATAGGGCACAAAGAAATATTTAGCTTACTAGGAGAGAAGCCACTGTGCCAACCTAAGATTGTGGAAAATTCGGAGAATAGCTTAGGCAAAGAACCACAAAGGGAATCCGGTACCCAGGCTCCTAGAGTCAATATGGAAACAGCAGAGACCTCGAATGCAAGGATGACCGCAGAAGAACCTGAACATTCCCAAACGGTCAAGAAAAGTTCAACCACTACCCAAAACTATCAACAGGCTACCCAACCGACCTATTGGAGAACCTCAAGCACAGGTTTCGGTCAGACACAACACAAATACAAATGGGTGCGCAAGGATCAAATGAGCATTCAAGGACAACCAACACCCAACCCAGAACCAGCAAGAGGAGTAACCAAGTCTATGGAAAAAGTAGTGCAAATTTGGGTTCCGAAACCCTTACTCGAAGCTCAGAAAGGTCGACAACAGATATGGATTCACAAGAAGGCTGCTCGGATTGCAAAGAAAGCTAGGACAACCCAAGAACATACCTCTTTTCAAGAAAGACGAAGCAGCAGACCCATGAAATCTCAACAGCGAACCCTAGGCACCGATTTTGGTGCTCAGAGTCAGATCAAACCAACACCAGCCAATCAAGGACGCAACAAAAGAACATGTATCAAAAGGGTGACCACGACTCAGATATGGAGGCCGAAGAAAGTGCAAAGAAAAACTTCACCATTTGACAATCCTAATTGCACTCATGAAGTACACAATGCACCTAAAGTATGCATAATAGGGCGACATTACACGGCCACGCATTTGGCACATGATGCTCCAAACAAGATTAGTGGTGCACATTCTCCAAGGGAGATTAGCTCTCAGCTTGAACTCAAGTAGGAATGGATCTACAGTGTAAATAAATAAAAGCTTCGGCTATGCTAACAGTTGTTCTCTTTCAGGAAAATGAAAAAGAAACTAAAAAGGTGGTAAGAGATCTCAACTATGGGGTTATGGGAACGGAGTGAAGAACGATGATACTCAGAAATGCACCACACTACTGCATTCTTTGGTATGAAACTAATATACTTCACGTACGAGTGCAGATGTCTTCTCAAGATTCTGAAGCAACCATACCTGAAGAAGCCATGGATTTCCCACCCCAAAGTATTACAAAGGCGAAGGGACATTGGTTCCGGGAAGATCAACCTGACGGGGAATCGATCTTCCTTGCAACAATCAAGATCATGGACACCGATCATCAATTTACTATTCTGTCCCAGGATTTTCGAATACTGCATGGGATGCCATCTACACAGGATATCATGACGAAAGCAAGCATTCTCAAGTATTTCGAGTTGCCCATTTACAAACCAGATTTCCAAAGATGTACACAGGTGATGAATACATTACAACCAGCATTACATGACCCGTTGGTACCAGAAGCTAGAGTAATGGACAAAGTTGGAGAATGGGTAATTATTCAGTTCACCCATGAACTGATCAAGGAAGCTTTTGGATGGGAGAAAGATGGGATTACAGTGGTCAAGGAAGAAAGCCGAGGTGCCAAAACTAGGACATTCACCGAAATTAATCGGGTGGACATCGAGGAGGCGGTCAGGCTAATTCACCAGCATTTCTGCTTTCCTAACATGCACCGATACACGGCCCCACAAAAAATCATCGTGCAATTACTGTCGCATGCAATCAAACAAATCGGGAATCAAATTAATCTGACCCCATATGTGCAGGAAAGATTGTTCGAAGCAAAGAAGCAATGGAAAAACAAGAAGTTCCTCAATGGAAGTATTGCACTGACCATTCTGATATACCATGCGCTAGGCACCAGGGAGCATCTACAAGAAATGCCCTCATCAACCGGTTTAGCCCAATATGCCAAAGTAGCAACTGTCCCTAAGAAAAAGAAAAAGACAACCATTGTGGAGATGGCGGAACCAAGCTCTCAACCCAGAATGAGAGGCACAAAAAGACTCAGAGAACTCGAGTTACAGGAAGAGGACACACAAATTCGGAAGAGGGTCCATGTTGTTCCCAAGGCCACGATTGAGAAAAGAAAAGAAATAACGGAAAAAGACTTGACAGAAGCTCTCGAAGAGACACATCAATATACAGAAGGGCAAGTTAATTTGCCAGTGCAAGGTCACCACTATAAGCAATCACAACAAGCAACAGACCAGAAAGCCAAGCTCACAAAAGTTCATAGATATAAAGAAATAGGCTTGGATAATTCTAGTTCGGTCTCGGAGAAACAAGAAGAACCAGACAATTCATTGCTTAATGTAGATATTCAAAGCGAATCAAAAGATGATGGACAATGGGATGAATTAAATGAAGTGGACTATGGCGCAACCCAAGACGGACACAAAGAACAGGATCAGACAAAAGAGGTAGACACAAATGCTACTAAACAGCCGGAAGAAGAAGAAAGGCAACAACCTGTTCAATCAAAAGACGCCTCCACTACCCATATCAAAGAAGGTAAATCTGATAATGAGGAACAATTAGTGCTATCAGAGGATAAGCCTCAAGAAGAAGGACATGACGAAGCACCCTTCACACCACTAAGGGTTGTGGCAGAACCATCCCCCATGGACGTTACGTTTCAAGGAAGCGCCACGAAATCTAAGGATCAAGATAAAAACAACGAAGAACTGAATGTACAACTACAAGTCCGACAACCACATAACGAAACTATTCATGTGGACAAAGGGAAAGATGTACACACAGGGGAAACCCCAAGTATACCAAGGACATGGCTAAACGTCGATATAGCTCAGCTCAAGCCCGTGGTGCAGGATATGATTCGAACTGCACTAGACACTCAACAGTTAATGCTTGATGCTGATGAAGATTACGATCAGGCCATGCGTGAAAGGCAGGAGCTTCAAAAAGAAGGTGTGGATCTGGCTAATAGGTTATCAAAAGCAGAAGCTCAAGCCCTAAAGAAACACGAGGAAATAAAGAAGACCAAAACACAATGCCAGATATTAGAAAAGGAAAATGACCAACTAAAAGAACAAATTTTGGAGCTCACGAAGAAATTAGATATGACAGAAAAAGAGAAAACAAGGATCCATGCTCGTAGTAAGATCCTCGAATCACAGCTCAAGGTGAGTATGGAGGAAGCTGACCACTTAAGGAACAGAAACAAGGAGCTCATGACAGCTCTCCTCAGTGATCAACAACCGACAGAGACTGCCGATTCAAAAACGGACATGAAAGAACTGGAAGAAAAGATTACAAAGATGGCAGATCAGCTCAAACAGGAGCAGGCCGTCATTGCTGACTGGGAGCAACGGTATATGAACGACACTGCAGCACTACGCAAGAAATGGAAAAAAGCAGAAAATGATTATTTCCGACAGTGCAAAGAAGACACAGATCACATGAACATAGTTGCACAAGAATTAATCAAACATCAGGAAAAGACTGCAAAGGCCGAAGAAGAACTCAAGAATAAAGACGAAATCATCAAACGGCTTCAGGAGCAGCTAGAACTAAAAGACAAACAGGGGACACCAGTAGTTCCGAAATCTGCAGAGACTACTGTGGAGACTGAGGTACGTCCTCTCTCTCCCCCCTCTTATCATTCACCGACAAGAGAGGCTCCGGAGGTCCACATTGATCATAATAATCGGGACATTGCAGAATTGAGCAGACCAGAAAGGGCACTACTGGTGTCCCAGCTCACTGCTGAATTTGAAGATCAAATAATTCAGATAATGAAAGAGGCTCAGATTGAGCATAAACAATTGGATCAAATTTTGAAGCCATTCAACGTACCATACGGCCTACTTAAAGAACAGACGCGGCAGTATATAAAATCTGCAACGCATAAGGATCCGGACCACAACCTCCACTTTAAACATGACACGTTCAATTACACTCAAGAGGAGTTCGAGAGTGCAGATCCGATATGGAGACGAAAGCTTTTGGAAAAGAATCCTACATTGCGGGTACAGTGGGAAGCATCTCCATATGCACTTCAAGTCAATCCATCTTTTTGTCCTGTACCCCGCAGACGATCTTGGACGCAATTTTGGGAAGGACAGCGCCAAGGCAATATTAATAACCAGTGGCTCAATTATCCATTACTACCTAGTCCGCCACATAACTACCTACCGACAGAAGAATATATGGTCAAAACAATGGAATTTTGGATTGCAAGATATGCTACAGTTCCGGACTTAGCCGTCAAGATGACCAACAAAATATTCAGCATGCTTATTACAGTTTTGAAGGTGTTCCAGCATGCTAAGTACACATTTTTAAATTTCATCGGCATTACGCAGGGCTCAGAAGCATTAATTTTTGATTTATCTACTATTCCCAGCCGACTAACTATCATGGCATATTATTCTCGTCTCATGTTTTTGCCATCGACGTATATGCAGACGTTTGAAGAAGCATTCTTCACAGGCTTCTTTGAAATTGATTCAGAAATTTTTGTGAAGATGACTTCAAATTTAAATGCAAGACTGGTGGCCTATGAAACTAGCTTCTTCGCTGATCACAGACAGGCGCCAGAAGACGGAGTGAAGTCAAAGCAATGGAAGGAATTTATGATATGTCATGCAAATCTGCTGAACCAACGAGAGCAAACAGCCATCCAAACATACACGCGTCGCCTCAGAAAGCCTGTCGAGGACGACAGAGTTCAGGAGGAGGGACGTGTAGAGGGACAATCAAGCAAAAAGAAAAGAAGAAGAAGGTCCAAGTCCAAAAGTGCGCAGTAAAAGATAAAACATCAAATGATCAAGGACCACTCTCTGCAGGAAGCCCCGCAGGGGCGCAACACCCATCTCTGCACAGAGCCCTGCAGGGGCACGCACCAGGCTACAAAGCTAAACCCCAGGGTCCCGAGTAGTGGACTTTTCAAACATCAGAGTAGGACCAAAAGTTAGAAAGGGGTAGAGGCTGAAAAGTTGAAGAGGGTGACTAAGAACAGCACATTCCTAGTCACTGGTGGCGTGCGTGGCAACCCGAGTCAATAGGCAAGACAACTACATCAGGCTCTCGAGTTGTAGAGCTTGAATCAAGAAGGCCATCGAATCTGCATGTCTGTTTAATTGCAGACAACACTGACCAAGGGGAGCGTGCAGTGGAAAAGCTGAAGCGCCTCTAAAACGTAATGCAAGATCAAGAAGCAGACAACACTACCCACGGGACGCGTTCGCGAAGCAAAGTCTGTCAAGGGACGACAGAGACGAAGAGGGGGAGAGTGTTGCAGAGCTAAAGAGCGCAGAAAGCAGAGAAAAAAGACGGGCCCCAAAATTTTTCCGATTTGGACACACAATTTTTTGTAACATAACCACTTTTGTATATATTTTCCGTTGTAAATGCACTAGAGGAGTCCTCTAGATGCATCCCCTCAGAAGATTAGTGAATTACCCATGTACATTAGTAGGAAGTTAGCAATTTAGTGAATAAAGTGCCGGTCTCTTGTGTGAAAGGACCAAACTTAGGGCACTAGTATATAAGTCAAAAGTGACTCATTGTAAAGGACTTCTTGTCATTGTGAAGAAGAGCACTTCTGAAATTTCGAGTTTGCCTCTTCCTTGCTGATTTTGATCTTCATTTTTGCTCATGTATGTGTGTGTGATGCTTGAAATGCAAGTGTAGGACTGTTGTCTATCCCTTCCCCCTTGTTTTGAGTGGCTGTAGTGCGTGCGTAAGCTAGGAGAAGCAAAAACGCGGGTGTTAGTAGTTCCCGTAATTCACTGTTTCTGCCATAACTTGCAGCAGAGTGGTCAGAATTGAGTGAAACCACCACCGTTGGATTCGTCTCGTCGAGAGCTTCGAAACGAGTACCCTATTGCCTATGTTCGGAGTTCTGGGCTGGGAGAAAACCTCAAAAAACCAAAACTGCTGAAAGTAGGTTTGCGGCAACACTTCCAGTTTATCAGTCGGTGTGGGTAGTATTGGTCTTTTCTCTTGCTTGGATAGTTAACTCACTTCATTTTCTACCACGTGTGCAAATGTCTTCATACACTTGGTAAGTCACTCCTTAGGATTGATAATTAAATGTGTGTGAAAAGAACTCCACTATATGCACTTGTATGGCAATCGAGGTATAGTCTCATTGGTACAAGTCCTTGAGTCATTGCGGCTCAAGTACACACCAAGGGTAAAGAACCTAGAGAGCAGCTTGACAAGCGTGAGCGAATGAGAACCCAAGATGAACCGATATCAACAATACCTGACCTAGAAGCTGATTGGCCAAAGGAATTATGGAATAGAATCCAAGAAGAACAATGGAAGAAGAATGGAGTGACTAAACCTCCCTTTGAGGAAATAGATGTAGAAGTTTATCAACCAAATCCCAATCTTGAAGAGGTATATGAGGAAGTGTCAAGACTCGACCGAAATAGAGAAGAAACCCAGAGCATCTCAACCTTGCCTAATTACATGGGAGAATACGAAAAGGAATCTAGGATAATCCGAGCACCCACGATACATGGAAAGGGAAAAGAAAAATCAGAAAAGAGTTCACACAATCTAACGGAACTAAAGAAGACAAAAGTACAATGCAAACTGATTGTGGAAGAATTACTTCAAATTAAACCGCATTCATGGAAGCAATTAGCGAGCCAAATGGAATTAGGACAAGAGAAGGAGAAAAAGAAGTTAAGGGAAAAGGAAACTCATCTAAAATACAAATTCCAGTTGATAAGGTGGGAGAATCTAGTGAAGGAGACGAAGGTTTATGTGTCTACCCGTCACTTACAATGGGTACATGACCAAGGCTATATTAGGTAGAGAAACCCTTAGGAATACTGGAAGAATCAAATTAACCACCTGTGGAGTTGAATTTGAACACACATTAGCCATCTGTAAATTTGAAAAGGCTAACAACTATGAAATGATATTAGGCAGACCATTCATGAGACAAATGCGGGTAGTGCAAGATTGGGGTAGAGATTCGTTATACCTACAACACCAAGGAAACACTACCAAGATAAATCTACACACATTTTCCTATCGAGATGTCCCTCCACTACAATGGAATCCCATACACAAGGAGGAAGATGACCAATCCATTCATAGTGTTAGGTCAAGCGATCAATCATGGATGCACGAAGACGCTCAGTTATGGATGTGTAAAGAAGCCAAGAAAGAGGACGACAAAAGACAGCTATGGCCAATAGGACATCCTAACTACAGACCTGTAGAGGACCCAAGGTATATGCCTCAAATCTTTCCGAATGAAACCTTTGAACCGCATGGATGGATGGAAATCTTAGCCACCTTGGATGTATGTGTGAATGAAGAAGTACTAACCATGAACGAGTGCATAAACGAGGAAGGCTATGATGGGAATCTTTATATGGTTGTTCTTCAAGAAGTAGAAGAGGGAGAAATCGTGGAAAAAGAGTGGAAAGAGGAATACGAGAGTATAGAAATGGAACCAAAATTTGATTCAGAAGAGAGCCATCTAGACACCATTCGAACCAAAGAGAAGCAAGAACCGACAAAGATCTTGGCAATAGAAGTCGCTCCCATAGTACAAAAGCAAGAGGAAAGCATGAGTAAAACCAAACCAAATCCAGATCTTTTCGAGGTTCCTAAACATTTTAAGAGATATGAAGTTAAAGAGAGAAAGGTAGCCATTCAAATGCCTAAACGAGAGGCTCGAAACAGGGAAGCATACGACAACAAAGAACAAACCGAAAAAATCATAGTAATAGTGAAGATGGAGAAGAGAGATGCACATACATAGGCAAAGATGTGTTGGTGGAAGAAGAAGAAGAGTTAATACAGTTGATCCGGAAATATCGAGATGTATTCGCATGGACATATAAGGATCTTAAAGGTGTGGAACCCTCGATTTGTTCTCATAGAATACCAATGACAACAGATGCGAAACCATCAAAACAACGCCCATATACATACAACGAGGTCTATGGTGCTAAAATTAAGGAGGAAATAGACAAGCTATTAGCGACAGGATTCTCTAAAAGAAAACTGTTAGGTTTCTGTTTCCCATATACGAAATAGAGCACACCGAGTGGGTCTCTTCATTAGTAGTTGTGCTTAAGAAGAACGGAAAACTCAGAGTGTGCATTAACTTGAAAAAAGTGAATGGTACAACTACCCACTACCCATCACGGACCATCTATTGGAAAGAGTCGCAAGAAAGGAAGTCTACAACTTCTTAGATGGATTCTCCGGATACAATCAAGTAGCTATTGCCACTGAGGATCAACATAAGACCGCATTCGCTACCGAATGGGGAGTCTATGCTTTCCGAGTGATGCCTTTTGGACTCACTAAGGCACCTGCTACTTTTCAACGATTGATGTGTCATGTTTTCAAGGAATTCCTAAAAAAGAGCATGGAAGTATATGTAGATGACCTATGTACATATTCCAATCAAAGGCAAGATCATATTCCTGAGTTGAGAAAGATATTTGATAAATGTAGACAGTATAGAGTCTATTTAAACCCAGAGAAGTTTGTCTTCATGGTAAGACAAGGGAAGATCCTAGGACACATAGTCTCTAGGAATGGAATATCCACAGATGAGGACAAGATTAAGGTCATCTTAGAGCTTCCTAGACCTAAGAATGTGAAAGAGGTGCAAGCATTTATGGGACATTGTGGATACTACCATCAATTTATCCACATGTATGCCATAATCGCCAAACCTCTGTATGGACTATTAACTCAATTCACTTGGACAGAGGAATGTGAGAAGGCATTCAATGAGTTAAAGAAGAGGCTGAGCACAGCCCCAATTCTAAAAACACCAAATTGGAACAAGCCTTTTCATATTCATGTGGATGCTTCTGATTATGCAATAGGATGTATCTTAGCCCAACCAACCGATGAAGGGAAGTTAGATCATCCAATTGCCTATGCGAGTAGACAACTGAACCAAGCGGAGAGAAATTATGCCACTACCGAACGAGAAGGATTAGGAATGGTCTATGCAGTGAAAAAATTTAGACACTATCTCTTAGCCAACAAATTCAAGTTTTTCATAGACCATCAGGCACTATTGTACCTAGTCAATAAGCCTTGTAACACGGGAAGATTGGTAAGATGGTTCCTACTATTGATGGAGTTCAACTTTGAAGTGATAATGAAAAAGGGAAACACGCATATAAGAGCAGATCACCTTTCTAGGTTAACACACGGAGAACCACCAAGTGGAGTACCTGATGACCTGCCAGACACTTATTTGTTTAATCTGGAAGTTTGTCCAAAGTGGGTAGAGAAACTAATTCGGATACTCACCCATGGCCCACAACACTCAATCAATAAGGATAGCAAAAAGGAAATTCTCCAATCAAGAAATTTGCACATTATTGCTGGAAGTGTGTACTATAAGGAACCCAATGGTGTATTGCTAAGATGTGTTAAGGAGGATGAACAAGTGAAGCTGATTGAACAAGCTCATGTGAACAAATGGAGGACACACAAAAGGGACTCATGAAACCATTAGGGAATTAAAGCGATTGGGATTATACTGGCCTGACATGCCTAAAGATGTCCATGACTACGTAAGTAACTATGCAGATTTTCAAGAGACAATCCCCGAAGATCATGTATCCATACCTTTCTCAACGATAGCACCCAATCGTAGCAAGACCCTGGTAAATTTCCTGAAGACAAGAGAACACAAGGAAGGAGTTAGCATGGCAAAAAAATGATCCCTAGAAGAGATGAGCAAGGATTATGTACTTATGGGAAGACAATTGTTTAGAAGAGGGAAAGACAATCAATTACGACTCTGTGTGCATAAAGGAGAATATTTGCCCATATTAGAGATGGCACACAGGTGCAACAGGAGGTCATTTTTCCGCCGAAAGAAGTGTAAAAATGATCCTCTTCGCGGGCTTGTGGTGGCCAACGTTACATATGGATGCTGAAACATATGTACGAAGCTGCGAGACATGCCAAAGGGCTAAATACCCAATTCGGAGAGATGACATGCCATTGAGACCTATGGTTTGTGCGAGAGCATTCTCTAAATGGGGTATTGACTTTATAGGACCCATCAACCCACCAGCTAGAGGATCACATGCTGAATATATCATAGTAGCCACAGATTACTTGACAAAATGGGTAGAGGCAAAGGCTACTAGAAAGAATGATGCTCAAACCACGGCTAAGTTTCTTTTTGAGCATATATTCACCCGTTTCGGATTACCAATTGAGATCGTGAGTGACCGAGGAACACACTTCATTAATGAAGTGATATAGTCTCTAATGAATGAGTTTTTGGTGATCCATAAAAAATCAGCCCCATACCATCCACAAGCCAATGGTCAAGTGGAAAGTTCCAATAAGGTATTATGCACGGTATTGACAAATATTGTCAATAATGGGAGGTTTGACTAGGACAAGCAATTGCATCATGCAATTTGGGCTTTCCGAGTTGCATATAAGACTGCCATTGGAACTACTCCCTTCAATTTGGTGTACGGACAAAATGCGATTTTGCCAATTGATTTTTTAATCCCCACATTGAGAGTAGCACAATAGTATAAATGGACCGGACATGAATTATCCCAACAACTAGACCAAATAGAGAAGTTGCATGAAACTAGGTAACAAGCGGTAGCAGGAATATATGCAGCCAAGAGAAGACAAAAGGCATATTATGATGCACATATAAAAAACAAAGGACTTAAAGAAGGAGACCTAGTCCTGGTCTACACCTTAAAGCAACATGCCAAGAAGTTACAAAAACGTGGATATGGAACTTTGATCATAAATAGGATCTCTACTAATGGAGCAGTTAATCTAGCCACTTTAGATGGTGACATTCTTCCTAACTACATAAGTGGATGTAGAGTGAAACGGTTCATGGAGCCGTTAATAGATCAAATGTTAGCACGTCTGGTAGGTGCTCAAAATAGGAAGAAGGAGGAAGAACGGATTAGAGAGGAGGCACGACAAGAAGCCCTAGAACGTATCAAGAAAAGGAAAGAATGGATTAGGCAAAGAGACGAATGATATCTCGAAGGAGAAGAATCTATCCCTATGGCTAATTATCAAGTCCATACATCGGACACTACTAGTGCTTACAGGTCACAACCTTACCTAAACCTAGGGATTGGCAAGACGGAGTACAAATTGATAGATGCATTGATAGACTCAAGAGCAGGACTTAGTTGCGTATGTAATATGGTCATAAAAGATCTTCAAATGATTATGACTCCCACAAAAGCTAAGATAATAAGAATTGGAGGTCAAATCATACAATGCATTGGAGCAACGATAGTATCCCTCCACCTAGGAAATTCTTCCATGGAACAACGAGTCTTAGTGTGCAGAGATGAAGACCTAATAGAAGATTTGATCCTAGGACAGGATTGGATCATTGAGAATGAAGTAAGTATCAACCTAGCGCAAGGATACATCTCAGCCAAGATAGGGCACAAGGAAATTTTTAGTCTGTTAGGGGAGAGTCCTTCACAACAACCAAAACTCCTTGACAGTGCAGAAGAATGCAAGGAAAAGCTAGTAGAACAGGATACCAGCTTCAATACCTCAGATCCCAATTCAGAAGAAGCTGAAAATCCAAACCCTAATGTGTCCAAGGAAGCGATGAAATCATCCTATTCAATTGATGAATGGCCAGAAAATAAGGGGACCAACTTTTATGGAGCTTCGCACACGACAAAAGGATCACCATTGTGGAAGACAACATTCCGCTACTCGCATCAAGGGAAGAACAAATTCAAATGGGTACGCAAAGATCAAGTGCAGAAATTAGAGATGCCAACATCAACTCTGGAGAAGAAAGAGGAGAACAAGAAGTCAGCATCAATGAAATCTGAAACAAAAAGACTCTTACAAATATGGCTCCCGAAGCCTTTGATTCAAGCTTAGAAGGCACGAGAACAGATATGGATTCCCACAAAGGTCAGACAAGCAGCCAAGCAAGAGATAAACAAACAGACAGATGCATTACATCGAGGCATTCAAACAATGCAACCAATATGAGGAGACCAACTCATCATAAAAATATGAGGAGACCAAACTCAATTAATAGGATACCAAAAGAAAGACATGAAGTTCGACAGTCCAGAGAGAAGACAAGGGCCATCTACATAACCACGAAGTGGATTTAGAAGCCAAAGCAACCGCAAGGAATGGACCACCACAACAACAAGGATTCCAATTGCACTCATGAAGTATTAAATGCACCTAAAGTATGCATAGTAGGGCCACATTACAAGGCCAAGCATTCGACACTTAATGTGCATAAACAAAGTAGTGGTGCACATTCTCCAATGGGAATTAGGTCATAGCTTCAACTCTCTTAGGAATGGACATACTATGTAAATAAATAAATGCTTCGGCTATACTAATGTTGGTTTTCTTTCAGGAAAAGAAATAAAAAGATGTGGTAAGAGATCTCACTCATAGAACCAAGGGAAATAGAGTGACGGAATGATAACATATCACTGCAATGCACTACACAGTTGCTATGCTTTCCATTGAAGCTAATGCACTTTTCCTTATGAGTGCAGATGGCTTCTGAAGATTCTGAAGCAATAGTTCAAGAGGAAGCATTGGAATTTCCTCTACAGAGTATCACCAAAGCAAAGGGACACTGGTTTAGAGAAAATCAACCGACTGGGGAGTATCTCTTCCTGGCAACTATAAAAATCATGGATACAGATCATCAATTTCCAATCATGTCCCAAGACTTCAGAGTTTTGCATGAACTCCCATTGATGATTGCCATCATGAAGAAAGCGGGCATTCATAAATATTTTGAACTACCAATCTATAAGCCCAAATTTCAAAGGTGCACACAAGTCATGAACACATTATAGCCGGCACTACATGATCCGTTGGTGCCCGAGGCTAGAGTGATGGATAAAGTAGGCAAATGGGTAATTATTCAGTTCACTCATGATTTGATTAAAGAAGCTTTTGGATGGGAAAAGGATGGAACCACGGTAGTGAAAGAAGATAGTCGAGGGGCAAAAACCAGAACGTTCACCGACATTAATAGAGTCAACATAGAAGAGGAAGTCAGACTTATCCACCAGCACTTCTGCTTCCCAAATATGCATCGATACACGGCTCCACAAAAGATTATTGTCTAGTTACTCACACATGCAATCAAGCAGATTGGAAATCAGATTAATCTGACTCCCTACATACAAGAATGGCTATTTGAGGCAAAGAAGCAATGGTATAGCAAGAAGTTCCTCAATGGCAGTGTAGCTCTGACAATATTGATTTACCATGCTTTAGGCATTAGAGAGCATCTGCAAGAAATGCCATCGTCGACTGCCATCGCTAAGTATGCCAAAGTCGCCACAGTTCTTAAAAAGAAAAGAGGAGTCAAGATTGTGGACGAGGCGGAAGCTAGCTCTCAACCCAGAAGGAGAGGCACGAAGAGACTCAGGGAGGTAAAGCCAGTGGAAGAGGAAGTTCCAGCCACAAAAAGGACACACATACTTCCAAAAACAAGGATTGAAGAGCAAAGGCCAATTATAGAGGAAGATTTAACTAAAGCCCTGGAGGATAGACATCAATATACAGAAGGGCAAGTCAATTTACCAGTGCAAGGGCACCATTATCAGCAAGCCCAACAAGAGATCGAAGCCAAAAAGAAGCTCACAAAAGTACACCGCTACAAGGAATTAGGGTTGGAAAATTCAAGCTCATCTTCAGATGCACAAGAAGAACCCGAAACCTCATTGTTGAATGTAGATATTCAAAGTGAATCGAAGCATGATGGACAATGTGTGGAATTGAATGGAGTCAACTACAATGAAGAAGAAGAGGGCATAAAGATGCATGACAACACTACCCACCTTGATCAGGACACCGCAAGCAAGGAAGCAAACCAAGAAGGGATGCATGTGATAAAAATCAATGAGACTTCCACAATGCTTATCAAGGAGACAACACCTATAAGAGAGGTATCAATCAAGATACCAAAGAAAGAGACTCAAGAAGTGACAGTAGAAGAAACAGAACCCTTCACACCAATAAGGGTTGTGGCAGAACCCTCCCCCATGGACGTCACATTTCAAGGGAGTGCCACAAAAGTTATTGATTTGGATGAAGAAGAGAAAGAACCAAAAATACAATTACAAATTAGACAACCCCACAACGAAACCATCCACGTAGAGCAAGGAAAAGATGTGCAAACCGGAGAAGCTCCAAGCATACCACGTACATGATTAAATGTTGACATCGCTCAGCTAAAGCTTGTAGTGCAAGATATGATTAGAAGTGCAATGGATACACAACAATTAATGCTTGAGGCTGATGAAGACTACGATCAAGCGATGCGAGACAAGCATGAACTTCAACAAATTGGTAAAAATCATTCTACTGAGTTAAAGATAGCAAAGGAGCAGATCTTATAGAAAGAAAATGAATTCCAAGAGGTCAAAAAGCAGTACAAAATTCTAGAGACGGAAAATGAAGGATTAAAAGAACAACTCCTAGAATTAACGAAGAAATATGAAGCTAGCGAGGCTGACAAGGCACGGATGCACGCCCGGAGTAAAATATTGGAATCACAAATAAAGGTATATATGGAAGAGGTAGAAAACCTAAGGAACCGAAATAAGGAGCTCATGACAGCTCTTCTAAGTGATCAGCCCATAGAAGTTCAGGGAAGACCAGAAAAGGATATCAAAGAATTGGAAGAAAAGATAGCTAAGTATGAAGATCAGCTCAAGCAGGAGCTGACCACCATTGCCGAATGGGAAAAAAGGTACATGGATGATACTGCAACTTTAAGGACTAAATGGAAAAAGGCAGAAAATCGATATCTCATGCAATGTAAGGAAGACACTGATCATTTGGATATTGTTGCTAAAGAGCTTCTCAAACACAAGGACACTATTGCTAATGCTAATGAAGAAATCAAGCAAAAAGATGAGATGATTAAGCAACTACAAGAGCGGTTAGAGGAGAAGACAATTCAGGGGACACCAGTAGTTCCAAAATCCACAAAGGCTACTGAGGAGACTGACGTACGTCCTCTCTCTCCCCCCTTATATCATTCGCCACTAAGGGAGGAACAGGAGGTCCAAATTGAACAGAATACTCGAGACATTGCAGAACTGAGCCAACCGAAAAGGGCACTACTGGTGTCCCAGCTTACTACTGAATTTGAAGATCAGATAATCCAAGTAATGAAGGAGGCCCAAATCGAAAGCAAAAACTTGGATCAAATTTTGAAGCCTTTCAATGTACCATATGGACTACTTAAAGAACGAACGCGACAATATATAAAGATTACGATGAATAAGGATCCGGACCACAACCTCCAGTTTAGCCAAGATACATTCAAGTATACTCAAGAGGAATTCAAAAAAGCTGATCCCATATGGAGGCGCAAAGTTTTGGAAAAGAATCCCACACTATGGGTACAATGGAAAGCATCACCATACGTGCCTCAGGTCAATCCAGCATTTTGTCCCGTACCCCACAGACGCACCTGGTCGCAATTTTGGAAAGGACAGCGCCAGGGAAGCATAAATAATCAATGGTTGAATTATCCGTTATTACCTAGTCCACCACATAGCTACCTACCGACGGAAGAGTACATGGTAAAAACAATGGAATTTTGGATTGCAAGATATGCGACTGTCCCGGACTTAGCAGTTAAAATGACCAATAAGATTTTTATCATGCTATTAACTGTAATTAAAGTCTTCCAGCATGCAAAATCACGTTTTTGAATTTCATCGGCATTACATAAGGATCCGAAGCGCTCGTTTTTTATCTCTCTACTATTTCGAGCCGCTTAACCCTGATGGCGTTGTAGCTCTGTGATGAGTAGCACCTCCTTTAATGTCAATCGGGGAAGACGTGAGGATGGTATGAAGACCTCGAGCAAGTGTAGGCACAAGTGCATGAGTGAGAAGCACACTAACATGCACACACATACACACACATGCGCACACACGGCAAGACAAAGAGTGAGAAGCAATGGAGTTCTTTAGATTACTTTCAGAAAGCTCATACAAGTTCCAAACTATTACAAGCTAACCTCAAAAATGAGCTCTCTAACTCTTTTTATAGTTTTTGACTAGCTTTGGCACTGTCCAGACCTAGTGTCCGGCCTAGTTAAAAATTAGGTTCCAGGGCTTATTTGAGGGCTCAAACGAGATCTAAAAAATACAAAAATTGGTAAGCAACTACTTCTAAGGCTCCTCAAGCTCGAGGACTCCTCGGCTTGCACAAAATGGAGCTACAAAAATGTGAAATGGTATTTACAATGGTTTTTAGTGATGAAAATCACTTTTAATTGGTGTAAGGGTTTTGAAAAATTAAAGGGTTGCCTTAGTGCTAGATCTGCGTGAATGTTCGTACTTGCTTCTTCATGAAGAAAATTATTGGCCTACTTGCCAGATCGTCGTTGACTCCCTTGTCTGCTTGTGCCTTCTCTTCTCTCTGACTCCCTTCTTAAGCTTCCTTGCCTAGTGAGTCCTTCAGTTCCAACAACCCCCCCTCTCTCGCGTCTATCGTCCCTGACAGACCCGTGTTGTGTGGGTTTTTGGATGTAGTACTCAACAACATCTTGTGCTAAGTGATGTTCTGCAATCCGCAACCCCTTTGCCAAGTCCGTGAGTAAAGCATCCCAATCTACTGGCCCGGGAACCTCTGGATGTGGCATTCGTAACTTTTCTGAATGGAGAGCTTGTTCCACTGCAAACAATTGTAATAAATGTGAGGGCCTGGGAATGAAGATCTCTGAGTGATATTCCCAGAACCCTGTGACAAACATCTCTTCAAATGTCTGTTTGAAGCAGGCCGGTAGGTATTTGATGCGGGCATGCCATGCATAAACAACATTAATAGAGGGCGTTGTGCTCATGTCATAAACAAGATCCTGATTGCCTTCATTGAATCCGAGCGCAGAGAGATGAGGTTCCTTAACATTCTTGAAGGTCCGAAAGGTGACTATCATGAGTTCAAAAATTTTAAGGCACATCTGTGTCATGACATCTGGTACGTTTTTGAACCTGACACCCCAATGCCGAATTGTCGATATCATATACCCTACGGTAGGTTGACCTTTAGGTGGTGCTAAGTAGACATAGTTGAGCCATTTCTCACATCCTTTGGTTGTGAGCACCATCTTTGTGAATTTCTCACAGGACAGTAGCAGGGATTGTACTTGATATATAGGGGCATGTTATTCCATGTGCGATTCATTTCCGGGTAGGTTTCAAGCAGCCGAATTCTCCAAGTCGGTTGGCGAATATTTCCCTGCTTGGCACTTTCTGGGATGTCGTCTGGTGCAAACTGTGTGGCAGAGGTTGGTTCCCGTGAGGTGTGGTGCTTGATTTCAGCATTATAATCCGCCATTAAGACACAAAAAGGAACATACAAGTCGTCGGAGGTGCCGATCCACCTGTGATGTGAGAGGTTTCTAAAGTACTCGGATTTTATAATTACCTCCTCCAATCATGACATTGACGCGATTTGCACTGCCACTCTGTCATCATGGGTTGTGGCCACTTTCTCTAATCTCTGCATCCATTCAGGGGCCTCTATCTCAATGGTGCCATGCCCTCTGCTGTCTGCTTGCCTCCAGGTGCTGGCATTGGAACGTACGGGTCCTCAAAAGATTCCTCTACTTCGATGGGTACTAGGTCTTCAGGTTCTGGCTCCACCAAGGGGGAGGGTTGGCGTTCATATTCAAGGACTTTCTTTTGTAATTCTTCTAGTTGTGCTTTGAGCGCTGCTACTTCGTCAGTTGTGTCAGCGGTGGTTGGGACTTCTTTTGATGGTGCTGGTTGAGCTGCCAATTGCCTTAGTAGTTCGTCTCTTTCTTTTTCTAAGGCTGCGTGGGCTTCGAGGAGATCAGCATGGGTTTCCAATATGATTTGCATATTTTCCGAGGGAATGGCCCTGAACTTCTCCGGGTCAATTTCTTGTGGGGAACCTTCCATGGCTGCTTCCAAGTTCTCTTCGTTTTGTGTCTGAAGCCGTCTATTTTCTTCCAGGGCTGCAGACATATGCTTCCGTAATAGAGCCATGTTGCGGTGGAGCTTGAGGTTCTCTGTGATTTGGGAGTGTAGCAGATCATCCATTCGTTGTCTTTCTTCTGCATCTGACTGCGGTGGATTTGCCACTAATTGCTCATGTTGTTCTTGCAATGCACTAAACTACTGTTGTAAGAGCCTCTTTTCTTTCTCTAAGTCCATGAATCTTCCTTGCAATGTTTCATGACTCCTGAAGAAACTTGTATGCTGAGCATCGAGGTGCTGATAGTGTTGCTGTAACTGAGACATGCACTGATACATGTTATTAAATACATTATTAATGGGGGTGGGTGCAGGAAGGGTATTAAATGCAGGAGGAAAGGGAAAGGGGAAGGGAAGTGTGAATGCGGTGCTGGAAACTGGTGAAGTGGGTGGTGGGGGAATGGGGGATTGTGGTCGTAAGGGGGGAGGGAGAGGTGCGGTGGAGGGTGATATGTCCATAAAATCCACGGTGGACGCAGTAGTGGGAGTGATTGTGAATAGTGGAATTGTGGGTGCAGTGATTGTGGTGAATGTGTACAGTGGTGTGTGCAGTTGTGAATACGAACTACCCGGAAGTGTGAGTGGGGGAATGGGGATGTCAGTAGCGGCCGTTAGAATTACAGTGTTAGTGGAGGTGTGTGCAAGGGAGGTGTTGAGAGTGTCTGTGGGTTGATTGGCGGTTTGTGCTTCAGTCATGGCAGTGGACTGGGAGGCGGTGACGGTGGTTGTTACATTGGTAATGGGAGGTGAATGTGGTGGAGTGGGAGGCGGGGGTGGCAAGGGGGGTGATGGGGGTGCACTGGGCACATGGGTCTCTTCAGTATCGTACACAGTGTGTGCTGTGCCCGTGGTCGTGGCTGTCCCTTGTGTTTCGGATACTAAGACATTCATCTGTTTTCCTGCTCGTGGGGGACGTCTTCCGTATCTTCTTTCCGTTCTGCGTGATTGTACCAGGGCAGTATGCACTGTCTCCGGTACTCCTAAAGCATCAGAGATCATATCCAGTGTGGCACGATATTATTCGGCGACTCCTTCCTCCTCAAGGATTTGGTGCATGATAGCCTTCCCTGCTGCAAGGGATAACTTATGTTGTTGTTGGACCCTGTTGATGGTATCGTAGAGCTTTTTCAACTCCTTTGTATATGCTGGGGCACCCTCTAGTTCTTGTATAACTTCTTGCTCCTAGTCATGCGCCTCCTCATCAGAAAATCCTTCCTGTTCATCCTCTTGTTCTTGTTCTTCTTCATCGTCCACTTCCACCACTTCTGGTTGTCTTGGCTAGGGTTGTTCTGTAGCAGTTTGTTGTCCACTACCCTGCTCTGCTTCGACTTCCACATTAACAGCTTCGATTATCCTGGCAACCTCTTCATCCGTTAGATCTTCCAAAGTGAATCCGTGAGGAAATTCCAGATCAGTAGGTACTGGTGGAAACACAAGGTTAGGGCCATCTGTGCTGTGCCTGGGTAACCTGATAGTAAATGGTTGCACTTGTCTGGGAAGCCTTGGAGTTGTTTCACGTGTAAGGGTTGCACCGCGGGCTTGTGCACAAGGCATCTGGACAGCGCCTCTCATTTTCTTGGATGGTGGTCCTGCAGCTAACAGTGTGCGTTGAAACTCCTCCACTCTGGTCCAAATGAGAGCCCTCTGTACTGGTACATCATAAGCTAGACATCTGTACACAATCCTGGTTAGAGCACAACATCCGTACAGTACAGACTTTTGTTTTTTATACCACCTTTGATGAGCCAAATGGATCTGGTCGATAATCCAGTGGGGCATATTGATTGTCAAATCAAAGGCATCTGCTAAGTAGAGGCTAAACCAAATCTTTTTGGGAGGCATTGTGAACCTTTCCTGCGCGGGGAATGCGAAATGTTGCATGACCATGCGTAAATGAACGGCGATCGTAGGTGTCATCGCGACCATGTCCTTTAATTTCGTCAAATTTCTGTTCTTCATGTTGTTTGGAACCATAGTCTCTTTCTCCGTAGGAATGTGCATACCTTTCATGTCCAAAGCTTCCCTTACCAAGTTGATAGTTAATCTGAAACGCTTGAGCTCATTGCCCCTTGTGAGAGATGGGAGGACAAAGGAGCTGTATCCCTTTTTGTCTTTGCTCGGAGTAAGGGTGCTAATCAGATACGAGCACCTTAGGAAATCCGGCTTTGGCAATTGGAATTTGAAATACTCGTAGAGTCCTACCTTCTTCCATATGGGTTTCAATCCTTCATTATTCTGCAATCTCTCAAATTCCCTGGTAAAAAAGTGATACCTGCCCCAGCGCCCATTGAATTCTATCTCGGCCTCCCACATATAAGTGCCTTCACCTAGGGGTCCTGCCACATCACTGAACCAATGAGAGTTTTTGCTGACTAGCATTGTGTGCCCCTGTGGAGGGTTCTGAACCGGTATGGCATGTAATGCCCTCAATGCCGCTGGTCGTTCCTTTAATTCCTCCTCAACTGGGAGACTTTCAATGTCCACGACTTGGGGGCTGGTTCCTGCCTGAGAGCTAGTTCCTGCCGTATCTGCCATGTTACTTCTTGCTTCCTGTCTCTGTGAGAATATAGAAACATGTGTTAACATTGTACAGGACAAGAGAGAACCGTTGTTGTCCCCATTACAACATTAACATGAGGGTCGGGAGAGATTAATGGGTTAGTAAGTGCTCGGTGCTAGTGTGTGTGTGGTTAGGAGTTCGGTAGACCTAAGAGCTAAGTGGAATGATGTAGTGTGATAGTGATGTGGTTAGTAGGTTTTCATGGATTTACAAATGGGGTCCGGGGGTTTGTTACAAGTCTTAGGCTGCCAAATGCAGTGGATGGGTTTTGCTCTTGGTTTCGTAGAGACTCTCGAGAGCTTTATAGGTGTGTCGGCTTGAAACTGAGGCCTTTTAGGGACCCATTTACAAGTGATTCTGTTCGTGCTCATGGGCCTCGATGTGTTCCTGAGTGTTGGGAACGAGTGGATGTCGGCTGTGCGAGTGAATGGATCATGTTGTATAGGGTGTGGTCTTGGTGTAGCTATTTGAGCCCGCAAACAAGCCTTAGGCACCCAAATTTGTCTTGATTGTGGGCTAGCCTTCATCGACTTCTTGGGCACCCAAATAGACTTCACGTTAGCAGAAGAACTTCTGAAAGACTTCTTATTAGTGTCGTGTTGTTGGTTACTAATAAGAGGCTTTGCCCGTGTGGTTGGCTTGAGTGCAACCGGGTGTTCGCCTTTCCGCACCCACACTTGTTTCACTAGCTGAGACATTTTGTTGCGCAGGTACTTTTGATCTCCAACATAGGTAGTACTCTGCTTCTTCTGCCTTTGATCCACCTTTGGTTGCTGCCTCCCTCTGGCCTTTGGAAAAGAAGGGAGTTCCGTTGCATCCCTGACTCCTTTTTTGCGAACATCATTCCTCTGCAACACATAGTTTTGGACAAGAACAGCATGGTCATCTTCATGTGTACTCCTGGAAGGACCAGGAGTGTGTGCCTTTCCTAGTTCCTTGAGTGCTCCATTATCTAACTCTACTGTAATTCGACTATGATCGACCCATACCTGAAGAAGTCCACTTCTTAGGTTTAGGAGTGACTGCATGATCATAGATCCAGTCCTGACCCAAGACAAGAGGCTCCGTGAGGTCTTCGTCTTGGCACACTAGTACCTTAACTGTCATTAACATGTCCTGAATGTAGAGGGGAAGCTCCACCTCGCCCGTGCAAGGGGTTTCCACACCTCCTAATCCTATGAGATAAGCTTCTATAGGATTGACCTCTAATTTCAATTCTTGACAGTAAGAGAGTCTCACCGCACTAGTGGCCGCACCTGAGTCAATCAATGCTCGCACGGACTGTGCACTAGTTCCTTGTCCTACCTCTATGGTCACAAAAGGTCATCGATCAATTATTCTATGGGAACTTGTTCCTGCGACTTCACACATTGCCATATGATATCCTTGATCTGCATAGTCATTTGTTCTAGGCTGATCTCTACCTTGTCTTCGCAACTTCATCCTTCTGATGCGTTCTAAAGCTTCTGCTTGAGCTTCTTCTCGAATCCGCTTTTCTTCTTCCTTGCGTTTCTTGGCGATATTGAGTCGACTTAGCATTTCCTCTGTGAGAGGTTCCTGATATAACTTGACTCTGCATCCGCTTATATAGCTTGGGAGAACGTCACCTTCCAATGTGGCTAGTTGCACTGCTCCACTTGTGGAGATCCTATTTATGATCATAGGTCCATAGCCTCTTTTCTCTAGTTTTCTCGCATGTTGTTTCAGAGTGTAGACTAGTACTAGGTCACCTGCCTTTAAACCTTTATCCTTAACGTGGGCATCAAAGTATGCCTTCTGTCGTTTCTTGGCTGCATATATCCCTGCAGCCGCCCTTAGTCTTGTTTCTCCTAATCATTCAAGGTCAAAAAGTCTAGAGGAGAGTTCATGACCCGTCCATTCGTGCTCTTGTGCTACCTTCAATGTAGGTATCAAGAAGTCCAATGGTAGCACTACATTTTGACCAAATACCATCTGAAAGGGGGTGGCTTGGAGTACCGTTTTGAAAGCGACTCGGTATGCCCAAACAGCATGGTGTAGCTGTTTGTCCCAATCAGAGCGTTTATTATTCATGAGCTTGGTCAACACATTGCACAGAATCTTGTTTGTGCTTTCGGCTTGCCCATTAGCTTGTGGGTGGTAGGGGGCAGACTTCTTATGAACTACCAAGAATTCTTGGAGCAGATTTTCAATTACTTCATTCAAGAAGTGAGTGTCTCTATCACTTACTAACTCTATAGGTAGCCTGTATCTTGTGAATACATTCTCAAACAAGAATTTAGCAGTTGTTTGAGCATCGTTCTTCGTTGTAGCTTTTACCTCTACCCATTTGGTTAGATAGTCCGTAGCCACAATGATGTATTCAGCATGGGAACCCTTAGCTGGGGGATTAATAGGACCTACAAAGTCTATTCCCCACTTAGAGAATGCACGTCCACCCATCATAGGTTTCAGTGGCATCTCATCTCTACGGATAAGATCCTGTGTTCTCTGACAGACATCACATCGTTTCACATAGGTATGTGCATCCATGTGAAGGGTCGGCCACCAGAAGCCCGCAAATAGTATTGCCTTGATCACCCGATCTGGTCCAAAGTGTCCTCCTGCTACACCTTGGTGAGCAGTTTCCAATATCTTAAGATATTCACTCTCATGGACACATAGTCGCAGGTAACCATCTTTACCACACTTGTATAGATTATCACCAATGAGTGAGTAATCCTGGGCTTCTTGTTCTAAACTCCTTTTCCTAGCCAGAGTGATGTCTGGAGGAAATGTTTTTGTCCTTAGAAAGGCCACTAATGGTTCACTCCAATCTGGCACTACGGACACTTGATAAAGTGTGGCATGTTCCACAGGTGGTTTAGTGCAGCAGATTGGGCATTCCTTGCACAACTTCTGGACATCAGCTTCCATAGTCGGCCAATGCACTCCGAGTCTCCTTAGTGTTTGTAGGGTTCGTTGCCTTGAATAGTGTTGCTCTAATGCACCTACATGTGCTAATTGCAACCATTTAGCGTACTCATCCTCTTCCACACAACAAGCCAAGATCCCTTGATTTGTGTGCTTGTACATACTACCTGCCATGATGTGATACTTTTGGGCTTTTACTACCTCCTTATCTTGTGTGTTTATTACTGGATGGTTAGGCCCGTATGTCAATACTGGCACTAATGGCTTAGCCCACTGCGGCACCACTTCCAAATTAAACAAGTAAGCATCAGGAAGGTCATCTGACACTCCTTGTGGGGCTTCTCCAGATGTGAGTCTAGAGAGATGGTCTGCTCTCAAGTGAGTCCTACCTTTCCTTACTACAACCTCAAAGCCATATTCCATTAGTAAGAGAAACCATCTTACTAATCTACCTGTGGTGCATGGCTTGTTCACGAGATATAGCAGTGCCTGATGGTCAGTAAAAAATTTAAACTTATTTGCAAGAAAATAATGTCTAAACTTTTTAATTGCATATACCATGCCTAATCCTTCTCGTTCCGTGGTTGTATAATTTTGTTCAGCTGCATTTAATTGTCTACTAGCATAGGCAGTTGGAAGATCCATATTACCTTCACAGGTAGGTTGTGCGAGTACACATCCAATAGCGTAATTGGATGCATCAACATGAACATGGAATGGCTTGTTCCAATCTGGTGTGGTCAAGATTGGTGCTGAACATAATCTTCGTTTAAGCTCATTGAAGGACTTTTCACATTCGTCAGTCCACTCAAAGTTAGTCAAAAGTCCATACAGAGGCTTTGCTATGATGGCATACATGTGTATAAACCGTCGGTAATAACCGCAATGCCCCATGAAAGCTTGTACTTCCTTGACATTTCTTGGCCTAGGTAGCTCTGCTATGGCTCTCACTTTCTCTTCATCCGTGGATATGCCATTCTTTGACACTATGTGTCCTAGAATCTTGCCTTGCCTGACCATGAAAACACACTTTTTTGGGTTTATGCAGACTTGATATTCTCTACATTTGTCAAAGATTTGTCTGAGTTCAGGAATATGGGTTTGCCTTATGTTGGAATGAGCGCAAAGATCATCAACATAGACTTCTAAGTTCTTCCTCAGGAACTCTTTAAATACATGGCACATCAGTCTTTGAAAGGTAGCAGGTGCATTAGTAAGCCCGAATGGCATTACTCTAAAGGCAAAAATGCCCCATTCAGTGGCAAAAGCCGTCTTATGCTGATCTTCTAGAGCTATGGCTACTTGATTGTAGCCCGAAAATCCATCAAGGAAGCTGTACACTTCCTTGCCTGCCACTCTTTCTAAGAGATGCTCTGTGATAGGAAGCGGATAGTTATCTCGAATTGTGGCTGCATTGACCTTCTTCAAGTTAATGCATACACGCAGCTTTCCATTCTTCTTGGGCACCACTACGATGGGGGATACCCACTCAGTGTGCTCAATTTCATAGATAAATCCAGCTTCAACCAGCCTATCTATCTCTTCTTTGATCTTAGCAGCATAATTATCATTATATGTATATGGCTTTTGCTTAGAGGGTTTGGCATCTGAGGTCATGGGGATGGTGTGTGAGCATATGTCTGGGTCAACACCCTTCAAATCCTTGTAACTCCAAGCGAATACATCTCTGTATTCTCTCAGCAAGGCAATTAGCTCTTGTTCTTCCTCTTCTGTCAGGTCATGTCCTATGTAAGTGCATCTCTCTTCTCCTTCTTCTAAGGCCACTACTATTTTCTTGGTGGTTTCTTTATTATCATAGGCCTCCCCTGATTGTGCCTCTCATTTAGGCATTCTGATCATGACTCTCCTGTCATCTATCTCATACTTCTTAAAATTTTATGGGACCTCAAACAAAGATTCTTCCTCTTCTGGTGTGACTTCTCTCTTCTTTCTTTTCTTTCCTTCTTCCTTCGGGGTCACATGTGTGGCTAGTCTTACATCATTTGTAAGCTCTCCATACCTCTGGGGTTGAAATTCTACTTCATGGAAGTATTCTTCATCTGATGCAAAAGGTGGGTCCATAATGATTGACTCTAGATCGGAGTCACTTGCCTCCTCAAATGCATCAGGGCTCGGTTTTTCACTCTTCTAACACTGCCTCTCCCATGATTGGCTCTATGGAGAAGACTAAAATGTCATAGCCATCCTCATCACAGTGGGGTGTCCATTGTTCCTCATTGATGGCTACATCCATTGTTGCTAAGATTTCTGCCCAGCCGTGGGGTTCAAATTCTTCGTCAGGAAAGACTACAGGTGCATAGGCTGGGTCTTGAATGGGTCTATGTGTTTCGTTTGCACCTATTTCTCTGGCCTTTTCTCTTTTCTCCTCTTCTACTGCCACTTTGCACATCCATAAGTGGGTGTCTTCATGCATCCATGAGGATCCTGACCCTATGGAATGCACCGATTCTGTATCATCTTTGGCTCTATGGATGGGATTCCATTGGATAGGAGGGACATCTCTATGAGAGTAATCTTTGAGATTCACTCTGGTCGTGACACCTAGGTGTTGCAAATAAAAGGAATTGGTTCCCCAATCCTGTACCACTTGCAACTGTCGCATAAATGGTCTTCCCAAAATCATCTCATAGGCATGATTTTTGCTAAAGTCACATATAGCGAATGTATGCTCGAACTCAGCACCACATGTGGTGAGAGTTATTCCTTCTAGCAAGCCTAAGGGTCTTTCTATGTGACCATCGGCCATCTGCAATTTCATCCTCGTGGGCCTGAGTGCTGGCTTGCCCCAACGCTTCCGTAGGGAAGTGGTGGCAATTGCAACTCCTGCGCCTGAGTCTAAAATGGCCTTGGTTGTGTAACCCTCGTAGGTAATGGGGAGATAGGTGTTCCCTTCTTCACCTTCACACATGTCTCCTATCTTATCCAAGGGTATTTCTGGCACTGTTCTCTGGGATCCTACCTGGGAACGAGGTTTTGCTATCTCTGGTACTTGTTTGGCTACATGTTTCCATAGCTCTGGCCGTACTTTGAGTAGCTCTTCTAAGGTGAGGTTGCATTGTACTTTAGTGTTTTTCACTACCTCTGTGTTCCTAGGTATGACTGAGTCCTCATTTCGCACCATGACCGTGGGTGCTCTCATGCATGTAGATTTAGCTTCCCATGGGCCCGTGAAGTGGGGTAATTCTTGTAAAGAGTTAGACTCAAAGTCTAATCTTTCCTGAGAGTGGGTGCTTTCCTGCTCCTCATAAATGGATGGGATGTCTTGTGGGAATTGGTCATGTGCATCATCCACCAGTTCAATTGGAGGAGGTACTTCACTTTCTTTAGCCCATTTGTCTTCTTGAATCTCTCGTAGGAATTCTGGTGTGAATCGATTCATAGAAGATGAGGTGTCCGGCTCCGTAGAGTTAGGCACATAGGCTTCAGGCACATAGGCTTCCTGGGCAGGAATGCTTACTCTTTCACTTGCCTTGTCCTTGTGTTGAGAGGCGGGTTCCTTTTCTGATTGTGCAATCAGCTTCTCTATTCTTTCTAACAGTCCATCAAAGTGCAACTGTGTCTTCGCTGAACTAGAGATGTTAAATAGGTGACTGGCCTCAAACATGGTCTGAGCCAATTCCACCATCTTAGCACAAATCTTGGTTCATTCTAGCTCTAGTTCTGCTCTAGGGTAGCACTTTTCATGATCAGTTACGTTTGGCCCTTCTTGGATTCTGGCCTGATATGCTTTAAGCATCATGTTTAGGTCCTCGGGAGTGGGATCTGCTAGGACTGATTCTACTCGAGGGGGTGGTGGGATTATGTGAGGCGGGTTGGAAGGTGGCGGGTCGGATGGCGATGGGAATGGTGGTGGTGGGGTAGTTTGAGAGAGGGGTTGAGAGGTGAGTTCAGTTATCCTGGCTCTAGTTTCTCGTACACTTTCCTCAAGTTCACTCATCTTTTTTGCCCATTGTCTTTTCATTCTTTCCCGACTATCTTTCCAAGCTCTAGTCCTTTTCTTGGTTATGCTCTCAGTTTCACTAGCCTCTGGGCCCTTTTCCTGGCCTACCCCTTGGTTTTGCTGCAATGCTTGAGCTCTAGTGACTACCTGTACGGGTGCAGTGGAAGTGACACTTCCTGTGGAATCTACCACTAACCCAATAACGTTAATAGGAGTGATTTTTGGCATATTATTAGGATTCTTAGGGCAGTCTCGTAAGAGATGCTCTTTTCCACACTCTTGGCAAAAGCCCTGGATCGTCACTGGCGGGGGTTGTGTAGGTGGAGGCACGGGACAATCACAAATGAGATGATCTCCTTGACATCTGTAGCATGGTCCTCTTGGGAATGGGGGTCTTACTTGCCTAGGTTGAGGTCTAGGGTTGGGGTTTGCATACATGACGTTTGTGTAATCTGACTCCCAACTAGGTTCATTTGGCTCTTCACTGTAATAGGACTCACCATGTTCTGGAGATTGCATGTAGTAGGCCTGGGGGCTATCAACATGTGTAGAATCGAAACTATGGTCACTGGGGTCACTTTCTGTTAGCAATGGGGTTACTGGCACTATGGCCCTATTCAGGTTCTCTTCCGCAGCTGCATACTTTACAGGGATTACATTAGTAGGAGCAGATGGTTGTTGTGCCAGCACTGGCTGGGGTCTCAGTTGGTTTTGGTACTGTGGTTGGTAGGTTTGTTGAGGCCTAGCATACTGTTGTGGTGGGTAATGACTCTGGTATCTGCCTTGTTGAGGGTATGGCTGAGGGTACGTCTGTCTAACGGCTTGCTTATTGTAGGGGCAATCTTGCGCGGTGTGATTAGTGTACCTCCGTTCTATAGTGCAGTATTGGCTACTAGGATTAACTTGGGGTTGAGCCATAATGGGACATACATTCGCCATGTGGTCGCCACCACAAGTATAACATCTTTTCACTGGGGAAAACCTTGGCATCTGTTTACTAGTGACACCTAATTTCTGAGCTACTTTCTCTGCAAGTTCCTCAATTGATGTGGATTGTGTGGAAGAGAGGCTAGAGGCACTATCTAAATCTTTGTATATCTTGGAAAGCTCTAACTCCTCCCCTAGGTTATCCTCGATGTCAATGCACATGCGTACACACTCTTCTATAGTCCTAGGGTCCTTCAGATACACATATGACCTCAATTTGGTACTTAGCAATCCATCCAAGAATAAAGCCACTTGCTTAGCTGGTGTGGGTAGCTCAGGGACAGGGCATCTCTCCAAGTATTGTCTAAATCTTCTTCCAGCAAGTCTCACGGTTTCTTGAGGGGTTTTCTTGAAGCTGTGAATCAACGAGGAGGTGTTATGTCTTATGCCACTCTTAGAGAATTCAATAATGAAAGCCTCTAGGAGTTGTTCTATGCTCCTGAACTGTCTCTCATTCAATGGTTGAAACCACGTAAGGGCTGTGTTCCTAAGGGTTAGACCAAAGGCATTATACTGCGTGAATAAATCCTCCACTTGTTCAGCTCTCAAGACTTGCCTAAACTCAGCCACATGATCGTATGGATCTCCAGTGCCATCGAAGTAGTTCTTCATGGACTTAACTAGCTGAGTCGGTCTCAGAGTCCTTGTGTGCTCTCTAGGTCGTGGTAGAGGGAACTCATCCGCATTTCTTTGATTCCTGTGAGCTCTAAGTACCTCAGGCTCTACTCTATTTGTTTCCGTCCTCGTTCTTTCTCTGCCCACTAGGTTGGCAAAGCTTACTTCAGGTCTATCTCTATGTCTGTCTCTTTGAGATCCATGGGCATGGGATGTTCCAGCACCTGGATGACCATAGGACACGTTCGATCTTGGTTGGGGGAAGATGAATTCACCTTTCCAAGTGTAAGCATGCCTATCATTTTCTGTAACCACAAAGGTCCTCTCTGAAACGTGATCTAGGTAGGTCACTCTGCCTGGGCTATCTGGATCTTTAAACTCATAGATCATGATTGTTCCTATATCAATTGGCCGGTCAGATTTATACCTCCAAAAGGCTTCATCGGTTTCTCGGTTCAAAAGCAGATCTATACTCTTGTTGTCTTGAGGAATCCACTCTAGTGTGAGAATTCTCGTAAGAACAGATTTCCCTCGAGGGGTCCTAGGCTCTGCTCCCATGTTTCCTTGCTCGAGGTCACCTAAGTCCGATTCTGGGACTACATTCCCAAATTCATCTGTCCTATCTGGGTGACTGGTGACTACATATATTGTCCCTTCTTTGTCTAGGTATGCTCCGTTTTCAAACTTTACAGCGGGGTGCTCTAGTCCAATGGACTGATCAGGATTTTTAATCTGGACCACGGATCTTCCTAGACTATCCTCATAGATGCTAGCACCTAATCGGTTGGTCCTAAGATATTCCAACTGCGTTTTGTAAGGGCCTTCTACCCTGTGCAAGTATGGCACTCCTGAACTTCCTGTAGGTCTGTCCATGCCTTGAGACATCTCTGATTCACTGGTCTCAGAGCTAGGGTAGTATGAGTGGTGGATCAACTGTTGGTCCCAAGACCTAGCAGTGTGGTTGACACTAGCCTCTGAAGACCTAAGGCTTTGTCTATCCCTTACTAGATGCCGTCCTGATCTAAGGTTCATATGCCTATTTAGGTAGCCCAATTTTTTGCCCAAGTACAACCTCGTTACTGAGTTCTTTTGTAACAGTTACTTGATTCTTTTTTAGTTGATTACCGTGTTTATACTCTTGTCTAATATCACGTCGTCAGGTATACTTGAGTGTATTTCTGCACTGTAAATTGATCGTTCCACGTTAGGTTCTTTCCCTTAAGGTTATCGCATCACAAAGATATTATGTTTAATCTTGAACTTGAGTGCATAGGTAGTCTTCAACTTGACTGATGCCTATCGTTGCCCTATCTTACTCCTAGCACTAGTCGTTCTTAGCCTAAGCTAGGAATTGACAAAGGGAGTTGAGAATTTCCAACCTTTCGTTTCCTTCTTGGTTGCCCTTGAGTGCCCAGGAAGTGTGTTCCCAAGCTTGTACTTACACTTGCTCAGAACGCCTTGCGATGCTCTCAATAGATTTGTAAGAGTTCCAAAGTTAGCTCAAGACTTAAACTCCAGAGACAAAACCAATCTCTTTCATTCAGGTAGCACAAACACCAATTTGCACTAGGCTTTTCTTGGAAGACAATTCCAGTAATCCCTAAATTTTTGTTCCCCCTAGGTATGGTCAATTTCAAAATACACTATCTGAAAATCAACGCATTATCTTATTAAAAAACAGTTGAGGGCGTGTAGTATATGCCACGAGCTTTCCGACAAGCCCAAGAGCTCAAAAAATGGATTTCGTATGAAAAAGTTATGACTGTTCAGGGTTTAGGGGGTTAAAACAGGATTCAATCTGGCTGACAGATCCTAGGGTTTTCTCCCAAATCACAAGTGTAGGAACCTCCAAAAATGCTAATGGATTGACTATTTTGCCCCTAAATTATCCCAAATTTTGAACAAAAGCAAACCCTAATTTTTGGCCGAAAAGCCTGTCAATCGCGATTGACAGAGGTGTCCGTCGGGCCTGTCAGTCGCGATCGACAGTGTCAATCGCGATCGATAGAGTCGATCGTGGCTGTCAATCGCGATCGACGGTATCAATCGCGATCGACACGTTTTCTGGGTTTTTCACCGAAATTTCAGTCAATCGGGGGCCTATCAGTCGCGATGGACACGTGGCTATGCGAGAAAGTCAATCAATCGTTGAATTTCAGTCGGTCGCGATCTACGGTATCAATCACGACTGACAGAGGTGTCGGTCGTGGCTGTCGATCGCGATCGATGGTGTCAATCGCGATTGACAGGGTCCTACGTGGCAGTCAATCGGTCGTGGTTTCTGTCGGTCGCGATCGACAGGTCTGTCAGTCGCGATTGACAGGGTCTGTCGATCGTGGCTGTCGATCGCGATCGACAGTGTCGGTCGCGATTGACAGAGAACCTCGGAATTTTTCTACTATTTTTAATGATTTAGGATGTGCTCATCATGCTTGTGCTAGTGGTGAACTTTGTTTTACCAAATGCTCGAATTTTCTGTCGATCGCGATCGACAGAGGTCGGCGACACAGAGACAGTTTCGACGAGTTTCGTACCTGCGCAGAGGGCTGGGGATGATGATTCAGCAAGAACCTGCAAAATGCTCAAGAAACATGCAAAAACAGTGCAAGCAATATCGCTCTCTCGCTCTCTCTCACAAGTAGAATGAAGGAAATGAGGTGGAGATGGTGATATGATCAAAACTGAAAATTTTCGCGATGATGGAGATGGAGGTGGGAGATGGTGATGATGATGATGAAGAAAAACAAGAAAATAGATGAAAGTGAAAAAAATACCTACAACTCCAACGCGTCAACTCTACGTCTTACCATCACACGCTCGTCCTCAAAGCTCGCTCCCAGGCAACGGTGCCAAAATTTGGTGTAGCTCTGTGATGAGTAGCACCTCCTTTAATGTCAATCCGGGAAGACGTGAGGATGGTATGAAGACCTCGAGCAAGTGTAGGCACAAGTGCGTGAGTGAGAAGCACACTAACATGCACACACATACACACACACGCGCACACACGGCAAGACAAAGAGTGAGAAGCAATGGAGTTCTTTAGATTACTTTCAGAAAGCTCATACAAGTTCCAAACTATTACAAGCTAACCTCAAAAATGAGCTCTCTAGCTCTTTTTATAGTTTTTGACTAGCTTTGGCCCTGTCCAGACCTAGTGTCCGGCCTAGTTAAAAATTAGGTTCCAGGGCTTATTTGAGGGCTCAAACGAGATCTAAAAAATACAAAAATTGGTAAGCAACTACTTCTAAGGCTCCTCAAGCTCGAGGACTCCTCGGCTTGCACAAAATGGAGCTAAAAAAATGTGAAATGGTATTTACAATGGTTTTTAGTGATGAAAATCACTTTTAATTGGTGTAAGGGTTTTGAAAAATTAAAGGGTTGCCTTAGTGCTAGATCTGCGTGAATGCTCGTACTTGCTTCTTCATGAAGAAAATTATTGGCCTACTTGCCAGATCGTCGTTGACTCCCTTGTCTGCTTGTGCCTTCTCTTCTCTCTGACTCCCTTCTTAAGCTTCCTTGCCTAGTGAGTCCTTCAGTTCCAACAGGCGTATTATTCAAGACTTATGTTTTTGCCGTCAACATACATGCAGACTTTTGAAGAAGCATTTTTCACCAGCTTCTTCGAAATAGATTCAGAAATTTTTGTCAAGATGACTTCGAACCTGAATGCACGACTGGTAGCGTATGAAACCAGCTAATTTGCTGAATCAAAGAGAGCAAGCAGCCATACAAACTTATTCACGTCGCCACAAAAAGCCTGTCGGGGATGACAGAGTTCAAGAGGAGGGACGTGTGGAAGGGAAATCAAGCAAGAAGAAAAGAAGAAGAAGATCAAAGTAAAAAACTACTCAATAAAGAATGAAGATCATAAAGCAAAAGCACTACCCTCTGCCCAAAGCCCTGCAGGGGCACGCATAAGGCAACAATGCAAAACATCCAGGCCCTGAGGAATGGAATTAAAGAACAATCAGAACCAAGACATTTCATGGGAAGGATGGACCAGGGCCAGGAAGTATCCATGAAGAAGTGCAAGACAATACTTGGCAGGTAATAATCCTCCCGCTGATAGCGTGCGTTGTCAACAAAGTAAACAGGCTCAAAGCAATACAACAGGTCAGATGTGTGAAGACAAAGATAAATCAGAAGGCCAAAAGTTAGAAAGGGGTAGAGGCTGAAAAGTTGAAGAGAGCGACTAAGAACAGCGCATTCCTAGTCATTGGTGGCATGCGTGGCAGCCCGACTGAATACAGCAAGCCATATTTGTGATATAAGGAATACTAAGGGGCAAACAGAAGCAAAGGCCATACCTCGGATAAGATAACCAATTGTCTGACAGTCCTTGTTGCCGCTTCGACCACTAGGTGCATGTATTCAGAACTCTTAAACAAGCTGAGGACAAGAAGTAAAGCATGTCAAGGGACGATAGAGACAAAGAGGGGGAGAGTGTTGCAGAGCAGAGAAGCACAAAAGAAGAGCCCCAAAATTTTCAAATTAATGGGCATAATTTTTCTTCTTCAAAGTCTTAGGAAATTCCCTCAAGCCATGTAAATGCACTAGAGGAGTCCTCTAGTTGCATAATCCCAACTTATTGTAAAATATCCCTTGTAAATTAGTATCACTTTTTAGGAATAAAGTGCCGGTCTCTTGTGTGAAAGGACCAAATTTAGGGCACATGTATATAAGTCACTTTGTGACTCTTTGTAGAGTCTTTTTGCCATTGTGAAGAAGGAAAGCTCTTGAATTTCAAATTTGCCTCTTTCCCGTAGATTTCCATCTTCTCTTTGATCTTCTATGTGTGTGTGTGATGCTTGGAATGTGTGTGTAAAAATGTTGTCTACCCATCCCCACTGTTTTTGAGCTACTGTAGTGTGTGTGTGAGCTTGTAGAAGTTGTGGAGTGAGTGTGGATGCTTCCTGCCATTCACTATTTTGGTCATACTAGAAGCACAGTTGTCAGAATCGAGTGAAACCACTTTTACTAGATGCGTCTCGTCAAGAGCTTCGAAACGAGTACCCTATTGACTATATTCAGAGTTCGAAGCTGGGAGAAATCCTCGATTACCAAAAATTGCTGTAAGTGGTATCACGGCAGACACTTCCAGTATTTCAGTGAGGTAGAGAGGTGGATTAGTCGTTTCTCATACATGTAAGCTGAACTACTTCATTCTCCATCATGTGTGCACATGTCCTAATATGCTTGGTTAGGTCATTTGATCGGATTGACAAATAAACGTGTGTCAATTTCCCACTATATGCACTTGTGTGGCAATTGGGGTTTAGTCTCATTGACACAAGTCCTTGAGTCTTCTTGACTCAGGTACACAGTACCCTAGCGTTGTCCTTCCCAAAAATGCGACTAGGATTGTCTGCATGGTACTAGACAAAAAGATGGGTTTACCTGAAGGGCATATGGCAATGCTTCCCATTGTACCCGTAGTGTAGGGTTCTTTTCCAAAAGTTTTTGCCTCCATATAGGATCAGCCGTTTCGAATTCTTCTTGAGTATAGATGAAAGTATTATTGCGGAACTGGAGGTTGTTGTCACGCTCCTTATTTGTCGTGGTCTTTATGTATTTCTATGTTTGCTCTCTAAGGAGTCCATATGGTACATTAAATGGCTTCAATATCTGTTCCAAATTTTTGCTTTCAATCTGAGCTTCCTTCATAATCTGTATTATTTGATCTTCAAATTCTCTAGTAAGTTGGGACACTAGTAGTGCCCTCTCATGTCGGCTCAGTTCTGCAATATCCCGATGATTATGTTCATATTGGATCTCTATTTCCTCCCTTATCGGCGAATGATGTAAGGGGGGGAGAGAGGACGTACCTCAATCTCCTCAGTAGCCGCTATGGATTTTGGAACTACTAGTGTCCCCTCTATTGCCTGCTACTCTAGCCACTCTTGTAGCTGCTTTATCATCTCATCCTTTTGCTTGATTTCTTCATTGGCCTCAGAAATCATTTCCTTATTCTTTTGGATTTCTTCTACCACGACAGCGAGTTGATCAATGTCTTCTTACATTGCGCCATATATCTATTCTCGGCCTTTTTCCATTTTTTCCTTAGAGCCGTGGTATCATCCATGTATCTTTGCTCCCATTCAGCAATGATTGCTTGCTCTTGCTTGAGTTGATCTTCATACCTAGCTATCTTTTCCTCCATTTCCTTTATGTCTTTTTCTGGCATTTCCTGAACCTCTATAGGTTGATTACTCAGAAGAGCTGTCATTAGCTCCTTGTTTTTGATCCTTAAGTTCTCTGCCTCATCCATGTATATCTTTATTTGTGATTCCAATATTTTGCTTCTTGCATTTATTCGCGTCTTCTCGGCCTCGCTAGCATCATATCTCTTTTGTAACTCTTGTAGTTGTTCTTTTAATTTTTCAGTTTCTGTCTCCACTGTTCTACATTGTTGCTTAGCCTTGTGAACCTCGTTCTCTTTAAGTGTTATTTGTTCGTGTGCTAAACTCAGTTGGACGGAAAGGTTCTTACCTATTTCTCGAAGTTCATGCTTTTCTTGCATCGCTTTATCATAGTCAGCATCAGCCTCAAGCATCAATTGTTGTGTATCCATAGCAGTTTTGATCATGTGTTGAACAACTGGCTTGAGCTGAGCGACGTCAACATTCAACCACATTTTTGGAATGCTTGGAGCTTCCCCTGTTTGTAAATCCTTTCCGTGCTCCACATGGATAGTCTTGTTATGTGGTTTTTGGATTTGTAGTTGTACTTCTGGTTCTTTTCTTCTTCGTCTAGATTGATAATTTTCGTGGCACTCCCTTGAAATGTAACATCCATGGAGGAGGGTTCTGCCACAACCCTTATTGGAGTGAAGGGTTCTGATTCTTCCATGATAGCTTCTTTTGGTTCTTCCTTTGGATTCTTGAATGAACCTTCTCCCGTAAGCTTAGTCCCTTGGAGTTGAATTTTGGAAGTTTCACTTATTTTGATGTCATGTATCCCTTCTTGGTTTACCTCTTTGCCTGCGGTGTCTTGATTGGGGTTGATGGGGGTGTCGTTTTCCTTTATGCCCTCTTCTTCTGCACTGTAGTTTACTTCAGTTAATTCCTCCCATTGTCCATCATCTTTTGACTCACTTCGAATGTCCGGGTTTAATAGGGAGGTGTCTGGCTCTTCTTGTGTATCTGAAGAGGAGCTTGAATTGACCAACCCTAATTCTCTATACCGATGCACCTTGGTTAGCCTCTTTTTTACTTCCATGTCTTCTATGTATTGGTGTGTGTCTTCCAGAGCTCGTGTTAAGTCCTCTTCTGTAATTGGTCGATGCTCTTCAATTTTTGTCTTTGGGAGCACGTGTACCCTTTTTGTAGCTGGAACTTCAGCTTCTACTTGCATTACTTCCCTTAATCTCTTTGTACCTCTCCTTTTGGTTTGAGAGCTAGTTTCTGCCTCTTCAACAATCTTGACTCCTTTTTTCTTTCTTGGGACTGTGGCGACCTTGGCATATTTAGCCATGGCTGTCGATGAGGGCATTTCTTGGAGGTGCTCTCTAATACCTAAAGCATGATGGATCAATATGGTTAGAGCTACACTCCCGTTCAGGAACTTCTTGTGATTCCACTCCTTCTTTGCCTCGAATAGCCTTTCCTGTATGTATGGAGTCATATTAATTTGATTTCCAATTTGTTTGATAGCGTGTGATAGCAGTTAGACGATGATCTTCTGAGGAGTAGTGTATCGATGCATGTTAGGAAAATAGAAGTGCTGATGAATGAGTCTGACTTCTTCTTCTATGTCAATCCGATTGATGTTAGTGAAGGTCCTGGTTTTTGCCCCTCTACTTTCTTCTTTCAATATCGTATTTCCATCTTTCTCCCATCCAAAGCTTCCTTGATTAAATCATGTGTAAACTAAATCACGACCCATTCACCTACTGCATTCATGACTTTGGCCTCTGGCACCAATGGATCATGTAGTGCTGGTTGTAATGTATTCATAACTTGTGTGCACCTTTGAAAGTCGGGCTTGTAGATTGGTAATTCAAAATATTTGTGGATGCTCGCTTTATTCATGATGTCAATTGTAGAGGGAAGCTCATGTACCACCTTAAAATCTTGAGGCATGATTGGGAATTGATGATCCGTGTCCATGATCTTGATTGTTATTAGGAATAGATAATCCCCCGCTAGTTGATCTTCTCTGAACCAGTGTCCTTTTGCTTTTGTCACGCTTTGTAAGGGGAATTCCAATACTTCTTCCTGAATAGTTGCTTCACAATCTTCGGAGGCCATCTGGACTTGTAATGAATAGAGCATTAGCTTCAATAGGAGATATAGCAATTGTGATGTGTATTGTAGTGACATGTCATTCGTTTCATCACTCTGTTTTCCCTGCTTGCATGAGTAAGATCTCTTACCACATATTTTTCTTTTCTTTTCTGAAAGAAAACAAGGATTAGTATAGCCGAAGCATTTATTTATTTACATAGTAGGTTCATTCCTAAGGAAGTTGAAGCTATGACCTATTCCCCATTGGAGGATGTGCACCACTAACTCTATTATGTACATCAAGTGCCGAATGCCTGGCATCGTAATGTGGCCCTATTATGCATACTTTAGGTGCATTCGAGACTTCATGAGTGCAATTGGGATCTTGATGGCTCTCTTGTTCAGGTTCATGCGCTTTCTTTGGTTTCCATATCCATTGGAGCCTTGAATTATGAGCTCTCATCCTCTCATCATGTTTCCTTTTCCTTAGTGTAGCTTCCTGAATTGCCAACGTCTTCTTAGCTACAATCTTGATTTGTTGATGTACTTGTTTGGTCTTGTTTGGTCTCGCACTGCTTTCTCGTCAATAGACTATTGCTTTTTGGTTGTCAATTTCCTGTCGTGCCACTTGTCGAACATTCTTTGGAATCCATATTTGTTGGTGGTTCCTTTGTGCTGCTACTAATGACTTTGGGAGCCAAACTCTCAACAGATCATTTGATTCTGGTCTTTGCGATGACGAATTCGTATTCGCCTACACCTTCTTATTAGGATTGACTTGTTTTTGTGTTGCTCCCCCTGATCCATTCATTTGATCCTTGTGAACCCATTTCAGGTTAGGATGTCTGTATTGTGGAACTCTGCCAATAGAATTCCATGTTGATGATTTTAGTGTGGCTTTGGCTGGCTCTGTTTTTGTTTGTTTGCGATTTGCGTGGAGTGAACCTGCTTCCTCCTCTGTCGCTTTGGTGCTTAAAATCTGATCTACCTTTGGTTGTCATTCCTGCAGCTTATTGATGGGTTCAGTTGCTATGTCCTTCTCACTACTGTGCTTAGCATTCTCGAAGATGCTTGGTCCATGAGATGTTTTCTCTTCTAAAAGGCTAAAGATTTCTTTGTGTCCCACTTTGGCGGAGATGTATCCTTGAGCTAGATGAATACTCGCTTCATTCTCGATTATCCAATCTTGCCCTAGTATTAGATTCTCTATGAGGTCCTCATCTTTACACACTAAGACTCGTTGCTCCATGGAGGAATTTCCTAGGTGGAGGGATACAGTAGTTTCTCCAATGCATTCTATGACTTGACCTCCGATACCTATCATCTGTGCCTTAGTAGGTGTGATATTTGCATGGAGAGACATGATGATTGCACACACTACTAAGTGCTGCTCCTGAATCTATTAAATCATCTATCAATTGGTACTCTATCTTGCCAATCCCTAGGTTTAGGTAGGGTTTAGATATGCTATGGTTCTACCCATTGGAATGATGAACTTGGTAGTTGGCCATGGGGATAGGCTCTTCACCTCGTAGGTACCATTTGTCTCTTTGTCTAATCCACTCTTTCCGTTTCTTAATACACTCCAAGGCTTCTTGCCGTGCCTCTTCTCTAATTCGTTCCTCCTTTTTCTTCCTATTTTGCACACCTACGAGACGTGTTAACATTTGGTCCGTCAACGGTTCCATGAACCTTTTTACTCTACATCCGCTTATGTAGTTAGGAAGAATATCTCCATCCAAAGTGGCTAGATTAATTGCTCCGCTCGTCGAGATCCTATTAATGATTAGAGGTCCATATCCACATTTTTGTAACTTCTTGGCATGTTACTTCAAGGTGTAGACCAGGACCAGGTCTCCTTCTTTTAGTTCTTTGTCTTTTATGTGTGCATCATAATATGCCTTTTGCCTTCTCTTGGCCGCATAGATTCCTGTGACAGCCTACAACCGATGTGGAGGTGATCGCAATCTGGGTGGATCAGGTCCAATCGTGGCATACATAGGGTGTATGAAGCTAATGAATGTTGGAAGGTTTAAGGACGTGAAAATGAAATTAATGTTGAGTATGGAGAAGAGAGAGATGTTGAAATGATTATGGGAATAGGAATGTAGGAGTGCAAGTTAGATTGATGAACATGAATGATAAGAATGAAAGAGAACCATACACACGAATCAAATTTGGAAGGAAGAATGGTCCATTGAAGGAGCTTCTTAAACACTTCCTAATTCCAATCCATATGCATAGTCTTCTTTGGATGCTCTTTTTTTTTTCTTTTTTTGATGATGATGATGATTCGGCAACTTTATGGTTACGATCACTTTTTTGGGGTGGAAGAAAGTGTAAACTTCCTGGTAACATGTAGCTTTTTTTTTAATGATGGGAAAAAATTAAACCCCGATACAAGGTACAACCATTTTTGATGACGGAGAACAGCCGTTTAAACTCCGATACAAGTGCTGTGAGATGGACTAAGGATGTAGAAACATGCAATAGCAGGAGCAAGGATTTCAACAATTATGCTTTCAATACAGGATACGTTTATATATGAAAGCCATGTCACCAGAATAAACCTCCAAATCTACATGCCCTATCTTTCCACAATCCTAGATTATAATCAATTTCTTAGTAGATAAATTACTACTTAAGATACAATTCTACACAAGTAGAGAAATCATCATTTTCCCTAATTTCCTAACTTTGACCAGCTTTGACCGCTACCATGGACTTTCTTGATTTCTTTGAAACTTTGTATGTGAGCTTCCTTTGACATCCTTGATGCATCCTGGACTTCTCGGGGAATTTAGGCTACCTTCACCAATTATGTTTTTTGTAGGCCTTCACAAGTGAGAGAGGAGAGAAAATATCGACGACATTCGCCCCCACTAAACCTGCGGTTCCTCCGGAAGCGCCACTCTAGTGTTCCTAAAAAACATAAGTTTCAAGCATCATATTGTTTTAAAGGAAAATAGGCAACATGAAGGAGAGATTGATGATATGCATGAATGAGAACGCAACATGATATCAAGCAACATATGTATGAAAAGAAAAATTAAAACAGGCAACATGAATATTCATAAATAAATAGGTAACATTTCTATAAATGAACATGCAACATTGTTATGAATGATTAGGCAACGTGACATGAATCTCTTAGGAATTTGGATGGCTATCTTTCTCTCTTCTATTTCGTACCTTTTAAAATGCTCCAAAACCTCAAAAAGATCAGGAATTGGATCGATCTCACTCACTCTTTCCTCCTGCTTCGGCACTATGGGGGCTACTTCTATTGCTAACACTTTGGTCATTCCATACTTGTCTTCGGTTCGAATGGTGTCTAGATAGCTTTCTTCTGAATCAAATTTTGGTTCCATTTCTATACTCTCATGTTCCTCTTTCCACTCTTTTTCTAAGATTTCCCCTGCTTCTACTTCTTGAAGGACAACCATGTACAAATTTACATCATAGCCTTCTTCGTCAATGCACTCATTCATAGTTAGAACTTCCTCATTCACACATACATCCAAGGTGGCTAAGATTTCCATCCATCCATGCGGTTCAAAGGTTTTGTCAAGAAAGATTTGAGGCATATACCTTGGGTCCTCTACAAGTCGGTAATTAGGATGTCCTATTGGCCACAGTTGCCTTTTACTGTCCTCCTTCTTGGCTTCTTTACACATCCATAATTGGGCGTCCTCATATTTCCATGATTGATCGTTTGATCCAGCGCTATGAATAGATAGGTCATCTTCCTCCTTGTGTAAGGGATTCCACTGTACTGGGAGTACATCTCTATATGAAAATGTATGCAAGTTTATCTTGGTGGTATTTCCTTGATGTTGCAGGTATAATGAATCTCGTCCCCAGTCTTGCACTATCCGCATTTGTCTCATGAAAGGTCGTCCTAATATCATTTCGTAATTGTTAGCCTTTTCAAACTTACATATGGTTAATGTGTGTTCAAATTCAACTCCACAAGTGGTTAATTTGAGCTTTTCTAATATTCCTAAGGGTTTCTCCACATGACCATCTGCTAATTGGAGCTTCATGTGTGTGGGTCGTAAGGTAGGCTTTCCCATTTCTCCCAAATCTCCTTGGTGGCAATTCCTACTCCTGCTCCTGTGTCTAGTATAGCCTTGGTCATGTACCCATTGTAAGTGACAGGTAGACATGTATTTCCTTAGTCTCCTTCACTAAATTCTCTAATTCCAGTTGACTTGCTAATTGTTTCCATAATTGCGGTTTAACTCGGAGTAGTTCTTCCACAATTAGTTTGCATTGTACCTTCGTCTTCTTAAGTTATGTTAGATTGTGTGAATATTTATCTAAGTTTCCTTTTCCTTTTCCCTGTACTGTGGGTGCTTGTATTATCATAGATTCCTTTTCGTATTCTCTCATGTAATTTGGTAGGGTTGAAACACTCTGCGCTTCTTCTCTATTTCGGTCTAGTCTTGATACTTTCTCATATACTTCTTCCATGTTGGGATTTGGTTGGTAAACTTCCACATCTAATTCCTCAAAGGGAGGCTTAGTCACTCCATTCCTCTTCCATTGTTCTTCTCGATTTCTATTCCATAATTCTTTTGGCCTATCAGCCTCTAAGTTAGGTATTGTTGACATAGGTTCATCTTGGGTTTTCACTCGCTCACATTTGTCATCCTTCTCTTTAAGTTCTTTATCCCTGGCTTTAACACACTCCTTGTATTGCTCCTTTGCTATCCTTGTCTCTGGAAGGGCTGGGATAGTCTTTTCTAGGGTTGCTTGCGCTACCTCTATAAGTTTCGTGCATAAAGCAAGTGTTAGAAGAAGAATTTTTTGAAGGGAAATTATTTGTAAAATGTCAAAAAATTGTAGAAATATTTATGCAAATGATGTAAAAATGAGGAAGATTCTTCCTCATGTAAATTAGAATCATATGTATTTTTTCTAGAATTTTTGGAAGCTCTTTGATAGCATATTTTTAGATTAGAAGGGAAAAGGACCAAAAATCAAGTCTGAAAAGGGACACTTGAAAATGTATAAAAGATAATTTTCTCTATTTTGAGAGGGTTGGTTGTATTATTTGTGCTATCCAAGTAATTAGAAGAGCTCTCCTTGGAGAAATCGTGTTTCTTCCTTTCAAGTACTTTCTTAAATTTGTTGAGTCTATTATATGTGTGATCCATGGAATTTGCAAGCGTCTATTGTGTATTTCTGATTAATGTGTATGAAGAGAGGTGATTCTTGATGTATGGAGTGAGAAAGTGCTGAAGAATAGAGCTAGAGATGGAAATTGTCGATTTTCACAAAATCGTGATTGTCTCATCTGAAGGTTACATGTATCATTTTTGAGATTTGACTTGATAATTGTGTTCTGCTGAGAAAATAACACACTTTAGGCACCAAGATCATTGGAAATGATGTAGTATTGCTCAAGATAATCAAAACCCTAGAAAATTCTCTTCATCTTCATTATTTCTCAAAAATCCAATCATATTTCTCTTATTTTTTGGATTCCATCATCTAGAAGGGGCTGTGGTCTTTGTATACTTCCCGGATTGACAAATGTAAGATGTATTGTTGTTTCTTTATGCTAAAATGATTGAAGAGGACAACTCCAAAGGGAAACAACAAACATTTTTTGCCGTCGTTGCCGGGGAAGTAAAGCAAAAGCTTCATTGAAGTTGGATCTTGCTGGATCTTCCATTGATGATGGTATTGAACACATTGAAAAGGTAATACTCTTTAATCAAGAAAAGGAAATATGAAAAGGTAGGTTTCTTTGTTTGTCTTTTGGGAAAAGAAAGCAAGAGATAGCCTTTTGAGATAAAGAAGTGGTGAAATTCTTGCAAATTGATAGTTGCTCATATCATTTTTTAAGTAAAGTGAAGGTGTGTGAAAAACTGAATCAAGATAGTTGAGGACAAGGTAAAATGTGACTATCTTTGCATTTGTAGAGTGCTTTTTGACCAAGTACCAAGCAAAATTCTTGATCTTGGGAAAGATGACATGATTGCATTGAGGAAAGTCAAGTAAAGTAGCTATATGCAAATAGATAAGATCCATTTGTTTAGCTAAAGGCAAATCAACAATCTTGAGAAAAGATTTATTTGCATCTTGAAAAGAAGAATGTTTGAGTTTATCTTTGCATGAATGGATAATTGCACTTCTTAGCACATTTTTCTTTGGGAAGCTCTGCTCATAAACTGATTAGATTGCAAGCATAAAAGAGTATAACCAATCATGAAATAAAATGTTAATGGACCTCTAAACAAGAAAACCCTAAAATAAGTGTTTACCTTGATTTAGGGCAAAATACTAAAAAAATTCATAAAATCCATAAAAAAATTCAAACAAATTTATTTTTTCTAAAAAAAGTTGGATTAGAGTATTATTGTTGAAAGTGGAAGAGAAAAAGTGGAAAACAATTCTAAAAATTGAAAAAAAATAATAATAAGTGAAAGTTGCTGTCCAATTTCTTAAAAAATATGTTTCTTATGTGTTTGATGGTGTATAATTGCAGGTGACAAGTGATTTGGAGTTGGTGAAGAATCTTGAAGAGGACTAAGAGGAAAGAAAAATCAAAAACTGCAAAAACAGGAAGTTGAGAAAAAACACGATTCTCTGCACAGGATCGTGATTTTCTGTAAGGAAAAGAATTTGAATTATTTTTGCAGATTTGGGTAATGAGGTAAGTGGTTGTAAGAGATTTTCATAAAGTGGGTGAGTAAAGAAAATCAAATTTCAAAATATTAGTGAGAATTGAGCATCAAGTGAGTAAATTGAAAATTAGGTATAGAATCGTGATTTTCACCAATGGGATAAAGGGAGTAACTTGTGATGAAAAGTTAGGAATTGTGAATTAAAACCATAAAATTGTTGAAGGATAAAAATTGAACAAGTGAAAAGTGAAAATCCTAAGAAAATCGCACAAAATCACGATTGTGTAAAGACTATAAAACCCTGGAATCTCAGAAAAAAGCTCATTTGAGTGAGGGAGAGAGAGAGAGAGAAAGAGAGAGTGGACAAAATCACGATTTCTTGCAACCACAAAGATTTTGGATATTTTTTGATCAAGCAAGCAAGGTGAGGAATTCCCAATAAATTTTTGCATTATTTTAAGTTCTCATATGATGATTAGAGCATAGAAAACACAGAAAATAGTGAAAATCAAGGAATCGCGACTTTTAGAATTTTGAGTTTTACTGAGAAAAGATAATAATATTATTAAAACTCTTTTATTGCATGTTAAAACTTTAATAAGGCGATTCTTTTGGAGAAACAAAAACTTAAAAGTTAAGAACTTCAAAAATTTTCAAAATCTACAGAGAATTGCGATTCTGTAGTCAAACACAAAATCGTGATTCTCTATAATAAAACACAAAATCGTGATCCCCAGAGCACGATTTTCATAAGAAAATCGTGTTTCTAACGATTGTGAGCAATCACGATTGTCAAGGAATAGAATCGTGAAAAACACGATTCTCTCCACAGAATCGTGAAAAACACCATTCTCACCACAGAATCGTGAAAAAACACGATTCTCTCCACAGAATCGTGAAAAACACGATTCTCTCCATAGAGTCGTGAAAAACACGATTCTCTCCACAGAATCGTGAAAAACACGATTCTCTCTATAGAGTCGTGAAAAACACGATTCTCTCCACAGAATCGTGAAAAACACGATTCTCTCTATAGAGTCGTGAAAAACACGATTTTCTCCATAGAATCGTGAAAGACACGATTCTCTCCACAGAATCATGAAAAACACGATTCTCTCCACAGAATCGTAAAAAACAGGATTCTCTCCACAGAATCGTGAAAAACACGATTCTCTCCACAGAATCGTGAAAAACACGATTCTCACCACAGAATCGTGAAAAAACACGATTCTCTCCACAGAATCGTGAAAAACACGATTCTCTCCACAGAGTCGTGAAAAACACGATTCTCTCCACAGAATCGTGAAAAACACGATTCTCTCTACAGAGTCGTGAAAAACACGATTTTCTCCATAGAATCGTGAAAGACACGATTCTCTCCACAGAATCGTGAAAAACACCATTCTCTCCACAGAATCGTGAAAGACAGGATTCTCACCACAGAATCATGAAAAACACGATTCTCTCCACAGAATCGTGAAAAACACGATTCTCTCCACAGAATCGTGAAAAACACGATTCTCTCCACACAATCGTGAAAAACACATTTTTTTTCAAAAGATTGTGAGTAAGTTGAATGATTCTTAGATTTGGTAATAAATTGTACACACCTCCTAAACAAGATCTAGGAAGGAAGGAGGTAGAACCAGTGATAGGAGAATTACAAGAAAAAGATTTTGGGAAAGAAAATAATATGGAAAATTTAAATGAAACCAATAAATCTTCTAAAACTGGTGATTACAGAAATATTCTCAAATATATGTATACAAATAGGTTTAGAACCTATGTATATCAGGATGGAATGCATAAGTTTGTCATTAGATTGAGAAACTTAGAAGTTCCCCTGAATATAACACGAGTAGCACAATTCAAGGATGGCAGATATGAGGATAGGGATGTGTATACATCTTCTCACAGGCCCAGAAAACTCTAATGACTTAGGGCAATGTGTAGACAAGAGACCTTGGGAGCAAAACCTAGGGCAACCAGACTTACCAAGACAACATGAAACTCACAATAATAGTGAACAACAACAAGGTAGGAGAATACATACTTCCCCAAACCTATTTGAAAGAGAAGTAGAAGGACTTACTGATTTTCCATTTAGAAGGAGACATCGGTGGCAGAATCAAGGAAGAATGCTTAGGCCCTATCAGGTAGCCAAATGCATGAAGAATCAATATGAAGGATATTCTGATCCTCATGCTCATGCTGCAGAATTTAGACAATTAATTAGGGTAGAAGAAGTTGAGGATTATAAAGTGCAATTTGAAGCATTTGGTCTAACCCTAACTGGACCTGCACTATCTTGGTTCATTCCCTTGAGAAAGGAAATGTATCCGGATATTGAATCTTTCCTGGAAGCCTTCATAGGGGAATTCTCAAAAACTGGAATAAAACATAGCACAGCTACCTTGATACATAGCTTTAAACAGCAAAAAGAAAATGTTAGAGAGGCAGCTAGGAGATTCAAGCAATACATTGACAGATGTCCCAGAGAAGAAGTACCCTCCATGGCAAGACAAGTATCTCTATTCATAGAAGGATTGAGAAGTGCTCAATTAAGAACCTTGGTGTATTATAGAAGGTGCCCTGACCTAGGAGCATGTGTAAAGGAGGCAATAGACTTAGAGGATAACAGAGGAAAAGATCTATTAGCATTTGATCAGCCAAGAACAAATGAAGATAAAATCCCACCAGCAGAAGAATTAGCAAAGGCAATGCCAAAGCCCTAGAAGTTAGCACCAAGACAAATTTGATGCACACTAGGATAGCTACAAATAAGAAATGCTATAGCTGTGGAGAAAATCATTTGGTACAACAATGTCCATATCAAAAACCACAACATTTGCAAGATAGGAAAACACTCAAATACTGTACATTGGAAAGAAAATGGACAAAACATACCACAGAAGAATGCTTCTACAATAAATAACTGATTAAGGAAAAAGAATATGCAAATCAACATAATTCACAAAGAGAATATGGATTTTTTGAGCAACCAAGACTTGTACTTGGGCAACAACCTCCACTACCAACAAATGTGGTACCAGTCAAATACACACCAATAGAAGAAGAAAGCTCAAGTCTAAGATCATCTTATAGAAAAGATTATCATTGGAATGAAGGATATCAAGAAGAGTGGGAAGGATATGAGCTGAGAGAACCAGAATTGCAAGCCCTAGACTTGGGAAATGGGAGAATTGAAATGGATACAACTACATTCATGTACATAACCCATAATTACATGTCCAATCAGAAACCTCAGTTCAAAGGGAGTCAAAAAATAAATTGTTATAGATGTGGAGGGGAACATTTCATTAGAGACTGCCCACAACCTCCTACACTAAGGATAGAAGGAGCTTATTGCAAGGATTGTGGCAGGGAACACCTAATAAAGGATTTTCCAAGAAATCCTCAAAAACAACAGAACACATCTAATAACATACCATTAAAAACAGTCAACATAATGGAGCAAGAAGAATTGAGTGACCAAGATCAAGTAAATGTAAATACTATAACAAGAGCACAAGCTAAATAACAAGAAACAACTAAGGAACAAAAGAAGAATTCATTTCCAAAGGAAAAGAAAAATAGGCAAAAAGGGAGATGGGAGAAAAAAATGAGAAATGGAAAAAATTTGGAAGAAGAGATTATAGAACAGTCAAACAATAGTCAACCTCAGAATAAACCAACTCAGCAAGAGGCAAAAAATTCACAAAGTTTGGAAACTTTGATAAGAGCATATAAGGGAAGAATTCAAGAGGGACCAAATCCTACAGATCATGTAATGGCTTACCCTATGCCAGATTTAGAGCATGAAAGAATGCAAAGATGCAAACAAATCATACAAGAAACATTTTTAAAATGAGGGAACCTGACAATTGTCCAACAACAGTTGGGGAAGCAAATGCAACAAAAACAAGGAAAACTCTTGATCTGAAAGATAATGCACAAATAACCTTCCAAATCACTATAGACAAGCAATGTAGAATTTTATACCACACCACAATGGAAGAATTGGTAAAACAAAATCCTCACTTGCAACACAATATGAAAAAGTGGGAAGCAAAACCAGAGAATTTTGATCCACAGCAACAAGAATTGGAGGAGTTGTTGTACATTCCTATTGATAAAATAGGAGGATATTGTGAAGGAGAAGAAGGAAACTCAACTATAAGAATACAATTCAGTAAAAATCATGCCAAAGCTATATTGGATAGTGGATCAGGTGTGGCCATCATGACTAAACAAACTTGGGAAAGGTGGGGAAGGAATGAATTAATACCCACTAAAATGAGATTACAACTTGCAGACAGACACATAGAAAAACCACTAGGAATATGGGAAAAGGTGATTGTGGAAACATGTGGAATAGAAATAGAGCATACTTTTGCCATAGTTGAATTTCCACAATCCACTTCATATGAAATTATCCTAGGAAGACCATTTATGAGACAAATGCAAATTGTGCAAGATTGGGGTAATGATTGTCTATATCTTCAGAGCAAAGGAAGGATAACGAGAGTGAATCTAAGAAATGGTCAATATTGTGACATGTCCCCTCAAGAATGGTTCAAAATACATCAAAATCAAGAATTAAGTCAAGAATCAGAGATTGAAGATCAGAATGAAACAGAGTCATCGATATGGAAATGCAATGTGATAAGGAAGCTTACAAATAGAAAAAGAAGATTAAGAAAAGAAGATTGTGTAGAAGGGAGAAAATTACAGGATGAGAGCTATATACCACAAAAATTCAAAGATGAAGAATTTGAGCCTTATGGTTGGAACCAGATTTTGGCTACCATGGATCTAGCCAATGATGAGTATGTGGGAGTGAAATTCCAAAATGAAGAAGGATATGATGTCTTTCACATATGAATACAAATGATAAAGGTATCAAAAACAAAAGAGGACCAGGAAGAAGAAATAATATTGAAAAATGGTAAAACACAATATTTGGAAGAGGTAAAAGCTAAAGATGCAATAAAAGATAAAATCTCAAGAAAATATAGAAAAAACAAACACAAGGAAATAGAAAAAGACCAAGAGGATGAAGAAAATGAGAAAATGACAAACAAGGATCAACAGTTTGATGTACCTACAAATTTCAAGACTTATGAATAGAAGACAGACTACTTCTAAAAATGAAACCAAAGAGAGAAAAGAAAAGAGGGGAGGCATATGACAATGAGGAACAAACTAAGAAGGTAATGATCACCCAGGAAGAGGGGGAAGAAAGACATATTGTAATAGCTGATGACATGACAAATCAAGAGGAGGAAGCATTAAGAAATTTGGCCAAAAACTATAGGGATGTGTTTGCTTACAGCTACAAGGATTTGAAAGGAATTGACCCTAAAATCTGTGAGCATAAGATTCCTATTACACCTGATGCAAAGCCTAGCAAATAAAGACATTACACATTCAATGACAAATACTCTGCCAAAATAAAGGAAGAAATTGACAAGCTGCTGACTGCCAATTTCATCTATGAGATTGAGTATGCAGAATGGATATCTCCTATAGTTGTAGTACCAAAAAAGAATGGGAAACTCAGGGTATGCATTAACTTGAAAAAATTGAATGCTGCAACTATAAGAGATAGCTACCCATTGCCCATAACAGACCATCTTTTAGAAAGAGTTGCAGGGAAGGAGGTCTATAGTTTTTTGGATGGTTTTTCAGGATGCAATCAGGTACTGTTAGCTCACAAAATGGTTGGTTTATGCACTAATATGGATATATTTGGCAGGAAAATATTGTTGATTTCAGGTACTTGAAGGGTGATTAGGTGATTTACGAGAAATATTTGGGACTACATGACGACTTCTTGGTCAAAGAGGAATGTGTCAAGGGAGACAATACTTGGAGACCCTACTGAGATTCATTGGTGAGAGGAAAATGGAGCAACATCCAGGAGGCCTGTTGAGCTCTGTGAGAACTATTGAGTTGCAATTGGTAGCTTTCATTGTGGTCTTCTCAGCAAGTGGTTTGGTTCCACTATCAGATATTGTTTTCCCAGTCTTTGTGTCTTCATACCTTTGGGTCCTTTCAAAGTTCGTTTTTCCCACTTATGGCAAGGAAGGGAGCTCGAGTCAGAATGAAAAAAAAGAAAACACGTGGCTCGTGAGAGGATAAGGGCAGAGCGGTGGTCGTTGTTGGACACACAAAAAAGGAGAAGTCTGGGGGAAAGAAAAAAAGGAGAGATGCTGACGGAAGATAAAAGAAGTACAGGTAGAGGGGGATTTCGCTTTTCTCTCATGAGAGGACAAGGAAAGGGCGCGGGACTCGGGACTGGGGCTCGTTGCTGTGGAAGCTAAGGATGGTTCTGAAAAAGAGGGGAGTTGTGTCAGAGAGGTGGCCTTAGCACGACATCAGGCAAATCTAAAGGTCGCGTGTTCTGTTAGAAAAAGAAGTCTAGGTAAAGGACGGATGCAGAGGTGACTGTGAACATCCGAGGAAGAGAACAAGTCAAAAATAGACAGGAAGATGTGCGGTAGCCTGAGCAAACTCTCTGAATGATTTCACTCGACATATGAATCTGCACAATTATTTCAAACCTGATCATATTATGTTTGGTAAGCTTGTTTGAAACTCTAATTAGCATTCTACTCAAGGCATCGAGGGTACATTCACTCATAGGAGCAATCGGGTATTAACGAGGGATGTTGAAAGTTTATAATTCTTAGCAGAGCTACTTCTGTCGATGTATTTTTTTGTTGTTTTGTTCGTGATTTTGCATCCATTCCTGTAGATTTAATATGTGCAGCAATAACTTTAAGTCGCCAGCTTTTAGAAGTGATTCCATACGTTTCAATGATGTAATTCAATGCTCTACACTCGTGCTCAAAGATGAATGGCCGAACCTCCATTCTATTAAAAAAAAGATAAATGGCTTCGAGTTCTAAGAACAACTCCAAAGTCCAAATCTGGAGCCTGTTATATGAGACCGATTTAGGGCTCTGGATTCAACCTCCAAAGTCTCTTGGGAAATTGAACTGTTGCTGGAAATCATAAGATACAGACCATGGCAGGAATCAGCAGATTGATTATTGGATATATATAATCTATGGGGATATATATATGTTATGCTGTTGTTTCGGGATAGGCATAATTTCTTAGAGCATAACTGAAGAATGTTGCCCAATTTTTTGCACCGACAAAGTGTTTTTAGTTGTCCAGTTATTGAGGCATGGACAAAATGGTAGAAGTAACGTATATCTTCCTTCAGCAAATATAAGCTATTGTTGTATGTGCTTCCACTGAAATATTACTCAAGACGTGAAACGTTTACTTGTGACATACTCACACAAACTGCATGTAGTATCAAGTTTTTTGCCTTATGTAATGTTACATTATGGAATAACATGTTATGTGAGTAATAAACTATGCAACCGTGCCTTTAAATCTTGGAACAAATTGCTAGAAACAAAACACTAGAAGGTAGAGCTGGTGAGTTGCCGTTTTTATGTAAGTTAAAGAGCGAGCAATCATAATTATGTTGTATAAACACTGACTAAGTGAAATCGAGAGTGTGAGTGAAGAAAGGGAGGTTACAGAAGGTGACCGCTGGAGTCGGATATCCAATCGCGCATGCGTTTTCTCGCCTCCTCCATCAAAACTTTGGAGTGAAATTGTGGACTTAGGGAAGACCAAAATTGACCTAGTGTAAGAAAATTAGGCAAAGTATCATTGAGCATAGGCACTTTCCCTTGGACCAAAGAGCCGTATCATTTTGGTGCGTTTGCCGGGAAGCATATGAACTAGTACATATACAAAGGAAGGATTCCTCGAGGGGTAATTATGGGCTCCAGGTAATCCAAGTAAACTGATTGCGAGGGGTTTAAACCAAGTAAAGCCTCGTGTAATCATCTTTTCCTGCGGCGTAAGAGCCCATTTCATTTGGTGCATTTGCCGGGAATTTATGGCTAGTGCATAAACAAAGGAAGGACTCCTCGAGAGATAATTATGGGCTCTAAGTAATCCAATTGGACCGATTGCGAGGGGTTTGAGCAAAATAAAGGCTTCCACAATCATCCTTTCCTTGGGCTTAAGAGCTCTATTCATTTTGGTGCGTTTGCCGGGAATTGGCTTAGCACATCTCATAGAGAGTGCTACGAGTTCGCTTGGTGCCCCAATCGTGTGGCACAGCCAAGTCGATCCCAAATCTGCTTTGACCTTCATGAAAGAAATGGCTCAACAAAGGCAAGCCTGTGGTTTTGAGAAGACCAACATGAGGCAAATGAGTTCTCAACAAAATAGGAGATGCATATATTCTCATTCGACCATGAGAAATCATGCGAACCGAGGGGGGCGATTTGGCCCGATATCAAATTATGTGAGATGCTGGTGTTGCGAGCAGATTGGGCATATAGCCAAATATTGCCCTCGTGTATGCACCCCGTTGGATTTTGTCCCCACATGTGCGGACTGCGGGAAAAAGAGACTATGCGAGCACGTGTGTGGCTCAAAAGAGATGACTGACACAAAGGTTGCAACGAATCAAGTTGATAAGTGCTTATCCTCTTTGTATGTGGAAGTTGACAAAGGTGGAGTTACTTCATTGACGGAAACTGCGAGAGCAAGTGGAAGCAAGGACACTCGATCTCATGATCGAGACTTGATAGAACTTGTGAAGAGCTTGGAATGTCAAGTCAATTGGTTGCAGGTGGAGCGAGATAACGAGAGGATCAAAATAGAGAAATTAGAGGAAAATCAAGTGAAAATGGCCGAGGTCCTAGGAACTTGGGAAAAGCAAGTACGAATGTTGAAAAATGAAAACAAGGAGTGGAAAAGAGTAAACAAAAGCTGGAGGCAAGATCTGGTGATGCCTGAGAGTGAAAACGTGGTCTGGGACTTGAGATCCGGTTTGATGGTAGCCGACTGCTTTGGAGTTGCGATCGAAGAAGAGCTCTCAAGAGACGAGGATGACTTGATGAGGAGAGTTGAGCAAATGGAGCATGAAATTGAGAAGGTACAAAGCACAATCTGTCGATACAGTGATCAAGCGGGTAAGGCATGTGAGGAGTTCCACCTAGAGCTAGAAAGAATGAAAAGTGCCCAAGCAGAGAGCCATGAGAAAGTGAGACGGGTAGAAAAAGAGAATGCAAAGCTGAGTAGCAAGCTCGGTAGGTGGATGAATCAGAAAGACGATGAGACCCGAGAACGAGTAGAAGATCCGAAAGTAGGTAGAATGGAAGAAGAGAAAAAGTGATGTTGGACAAGTTAGAGGCGATAGGCGTGGAGTTAGAAAAAGCGAAGGAGTTGTCGAAAAAAGTGGATGATCTGGAAGTAGAAAATATGAGTAGAATCTGGGAGGAGAGGTCGATTCGAGAAGAGGTTGAAAAGTTGTCTGGCCAAGTCGGGAGGAGCGAGGAGGTTCCTTTGGAAATAGAAAGAAAGATGAGCCATTTAGAAGAGGAGAAGAAGAAAATGTGGGTTCGGTTCCATCAAGTGGATGATGAGATTTTTCGACTCCAAGGCAGTGATGAGCGAAAAGAAGAAGGGATAAGGGATTTAGCTTTGAAGCTCGAGGCATTAAGAGGTGTAGTAATGAATGGTGGCCTTCCAGACCGTATCGCCTGGCTAGAGGACAATATCAGCAAGCTGTCGAATCATGTGGAATCTCTGCGAGGCAGAGGTTGGAGATGAAAAAAATAGACGAGGCAATGGATGTTGGTAAGGATGGCTTGAGTCTAACTAGGGTTTATTTTGTGGATTGTGAGTCTGAGATGTGAGGACGGGTGGACCAAGTGTGTTGTACACTTAGGAACTAAAGTGACACTTTTTGAGATTTCAGGTCGACAAAGTGGTTAGTATGTGCGGGTTTTGCGAGGACGGGTTGACCATAGCATTAGTGGCTGAATTTTGGCTTGAGTGGAAGCAGAAAGGAGATATGTCTCATCGGGATGTCCACGAGGGGATATATGTGTGTGTGTCGTGATCGGGATGGTTGGGAAAAGGTCCTTTCTTTTGTCTCCTAATTCTCGAGATGCAAGAATGAAAAGAAAATGAGAAAAATATATGTTTGTGTATGTGTGAGTGTGGCTACGCGCCTATGTGGGCTGATAGGTGGGTGGATCCACTTTGGCCGGGTGGTCAAAGCCACGAACCGACGTCGGTTTCACATAGGGCTAGCTTTCTGTGTGTCGTGCGCTACGTTGGGTTGGTAGATGGGTGGAACAAACTCGATCGGGTGGTCGAGTCCACGAGTCGCATCCAACTTCGGCGTAGGCCGGCAAGTGTGAGTAAATATGTGAAAAAAAAATGATGAAAAAAGAGAGAAAAAAATGTGAGAAAAATGAATGAGAAGAATTCCTCGCTCGAGGGGGGACATAAGAGAGGTGAGAGAGCATGATGCTCGGATGGGAATATATGTGTTTGTGTTGTGGGGATTTGGGTTATGTGTGGGCTCCCGATGAAACATGTCAAATTGAAGCTTAAGCTCGGCTAGGGTTTTGGTTGCGATGTGTCTATGGAAAGCTTGGACTTGAGGGATCCAATCGTGCTAGTTGCATTGTTTGTCTGCAAACCTTCCGGAAGTGTTCAGTTTGGCTCTTAGGTGGTTCAATGACTTGTGAAGTTCGGAATCGCGTCGACGATGAGTGATCTTGTTAGAGTGAGCTCGTGTTAGGCTTGAGTGGTCCCTGTCGTGTACCCATCAATTTAGGAGTGGTGTGGTGGTGACCTAGCATATGATCTAGTCGACGAGCAAGAAAAACAGAGAGATAGAGAGGAAGGCAAGCGGGTAGTGGAAACCCTAGGTAGAAAGGGAATGAAAAAATTGGCGAGAGAACTCAGCTAGAAACAGGAAAAAGAAATCAGGAAAGCGATCGTACGGCCAAGAAGAGTATCAAAAAAATAAAAGTGGGGAATGGTTTTGATTATATATGGTGTGTGTGGAAAGTGTGTTGAGTATGCATGTGGAACAAAGATTTGTGATGTGTTGAATGAACAGTCTAGAAGAGTGACGAGAGGGAATGTGGATGGGTTTTTTGCTTGCATGTGTGTTGTTCGTGACGAGAATGCATGTGTGACGCGGATCATGATGTGTGTGCTGAGTATATATGTGTGATGTGGATGAAGGATATGATTGTCTTTTCATTTTGGTTGTACATATTGTGATTTGATGAAGAAAGGTTCTAATGCTTTAATGAAGTTTGCAGACAGGTGGACATGTCGATGAAGATACGAGAAGATGGACAAAGATGGTAAGTGAAATGATTGGATTGTGGTACTAACAAATGATTGTATGAGTATGATTTCAGGTGCTACATTGAGGAAGAAGAGTATGGTCATGCACGGTAAAGATTTGTATTTGATTGAGTGATGATCACATATTGGGTGATTTGAGCGCAGGAACAATTTGGCTCGTCGGGGACGACTTCGCAAATAAGAAGAGGGAAGTATGTTAGCTCACAAAATGGTTGGTTTATGCACTAATATGGATATATTTGGCAGGAAAATATTGTTGATTTCAGGTACTTGAAGGGTGATTAGGTGATTTACGAGAAATATTTGGGACTACATGACGAATTCTTGGTCAAAGAGGAATGTGTCAAGGGAGACAATACTTGGAGACCCTACTGAGATTCATTGGTGAGAGGAAAATGGAGCAACATCCAGGAGGCCTGTTGAGCTCTGTGAGAACTATTGAGTTGCAATTGGTAGCTTTCATTGTGGTCTTCTCAGCAAGTGGTTTGGTTCCACTATCAGATATTGTTTTCCCAGTCTTTGTGTCTTCATACCTTTGGGTCCTTTCAAAGTTCGTTTTCCCCACTTATGGCAAGGAAGGGAGCTCGAGTCAGAATGAAAAAAAAAAAAACACGTGGCTCGTGAGAGGATAAGGGCAGAGCGGTGGTCGTTGTTGGACACACAAAAAAGGAGAAGTCTGGGGGAAAGAAAAAAAGGAGAGATGCTGACGGAAGATAAAAGAAGTACAGGTAGAGGGGGATTTCGCTTTTCTCTCATGAGAGGACAAGGAAAGGGCGCGGGACTCGGGACTGGGGCTCGTTGCTGTGGAAGCTAAGGATGGTTCTGAAAAAGAGGGGAGTTGTGTCAGAGAGGTGGCCTTAGCACGACATCAGGCAAATCTAAAGGTCGCGTATTCTGTTAGAAAAAGAAGTCTAGGTGAAGGACGGATGCAGAGGTGACTGTGAACATCCGAGGAAGAGAACAAGTCAAAAATAGACAGGAAGATGTGCGGTAACCTGAGCAAACTCTGTGAATGATTTCACTCGACATATGAATCTGCACAATTATTTCAAACCTGATCATATTATGTTTGGTAAGCTTGTTTGAAACTCTAATTAGCATTCTACTCAAGGCGTCGAGGGTACATTCACTCATAGGAGCAATCGGGTATTAACGAGGGATGTTGAAAGTTTATAATTCTGAGCAGAGCTACTTCTGTCGATGTATTTTTTTGTTGTTTTGTTCGTGATTTTGCATCCATTCCTGTAGATTTAATATGTGCATCAATAACTTTAAGTCGCCAGCTTTTAGAAGTGATTCCATACGTTTCAATGATGTAATTCAATGCTCTACACTCGTGCTCAAAGATGAATGGTCGAACCTCCATTCTATTAAAAAAAAGATAAATGGCTTCGAGTTCTAAGAACAACTCCAAAGTCCAAATCTGGAGCCTGTTATATGAGACCGATTTAGGGCTCAGGATTCAACCTCCAAAGTCTCTTGGGAAATTGAACTGTTGCTGGAAATCATAAGATACAGACCATGGCAGGAATCAGCAGATTGATTATTGGATATATATAATCTATGGGGATATATATATGTTATGCTGTTGTTTCGGGATAGGCATAATTTCTTAGAGCATAACTGAAGAATGTTGCCCAATTTTTTGCACCGACAAAGTGTTTTTAGTTGTCCAGTTATTGAGGCAGGGACAAAATGGTAGAAGTAACGTATATCTTCCTTCAGCAAATATAAGCTATTGTTGTATGTGCTTCCACTGAAATATTACTCAAGACGTGAAACGTTTACTTGTGACATACTCACACAAACTGCATGTAGTATCAAGTTTTTTGCCTTATGTAATGTTACATTATGGAATAACATGTTATGTGAGTAATAAACTATGCAACCGTGCCTTTAAATCTTGGAACAAATTGCTAGAAACAAAACACTAGAAGGTAGAGCTGGTGAGTTGCCGTTTTTATGTAAGTTAAAGAGCGAGCAATCATAATTATGTTGTATAAACACTGACTAAGTGAAATCGAGAGTGTGAGTGAAGAAAGGGAGGTTACAGAAGGTGACCGCTGGAGTCGGATATCCAATCGCGCATGCGTTTTCTCGCCTCCTCCATCAAAATTTTGGAGTGAAATTGTGGACTTAGGGAAGACCAAAATTGACCTAGTGTAAGAAAATTAGGCAAAGTATCATTGAGCATAGGCACTTTCCCTTGGACCAAAGAGCCGTATCATTTTGGTGCGTTTGCCGGGAAGCATATGAACTAGTACATATACAAAGGAAGGATTCCTCGAGGGTTAATTATGGGCTCCAGGTAATCCAAGTAAACTGATTGCGAGGGGTTTAAACCAAGTAAAGCCTCGTGTAATCATCTTTTCCTGCGGCGTAAGAGCCCATTTCAGGTACCCATAGCTTTGGAAGACCAACATAAAACTGCCTTTTCCACAGAATGGGGAATTTATGCTTTTAGGGTTATGCCCTTTGGGTTAACTAATGCCCTAGCAAATTTTCAAAGATTGATGTGTCATATCTTCAAAGAATTCCTGAGGAATATAATGGAAATTTATGTGGATGATCTTTGTACTTTTTCATTAAAAAGACAGGATCATTTGGAAGATTTAGAAAATATATTCAGGAAATGTAGATCAAATAGAGTACGTTTAAATCCAGAGAAGTGTGTGTTCTTTGTAAGACAAGGGAGAATGTTAGGTCACATAGTCTTCAAAAATGGAATTTCAACTCATGAAAGGAAAATCAAGGCCATATGGAACTTCCAAGACCAACAAATGTAAAGGAACTTCAAACTTTCATAGGACATTGCGGGTATTATAGAAAATTTGTACACAAGTTTGCTGACATAGCAAAACCTTTGTATGCTTTAATCACAAAATTTGAGTGGACCAAAGAGTGTGACCAAGCTTTTGAGACTCTAAAAACTTGTTTGGTAACAGCACCAATTCTAAAAACACCACAGTGGGATAAAATTTTCCATGTCCATGTGGATGCTTCAAATTATGCTTTGGGATGTGTGTTAGCACAACCAATAGAAGGGAGCAAATTAGACTTCCTAGTTGCTTATGCTAGTAGGCAACTAAATTCAACAGAGAAAAATTACACAACCACTGAGAGGGAAGGTTTGGGAATGATATTTGCTGTGAAAAAGTATAGAAATTATCTTTTGGCCAACAAGTTTAAATTTTTTGTGGATCACCAAGCTTTTCTCTACTTAGTAAACAAACCTTGTCACACTGGAAGGATAGTTAGGTGGTTTCTTCTACTAATGGAGTTTGAGTTTGAGGTAGTGGTCAGACAAGGAAAGACTCATTTGAGAGCAGACCATTTGTCCAGAATCCAAGCCAAAGAGTCAAGTTCACCTTTAGATGATGACTTGCCAGATACATATTTGTTCAAAGTAGAAAGTATTCCTGAATGGCCCATGACTTTAGTACCTTTGCTAACTATGGGACCCTCCAGAACATTTGGAAACAACACACATATGGTATTACAAAGTAGAAATTTTATGCTGATGGCTAGTCATTTGTATCATCTCAATCATATGGGCATATTGGAATATTGTACTCCAAAAGAGGAGTAGCAGGAATATTTGAGAAGAGCTCACTATTGGAACCCTTGTACTCATGCTTCCATGATAGTCACCCTAAGTAATCTCAATAGGATGGGAGTACATTGGCCTAATAAGATTCAAGATGTAAAAAAGTATATTTCCAACTGCTAGAAATGCCAATCCTTGAGAGATGTTATAACCTTATACTGGTTTCAGAAAAATCCAGATTGGAGTGCAAACATAATTGAGGAGTTGAAAAGAAATAAGAAAGGAAAGCCAGAAAGAGATAGTGCAGACTCAAAGAATCTACAAATGATTTCTGAAGAATATCAATTGATAGAAGAACAATTATACAAAAAAGGGATGGATGCATATCTAAGAATTTGTGTTCCTGAAGATAAATATGTGGAAATACTAGAAATGGAACATTCTGGAGTGGCAAGAGGACATTTTTCAAGTGATAGGACTGCTAAACTCATATTATACTCTGGTTATTGGTGGCCGACTCTATTTCTTGATGCAAGAACATATGTGAAAAGATGTGACATTTGTCAGAGGGTGAGTCAACCAAATAAAAGAGACAATATGCCACTAGTGCCACTGATTTCAGCAAGAGCATTTAGTAAATGGGGGTTGGATTTCATTGGACCCATACATCCTCCAGCAAAACAGTCCCATGCTGAATACATACTAGTGGCCATAGATTACCTGACTAAATGAGCAGAGGCCAAGGCTACAAAAAGGAATGATGCTCAGACCACTGCCAGATTTCTCTATGAAAATATCATTACCAGATTTGGATTACAATTGAATTAGTAAGTGATAGGGGAACTCATTTTTTGAACCAAATCATAGAGAACATAACTGAGTATTTCATGATCAGTCATAGAAAGTCAGCTCCATATCACCCACAAGCCAATGGATTAGCAGAAAGTACTAACAAAGTACTTTGCACTGTATTGTCAAAATTGGTAAACACAAATAGGAATGATTGGGATTTACAACTTAATAATGTCCTATGGGCCTATAGAGTGGCATACAAAACTGCACTAGGAACCACACCATTTAACCTGGTATATGGACAAAATGCAGTTCTGCCTATAGAATTCCTTATTCCAACACTAAGGGTAGGTAGTCAATACAAGTGGACTGGACATGAGTTATCTGAGAGAGTGGTGGAACTGGAAAAACTAGGAGCCTCTAGACTTCAAGCAATTATGAGCATATATGCAGACAAGAAAAGGCAAAAAGCTTAGTATGATGTTCATATTAAAGAGAAGGATTTACAAGAAGGACATCTAGTTTTGGCATACACAGTAAAAGAACATCAGAAAAAAGGACATGGGCCTTATATTATCCATCAAATAAGTAACAGTGGAGCTATCCAACTAGCTAATATAGATGGAGAAATCATGGCAAATTTCATAAGTGGATGTAGAGTAAAAAGGTATGATCTTCCATTAACTGTTTTTGAATGGAGAAGAATACATCAAGCTCAAAATAGGAAGGAGGCTCAATAGGAGGCAAAGGAAAGGATAAGAAAAACCAAAGATCTTAGAGAAGTCCTTTTGTGTGAAACACCTCTAAGAGAAAGAGAACATTTGCCTATTATAACAATGAATTTTCAAGATGAAATAATCAAAGTTTTGATAGATTCAGGTGCACAAGTAAGTTTGATCAGTTCAGCTTTGTTGGATAAGTTTAACCTAAAAAGGACTAAAAGCAAAACATTTATCAAAACCTTAGAAAGACGGATAATACAAAGCATGTCTTCACCTTCTATTGAAATTAAGTTAAATGAAGAATATATGAGAATAGATTGTGAAGAATGGCCAGATCACATGATGACTGAGAAATTGATTTTGGGACAACCATGGCTAAAGCAAGGTAAAGTAATTTTGGATTTTGAAAAAATGAAGCTTAAGTTGACAGTAAATGACAAAAGGTTTTTAATGCTTTTGTGGAGTAATGAAGAACAGGAAGATCAACAAGATATTCATGACTCAGACCTGGAAGGATTTAATTTTTCATTAGAAGATACAAAGGCATTACCAATACAACCACTTTATGAACAAGCTTCATTCAATCAAAAACAGGAGAAAATTGAAGGAACGAAAGATGGTGAGGAGATAGAAGAAAGGTGGCAACTATGGAATAGTTAGAAGCATCAAGGCATCAGAACAAGAAGAATGTGGAAACAAAGTACACACAAGCATTGCTCATCAAAACAAGTTCCTAGAACTAAATGGATATGGAAGCCAAAAAATTCCAAGAACAACCTATCAAAAGAAGATGGGTTTATCCCTAGAACAAGGTCAACAAGGATCAAATATTATTGGGTAAAAAAATCAGATTTGATTCAATGGAAAAAGAACATGATTATCTGATATACATTTAGGATTTTTTATAAGAAAATCAGCGTGTTACAGAGAAGAAACTCTGACATCTTGGAAATTATTTCAATTTTTTCTACCTTATCCTTTTTCTAAGAAGAGAAATAGGAGGGGAAGAAAGGAAGTGGAGGAAATTATTAAAAAAAAAGAAAGAGAAAAGAAGAAAAAATAAGAAAAAACATTATTATCATTAAAAAAAAAAGAGAGAAAAATTATCCATTTTTCTTTTATAATTCTTTTTAATTATATAAGTTATACAACACAAGGAAGATATAGATGGTATTGTAGCAAGTGTCTATTTTTTTTTTTATTCAATTTTTTTTTTAATTTCTTATTTTTTTCAAATATTTCCTTTCTTTATAAAAGCTGACAGAAGAAAAGAGAGCACTAGACATCTTGCTACACATGTAACGATCACTTCAATTGAGTTTTTATCTGTGATACAAATAGGAAAGTCAGGAATTCTCTAAGTCTTGTTTTCATTCATTTTCATTACATCTCAAGATTAATGTGATTTTATTTATCTTTCTTGAGACTCATGTGGGTGGAGTTTTTCTTTCGTGTGATGCTATATTTTCTCTAGAATGGTGAATCCCAAGGAACTCCCAATCCATGATTTCAAAGCAGACTCAATCACTCTATCTAGAGGACATTGGTTCTTGGACAGTGAAGCTGCAATAGAAGAAGTGGAGCTAGAGTCTGATGAAGAGCAGGAAATTCCAAAAAAAGAAAAGGTAGCCAAGGAACTCAAGGGAACTTTGGGTATCATTGGACAGCACATATTTACTGTAGGAGTTGGAGGTTACAAGTACACCATGCTGTGCCAGGAATTTTACAAATTCCAAAGAATTGCAGTCAATTACAAAAGATGGAAAGCAGTAGGAATACATAGGTTGTTGGATGAACCCTTATTCTTCATAGACTTTGAAAGAGTGGCATAGGTGATGAATAGTTTGCTGGAAGTTGGTAAGGGCAATGAGGCATATTTCAGGTGTACTATCAAGAACAAAGAAAACCAGGAAGTGAACATTACTATAAAAGTAGAGCATATCAGGGCAGCCCTTCAGTTTTATACCATGGGAACCAAGTTGGACAACAGCTTTGTCAGGAAAAATAAAGCTACATATGCAGGATATTCCAAATTTCTTGATTTTAAAGGGAAAGAGAATGAGGAGTATGCTATTAGAATGTTCTTGCAATACTTCTGTTTTCCAAAACTACCTAGATACACCATGCCACACAAACCAGTAACATTGATCATGTTCAATAATAAGGACAGAACTAAGCCTTTTGGAGTGATGGATGTAACTCCATACATACATGAGCAATTGAAGCAAGCAGCCAAACATTGGGAGCAAAAGAAGTACATGAATGGAGCTCAATTCTTAACAAGAATTATATATCATGTTCTAGGGATGGAGGATCAATTACAATTGGCTCCAAAAGCCCAATACTTCATAAGTTTGATGACAGGAATCAAAAGTCCTTCTAGGATTATGTCTGTAAGAGAAGCAGAAGCCCAGCATGAGGGGAGCAAAAAGGAAAAGAAAGGGAGTCTCGGAAGAAGTCATTCCAGTAAAGAAAAGAAGATTTGATCCAAGAAAAGTGGAATTAGAACAGGAAGAGGCAACTAAGGAAGAGCATGAAGCTGCTCAGAAGCAAGTACAGTCTTCAAATGACCCTCATCCACCTCAGACAAGCAAAGAGCAATTGTATACTTATTTGACTCAAGGAAACAATAAAAGGGCAGTATATGAAGCCCAATATCAAAAAATATTGGAAGACTATTCATGTAAAGCAATTGACTGGATACATGAAGAAGTGGAACACTATGAAGAGTTTCATGATCAGATGATGGCAGCAAAGACTGAGGAGATTTTTGTTAAAAAAGAAGTAGAACTATTGGCTTATTTCAAGGAGTTACAAGGTCCTCCTGAAACTAGGACCACAGTAGTAGTGAAGAAGAAGGTTCAGAAGAAACTTGTGCAGAAAAGGAAGTTGACCAAGAAAAATAAAGGAAAAGCAGTAGTAGAACCTGTACAAAGGATGGAGACAGAAAAAGTGTCAGTAGAAGAAAGAAAGCAGAAGGAATCCATTGTTATAGAAGAATCAAGAATGGACAAATCAGGAATAGCAGGCTCTTCACAATTCTCTTCAAATTCTGAGAGTGACATTGAAAACTTCTTGTTGAAAAGTTTGAACTTATCAGTGCCTAGTACACCAAATGTGACAATACAAGCCTCTGAAAAGAATAAAACACCAGATGAATTGGGTGAAAAGCCACAAGGAAAACAAATCCAAGAAGAAGCAGTAAAACAGGTTATTCTTACAGAAGAGAAAAGGTTACTAAAAGGTAAAGCAGTGATGATGGAAGAGGAGATTGAAGCAAGGAAGGAGTTCAGTTGTGGATTAATAGACTGTTGGTTTAAGACTGTATGGAGAAACCCTTCACATCAAACTTACTTCAAATTTAATGAGGAAAAGCTCAAAACAGAAAAGGGAACTCCATTATGCAGTTCAGTGCACAGGAAGGAAGACAAAGATCAAATCAAGGAAACAGAGGAAGTAGAGGGAAAGAAGAATTTTCAAGAGGTCAAAGAAGGAAATACAGAAAAAGAAATAAACCAAAGTATAGACAACATACTTTATGATTTGAATCATAATGAGGAGTTTACAATTACAGAAGACCATGGAAAAGAAGGAGACTTGGATCTCATGGATATAGATGAGCAAGAGGAAGGACAAAAAGAGCAGATAGTCAATGATCAAATAAAGCCCTCTGGGGAGATTGATTCAATCCTAACTCAGGATAAGGAAGTACAGGAAAAAGAAGGACTTATCCTTGAAGAGGAACAAGAAGGAATGGAGGAAAAGAAGGCAGAAGAAAGGGAGATAATTAAAGAAACATCAGGACATGAGAAAAAGGAGGATCAGAGATTAGTGTATGAAGAAGATGTTGTAGAAAAAGAAGAAATGAAAACAGATAAGGGCCCTGAAGAACAAAAGAACTAGGTCATAGAATATGAGGAAGAAGATGAAGAAGAGGATGACTGTAAAGAAGAAAAGCAGATAGAAGTAAGAAAAATGGAATTAGAAGCTGGGTTGGAAAGGATACCCAAGAATATAAGATGTGCTTGCAAAGTTATTATGAACAATATAGAACAGTTTAGACCATCAAGTAGAAATATGATTATATCACGAATGGTGGCAGAATCAGAATTTGTAAAAGGCAACAGAATCATTAATGAGCAAAAGAGAGAAAAGGAACAGTTAGTAGAACAAATGAGGATTGTACAGGAGAGAAATGAGGAATTGACTAATATAATAATTTCCTTGGAAGAATTGGAGGTTCAACAACAAAACAAAATTCAATATCTTGAAGAGAAGTGTGCAAAGCACGTAGAGCATAGCAGCAAAATGGAATTGGAGCTGAAGAAAATTGAAGGAAGATATAGAACACTTCAAAGTTCATATCAAATTATGGGCAAAGCAAATGAAAAAATAAACATGTTATTAATGGAAGAAGGCCAGATAAAAGAAGAGAGCAAGAATGTACAGGTAACACAAGATGAGGAGGAGTTGAACAGAGAAATTTTAAGGCTACAAGCAGAACTAAAAGAAGCTAAGGAGTTGGAAAAACAAGCCAATGTACATGCTGCTACTTCAATGAGAGGATATAATAAGTTACATCTGGATATAGAAAAAGAAATAAGTGATTGGCAGTTGAGTAGAGAAGAAGAAAGAAATGAGTGGAAATCAGAAAAAGAATTGTGGACCTCTCAAAATAGAAGTTTAATGATGATGGTGGAAGAATTACAGACAAAATTGGGAAAGCCACAAAGCCAGGTTGAAGAACAGATAGAGTCCACACAAGCAGAAGAGTATGAAGGGGGAGATGATCACAGGACTCAACATTTTGATGAACAAGAAAACAAAACACCAGTAGAGGACTACTCAGAGGAGTTTGTTCAGAGACTTCTAACAGACAGAGAATCTAGAATGGAGTTTATTAGAAAAATGCATAATGAATATGAGGAACAGATTGTTAATTTTTCTTTAAACAAAGGGATAAATCCTTATCAACACCATAAGGCAGCAGATGGCTTAGGTATACCCTTTTGCATGATTATTAAAAGCATTAAAAATTATCAGCTGGCAAGGGTGGGATTATCACCAAACAAGTATTTGGAATATGAAGAAGACATCAATGTGACAAAGGAATTCTTTGAAAAGGCCAATCCTAAATGGAGAAATAGGTGGTTGGATGCTAACAAAGAATGTAGAAAGATTTGGAAAGAGGCACCCATTCAGTTAAAAATCAATCCAGCTTATTGTTCGGTATCAAGGAGAAGGGATTGGAAAGTCTTTTGGGAAAGAAAGAATGCAGGACAGATTCCATCAAAATGGTTGAATTTTCCAAAGATAGCAGGACTGAAAGCAGGAACATGGCCAACAAAGAAATATATGGTTGACACATCAGAGTCTGTTATATCTACATATAAAGATGTCAATGACCCAGCTTGTATTCTATTGATCAGAGTAATGAGACTCATATTGGCATGTATAGAGACTTTTACAGATACAGATGTTAGAACTCTAAATTACATTGGTTTTAATTCACCATCTGATGCTTTATTATTTGATCTCAGTGAAACCCTAGACAGGATCTGTTTAATCGCCTATTATAGCACAATAATACTTTTGGGTAGTCATTATCTTCAGAATTTTGAGGATGCATTTGATTATGGATTTTTTGAAAGAGAATCAGAAATCTTTGGGAACTTATCAGTAGTAATCAAGTCTCGACTTACAGCCTATGAAGCAGCATACACAGAATACCTAAAGAAAGATGTGATAGATAAACCAGAAGCAGTTGTACAATGGAGAAAAGCTCTATTTGAGATGGTGAATAATTTGAATATCACAGAAAGGAAAAGTCATGACTTATTGTCAGAGGTATATCAAAGGAAAAAAAAGTAAAGGAGGCTCTCACTATCTATCAGCATGAATTTTTTTGTCAGGAGCCAAAAAGTCTAGGAGGGGAAGAATGTTAGAAGAAGCATTTTTTGAAGGGAAATTATTTGTAAAATGTCAAAAAATTGTAGAAATATTTATGCAAATGATGTAAAAATGAGGAAGAAATTAGAATCATATGTATTATTTCTAGAATTTTTGGAAGCTCTTTGATAGCATATTTTTGAATTAGAAGGGAAAAGGACCAAAAATCAAGTGTGAAAATGGACACTTGAAAATGTATAAAAGATATTTTCCTCTATTTTGAGAGGGTTGGTTGTATTATTTGTGCTATCCAAGTAATTAGAAGAGCTCTCCTTGCAGAAATCGTGTTTCTTCCTTTCTAGTACTTTCTTAGATTTGTTGAGTCTATTCTATGTGTGATCCATGGAATTTGCAAGCTTCTATTGTGTATTTCTTATTAATGTGTATGAAGAGAGGTGATTCTTGATGTATGGAGTGAGAAAGTGCTGAAGAATAGAGCTTGAGATGGAAATTGTCAATTTTCACAGAATCACGATTGTCTCGTCTGAAGGTTACAGGTATCATTTTTGAGATTTGACTTCATAATTTTGTTCTGCTGAGAAAATAACACACTTTAGGCACCAAGATCATTGGAAATGATGTAGTATTGCTCAAGATAATCAAAACCCTAGAAAGTTCTCTTTATCTTCATTATTTCTCAGAAATCTAGTCATCTAGAAGGGGCTGTGGTCTTTGTATACTTCCCAGATTGACAAATGTGAGATGTATTGTTGATTCTTTATACTAAAATGATTGGAGAGGACAACTCCAAAGGGTAACAACAAACAGCAAGCCTCTCTTTTTCTAATTCTCCTTGTGGGTAAAGTTTTTCGTGTTGTTCCACAGTTGGTCTAGTCTTAATTCTAGCTTGGTAAGCTTTCAACCACATGTCCAAATCATCCGGTTTTGGGTTAGCTAGAATTGATCCTGGTTTCTTTGCTTCTCCGATAAGCGGTGGAATGGGAACTTCTTCCCGAATCTCTGGTTCTTTATGCTCCTTACTTCTTCTTGTGTGTTTCTTATTTTCTTGACTTTTGTTTTTCATCCATTTTTCTTTGAGCTTCTCTCTTCTTTCCTTCCATTTTTGCACTTTTATGTTCTAGGTATTCTCACGTGGATCCTCTGAATCTTCTACCATTTGAATTTTGGGATTTACGGTTCTATTGTTTTCTTGTTCTTGATCCGGTTGTTTTTCTTTTTGTTCCTTCGTTTGAGCTCGTGTAATGGCCTTTAAAGGCACGCTGTATTCTTTGTCACCTCTAGGTGCTTCTATCACTTCAATTACATTAATAGGTACAATGTCCTTGACTTTGGTGGGATTCTTTGGGCAATCTCTGAAAAGATGTTCCCCACACTCATTGCAATACCCTTCCCAAGTCCTAGGTGGTGGTGGGTTGTAAGGTCGGGTACATTCTCTAATAAAATGATCTCCTCCGCATCTATAACAGGGTCCTCTCGGCACAGGTGGTCTAATGGGTGGTCTCCCAGGTGTGGGTGCTTTGGGTGCAGTGTACATTAAAGTAGCTACCTCCGTTCCATAAGCATGATCATAGCCTTCATATCCATATTATGCTGAATCATATGCTGGTTCATACTCCAACATGTTGGTTTCATAGGGATAGTAATCTCCTGGGGATAGCTCGTATCCAGGGTTTGCTGATTCTACACTGGTCATCGATAAGGCTGGCACTATGGCTCTTTCCAAATTTTCTTCTGGCTGGGCATACTTCACAGGTACCACATGTTGGGGCTACGATAGTTGTGGTCCTAACATTGGTTGGGGTTGTGGATGTTGTGCTTGCTCGTATGGTCTCGATGCTCCTGGTGGTGTTTGGTAGGGATTGTACCTCGGCATACCTTTGCCTGGCTCCCTTGGTAGATATCCATGTGGCCGATACTGAGGCAGTTGTAGAGGTCATGTCTGCCTATTGAATGGAAAGTTTTCCATGGTGTGATTATGTATTTTTGTTCTATGTGACAGTACAAGGCGGTTCCTAGGTAATGTTGTCTATTGTAGGGGTACGTTTGAGGTACTCCGACTCCTCCTCGGATGCACAAGTGGGTGGGGTGATCTCCTCCACATAGACTACATCTTCATATCATAGGCACTCTTAAGGCTAGGTGTTGGTAATTTCTCTGTCCTTGGACTCCTAATTTCTTTGCCACTAGTTCCACTAATTCCTCCACATTACTAGAGTTGGATGTAATTGTACTCCGAGAGTCTTCTGATTTAGTGGGGCTGGGTGTGCTCTTGAGATCCTCTGCTAGATTGTATTCTAGGTCGATACACTCTTAAAGACACTCACTCAAGGTTTGTAACCTCTTCACATAAACTAGCGTTCTTAGAGTTCCATTCGTTAATCCATCTAAAAACAATGATATCATTTTTTGCTGAGTGGATCTCTCTGCTGTTGGACATCTATCAACATACTGGTTGAACCTTCGTGCAGCTGTTTTCACGGTTTCATTAGGGTTCTATTTGAAACTATGGATTAAAAATGCAGAATTGTGTTTAATCCCTCTCTTAGTGAATTCCCCAATGAATTCTTGAAAGAATTGCTCCATATTTCCAAATTGGTTGGGGTCTAATGGCTAGAACCAAGTCAGAGCCATTCGTGTGAGAGTGAGTCCGAAAGACTCATACTGCATGAAGAAGTCGTCTACTTGTTCCTCTCTTAAGACTTGTTTAAATTCAGCAATGTGATCATAAGGTTCTCCCAATCCGTCATAATGATCCCTCGCACATTTGGCCACCTGAATAGGTCTCAATCTTCTCATTGGTTCTGGTTGTCTAGGCATTACAAGGAAGGTGGGAACCGCTGGTCTAATTGGGGGCATTCCATGCTGCACTTAGATTCGTGGTCATGGCCTTACTGGGGGTCGGTATTGATTACCTACTCCAGGGTGGGTCTGATTGTGTGGTTGCACTCCGGGTGTTATGAATTGCATGTGAGTTTGGGTTGGAACACTTTGTTGGCTCGTTTGTCCCGACATTATGTGCTTTGACTTCTGTTGTGTTCCGAAGGGGTTCTGAAAGGTGGTTGCCTGTTCTCGTGGAGGAAATACAAGCAAACCCATATACTTTAACCGAGATCTATCTATGGTATCAACAAGCCAATACCTTCTTTGGTTTTTGTCCATATATGTTACTCTAGACTCATCTTTTGGATCCTTTAACTCATAAAATGTCATCGGACTTTCTTCTCTTCCTTGGGCCGGTGAGTCAGTTTGACGTAACAAGTCCGATCCATGGATCAAATAGAGTTCCAATAGGTAGTTGTCTTGAGGTATCAAGTCCCCTCTCATGACTCGTGTCACTTGGGACTTGCCTCTAGGGGTCGTCACTAACTCCTCAGAGTTTGGTCTCCCCGAGTTTTCTTATCCCACTGATTCTCCCCTCTCATTTATCAAATCAGGTTATTCAATCACTGTGTATATGTGACCCAGCTTGTCCATGTATGCTCCTCCCTCATACTTAACAGTTGGCCTGGGCACAATTCTTGCATCCATGGAAGTCACCATCCTAGCCACAGATCTATTTAGAACGTCCAGATAGATGGGAATCTCCTGGGCATTCGTAAAAACATACTGTAAAGAAGTGCGGTACTCTCCTTCTACAGTGGTCATGAGGTTTCTCCCGGGAGTGGGATCCTGGATGTCTTCTGAAGCCATGGGTATCTCTTCCTCCAAGTCACTAGAGGTGTCTGAATAGACAGAGCGGTGATTGACCTGAGCGGCACTTCCAACGGAAGATATGACACTTCTCCGGCTACTTAGAACCCTTCCTGACCTCAAGTTCATTCACCTTCCTAGGGCTCTCTAGGTCTCTAAAACTCTCCTTAAGTGGCTCCTCAAATGCCTTAAATTTACCCTTGAAAATGCTCCAAATGTTCTAGGCGATACCACTTTTGGCGATACTCCACCAGGTGATACTGCTCGTCACAAGATACGATACCACTTCTCTAAGCGATACGATACTATAGCAACAGACGATACGATACCTCAAGTTTGAACGATATGATACCAAATCCAGTCACGATACGATACCTCTGGAGTCCACGATACGATACCAGAAAATTGGAGGATACGATACTATGGTTACACACGATATGATATCAATTTTACAGACGATACGATACTACTATTGAGCCGGATACGATACTGAACTTCTCACGATATGATACGAGTGCAGTTGGTGATACAATACCGCCAATTTGCACGATACGATACCTCCAAATAGGACGATACGATCTTGGGTGCACAATACGATACCAACTCTGAGGGCGATATGATACCGAAATCAGCCGCGATACGATACTGAAATTTGGCACGATACGACACCTGAGTTTTGCACGATACGATACTGCTACTGAGCCCGATACGATACTAGACTTCTCACGATACGATACCAGTGCAATTGGTGATACGATACCGCCAATTTGCACGATACGATACCTCCAAACTAGACGATACGATCTTGGGTGCATGATACGATACCAACTCTGTGGGTGATACGATACCAAAATCAGCTGCGATACGATACTGAAATTTGGCATGATATGACACCTGAGTTTTGCATGATATGATACTGCTACTGAGTTCAATACGATACTGGACTTCTCACACGATACGATACCAATGCAAGTGGCGATACGATACCACCAACTTGCATGATACGATACTAAAATGGTATCACGATACGATACTAGGAAGTGAGATGATACGATACCAAGAGTGGATCGCGATACGATACCACTTTGGTAAAGTGCGATCGTGATACCAACCAGATGATACGATACCTCAAGTGGTATCGTGATACCAAGGCTGGTAATCAACGATATGATACTTCGGTGAGTATCGCGATACAAGGGAATTTTGGGTATCGCGATACCAAAAACTCAAACGATCACGAAACTCAAGCCAAAATACCTCAAAATTATAAAAAAAAAAAATCCCCTTTTGCTCTTCTCTCACCCCTCTTCACTCCTAGCCTACTGTCTCACTCAAAGAAGTTCAAAAAACACTCTGTCCCACCCCGCAATACCAGATACGCGTTTAATCACATGTGTGAGCACTTCTATTGTGTTTTTGCTATTAGAATCTTATGAGAGCTTACCTCTCTGATGTCTTGTTTGTGCTCTGAGCTCACTAGCTAGCTTGGAAGGCCTGGAGAGTGTGATATTACACCGATGATACCGATTGCTACCTGGAGACGATACCACTTTCTGAGCAAATGAGAAATGAGCTAAAATTTTTTGGTTTTTATACTTTTTGGAGACTGAAACTTAACTACACTAATTTGGTTAAAAAAAAATTGGAATTTTTCTTGGTAATGTTGGCTTACTCCTACTCCACTTCTCTTCCTAACTTAACCCTAACTCTTTCTTCTCTCCCTTCCTACTAACCCTAAACCTAAAAACTCATTACACACACCTGTAGGATGTGAAGTAACAAGTGCTGAAGTGGTTGACTACTTGCCACTGAACGAATTCACTTCTACAAGTACGATTTCGTCACTCTCGAGCTATAACCATCACGAAGGCACCTTGGTTGATTTGTTCCCCGACAACAGCACCAAAAACATGTGTACCTAAGTCAAAAGTCTTAGGGACTTGTGCCAAAGAGACTAAATCTCATTTGCCCCACAAGTGCATATAGTGGAGAATTGACACACGCTTATTTGTCAATCCAACAAACCGACCTAGCCAATCGTATGAGGATGTCCGCACACGTGATGGAAATTGAAGTGGTTCAGCTTATATACATGAGAAAAGACTAAGCCACCTCTCTAACTCACTTAAATATTGAAAGTGTCTATCGCGATACCACTTACAGTAGTTTTCACTAAATTGAGAATTTCTCCTAGCTCCGAATATGGCCAATAGTGAGTTCATTTTGAAGCTCTCGACGAGACGCATCTATTGAAGGTAGTTTCACTCGATTCTGACAACCATGCTTCAAGTTATGACCAAAACAATGAATGGCGGGAAACACCCACACTCACTCCACAACTTCTACTAGCTCACACACACACACTATAGTAGCTCAAAAACAGTGGGGAGGGGTAGACAACAGTCTTGCACACACAATACAAGCATTACACACACATAGAAGATCAAAGAGAAGATGAAAATCTGCAAGAAAGAAGCAATTTCGAAAATCAGGAGCTCTCCTTCTTCACAATGGCAAAAAGTGTCTACAAAGAGTCACCAAGTGACTTATATACATGTGCCCTAAAAATGGTCCTTTCACACAAGTGACCGGCACTTTATTAACTAATCTCCATTTTCCTACTATTTTACAAGAAATATATTACAATGATTTGGGATTATGCATCTAGAGGACTCCTCTAGTGCATTTACATGGCTTGAGGGAATTTCCTAAGACTTTGAAGAAGAAAAATATGCCCATTAATTTGAAAATTTTGGGGCTTCCCTTTCGTGCCTTACTCTGAGGATATCATCGTGGAGAGTGCGAGAAGGAGAGTGCACTGTGGTGCATCGCCATAGAACTACTTCACCCATTAGGAGTGTGATGGGCTAACCACTTTTCCCAAAAGCCATGGTTGAGGATTAATTATTAATCCTCTCTCTTAAGGCATCGTTCAACCATCTCCTCGTAGGATTATGTGAAATCAAGGTAGAGGGATATCAAATGCCATTATTTTCATAAGAAACACACATGAATAGACTTCTATGCCTTAAAGAATGATCTAGGTAAGGACAAAATGTTGATGGGCATATTAAACAACTACCTCCACCATCTACTTGGATTGAGAAGATTAAAGAAATAAATGCTATTTCTCATAATGTTGATGTGTTGACACTTGATAGTATTGTCCCCATTGAGGCTCTTATGGCTGATTCTCTTTCACACACATGGATGGTAGATTCTAATGCTTCTTTCCATGCAACACCACATAGATAATGGTTTGGTGTGATGACTTCAGAAATACCATAGCATAATTGGAAGTTCCCTTCAAATATTTGAAAATTCTTTTAAATAATTTTCATTGATTCTTGAGTTGAATGTGCATAAATCTGAACTGAGCTAAAAAATCAATTCCTAAGTTACCAAACTTTGAAATGTACAACTTAACTTTGAACTCTTTAACGTGTGACTTAATTGACTCACCAACTCTAAGCTTCAAAATATGTGTCTGAACAGGCTCACCAACTTTCATCCTTGTGTTGGCTAGTTGTCTCTAGGAGGGTTCCTGCTCTGCTAGAGATTCTCTAACTCCAACCAAGCCTGTTGAGAGGTTTTGCAAGACCGCATTCGAGTATAATATGCCTTTTGAATCCCATAGCAACACATGAAAGTGCTAGAGTTGCAAGTTTTCGATCTTAATGCTCTCCTTGTCTATCACGATAGTGTCCATGATTCGCAATAGAATAATTCATTACAATTAACAGAGAAATCCTAAATTAAAAAGAAGTGAAAGAAAACGACAAAGTTTGGGATACTCGCCGCCTCTCCCTAAAAAAAAAAGAGACAAAAAGGAGAAACAATTTTTTATTGAAGCTTCCCTTGCACCCTGGTCTGAAGTGTTTCTCCCTTTTCCTTCACGCGTCTCATGACAACTTTCATGGAGTGGAAGGGACAATGAAAAAGTTGTCAAGTACGGGGGAAAATGAAATTTGATAGAGTGGCTCATCCGTTCTCTCCCTATTTTTCGCTAAGAAAAGGGAGCATTGTGTTTTGTGCAATGAACTCAGTGTCCTTTCTCGGATGTTCTCTCTCTAGGATAGTGGCAGTTCTTCTTCGGTGTGCGACTCGGGGTCCCTACCATGATTTTGAGAGCCCGCTCTCTCGTGATAAGTAACCTGGCCCCGATCCAGGGGGTGATCGAAAACTTGGCCCCTATTTTGGAGGGGGGACAAGACAAGTTTACCACTAGCAATGAAGACAATATGAATAGTGAAAGTTCCATCATTGGATTGACTATTCCAGGTACGATCTCCTGCTCATTTCAACAAGGGACCTCCCGCAAGCAAAAACAACCTATGGAGTTACCCTAGAAAAACAAGTTACTAAGTCGGGACCCCCTCCCAATGAAAAAGAAAGACGAAGCCAAAAGGAGAAAAGATAAGATCCCTTCCGGCAAAGAGGGTGAATTATGATCATCATTTCGTTAAACGTTAGGGGGTTGACTGACCCCTCAAGAGCGACCATCATTGGTCAATGGCTTCGTGACATTAGCCTAAACCTTGAATTCATCTCTATTCAAGAGACTAAAATTGATGGAGTAGACCTCCACAAACATCTTAGGTAGGTCTCCCTGACCCATGTTTGGATCTGGACATCGCACCCTCAGGGGTCCGGTGGGACAGTAATTGGTATAAACCAATTCTGGTTTGAAAAGCTTGAGAACTCCATTGACGATCAGAGCCATCGATGGATTGCAACTTCCTTTGGTGCCCCATTTCGATTCACGTTAGTTTCTATGTACACCCCAAATGGGGACTTGGAGATACTAGACACCTAGGCCTCCTTGGACTTGCTCCTCTACGAGTGGTGAGCTAGCAAAATCGACAAACCGAACAAAGAGATGTGCAACATCCTTAAAAGGAAACAAAACAGAAAATAGATCCCCCTATGGCTAGAATCAAATGGCGATGTATGCAATACAGAAGAAGAAAATTTCATAATCATTGAAGAGCACTTTACGAGACTCCTGGTGATCTCGGCCCCCTCTCCTTCATAGATGGGACTGCATCGATGCCATCTCTAGGGCATCCTGTCATAGTATCCCACACAACCTTTGCTCCCTGTTTGATGCCCCTATCTCAAAAGAAGAAATCATTGAAGTCATTGATGCCCTCCCCAGTGGGAAAAGCCTGGGGCCAGATGGGCTCACTAATGAGTTCTTTAAGTCCTTCAAGTTGGTGATTGCCAACCCTCTTCCTTTGCTCTAGCAAGAGGCACTGGAATTTGGCATGCTTCCATCTTGTCTCAAGAGTGGCATTATCAAGTTAATCCACAAAAAAGGGGAAAAGAACAGAATTGAAAATTGGTATCCTATTACAATTCTTCAAATGAGATATAAGATCATCGCTAAAGTCATAGCCAATAGAATTTTCACCCATCTGAGAGCATGCTTTAGAGAAGACAAAAAAGGTTTCATCAAAGGCACGTCCATATTGGGAGTCATTATAGATATTTGGGAAGGTCTCGACTTCGTGGATGAGTGAAGACAAGATGTGGTTTTCCTCAAGATCAACTTTGAAAAAGCTTACGACGGGCTGGAATGGGACTATATTTTGCAGTTTCTTAAAGATCTCGGATGCATCAAAAAATTCACCAAGATGATCTCGACCCTTTTGGGAAACATGAAAACTCAAATTAATGTTAATGGCCAGATTTCGAAGGTGATCAAACTAAGAAGATCGATTAGACAAGGGTGCCCGTTGGCCCCCCTTCTCTTTGCCATTGCCATGGAAGGGCTTAGCCGGCTAGTGGAACAATAGGTGAAAGCAAGTAACATCAAAGGCCTCCAGTTGCCCCATGACCACAGCCAGATCACCATGAGACTTTTTGCTGATGATATGAATGCATTTTTCAAAACGAAGAAATTTTACCTTCAAACGATTTTCTCCAACACACTTACCATCACACGCTCAACCTAGAGCTCGTCCCCGGCAACGGTGCCAAATTTGATGTCACTCTAGTACAATGGTGAGTACCAATGTGAGGAGCCCCACCACGTAATTGTCAATCCGCAGAGAGGTTAGGCCGATATCAAGATCAAGAGCAAGTGATGTGCATGAAGGTGATGGTGAGAAATGTGATTGCATACACACACACACACAAGGAAAGTGGTGATGGAGATCAATGGGAGGCAAGGAAAGAACTCATAGTTATATTCATCATCAACTAATTACAATAGATCTTCTAATTTCTAGCTCATAACTTCAACCATAACAACAACCACCTCAAAATGAGCTCTCTAGCTCTATTTATAGGTTTTTCCTAGTTTTGACCGATTTCACAGATTCTAGTGATCGACATAGTTAAAAAATAGGTCCTATGTCTAATTTGAGCTACCTAACGGCTTCCAAAAATTACAAAAATTGGTATGAGATTTCTACTTAAACTCCTCAAGCTTGAGGACTCCTCGGCTTGCACGAAATGGAGTTGCATATGCAGTAGTCCCGTGTATGTACATATATAACATGGTTTTAGTGATTAAAATCACTGTTGAGATTATGAAGTAATCTATGAGCAATTTATGTGCTCCCTCTGTGCCTATGATGAGATCTTATGCTTGATCATTTGCCTTGAACATGTCCAAAAGGATTTTATTCAATTGTGAGCAAAGAAGGAGTACTGTTCATTTCTTTGAGAAGGTGTAGGGATCAATAGCAAGTTTTGGTTCATAGTTGAAACTCCTACTCATGTGTTTTGATCCAATGATTTGAGGATCATATTCCAAAGTACTTTGGTGATTATTTGTGCCTCTTGGAAAGCTCAAGAGGTCTACTTTGCACTACTGAACTCAATTTTTACTGGTGTGAAGTAGGAACTTGCAGCACCATGTCATCTACGGAAAGTGTCCACCATCTCCTCCAACAAGAGTGATGATTTTGGCCAATAAAAGGAGGATCCCAAGTTCGTTCCCCTCAACCTTGAGAACGGAGGCAAGAGAAGAGGAGGAAGAAACTCCCTCATCGGCATTGCCTGTTGGTTCTTTGTGATGCCTATACACATGTCTATTATAGGTGTGGACACTATTGGTCCCATTCACGCCGTTGGTTGTCATTGATGGCTCTCATACGAGTATGAAATTGTCATTGTTCTCATGTGATCTCCCTTATTCTAGAGATCGATCGGCTCAATTCTCAAGGCATAGAAGATGAAGTGATGGCTCAATTCATGGAGTTTGAACATGGATATTCATGCATAGATCATTCCTCTCAGTGGTGTACTAGCTCCATAAGTATTATTTTTAATATTCCTTACATGGAGTCCCCCAAAGGTGGCATCACACATGGGTACCACATGGCACCCATGTGTGTGTCCTCCTAAATGAACCTAAAAGATAGTTCATAGCATCTCTTCTATGGTGACAACCTTAAGAGAGAGGATTATGAATTAATACTCAATCATGGCTTTTGGGGCAAGTGGTTAGCCCATCACACTCCTAACCGTGAGGTTGTGAGTTCAATTCCAAACACTTGATTTACTTCTACTCTTATTCCATTGACCATTCTTTTCCTTGTTCTTGCTCCTACCATGTTGCTAATTCTTTCCTTGGTATGAATCATGAACATTATATGCATCTCCACTCTGAGTTCCAACCATAGATTTTCTACAAATCTCCTCACTCAAGAGTGCTCCACAAATGTCATCATGGACCAATTTACCATCAGGTGTACTATTGAACTATGTGAAACATATCTCATGATGATGACAAGGTGCATAACAACAAGAATGCTTTCATTTCAAAATCCATCTCCATTTTTTGAGCCTATAACTGAGAGAATATAGCATCAAAATCATTTAAATGAGCAACAACACTATCATTGTCCTTCATGGAAAGGCCATATAACTTTCTCATTAAGTATAATTTATCTGATGTCGTTTCTTTTTCATAGGTATTGCATAAAGTCATCCAAAGCTCCTTTGCACTTTCATGGTCCAATACTATAAACTAAACATTATCTGTTAGGTGTAATCAAATGGTAGAGCTAGCCATTTCATTCAAATCATCCCAATCATCTTCATCGATGTCAGCAGGCTTCTTTGAGATTCCATTTACTGGCTTCCGTTGCCTCCTCTGAATCAACACATCTTTAATCTGAATCTTCCATGGAGCAAAGTTTGTGCCATCAAAATTTTGGATCTCAAAATGGTCTTTTCCCTACAACTTATATCTCCTCTTGGGAACACTAGCACCAGAATTGGATCCATCAGATGTTTCTGAGATGTTTGATGCAATGAGGATAGAGAACAGACTAGAATGATAATAGAGCTATAAGAGTCGAAACACCACTAAGACTCAGAAAAAGATGACCAAGTGTTAAATTTTGGGAAAAATTCAATAGATTCTCCCCAAAAAAATGGATTAATGAACAATAATGACCAACCAAAAGGATTATGTGAGAATAAATGTGCTCACACCGATAAGTGTATCAAGAAGTAAATCGAACACGGTATAGTTGACAAAACCAAAAAATCTAGAGATTTTTTGTGAGAGTCTCCTCTGCAAAATGAGCATATGGACGATGTCAAAATCTCATAAAATTTCAAGTACTAACATGTAAACTTGCATAATGAATCGCTGACTCCAATGCATATAATTGCTTAAACAAAAGAACCGAACTAGGATTATCATGCATCTATGAACAACTAGCATACATCTCCTATGGCAAGGCTCGATAAATCTTCCACCTGCATCACCGAAGAGACCCTGACATATGGGTGTCTCATAGTTAAGACATAGTGTATATGTGCTCACTACATGTAGTAAAAAAATGGCACTTAAAGGCTGAATTCAAAGCCCAAACACTAGCCAACAACAATTGCATGTGCTTGTCAACTCTGTTCTTTAGGCTCAAAAGACCTACATAAACTTGTAGTGGTTGCTCCCACCACAATTGAAAACCTTTCAAGAAACCTATAAATTTACTAGTGTGGCTAAAAACATAGTCCCAATTGAAATGTGATTATTCATTGTTGGAGAAGTACAAAAAACACTATTCTTGATGTTCTTTGACCTCTATAAAGAGAACTGTGTGTGAAAGTACTCCAAAATGGCTACAAGAATCACCTCAAATACTTCAACATAGGCTTTGAGAGCAAAGAATCTTTGAGGGCTCAAAACACATGTAAGTGAGCCTTATTCTTTCCCCTTCCTCAATCAATATAAGAGTATAACTCAATGGCAAGAGATTGCTCGTTAAGCAAGCTTCAAGGGGAACAAACTACAATGGGTGACCTCCCAAGAAGTATAAGGAACCTCTGTCTTCCTTGATCATTGAGGTCCTCTCTCATGTGAAACCAATGGTGCAAACAGTGAATTTGGTGACTCTGATGATGAGGTATGCCAAGGTCTATGCTTTGGTCCCCACCATAGTCATCGACCTTGGAGAAAGCCTTAGTTGAACATTCTGCTATATGTTTTATATAAAAACCTTTACAAAAGTATTCGGGAGCCATTTTGGCCTTTCACATGGACACTAGGGGTAAAATTCCAATTGGCTCTTGTTGACTCATTCACTTGAATTTGATGTTGGAGAAGCTTTTGCCATCATGTGGATCTACACTTGGCAGTGAATTGGCATTTATTTCCAAACATCTCTAGCTTTTTTAGTGACATAAGGTAATTTGATGCTTCTAATGTGAACTTTAAGGTTTTTAGGTATGCATAGAGCTTGGAGACCAATAAAGTTTTCTTTGGCGAGTCCATTGTCATCTATTTCATAAGAGCTTCCATTTTCTTCTCAAGGTTGTATGTAGAATAGTTTGAGGAGCTCAAAGAAAGTTTTTTTTATGTGGAAATTAGAGATATCATGATCCAAACTACTCATTTAACTTCATGTGTCCAAAATATGATGAAGAGTTCGCTATTCTATATTGATAAGTGTGTAAAAGATATCACTTACTTGAGATTTTGAGTGAGAGAGAGAGAGAGCCAAAATTTTTTGAGCTTACTACATGCAAACCGAGCCACCAAATCACGTGAAACTTTCATGATAGCTTCTTCGAGCTCTATCTACCTATCATTTTCATCTCCATTGGACGTCTCTGTGTAGAAAAACAAACGAAAGCTCATGATTTCTCGTTGATGGTTATTACATAGAAATCAGCTTACTAAAGCCAAAGAAATTCTTAAGAGAAGATTCGATGTGGTCAACATGCCTTGAAATCCAAGAAGTTCCATTAAAAAAAAATGATATACCTTTGTAACAACAATTCTGCTTAGATTAGAAAACGAATTTTGTTGAATGTACTCAATTTTGTAATCCGCTAGAGTTGATGGAACCACTAGATATGCTTAGCACAATTTTGAATGCAGCTTAGGGCCCCTCATTCCTCGTAAATAGCACTACCCTTTTGATGTGGAAATTGCAATGGTATGCAAAAAACAGGGGTAACCTATTATTAACTCTGAGATATCTATAGATAAAGTTAGTAGCCTATGTAGTCCAAGATTACTCACTTCTGTTCTCTAGGTTGATGCTCGCTTTTCTATCGTTTGGTCTCTTTGCACACAATCAAGTGAGCTACCTGGATTTCCAAGTAGCACTTGCTGATTAACTCACTTGAATCTGAAGTTGGAGAAGCATTTGCCATCATGGGATCCACACTCAATCATAGCTTGGCATTTTTTCTAGATATCTCTAGCTTTATCAATGATGTACAATAATTAATGTTTTTGACGTAAAATTTGATGTTTTTGTGTACGTATACGGTTTGAAAGCCAAGAAAGTTTTCTTTGCTGAGTACATTGTCATCCTTTTTATAAGACCACCAATTTTCTTCTTAAATTTCTATGTAGAATAGTTTGAGGAGCTCAAAGAGAGTAAAGGTTTATGTTAATTCAAAGTACTTGTTTAGCTTCATATGTCCAAAATATCACTGAAGAGGTTTCCATTCTATGCTAGTAAGTGTGTCCAAACTGTCATGTACTTGAATGTTTTTCCACACTTGATTGGTGGAAAGCCTATAAAGGGTAGCCTGCTCAACTAGGAGTTTTTGCTTGCACTCATTGCGATTACACACTTATCTCACCACATCCTTGTCCATTGTTTGCCAATGTCCACTATCTCTCTTCAAGTTCTACATAGTGTAAGAACTAGGGTAGTGAAATACCATTATACTATTGTGGGATCTCTCAATGAGTAGTTGATGCTTTGTTTCTTCCACACAAAAACTTAAGACGCCATGGTTATCATGATGATATGGATATCCTACATTGATATGCAACTCACATGCTTCTCTGATTCTCTTTAGAGATACTTTAAGTTCTAGATGACATGGTCCAAAAGTGAGCATAGGTGCAAGTGTTTCAACCCACGTAGGTCCAACTTCCAAGTCAAATAGGTATTCATCTAGGATTTTATAATTTATAGCATTGTGGTTCCCTTTTTCACTATCACTTCAAAGTCAAATTCCATCAATAGTAGAAACCATCTTACCAATCTTCCCGTGTTACAGGGCTTATTGACTAGGTATAATAAAGCCTGATGGTCTATGAAGAACTTGAATTTGTTGGCTAAGAGATAGCGTCTAAATTTCTTCACCGCATAGACCATTCCTAATCCCTCTCGCTTGCTAGTGGTATAGTTCCTCTCGGCTTGATTCCGTTGTTTACTCGCATAGGCAATTGGGTGATCGAACTTTCCTTCATCTGCTGGTTGTGCTAAGATACATCCTATTGCGTAATTAGAAGCGTCCACATGGATGTGAAATGGCTTGTTCCAATTCGGTGTTTTCAGAATTGGGGTGTGCTCAGCCTCTTCTTTAACTCATTGAATGCCCTCTCACATTCCACTGTCCAAGTGGATTGAGTTAAGAGTCCATATAAGGGTTTGGCAGTTATGGCATACATGTGGATAAATCGACGGTAGTATCCACAATGTCCCATAAATGCTTGCACCTCTTTCGTATTGTTAGGTCTAGGAAGCTCTAAAATGACCTTAATCTTGTCTTCATCCATGGAGATTCCATTTCTACAGACTATGTGTCCTAAGATCTTCCCTTGTCTTACCATGAAGACACACTTCTCTCGGTTTAGGCAGACTCTATATTGTTGACATTATTGAATATCTTCCGCAATTCAGGAATGTGGTCTTGCCTTTGCTTTGAATATGTGCACAGATCATCTACATACACTTCCATGCTCTTCTTCAAGAATTCCTTGAAAATATCACACATCAGTCATTGGAAAGTAGCAAGCGCATTAGTGAGTCCAAAAGGCATCACTCGGAAAGCATAGACTCCCCATTCAGTCGCGAATGCAGTCTTATGTTGATCCTCGGTAGCAGTAGCTACTTGGTTGTATCCAGAGAATCCATCTAAGAAGCTATAGACTTCTTTTCCTACGACTCTTTCCAATAGGTGGTCAGTGATGGGTAATGGGTAGCTGTCACGTATGGTGGCTGCATTGAACTTTTTCAAGTTAATGCACACTCTCAATTTTCTGTTCTTCTTAGGCACAACTACTAGTGGTGATACCCACTCGGTGTGCTCTATTTCATATATGAATCCTGCCGCTAATAGCTTGTCTATTTCTTCCTTAGTTTTAGCAGCATAGACCTCATTGTATGTATAAGGGCATTGTTTCGATGGTTTTGCATCTCCCATCATTGGTATTCTATGAGAGCAAATCAAGGGTTCCACACCCTTGAGATCCTTATGTCTCCATGCGACTACATCTCGATATTCTCGGATCAATTGTATTAGTTCTTCTTCCTCTTCAACTGACACGTCTTTACGTATGTATGTACATCTTTCTTCTCCATCTTCCACTGCTACTATGATCCTTTTTGTTTGTTCTTTGTTGTTGTATGCTTATCTTCTCGAGCCTCTCTCTTAGGCAACTGAATGGCTACCTTTCTCTCTTCCACTTCATATCTTTTAAAGTGCTTCGGAACCTTGAAAAGATCTGGATTTGGTCCAATTTTACTCATACTCTCCTCTTGCTCTTGTACTATGGGAGTGGCTTCTATTGCCAAGATCTTTGTCGACTCGCTTCTCTTTGGTTCAAATGGTGTCTAGATAGCTCTCTTCTGAATCGAATTTTGGTTCCATTTCTATACTCTCATATTCCTCTTTCCACTCTTTTTCTAAGATCTCCCCTACTTCTACCTCTTGAAGGACAACCATGTACAAATTTACATCATAGCCTTCTTCGTCTATGCACTCGTTCATAGTTAGGACTTCCTCATTCACACATACATCTAAGGTGGCTAAGATTTCCATCCATCCATGCAATTCAAAGGTTTCATCAGGAAAGATTTGAGGCATGTACCTCGGGTCTTCTACAGGTCGGTAGTTAGGATGTCCTATTGGCCACAGCTCTCTTTTATTATCCTCCTTCTTGGCTTCTTTACACATCCATAACTGAGCATCCTCATGCATCCATGATTGATCGCTTGATCCCACACTATGAATTGATAGGTCGTCTTCCTCCTTGTGCATGGGATTCCATTGTAGTGGAGGGACATCTTGATATGCAAATGTGTGCAAGTTTATCTTGGTGGTATTTCCTTGATGTTGCAGGTATAATGAATCTCTTCCCCAGTCTTGCACTATTCGCATTTGTCTCATGAAGGGTCGACCTAATATCATTTCGTAATTATTAGCCTTTTCAAACTTACAGATGGCTAGTGTGTGTTCAAATTCAACTCCACAAGTGGTTAATTTGATTCTTTCCAATATTCCTAAGGGTTTCTCTACATGACCGTATGCTAATTGGAGCTTCATGTGTGTGGGTCGTAAGGCAGGCTTTACCCATTTCTCCCAAATTTCCTTGGTGGCAATTCCTACTCCAGCTCCTATGTCTAGTATTGCCTTGGTCATGTACCCATTGTAAGTGACAGGTAGACATGTATTACCTTCGTCTCCTTCACTAAATTCTCCCACCTTATCTACTGGGATTTGTATCTTAGATGCTTTTTCTTTTCCCTTGTTTTCCTTTTCATCCTTCTCTTGCTCTAATTCCAATTGACTCGCTATTTGCTTCCATAGTTGTGGTTTAATCCAAAGTAATTCTTCCACAGTCAGTTTGCATTGTACTTTCGCCTTCCTAAGTTCTGTTAGATTGTGTGAATTCTTTTCTGAGTTTCCTTCTCCTTTTCCATGTACTGTGGGTGCTCAGATTATCATGGATTCCTTTTCGTATTCTCCCATGTAATTTGGTAAGGTTGAAATGCTCTGAGCTTCTTCTCTATTTCTGTCTAGTCTTGATACTTCCTCATATACTTCTTGCATGTTGGGATTTGGTTGATAAACTTCCACATCTAATTCCTCAAAGGGAGGCTTAGTCACTCCATTCTTCTTCCGCTGTTCTTCTCGGACTCTATTCCATAATTCCTTTGGCCAATCAGCTTCTAAGTCAGGTATGGTTGACATAGGCTTGTCCTGGGTTCTTATTCGCTCACATTTGTCATCCTTCTCTTTAGGTTCTTTATCCTTGGCTTTGACACACTCTTTGTATTGATCATGTGCTATCCTCGTCTCTAGAAGGGTTGGGATAGTCTTCTCTAGGGTTGTTTGTGCTAACTCTATAAGTTTTCTACATATCACAAGCCTCTCTTTTTCTAATTCTCCCTGTGGATAAAGCTTTTCATGCTGCTCCACATTCAGTCCATTTTTAATTCTAGCTTGGTAAGCTTTAAGCCACATGTCTAGGTCGTCTGGTTTTGGGTCAGCTAGAATTGATCCTGGTTTCTCTGTTTCTCGTGCAAGCTGTGGATTGGGAACTTCCTCCCGAATCTCTGGTTCTTTATGCTCTTTCTTACTACTTGTTTGTTTCTTATTGTCTTGACTCTTGTTTTTCATCCATTTATCTTTGAGCTTCTCTCTTCTTTCCTTCCAATTTTGCACTTTTATGTTCTGAGTACTCTTACGTGATTCCTCTAAATCTGGTATAATACTCTCCCTGAGATTGCTCATAACCTGAGTTTGCCGATTCCACATTGGTCATAGGTGACGCTGGTACTATGGCTCTTTCTAGGTTTTTCCTCTGGTTGAGCATACTTAACCGGTACCACTTGTTGGGGTTGTGACAGTTGTGGTCCTAACACTAGTTGATGCGGTGGATATGGTACTTGCTCGTATGGCCTCGGTGCTCCTGTTGGTGTCGGATAGGGATTGTACCTGGGCATCTCTCTACCTGGCTCTCTAGGTGGATATCCATATGGTCGATACTGAGGTAGTTGTAAAGGTCGTGTCTGCCTATTGAATGTATATTTTGTTGTGGTATGGTTGGTGTATTTTTGTTCTATGTGGCAATACAAGGATGTTCCTTGTTGGGGCTGTTTGTTGTAAGGATATGTCTGAGGTATACCAGTTCCTCCTCGTACACACATGTGCGTAGGGTGATCTCCTCCACATAGACATCTTCTTAACATGGGCACTCTGAAGGCAGGGTGTTGGTAATTTCTCTGTCCTTGGACTCCCAATTTCTTTGCTACCAGCTCTGCTAATTCCTCCACATTACTGGAATCGGATGTGACCATACTTCTAGAATCTTCTGATTTAGTGGGGTTGCGCATGCTCTTGAGATCCTCAGCTAGATTGTCTTCTAGGTCAATGCACTCTTGGAGACACTCACTCAGGGTTTGTAACCTCTTCACATAAACTAGTGTCCTTAGGGTTCCATTTGTGAGTCCATCCAAAAATAATGAAATCATTTTTTGTTGAGCGGGTCTCTCTGCAACTGGACATCTATCAACATACTAGTTGAATCTTCGGGTGGCCATTTTCACAGTTTCATTAGGGTTCTATTTAAAGCTATGGATTAAAGACGCAGAGTTGTGTTTAATCCCTCTCTTAGTGAATTCCCCAATGAATTCTTGAAAAAATTTGCTCCATGTTTCCAAATGGATTGGGGTCTGTTGACCTAAGTATCAACTTAGGGACTTGCGGAGAAAGAGACTATACCTCAATCCCCTCACAAGTGCATATAGTGGGGATACACGCTTTTAATTATCAATCCAAAGAGTATACAAACCTAGCCGAGTGTATGAGGACATGCAATCATGTAATGGTCAATGCAAATGAACTACTTAAAGAATGTAATGAGGCTAAGACTTATCCAAACAAGCTTCCACTGTTGGTCAAGGCGAAACGATACTTGGTGCAGCAGCCGTCAGTATTTTGGACTTTTCTCCCAGCTCCGAACTCCAAATATAGCAAATAGTATATGCGTTTCGAAGCTCTCGAGAAGACGCATCCAATGGCAGTAATTTCACTCAATTCTGACGCTCCTACTTCAAGTTATGGGCAAAATACTGAGTCGCGGGAATACTTTCCTACACTTCAGCACTTCCTACACTTCGCACACACCTTTCCTACAGCAAAGAAACACTTTCATGGATAGACAACACTCACCAGCACTCTTTCCAAGCAATACACATGCATACAAGCTCAAGAAGAAGAAGATAAGGAGGGAAGAAGACACAAATTCGAATTTCTGTGCTCTGTATTCTCACAATGGCAAAAAGTCCTTTACAAAGAGTCACATTTGACTTATATACTAGTGCCATAAAAATGGTCCTTTCACACGAGTGACCGACACTTTATTCACTAAGAGACTAATTTCCTACTATTGTACATGGGTATTCTCTACTTTTCTGTGGGGATGCATCTAGAGGGCTCCTCTAGTGCCTTTACAAGGGGAAATATATTACAAGAATGAATATGATACAAAAATATGTAGTCCAAATCGGAAAAATTTTGGGGCCCGTGTTTTTCTCTGCTTTGTGCGCTCTTTAGCTCTGCAACACTCTCCCCCTCTTCATCTCTGTCGTCCCTTGACAGACTTTGCTTCGCGCACGCGTCCAGTGGTCCGTGTTGCCTGATTCTTGATCTTGCATTACGTTTTAGAGGCGCTCTGATTTATCCTGGTTGCACACATTGGACCTGGTTGCATTACTCCAAGCTGATTGATTCGGTTTGCCACGCACGCCATTAGTGCACATATGCGGATGTAGCTCGTAAGCCTTGATCTGAATCCTCTGTAACTCAAGAGGTTGAAGCATCCACATATGTGATACTTGTTGGCCCTGATTCCTTCTTCCAGCTGCGTGCTTTTCCTTGGTGTGTGCGCCCCTGCGGGGCTTCCTGCAGAGATGTATCTTCAAATCTTGCCTTTTAGTGAAGCTGTTTCTTTCGTTGTTTTCTTCTTTTCCTCTTTTTACTCGTCTCTCCCTCGACACTGCCCCCCTCCTGGACTCTGTCGTCCCCGACAGGCTTTGATAAGCGACGGGCATATGTTCGATATACTTGTTGCTCTGTATCATTTAGCAGATTGGCTTCACGTATCATGAGCTGTTTCCATTGTTCAGCTTTTACTCCATCGTTGGGCGGTTGTCTGTGATCTGCGAAGAAGCTTAATTCATATGCCACAAGTCTGGCATTCAGATTGGATGACATCTTCAAAAAGATCTCTGAATCTATTTCAAAAAATCCTGTAAAAAACGCTTCTTCGAATGTCTGCATATATGGACTTGGCAAAAACATCAGTCTGGAATAATATGCCATTATAGTTGGTCTGCTTGGCATCACTGATAGATCAAAAATAAGTATGTCGGTGCCCTGATTAATTCCAATAAAATTCAAAAATGTGTATGCCGCGTGTTTGAAAACTTTTAGCACAGTGAGCAGCATACTAAGTATTTTATTTGTCATTTTGACAGCTAAATCTGGTACTGTCGCATAATTGTGTAGCCAAAATTCTATTGTCTTTACCATATAATCTTCCGTTGGCAAGTAATTATGCGGCGGGCTAGGTAACATAGGATAGTTTAGCCACTGTTTATGAATAGTGCCGCTGCGTTGCAAATCCAAAAATTCCCTGGTATCCCTTCTGCGTGGTATTGGACAAAATGAAGGGTTTACCTGCAGGAAATATGGAGCAGCTTGCCAGTGTACCCTTAGTGTGGGATGTTTCTCCAAAAATTTCCTTCTCCACACTGGCTGTGCGGCTTCAAACTCTTCCTGAGAGTAAGTGAATGTATAATTGTTGAAGTTCAGCTGCTCGTCTGGACTTTTTTGTGTAACCTTCCTTATATATTGCTTTGCTTTCTCTTTCAACAATCCATATGGAATGTTGAAAGGCTTCATGATCTTTTCCAAGTCTTTACCTTTGATCTTTGCTTCCTTCATGACCTTGATTACTTCATTTTCAAAATTTTCCGTCAATCGGGACACCACTAGTGCCCGTTCCTTCTGACTTATTTCTGCAGTGTATGGCATTGGATGTTCGTCATGTATGTCGGCCAACTGCTCATGTATTGGAGAATGATAGATCGGGTGAGATAGAGGGCTTACCTCCACCTCCTCAGTAGGATTTTCCTTAGTCGGCACTACTGGTGTCCCGATCGGTGCTTTTTCTTTTATCTGCGTCTTCAATTGTGCTATGCACTTATCTTTCTCTTTGACTTCTTGCATGGCTGCGCTGAGTGCTTCTTTAGCCGCGAGCAATTCATTTCCTACTTCAGCGACATTATCCATGTTTTCGCTGTAACTCTGTACCAGTTTGGCATTTACCTTTTGTAATTGACTTTTTAGTTCGTTGGTTTCATTGGTGTACTTGCTTTTCCATTCTTCTGTCTGTGCTTGCTCTTGTCTTAGCAACTCTTCATATTTGTCCATTTGCTCCCTTAATTCTTTTTCTTTGTTTTCTGAGGATTCCTGCTGTACGATTGGTTGATCATATAATAAGGATTTCATTAAGTCCTTATTTCTGTTGCGTAACGTGTCATTCTCTTCCATGTATAACTTGAGTTGTGTCTCTAGTAGAGCGCTTCTAGCCCTCATTCTCTCTTTGTCCGCTTCGCTTGCATCATATAATCTTTGTAAATCTGCGAGCTGTGTTTGCAGTTGATGATGCTGAGTGCTTAATGATTCATATTGCGTTTTTGTTTCCAGCAGCTCAGTGCTTTTGGTTGCTATCTCCTTTTGTACCTGAATTAATTGTGCAGACAACTGTTCACTCATAATTTGAAACTGATTCTTTTCCCTCATGACTTTGTCATAGTCTGCATCCGTGTCGATCATTTGTTGTTGGGTATCCATGGCCGTCTGAATCATCTGCTTGACTACCGGCTTCAATTGATTGACATCCACATTAAGCCATGTTTTTGGAATGCTTGGTGCTTCACCAGTTGTGACATCTTTTCCTTGGGCGACATGCAATGTAGTGTCATGGGGCTGCCTAATGTGAAGTTGGATCCTTGGCTCAGCCACCATGTTGGCTTGATTTTCTTGAGGTGTATCATCTGGCACCTCGATCACAATTTTTTCTTGGTTTTGTAGTAGCTCCGAATCCACATTCACTGGAGTTTGTGGTTCCTCTTTGATAGGAATTCTTACATGTGTACTGGTTACGGGAGCTTCGTTGATGCTAATCTTAGTAGTGTCATTCAATTGAATGACGTGTTCAGGTTCGTTAGCATCATTTATCTTCTATATCTTTTTTTCATGGTTGTCTGGTGTCACTTCCACTTGATTCATTTCTGATCCTTCTTCTTCATAAGTTTCTGTCCTGATATCAGTATCTAAAGTGTCTTTCTCAGGACTGGATTCCGTATTTGTACTAGAATCATCGATGCCCAATTCTTTGTATCTTCCCGGTGTTTTCGGGGTCTTCTCTTGAGGCTTTGGTGCTGCTTGACTGGCCTGTCTATAATGATGACCTTGGACGTTGAGATTCACTTGTCCTTGCATATATTGATGTGTTTCTTCAAGGGCAGCCGATAAATCTCTTTTTGTAATTGGCATTTGTACTACGGGGATTGTGGGTAACACATGTGTACGTTTGGATTGGGGTGTAGCCTGAGCTTCCTCCTCCCGTAGACGCTTTGTACCTCTCATTTTTGGATGAGAACTGGTCCCTGCCTCTTCAATACCTGTAGCGATTTTCTTCTTTTTGGGGACTGTGGCGGATTTCACGTATTTAGCCAGCCCTTCTGAGGTTGGCATTTCCCTTAAACACTTCTTCATGTTTAAAGCTTCATATATCAGCAAGGTTAAAGCTGAACTGCCATTCAGGAACTTCTTCTGGCCCCATTTCTTCTGGGCTTCAAATAATCGTTCTTGTACATAGCCTGTCAGATTTACCTTATTGCCAATCTGTCTCATGGCATGGGATAGTAACTGAACTACTATCTTTTGAGGTGCAGTGTACCTGTGCATACTAGGAAAACAGAAATGTTGATGCACCAATCTGACTGCATCTTCGATATCTATTCTATTGATCTCTAGGAATGATCTTTTCTTTGGGTCGTGGCATTCATCCTTAATGTTAGTAATGCCCTCCTGACTCCATCCAAAAGCTGTATTGATCAATTCATGTGTGAATTGAATCGTCTTCCATGTACCAACTTTATCCAATACCTGTGCTTCTGGAATCGATATCTTTGTTGCAGCAGGTTGCATAGTATTCATTACTTGAGTGCACCGCTGAAAGTCTGGCACATAAATAGGCAATTTCAGAAATGCTTCTATTCCTGCCTGGGTCCATACGTCCTTGATATGTGGTAATCCTTGTACTATCGTTTTGAAATCCTGAGACATGATAGGGAAACAGTGATCCCTGTCCATAATCTTTATTGTTGCCATGAAGAGAAGTTCTGACACTGGTTGGTCATCCCGGAACCAATGGCCTCTTACTCTTGTGATCGACTCTAATGGAAAAAGTTGGACTTCTTCCTCTTGAGTGTCTTCAGAATTTGTTGATGACATCTGCACTCAATATAGAGTGTGAATTAGTGGCCATATATTATCAGAAATGTTCCTTTATTTGTCTTAGGCTTGACATTGCTCCGAGTGAATGGTGTCGTCCCTTTCCCGTGGGTGTGAGAAAGGTAATACCTGGAATTTTTTACATTTTTATGTATTTTTATATTTTTTTGCTGAAAAGAAAACAAAAAGGTTAGTTCATAGCCGAAGCGGTTATTATTTCTGGAGTAATTTCCTTAATGTATGTACAGGTGCTCTCCTATTTCCAAAGGGAAAAAATGTGCGTGGCTATCCAGAAGTAGAAGGACGTTGTGCCGAATGCTTGGCCTTGTAATGTGGCCCTATCATGCATACTTTGGGTATTGATGACTCCAGATGTGTGCAATTGGACGTAGTTGTTAGCTGTATGCAGCCTGTCTTGCCTTTCGGCACCCAAATCTGCTTCATTCGGGTGGGATGTAGTGCATTCGGAATCTTCTTATTAAATGTGATTCTTCCCTTATAGTGCGTTTGCTTTATCTGCTTTTGGAATTTCGGTCTTCCTTGTGTTGCAGCTGCAGACTCCTTCTTTTTCCAATAGGTCTTCTTTCTTGGCTGGTGTGCCTGTTGACCATGTTGATGGTGATTGCCCTTCTGAGGATGTTCCTTGTTTTGGTTGGTCGTCCTTGGAGTACATGACTTTGGGATCCATATTTGTGTTCGATCAGGTTGTGCAGTTATCACTTTCTTTGGAATCCATATTCTAGTGAGTCGTGGTTGACTGTAGTGTTCGAAATTCTTTGTCTTCTTATTCGATTGGACACGCTGATGTCGAAGACTTTTCTGTTGTTGAAGATATGCCTTCTTTTGATCCTTCCTTATCCAAGCTAGTGTAGAATGTGGAATAGGGTATACTTTCATAGGTGTAGACTTCAATTCTTGCAAAGGAGTATTCTCTCTTGTGCATTGTGTTTCACTGGGCTTGATTTCATGTTCATGTGCACTCTTGTGACTCTCTATACTCGAAGATGGAACACACACGGAGCTCACGGTATTCTCACAAGAAGTACTTGACGATGGGGTTTCTATAGTGCTAGTGAACGTACAATCATGACTTTGTTCATTGGAATGAACTTTTGGCTCTATATTAGCGGCTTTGAGTGGTCGTTCGTCTAGCAAACTAAATACCTCACGATGTCCTATTCTGGCAGAGATGTATCCTAAAGCCAATTGAATGGTTACCTCATATTCATAGATCCAATCTTGACCTAACACAACATCTTCAAGCAGATCCGGATCCTGACACACTAACAGTTTTTGTTCCATAGTATTGTTACCAAGATGCAACGGCAAAGTGATCTCTCCTATGCACTGAGTAATGGTTCCTCCTATTCCTATCAATTGAGCCATTGATGGGCGGATTGTCTCTTTGAGTTTTTGGGTCAAAGAAAACGTAATGCAACTTACAGCGGCACCTGTATCAATAAGCGCATTTACCAAGTGATACTCTGTTTTTCCGGCTCCCAAATTTAGATATGGTTGTGTTCTTTGTGATCCTAGGTTTTGAGTGGCTCTAAAATTAGCCATCGGGATGAGTTCTTCTCCTTGACGATATCTTTCATCTCGCTCTCTCATCCACTCCTTTCGTTTCTTTATCCTTTCCAATGCTTCTTGTCTCGCCTCTTCCCGTATTCTTTCCTCTTCTAAGCGTCTGTTTTTACCTTTGATTAATCGTGACATAATTTCGTCAGTTAATGGTTCTAGGTATTTCTTTACTCTACACCCACTGATGTAGTTTGGTAACACGTCTCCATCTAAGGTTGCTAAACTGATGGCTCCACCTGTAGATATACGATTAATGATTAATGGGCCATATCCTCTCTTTTGCAATTTCTTAGCATGTTGCTTCAAAGTGTATACCAAAACTAAATCTCCTTCCTTCAATTTTTTGTCCTTGATATGCGCATCAAAATAGGCTTTTTGTCGTCTTTTAGCAGCATAAATACCCGCTACTGCTTGTAACCTAGTTTCATGAAGCTTTTCTATTTGGCCCAATTGAGCTGATAGTTCATGTCCCGTCCACTCGTAAGTAGTTGCTACTCTGTTGACCTAAGCTTCAACTTAGGGACTTGCGGAGAAAGAGACTGTACCTCAATCCCCTCACAAGTGCATATAGTGGGGATACACGCTTTTAAATTATCAATCCGAAGAGTATACTAACCTAGCCGAGTGTATGAAGACATGCAAACGTGTAATGGTCAATGCAAATGAATTACTCAAGAGTGTAAGTGAGGAAAATACTTATCCTAACAAGCTTCAACTGTAGGTCAAGACGAAACGATACTTGGTGCAGCAGCCGTCAGTATTTTGGACTTTTCTCCTAGCTCCGAACTCCAAACATAGCGAATAGCATATGCGTTTCGAAGCTCTCGAGAAGACGCATCCAAAGGCAGTGGTTTCACGCAATTCCGACACTCCTACTTCAAGTTATGACAGAAATACTGAGTCGCGAGAATACTTTCCTACACTTCAGCACCTCCTACACCTCGCACACACCTCTCCTACAGCAAAGAAACACTCTCAAGGATAGATCACACTCACAAGCACTCTTTCCAAGCAATACACATGCATACAAGCTCACAAAGAAGAAGATGAAGAGGGAAGAAGACACAATTTCGAATTTCTGTCCTCTCTATTCTCACAATGGCCAAAAGTCCTTTACAAAGAGTCACATTTGACCTATATACCAGTGCCCTAAAAATGGTCCTTTCACACAAGTGACCGGCACTTTATTCCCTAAGAGCTAATTTCCTACTATTTTACATGGATAAGCTTCTATTCTTCTATGGGAATGCATCTAGAGGACTCCTCTAGTGCCTTTACAAGGGAAATATATTACAAAAATGAATATGTTACAAAAATCTCTGGTCCAAATCGGAAAAATTTTGGGGCCCGTCTTTTTCTCTGCTTTGTGCGCTCTTTGGCTCTGCAACACTCTCCCCCTCTTCGCCTCTGTCGTCCCTTGACAGACTTCGCTTCCTTTGACAGACTTTGCTTCGCGCACGCGCCCTGTGGTCAGTATTGTCTGCAGTTAAACAGACATGCAGATTCGATGGCCTTCTTGATTCAAGCTCTACTACTCGAGAGCCTGATGTAGTCGCCTTGCCTGTTGACTTGGGTTGCCACGCACGCCACTAGTGACTAGGAATGTGCTATTCTTAGTCACCCTCTTCAACTTTTCAGCCTCTACCCCTTTCTAACTTTTGATCCTACTCTGATGTTTGAAAAATCCACTCCTCTGGACCCCGGGGTTAAGCTTTGTAGCCTGGTGCGTGCCCCTGCGGGGCTCTGTGCAGAGATGGGTGTTGCGCCCCTGCGGGGCTTCCTGCAGAGATGTATCTTTACATTTGTCTATCTTCAAATTTGGCTTTTAGTGAAGCTGTTTCTTTCGTTGCTTTCTTTTTTTCCTCTTCTTACTCGTCTCGCCCTCAACACTGCCCCCCTCCTGAACTCTGTCGTCCCCGACAGGCTTTGATAAGCGCCGGGCATATGTTCTGTACACTTGTTGCTCTGTGTCATTTAGCAGATTAGCTTCACGTATCATGAGCTGTTTCCATTGTTCAGCTTTGACTCCATCGTTGGGCGGTTGTCGGTGATCTGCGAAGAAGCTTAGTTCGTATGCCACAAGTCTGGCATTCAGATTGGATGACATCTTTAAAAATATCTCTGAATCGATTTCAAAAAATCCTGTAAAAAACGCTTCTTCGAATGTCTGCATATACGAGCTTGGCAAAAACATGAGTCTGGAATAGTATGCCATTATTGTGGGGCGGCTCGGCATTACTGACAAATCAAAAATAAGTATATCTGTGCCTTGATTAATGCCGATGAAGTTCAGAAATGTATATGCCGCATGTTTGAAAACCTTCAGAACTGTAAGTAGCATACCAAGTATTTTATTTGTCATCTTAACTGCTAAATCTGGTACAGTCGCATAGTTTTGTAGCCAAAATTCTATGGTCTTGATCATATAATCCTCGGTTGGCAAATAATTATGTGGCGGGCTAGGTAACATCGGATAGTTTAGCCACTGTTTATTAATAGTGCCGCTGCGTTGTAAAGCCAAAAATTCTGTTGCAACCCTTCTGCGTGGTATTGGACAAAACGAAGGGTTTACCTGTAATAAATAAGGTGCGGCCTCCCAGTGCACCCGTAGTGTGGGATGCTTCTCCAAAAATTTTCTTCTCCACACCGGCTGTGCTGCTTCGAACTCCGCTTGAGTGTACATGAATGTGTCATTCTTGAAATTGAGCTGCTGATCTGGACTTTTGTGTGTGACCTTCTTTACATATTGCCTTGTTTTCTCTTTCAGCAGTCCATAGGGAATGTTGAAAGGCTTTATGATCTTTTCCAAGTCTTTACCTTTGATTTTCGCTTCCTTCATGACCTTGATGACTTCATTCTCAAAATTTTCCGTCAATCGGGACACCACTAGTGCCCGTTCCTTCTGACTTATTTCTGCAGTGTATGGCATTGGATGATCATCATGCATATCCGCCATCTGCTCATGCATTGGAGAATGATAGATCGGTTGAGATAGAGGGCTTACCTCTACCTCGTCAGTAGGATGTTCTTTTTCTGGCACTACTGATGTCCCGATCGGTTCTTTACCTTTCTGCTGATTCTGTAGCGCTTCAATGCATTCTTCTTTTTCTTTTACCTTTTGCATGGCTTCACTGAGTTTTTCTTTGGTGGCTAGGAGCTCCTTACCTATGTCGGCTACGTGATCCATGTTTTCACTGTAGCTCTGTACCAGTTTGGCCTGTGCTGAATGCAGCTGCTTTTTGAGCTCACTGATTTCCTGATTGTGCCGCCATTCTGATTCTTCTTGTACTTCCTTAGCTTGTTGTAGCAATTTGGCATACTCCGCTATCTGTTCTTTTAATTCCTGTTCTCTAGTTTCTGAGGGGCCCTGTTGTATCAGTGGTTGATCATATAATAATGATTTCATTAATTCTTTATTCCTATCGCGCAGGCTGTCGTTCTCTTCGAGATATAGCTTGAGTTGCTGCTCTAATAGCACACTTCGCATCTTCATTTTGTCTTTCTCAGCCTCGCTTGCGTTGTGTAATTGTTTCAACTCTTCTAGTTGTGTAAGCAACTTTTGATTTTGGGCAATGGATTCGTCATATTGTGTCTTGATTGCTTGCACTTCAGTATTTTTGTTTGCCACCTCTTTTTGTGCCGCGATTAGCTGTGCCGATAGCTGTTCGCTCATGAGTTGAAACTGGTTCTTTTCTTTCATGGCTTTGTCATAGTCTGCATCTATGTCCATCATTTGCTGTTGCGTATCCATAGCTGTCTGGATCATTTGCTTCACTACCGGCTTCAATTGAGTCACATCCACATTGAGCCATGTTTTTGGTATTGATGGTTCTGCTCCGGTAGTTACGTCTTTGCCTTGAGCAATGTGTAAAGTGGTATCATGGGGCTGCCTGATTTGAAGCTGTATCCGTGGCTCAGCCCTCATGTTTTCCTCCTTTGCTTGAGGTGTGTCATCAGGCACCTCGATTATTGTTTGTTCTTTTTGTGGGATCTCTTCCGCATCCATATTCTTTGGGGTTTGTTCTTCCTCTTTAATAGGTATCTTGACATGTGGAACCCCCGTAGTTGTGTCTTCCTTGATACTTACTTTGGTAGTGTCATTCAATTGAATGACATGCTCCTGTTCCTGAGCATCTTCCACTTTCTTTTCTTTTTCCACCTGGCTGTCTGGTGTTACTTCCATTTGATTGAGTTCCGGTCCTTCCTCTTCATAGGTTTCTGTCCTGATATCAGTATCTAGCGTGTCTTTTTCAGGACTGGATTCCGTATCTGTACTTGAGTCATCAATGCCCAATTCTTGGTATCTTCCAGGTTGTTTTGGAGGTGTTTCTGTACTCTGTTTTTGCTGACTTTGACTCGCTTGTCTATACTGATGTCCTTGGACATTTAGATTTACCTGCCCTTGCATATACTGGTGTGTTTCCTCGAGGGCAGCAGACAAGTCTCTTTTTGAAATCGGCATTTGAGCCGTAGTGACCTTAGGCAAGAGATGTGTTCTCTTGGACTGTGGTGTTGCTTGGACTTCTTCTTCTCGCAAGCGTTTGGTACCCCTCATGGGCTTCTGTGTGCTGGTTCCGGCTTCTTCCACTACAACTGCTGCTTTCTTTTTCTTAGGGACAGAAGCGGATTTTGCATACCTTGCTAGTCCTTCTGCGGTTGGCATCTCTCTTATGCAGTGTCTCATGTCTAGGGCTTCATATATCAATAAGGTCAAGGCTGAACCACCGTTCAGGAACTTCTTTTGCCCCCATTTCTTCTGAGCTTCAAACAATCGCTCTTGTACGTAGCCTGTGAGATTCACTTTGTTTCCTATCTGTCTCATGGCATGTGATAGGAGTTGTACTACAATTTTTTGTGGTGCGGTGTATCTATTCATGCCAGGGAAACAAAAGTGTTGGTGTACCAGACGTACTGCATCTTCGATATCTACTCTGTTAATCTCCAGGAAGGATCTTTTCTTGGGGTCATGGCATTCTTCCTTGACATTGGTAATGCCTTCTTGATTCCATCCAAAGGTCTTATTGATCAATTCATGAGTGAATTGAATAGTCTTCCACTTGCCCACCTTGTCCAAAACCTTTGCTTCTGGAACCGAAATCTTTGTAGCAGCCGGCTGCATAGTATTCATTACTTGTGTACATCTTTGGAAGTCTGGTACACATATAGGTATCTTCAAAAATGCTTCAATGCCAGCTTGAGTCCATACTTCTTCGATATGTGGTAACCCTTGTATTATGGTCTTGAAGTCCTGTGACATAATAGGGAAATAGTGGTCCCTGTCCATAATCTTGATGGTTGCCATGAATAAGAGTTCCGAGATAGGTTGGTCATCTCGAAACCAATGTCCTCTGACCTTGGTTATTGACCCCAATGGAAGAAGTAGTTCCTCTTCCTGCTGTGTAGCTTCTGAGTCAGAAGATGTCATCTGCACTCAATATAGAGGATGAATTAGTATCCATATGTTTTCCATAAATCCTCCTCCATATGTTGATTATTAATTCAATGTCGCTCCGAGTGCATGGTGTCGTCCCTTTCCCGTGGGTGTGAGAAAGGTAATACCTGAATTTTTCACTCATTTTTTTTTTATATATTTTTTTTTTGCTGAAAAGACAACATAAAAGTTAGTACATAGCCGAAGCGGTTAGTGAAATGTTATTGGAGTAATATTTTAAGTATGTACAAGTGCTCTCCTATTTCCAAAGGGAAAATGTGCGTGACTATCCGAAAATAGAAGAAGGACGTGCCGAATGCTTGGCCTTGTAATGTGGCCCTATCATGCATACTTTGGATCTTGGCGACTCCTCATGTGTGCAATTGGAAGTAGTTGCTCGATGTATGCAGCTGGTCTTGTCTCTCGGCATCCAGATTTGCTTCACTTGGGTTCGACGTACTGTATTCTCCACCTTCTTGATGAATGCTGTTCGTTTTCGGCTGTATGTCTTATGATTCTGTTTTGGGAATCTCAAGTCGGTTTGTATTGCATTTGGAGATTCCTTTTTCCTCCAATATGTCCTCTTTCTCGTTTGATGTGCCTGTTGACCCTGTTGAGTACGATAGCCCTTTCGATGTTGCTCCTTGCTTGGGATGGTTGTCCTTGGAGTACTTGACTTTGGGATCCATATTTTGGTTCGATCAGGTTGTGCAGTTATCAGTTTCTTTGGGATCCATATGCTCTTGAGTTGTGGTTGCTGAAAGTGTCCGCAATTCTTTGTCTTCTTATACAAGTGCTCATGCTGCTGTCGAAGACTTTTCTGTTGCTGAAGATAGGCTTTCTTTTGGTCCTTTCTTATCCAAGCTCGTGTAGAATGTGGAATGGGGTACACTTTCATGGGTGTATACTTCACGTTTTGTAGAGGGATAGTCTCTCTTGTGCTTTGTGGTTCAGTGGGCTTGATCTCATGTTCTGGTGCACTCTTGTGACTCTCTAAACTCAAGGATGGAGTGCACACAGAACTCACAGTATTTTCACATGAAGTACTTGATGATGGGGTTCCTACATTACTAGTGAACTTACAATCATGACTTTGTTCATTAGGATGAACTTCTGGTTCTATAATAGCAGCTTTGGGTGGTCGTTCGTCCAGCAAACTATATATTTCACGAGGTCCTATTCTGGCCGAGATGTATCCTAAAGCCAATTGAATGGTTACCTCATATTCATATATCCAATCTTGACCTAATACCACATCTTCAAGCAGATCTTGGTCCTGACATACTAAAAGTCTCTGCTCCATTGTGTTGTTCCCCATATGTAAAGGTAAAGTGATCTCACCTATGCATTGAGTAACTTTCCCTCCTATTCCAATTAGCTGTGCCTTCGATGGGCGTAACTCCTCTTTAAGTCTCTGAGACAAGGAAAATCTAATACAGCTTATTGCCGCTCCTGTGTCTATAAGAGCATCCACTAAGTGGTACTCTTTTCGTCCTGCTCCCAGATTCAAATATGGCTGTCTTCTTTGTTGTCCAGAGTTCTCTGTGGCTCTAAAATTAGCCATAGGGATGAGTTCTTCTCCTACTCGATATCTCTCGTCTCTTTCTCTCATCCACTCTTTCCGTTTTCTGATACGTTCTAGGGCTTCCTGCCTCGCTTCTTCGCGTATGCGTTCTTCTTCCTTTTTTCTACTCTGAGCTCCTAAGAGTCGTGCTAACATTTGATCCGTTAGAGGCTCCATAAATCTTTTCACTCTGCAACCACTGATGTAGTTGGGAAGAATATCTCCGTCTAGTGTGGCGAGATTGACTGCACCACTAGTGGAGATTCGATTTATGATCATAGGTCCATATCCACGTTTCTGTAGTTTCTTTGCATGCTGTTTAAGGGTGTATACTAAGACTAAATCGCCTTCTTTCAGTCCCTTGTCTTTTATATGTGCATCATAATAAGCCTTTTGTCTCCGTTTGGCTGCATAAATGCCCGCTACCGCTTGTAGTCTTGTCTCGTGCAGCTTTTCAATTTGATCTAATTGCTGAGACAATTCATGACCGTTCCACTCATATTGCTGGGCTACTTTTAATGTAGGCACTAAGAAGTCAATTGGCAAAATTGCATTTTGCCCATACACTAAATTGAAAGGCGTAGTTCCAATAGCCGTTTTATATGCCACTCGGAAGGCCCAAATTGCGTGATGCAATTGTTTATCCCAATCTGACCTTCCATTATTGACAATCTTTGTCAATATAGTACAAAGCACTTTGTTGGAACTTTCAGCTTGCCCATTAGCTTGAGGGTGGTATGGGGCTGATTTTTTATGAATCACTAAGAATTCATTCATTAGCGATTCAATGACTTCGTTTAAGAAATGCGTTCCTCGATCACTCACTATCTCGATCGGTAGTCCAAAGCGTGTGAATATGTGCTCAAAGAGAAATTTTGTTGTGGTTTGAGCATCATTCTTTCTCGTGGCTTTTGCTTCTACCCACTTAGTCAAGTAATCAGTGGCTACTATGATGTATTCCGCATGTGATCCTTTCGCAGGTGGATTGATAGGTCCTATGAAGTCAATTCCCCATTTGGTAAATGCTCTCGCACAAACCATGGGTCTTAACGGCATGTCATCTCTTCTAATAGGATATTTTGCTCTCTGACATGTTTCACAGCTTTTCACGTATGTTTCTGCGTCCATATGTAGAGTTGGCCACCACAGGCCTGCAAAGAGAATCATCTTGACCGTTCTATCTGCTGAGAAATGTCCTCCCGCAGCTCCTGCATGTGCCATTTCTAATACAGAGAGATATTCATTTTCATGAATGCACAATCTTAGCTGGTTATCCTTTCCGCGTTTAAAGAGTTGTTTTCCTAGAATGACGTAATCTTTGCTCTGTTCTTCAAGAGCACGTTTTCTTGCTATGGTAGCTCCGTCAGGATACTCTCGAGTTTTCAAGAACTTTACTAAAGGCATGCTCCACCTTGGTGCTATTGTAGAATAGCATAACGTAGAGTTCTCTCCTGGGATTTGTTCTTGACAGGTCTAACAGTTTGACACATAATGATGTGCATCTCGTTGCATGGTTGGCCAATATATGCCGAATCTCTTGAGTGTTTGCCATGTTCCATTTGCGTTCAAGTGAGTATTCCATTGATTTATGTGTGCTTTCTGAAGCCACATGTTTTGTTCATCTTCTTCCACACATCTCATTAATAGTCCGCTTGAATCCTGGTGGTATAAACTTCCAGCAATAATGTGAAGGTTTTTAGTCCTCCAAAGATCTTGCTTTCGGTTTGGCGTGATCCCATCTTTAGGTCCATGTGTGAGTATCGGGATCAACTTTTCTGCCCACTGAGGACATACTTCCAGGTTAAAGAGATAAGTGTCTGGCAGATCATCAGGAACTCCTATAGGTGGTTCTCCATGGGTCATGCGAGATAAATGATCTGCCCTTATGTGTGTGTTTCCTTTCTTGACTATTACTTCAAAATCAAATTCCATTAGCAATAAAAACCATCGTACTAGACGTCCTGTATTGCAAGGCTTGTTGACTAAGTACAATAGAGCTTGATGATCAATGAAAAATTTGAATTTGTTTGCCAATAAGTAATGTCTAAACTTCTTGACGGCATAAACCATTCCTAGGCCTTCTCTCTCCGTAGTAGTATAATTGCGTTCAGCTTGATTTAACTGTCTACTGGCATAGGCTATCAGGTGGTCTAATTTACCTATATCCGCTGGTTGAGCTAAGATGCAACCAATGGCAAACTTGGAAGCATCAACATGAATATGAAACGGTTTATTCCAGTTAGGGACTCGAAGAATGGGTGCTGAACTCAATCGATTCTTCAACTCATTAAAAGCTTTTTCGCATTCTTCGGTCCAATTGAATTGAGTTAATAATGCATAAAGAGGTCTAGCAATTATGGCATACATATGTATGAATCTTCGATAGTAACCACAATGTCCCATAAATGCTTGAACTTCTTTAGCAGTTTTCGGTCTCGGTAAATCCAAAATGACTTTGATTTTGTCTTCATCCGTGGAAATTCCATTTCTAGAAACTATGTGTCCTAGTATTTTGCCTTGTCTTACCATGAAGACACATTTTTCTGGGTTTAGGCAGACTCTATACTGTCTACATTTGTTGAATATCTTCCTTAATTCTGGTATGTGATCGGGTCTTTGATTGGAATATGTGCAAAGATCATCTACATACACTTCCATGCTTTTTTTCAAGAATTCCTTAAAAACGTGACACATTAATCGTTGGAAGGTAGCTGGTGCATTAGTGAGTCCAAAGGGCATCACTCTGAATGCATACACACCCCATTCAGTGGCAAAAGCAGTCTTGTGTTGGTCCTCAGTCGCAATAGCCACCTGATTGTATCCAGAGAAACCATCTAGGAAGCTATAGACCTCTTTACCTGCTACCCTCTCCAATAAATGATCCGTAATCGGTAATGGGTAGCTATCACGTATAGTGGCTGCATTCACCTTCTTCAGATTTATGCACACTCTCAATTTTCCGTTTTTCTTGGGCACTACCACTAATGGCGATACCCATTCTGTGTGTTCTATCTCATATATGAATCCAGCATCCAACAGTTTATCTATTTCTTCTTTTATCTTGGCTGAATACACCTCATTATAAGTGTAAGGTCTCTGTTTGGAAGGTTTGGCTTCGGATGTCATGGGGATTCTATGTGCACATATAGATGGATCTACTCCTTTTAAATCCTTATAAGTCCAAGCGAAGACATCCCGATATTCTCTTATGAGTTGAATTAACTCTTGTTCTTCTTCCTCTGAGACATCCTGTCCTATGAAAGTACATCGTTCCTCTCCTCCTTCCATGGTTACAACTATTTTCTTGGTCTGCTCTTTATTATCATATGCTATTCCCGGTTGTGCCTCTCTTTTAGGCATTTGAATAGCAATCTTCCTCTCTTCTACTTCATATTTTTTGAAATGTGCTGGTACCTCAAATTGGTCTTGAAGCTTATTATCATCATCTTCCAACTCCCTTTCAACTTCTAATTCTTCCTTTTGTGTGAGATCCTCATGTTGTTCATTGGCAATGATATCCATGTTTGTGGTACTAATTCCTAGATCCAGGGGTTCTGATTCCATTTCAATGCTCTCGTAGTCCTCCTTCCAGTCTTTCTCAAATGCTTCTCCTTCTCCTGCCTCCTGAAGGACTACCATATACAGACTAATGTCATAACCCTCCTCGTCAATACATTCGTTCATAGTTACCACTTCTTCGTTTACACACACATCGAGGGTGGCTAAGATTTCCATCCAACCATGAGGTTCGAACTCCTCGTCTGGAAATACTTGTGGCATATAAGCTGGATCTTGTACCGATCTCACTATGCCTTGTTTTTGCTGCCAACTCTTTCTTCTCTCTTCCTCCTTTTTTGCAGCTTGGCATATCCATAGATGAGTGTCCTCGTTCATCCAGGATTGGTCACTAGAACCTGCACTATGAATCGATTGATCGTCTTCCTCTTTATGGACTTGATTCCATTGCAGAGGTGGTACATCTTGATATGCATACGTATGTAGGTTGATCCTAGTGGTGACTCCTGCGTGTTGTAGGTACACTGCATCCTTTCCCCAGTCTTGTACTACCTTTAGCTGTCTCTTGAATGGCCTTCCCAAGATCATCTCATAGTTGCTCGGCCTTTCAAAGTGACAAATTGCTAAAGTATGTTCAAATTCCACTCCGCACGTAGTGAAGACTACTCGTTCCAACAATCTTAAGGGTCTTTCTGTATGTCCATCGGCCATCTGAATTTTCATACGTGTTGGTCTCAATGCTGGTTTTCCCCATTTCTCCCAAATTTCTTTGGTAGCAATGCCTACACCAGCTCCTGAATCTAATATGGCTTTGGTTGTGTAACCCCTATAGGTGATTGGAAGACAGGTATTTCCTTCATCTCCTTCACTAAAGTCTCCTACTTTATCCACTGGAATTCTCACCGTTTTTAATTCGTCATCTACCTCCTTCTTTTCTTCCTTGACTTCCCATTGATCGATCAATTTATCTTTTAAATGTGGTTTTACCTTTAACAGTTCCTCAAACGTTAAGGTACATGGGATTTTTACTTCCCTAAGGCGTTGTATGATCTCCGATGTTTGAACTGATTGATTCGTTTCCCGTCTTTGTATTGATGGAATGCGATACAATTCTGAGTTGTGCTCGTATTCCCCGGTGTAATTAGGTAGCTCCTTTTCATCGTCTTCGGCTTCTTTGTCACTTGCATCCATTGGAAAAATTTCTTCTGAATTAAGTTCAGGTATTGAATCTTCCATTTCG
>CM035442.1:116635838-116645838 GCA_020310875.1 Ceratopteris richardii | reverse complement strand
AAAAATAGTAGGCATACCCCCGAGGTTCATGTTTTAAGTTAAAAGAACATGTTTTCATCTTTGTGGTGGGATTCACCTTGTATTCCATTTGAATAAAAGGGAATCTACTATCTAATACACATCCAAATGATCTAATACACATCGAAATGATTCAAGTTAACGATCGTTAACTCGAGTAACAAAGCTATAGAGCTCTTTGGGAAAAACTTAAGCTCTTTTCCTGAGCATAATGTTCTAACCTACAAGAATATATCTCATGTATACGGTGGGATTCATTTCATATTACAAATGAATAGAGGGAGATCTATTGTCTGATCTATTCATGTTTTTTCATTGTTACCATTTTTTAGGTAAGACATAATCTCCAATAGAGATGTTAAGTTTATGACTCAGTTCTAGTAAGCCGTCTTTAGTAGACTTGAAATCAAATTGAGCATGAGCACAAATGAACATCTCGAGATGAATGGAAAAACTCAAAAAGTCAACCAAAATTCGGAAGGCATGGTGAGAGTTATGTAACTTTCAAATGATTTGACTAGGAAGACTTTGTGCCCTTAGATGAATTTTCCCACAATAGTGCCAAGAATACTTTCAACTGAATTCAATCCATTCATGTTGATGTATGGGTTCCAACCTAGGTCTCCATATGAAATTGAGCTGCAAAATGAAAGGGTACAAGTAGCTCAAGAATTCCTTCAAGATATGACGTTTAAGATCAAGTTAGCAAAAGAAAACTTGAGATGATCTTACGATCGAGCTAAAGCATATGTTGATCTAAAAAGACATGAATTTTATTTTCAAGTCGGGGATCAAGTTTTCCTTCAAGTTTTAGAAAGATTGGAAAAGTTTAAGACCGATTAATGTGCTAAGTTATTGCCAAGATATTGTGGTCCTTATCCAAGCATGAGAAAAATTGGCATGTAGGTATATGAATTACAATTTCCAAAAGAAAGGTGGATTCATCTAGTATTCCATGTTAGTCAGCTTAGAAAGAGTTTGATAAATTGAGACAATCTTATCGGGCAACAAACATTGCTTCCACTTCTAGTAAGTGAAAAAGTTCCTCATGAACCTGAAAGAATACTTCACACCTCAGAAAAAGGTACATGAAGTCATTTTTACAATGAATTCCTAATGACATGGAAGGAACAAACTTGGGCGAATTCCACTTTGGAACTAGTCTCCACAATCCAGCAAGTTTTCCACTTTTGAGTTTTAGGTTGGAAAGCATAATTAATGAATACATGTTCTTCTAGGTTAGAACACGAGGGTTGGGGGATAATCTACAATTTCATGTATATAGCTCAACATTTGAGGATGAAAAGTGGTAAAGAATGTTATAAAGTAGTATGGTTTAAGTTAAGCCTAAGGTTTTGTAGAGTAGAGACAAGCGAGTAGCTTGGCTTTAGTGTCATGGATGGGAAGGAGGAGGTCTTGGTTCAAGTCCCATGAGAGACGTGTATGAGAGTTTTTGCCCAAGAGCTCCAAAACCTTTTAAAAGGTTCCACTCTAGTTAATTCAAGTGGACTAAGGCACATCATTGACCACCAACATAGTGGACTCTAGGTACACATAGCAAACATGTAACCAGTTTCTTACTTGAAGTACCCCTTGATGAGGGCTATATATACGAGGCTAGGTTGGGAGGTGAGATCACTGATTCATTCACATTTCACACATGGAAACTATGCTATTATAGTTTCCAACTTTGAAATCCAAGGGTTCTACCCTTTAGACTCATGTAATTATACAATACATAGGAACTAATACAACCTTGAGTTTTCTCTCTTTTTCTATGAAAACAATGCATAACAACTCTCTATCTCTTTACATACATGTGGGAGCTCATTTCCTTACTCATCCTCTTGAATAAAAAATTGCCTTTAATGTAGAGTGTGTTCTGGAACTTGTCCATATTCACTTATTATGATATTTGTAGATAATTTGGGAAATTGTTATGCTAGTTTCATAGATTTTTATCGAGATTTTGATTGGTAGTTATTCATCTTTTAATTTGTCTCCTTATTCATATGGTTAGAGATTTTTTTCCTCAAAAATGAATATCAATTCTAATACGGGTGCTAATGATGTGCAACATGGAAGATAATTATTGAATAGAAATGATGGCGTGTGGATTCAAGAAGGAGATGATTATGCACACAAAGGAGAGAAATATATTTTCGGGATTTTCAACAAGGCTAGAGAGAGAGAGCACATGTTGGATGGGGAATCGAACTCCAACGCATGCATAAGGTAATAATTGGAATACGACACATATGTATTAATGTATATAGGGCTCATTTCACATATGAGCGGTGGAACTCGCACATAAATTGCCTCAGTTCCACCTGGAAATTCCAAAAAAAATTTCTTCTTCCACTCATCGGTTCACATACGAGAGTGAAATAGATTTCCCTCTCTCTCATGGACTGCGGCGCTTCTTGTAGCTTTCCCCATGTCCGAGCCCCCGTAACCTAGTGGCTAATGTCTTGAAACTGTGGGAGAAAGTCTTGAGTCCAAGTCTTGACTGGACATGTCCAAAAAATTCTCATGATAGATGCCTCTACCTTATGAGGTTGGGTATGTGAGTGTGTATTTTCAATTCATTGTACTCCCAAAAAAAAAAAAAAAACGTAAAGAACTTCCACACATAACTACTTTCTTACCTCCTGACCTCTTCAACAGACAATGATTTTATTTTATATTATTTTCTACCACGTGGAAGGTGGAACATCTAGAGGATGGGACTGCAAGAGGGTCGGAACAAAATTTTGCTTTTAGTTCCGTGATGTGGAACAAGATGAGTATTGTGCAGATGGCCTCTGTGAATACTCATGTACACATCTAAAATCTTAATTAGTTTAATTGCATTTTTCTCCCGTTGTTCTAGGTGGTTCGGCCTTTCTCCTCTTGAGGCGGGGGCGAGGGTTCAACCCCACCGGCAACATCTAAGGGACATATTATCATGGAAAAACTTGTTTCTTGTGGATGATGTGCCACCATTTGTCCTGTTTCACGAATGTTGTGACTGTAGTCTAACCGAGCTATGTAAACCTCTGTTCTTGTGGAATAAGGGGGGTCCCATGGGTACTATGCCCTTCCTTGTACAATTGCAATTTCAAAGTTAAAGTATGGAGGAGTAGGCCTCGGCTGAACTTCCATTAAAAAAAAAAATGGGCCTAAGTAATGGGGGGGTCACGTGAACCTTGTCTCGAAACTCAATCACTCATGCTCCTAGTATAGTTTAACAATGCCCTTTTTCTCATCCTTAGGAAGTGATATGTACACCAATGCCTTTTTTTTTACCTTGTCTAGAACTTGTGTGCCCTAGCTCTTTTAGGAAATCTGGTCCAGAAAGAACCTTCATGAACTTTGAGGGTAGCCCCAAAGATTTCTCCACTGTTACATCCTTATCCTTGTTCGAGAATAGGATTAAAAGCCATAAAAGCTACTTTTCCTTTCCATCAATTGATGGTCTTTAAAATCCAAGGTGAAACTTTGAATAGAGAATGCATCAATTAAATCTTTGTGTTCCCATGGAAAGTAGTGTATATCTCCTTCTAGCATAGGGGAATGAGTGGATAATGTTGAGCTCCACCCAAAAGACAGTATAGGGGTCTATCAGATGAGCCTGAAATCCGGATCATGATGTGCCTCTAAATTTGATGACCAAAAGTCCGGTAAGGCCACCAAATTATCATGTGCACTTGATAACTTGGCCACCACATTATCATGTGCACTTGATAATCTGGCCACAAGATTCTCATGTCCACTTGAAATACATGAAACCCGGCCACCGGATTATCATGTGCACTTGATACACTTTTTGAATCACCTGAAAAGAGACATATGGCGACCCAAAAACAATCTCAAGTGCTACCCTGATCATTAGTGTCTTATAGGGGTAGCACATGGATATGTTTTTGGATGGCCAGAGATTACTTTTTGGGTCACTCAAAAGTGTTCCGGGAGCACATAGATGTCCAGTGGTCGGATTTTGGGTGTCTGAATATGAACTTTGGGTCATCAAATTTGGTGCACATGAAGATTTGGTGGCCAGATTTCAGGTGGCCAGAGAAATGGACTTTGCATCATCGGATTTAGGTGCACATGAAGGTTTGGTGGACAAATTTTTGGTGGTCAGAGATGGACTTTGGGTCAACCTCATTTAGATGCACATGGAAATCTAGCATTCAATTTTTTAATGATAAAAAATATACTTTCAAGTCATTATATCTAGGCACACATGAAAATTTAGGTCATCATAATTAGGATAAGCCTTTCTCTTCTTTATTACATTATGCTAAGAAGCTTTGATTTTTTACTTGGGCATCCTCAATGATCCCAAGTGAGCCCCCCTTTTCTATTGAGCTTGGCATCGATGGTGACCTCATGAAATGTCAACATCATGAAAAGTTGAAAGCTTGCTTTCTAACCAACTTCTTCAAGATTTCAAGAATTCTACTTCATTCCTTCTTCAAACTTCAAGCTAACAACAGACTGAAATACTTGACAAGTTTGTTCTAGAAACATTCAAGAGACTCTCTTGGGCATATTTTCACCCACTTCAAGACTTATCTTCATGATTTTTTTCACCTCTATTTAGGTAATTTTGAGGAGTTTCTTACATTGGAAAATTGCCTTTGTGTTTCTCAAAGGAGATCAAGTTATTCTTTCTAAATCTAGGTGACGTTGTACTTGACTATAGGAGTCTCTTTCAAGTTTTCCTCCACATGGCTAGAGCTACTTTGGTGAATTACTCTAGAAAGACCACCATGGTGATATGGATAAATGAATTCCCTTGAGCCCTAGGGAGGATTTGAAAGTATGGCCTTATGTCACCAGTGCAGATTTTTGAATTCTGATTGGTTGACTTTCTTTCGTCAACATGATCCACAAAGCGATCCTCTAAGTTTGAATCTGTATTTGAATTTTTTTAGGCAAATATTAAAAAAAATAGACCTCACTCGATTTCGGGTGACCGAAATAGGCTGATGCTAACAGCCACCACTCCGCTGGCCTCAAGGCTCTCGGGTCACCCAAAAAGGGGAAGATTCCCCCAAAAAACGGCGAGAGCCGCTCATGTGCAAGGGGTATGGCCTCCTTCCAAGGAAGGGGCAGCAACCGTTAGGTCAATGAAGAGTACTTTATAACTTTTTTATTTTTATTTTTATTTTTAAATTTTGTAAGAGAGTACAATGAATTGGAAATACACACTCACATCCAACCCCGTAAGGTAAAGGCACCGATCATGCTATACTCAGAGACATGTCCAACCAAGATTTGAACTTAGGACTTCTTCCCATAGCTTCAATGCGTCAGCCATGCGTCAGCCACTAGGCTACGTGGACTTGACAATTTTACAACTTCTATCTTTTCCACATTTGGTTGAAACTTCAGTTGAAGGCATCTGATCAGACTATCGGAGCCCGAAAACATAATATTCTAAAACAATTCCGGGTTTTTGTCGTCTCCGTTATCAGAAACAAAATCATATTCTAATACACATCCGTTGGCAGCGATGATAAGTAGATTCCATGGCACGTGAAAAGTAAAGCGTTCTGAATTCGACGCCACATCAAAAGCAAAAGTAATACCCTGCATGTTACATTCAGCTTATAAGTTATGTGCGCAGTTGAGACAAACATTTTGCAATATCCGAAGACCCATCGAGGCTGTGGAATGCCATCAGGGTGAGACTCTCTGGAAGATTTGGAGGGAGCGATGTGCTGTCAATTTTGGCCAAACTCCTAAGGAATGGTCGATTGAGAAATCTTTGTTTCTTCTAGGTAAAAGAATCTCCCGAGATAAGGGATCTCCACCATTTAGACATCACTGTATTTATCTCCTCGAAAACAACAAGTTGAAACCCAAATGGGTCCCACATGAGGGTGATGATAGATTTATCCGCCTCATTTGTAATGCCATCTAGCTTGCCATACTCCTCCCCTGCATTGTGGGATTTGGGGGGTCCCATGGGTACTAGTCCCATTCTCTTGTAACTTTTCTTCTTTATTTTAATTAAAGTCCGGGAGATTAGGCTAAGGCCGAACTTCCTTTTATTTAAAAAAAAAAAAGACCCATCACCTCGCCTATACTGTTGGTGAGCATTCCATTGCAGCTTCCATCTATATCCCCATTGATGAGCATTCCATTGCAGCTCCCATCTACTGTTGAGTTTGCACCTGATGACTTTCAATACCTTCCTTGTTCTGTTTGAAACTGTTGAACATAAACTGAACAAAATCTGGCAGTTTTCTGTTGGGAGCCTGACAGAGGGCTTGAGTTGTCACCCTGGAATGGATGCTTAACCTCTGAGAACTTCCATCTAGCATCCTTGAGTCAGCTTCCTAACGTCCATCGCCTGCTGATCCTGCCACACCCCCTGAATGGTGCCGAAATCCGCACTACTTCCACGGAGGTTGGGCAGCATTTTCACCTGCCATCGATGGTGTGACTCATTTTGAACCCCTTTCACGCACTGCTATGGAACAGTTGTTCCCTCGGCATAGCTTAAATTACATTGTCATTAGCTGTACCCCTGAACCAGAGCACTCAATCCTCGAGTTCATGGTTGTAGCAATGAATCTGCAACATTGTGCTTACGGCATTTACAAGCAGTTCGATTCCCTTATCCGTAGGTAGTTACAGCAGCAAACTGACATTATAACCATTGCAAGTACCCATCCAGCTCTTGAATTCGTCACAATTACACACAAATGCTGTTTCCCTTTACATCCACACCCATCCTCTGTTGAAGAAGTATTCCTTGGCACCTGTTGGCATCTGGACCTTCCCTTGTGGTAGCTTTGGACTTTCCCTTGTGGTAGCTTCGGAAGGCAAAAGCTCTGTGGACTTTCTGGGGGCTCAAAAATGAAGGCTGTATTCAGAAATAAATCTACTACTGGCAACAGAAATGTGTCTCTTCTGAGATGCAAATGCATTGCTAAGATATGTATTCATGCTGTAAATGATGCTACTGTAAAGTCCGGAATGTTCATTTGACTGGAAATTTCCTCCCCATAGCTGGAGAGAGAGATTACTCTCTTGTGTGTTCCAGAGAGAGGGAGTGTTCCTTGAGCTACACTCTTTGATATGAAACTCAAAAATGACCTATTGACATTATGATAGCTAACTTATACTTCGCTAGAGAACATAAAGAAGAGTGATAAAAACTCCCCAGATTGTACTCCATGCGTCCTGTTGATTTGATTTAAGGGAATGGTGGACATCGGCTTTTCTATTATAATTTTTGTCGAGTCTTTCATATCTCGATGCACTGATTCTTGCTCCACGTAAGAACTCATGGGTAGCATGCTCCAATGCGAGAGTTTTTCCATTCGTGTGATCGAATTTTCCTACAAGCTCAACTCCTCAGGACCTGTGGTTCCAACTACACTACTTTCTGGTCCGTTCTACACAAAAATCTTGTTTTAAAACTTGTTGTGAGCGTTTCTCTTCAAGAGATCTATCTGAGGAGCACGTGTGCATTCCAACTTTAAACAGTGCGGATTTCCAAAAGCGAACATGAAATGTTGAGTCTGAGCCCGCGTAGCGTAGTGGCCGACGCCTTGAAGCTGTGAGAGGAAGTCTTGAGTTCAAGTCTTGGCTGGATATGTCCATGAGATTCTCATGATTGGTGCCTCTACCTTACGAGGTTGGGTGTGTGAGTGTGTATTTCCAATTCATTGTACTCTCAAAAAAAAAAAAAAGTTGATGAGGGCGGCCGAGCAGCCAGTCACTTCCCAAAGAAGATCTTGTATTCAATTGGCCGGTTGATCAAGTAGGAGGATACTTTGAACACCTTTCCACACTTTGGCACTCATGGACAAGAGAAACAAAGATGATCAATGCCTTCCTACACCTCGAAGCATCACTTGCACCATGGAGGGGCAATGCCTTCCTATACCTTGAAGCATCATATAATTTAAAGTTGTTAAAAGGAAACGAAATGTGGTGCTTATGCGATTATCAATTTTCACAACCGAACGGGAAAAAAAATGAGTAGCTAACATAACCATTACATTAGTGAATGTACTTAGTGATTATGTGACTCCATGCATCCTTAGAGCAGGGAATGCAACAAATTGTTCATAAAGTTGTAGCCCAAGAGGTGGCATTCCTTTGTACATATGTGACTTATATAAATAGAATGATCCTTCAAAACCAAGCAGTGATATTCTTGTACATGCATACACACACACATGTATGTAGAGCAGGGAATGCAACAAATTGTTCATAAAGTTGTAGACCAAGATGTGCCATTCCTTGGTAAAGATGTGACTTATATAAATAGAATGATCCTCCAAAACCAAGCAGTGATATTCCTGTACATGCATGCATACGTACACACACACACACATACATATATATATATATATATATATATATATATATATATATATATATATATATATATATATATATATATATATATATATATATATATATATACACATATATATATATATATATATATATATATATATATATATATATATATATATATATATATATATATATACACACACATATATATATATATATATATATATATATATATATATATATATATATATATATATATATATATATATATAGTGTATGTGTGCTGATACTGTTGTTGATGTCTAGAAGGTATCAATGACATTTAATAATAAAGAAAGCCCACTTTTACAAAGCTTTTAACATATATCGATATACAGGAAGATTAAAAATTATATATATATATATATATATATATATATATATATATATATATATATATATATATATATATATATATATATATATATATATATATATATATGATCTATAATTATGTCCAGCCACATTGGAAACGGCGACATAGGGGAAACATAAAGCTCTCACCTGTTGGATAGGGGATCCGTTCTGCTTTCGTTATGCTCTCTCTTATCACGGACTTGGGTATGTTTTTCCTGTTCAGACGAATCTTCATGTGAAGCATGCATTGAATGTTGTATCTCATGAATCTGGCAAATAAAATAAGGCGTCCAGTTTTGTCTGTTATGGAAACTTGCAAATAAAATAAGAAAGAGTTGATGTGCTCCAATCAATAATCTAATGGCAAAAGAAAAACATTTGTGAATAGCTTTTGGCACACAGATTCTTGCTGGTTATTAATTTCCAGGCGTGGAACATGAATATTTCTTCTGGCAGGACAGAAGAGAACCGTTCTCATTTTCTTTCAGCATACCAATAACTATTAATTTCACTCCAAAAAGTTGTGCTCCCTATAGCCAAATATTGAAAAGGCTATGGTAGGATTCCCTTCTCCATCTACGCCTCTTCTTTTCCTTCTTTTCTGTCACTTCCAGTAGTATTCCTTTTTCCCTGCCTTGCTGCCCACAGAGAGAGAGAGAGAGAGAGAGAGAGAGAGAGAGAGAGAGAGAGAGAGAGAGAGAGAGAGAGAGAGAGAGAGAGAGAGAGAGAGAGAGAGAGAGAGTTCACATGCAAGTGCGTTCTCAACATGAAGGTAGAGAAATGGGCTTCTGTCGTTGAAGTGTGTGCAAGAGTGTTCTTTGGACTAGCTAGCAGCAGCTCTCCAACATTGCAGCACCTAGCAAGTATACACGTGTATTACCAAGTGTTGTCTCTTTTGTATCCAGAAAAGATATTTCTGAAAAAACTTCTGTTGAAGGGAACTTTATACACTTTTGGGATCAGATATGAAGGTTGGATGTGTCCTGCACCCAAGAGGTCCATTGATCTGCTTTTCATTGCGCTGCAACATCTCTGTGTGTGTGTCTGTGTGTGTGTGTTCTTCCTGACATCTTAACACGCTGGAACTTCATGTAAAGTTATTTCATAAGAGTTTTCTCCACAGTGATGCCCATGATTTCTAAGGGAAGGAAGGTTTGGGTTCATGATTTCTGCGAGTGCATCATCTTTTAGTTTCTTGGATATGTAGACCTAGACGTTCTTCCATAGTTTTGGTTTTGAACATATAATCTCTAAGAATATTAGACATTGTTTTTGT
>CM035442.1:116170838-116630838 GCA_020310875.1 Ceratopteris richardii | reverse complement strand
CCATCCTTTATTATTCATCCATCTTTCAAAATCTTCCAAATAGATTTGCTTCTCCTATTTTTCAAACTACCTAATACCTCCATAGCTAACTGATACTTTATATTTGTAAACAAATATGTAAGTCTTAGTTAGCAAGGTAGGTAATTGATTGATTATAAAATGGGAGATAGCCAAATGATTCAGTGGTCTAGATATCTATATGAAAGTCTGCAAAGCACAATAGAAAAAAAGAAAATTAAAAAAGAAATCAAATATACACAATTACACATGCATACATACACATACATGCATACACATTCATACATACATACACATACATACATACACATACATACATATATACACATACATATATACATACATACACATACATACATATATGCATACACATATGCATACGTATACATACATACATACATATACACATATAATACACATATGAAACACATATACACACATACATATGTATACACATACGCATACGTATACACATGCACATGCATATACACATCCGCATACACATACTCAAGCATACACATATACAAAATCATATGCATATATATACATATATATGTATATTTATTTATTTATTTTATTACTATGTCTTTTTTTCATGAACTTACAAGTTTTTATCTAAAAAGTTTTTACCAAGTCAGAATATTCTTCCTACCTCACATGATGAAATGAAGAAGATAATCAACTATTGGGAAAGATGGATGGACACTCCAAGAGATTGAGTAGGTACTGCCAAAACCTGCTTTGTACCAGCCGCCTCATGCTTTAGACTTGATAAGTAGACCTCATTAGCTTTCCAATGACACCATAAAATGGCCTATGTACTTTGGAAATGGTGTGTGTAAAGATTGAATCAAAACAGATAACTTTGAAACCCAAAATCTCAAGAAAACCTTCTATTTATGTTTTGATATCTGCTGGATCTTTTGCTGAGTATGACCAGCATAGTAGGAATTGGAAAAATTCCTTTTAGGGGTATCTAATTAGCTTAGCAAGCTAACTATTCCAAGTGGAATGATGTAAAAAGATAAACTATGCTCAGAGAAATCACTTTAGCAAATTAAACTTTACCCCCGATTTTTTAGGACTGTAGCAGACAATGACCAATGATCACCTCGATGAGCTTTTCTCTGAAATGGCTGAATAGAATCTCTTCAAGTGACAACATGTAGACAACTTTGAGCTGGTTCCAACAAGATTTAGATCTTTGAATTTGGTGGATAATTGATTGAGATATGCACTCCACAAGTTGATAGACTTTCAAGTAGTATGACAGAGAACTCAGAAATGAACAATGAGAATGTATGTATTAATGGACACATGTATACAATACCATTGGCATGAATGTCATTGCCTAATGGTGTAGATATGTGTCGGCTAGAATGTAGGCCTCACGCACACTCAGAATCAGTAATGAGAAGCTCGGGAATGATGAGTTCTACCCGCGACTTTTCCATGAACACTTTTATAGTGATTGAGTAAAAGTTTGAATTCAAATTCAAACTTTTGGCTCCCTATGATCAAGCTTCTATATTCTAGGAGATATTCCTTTAATCAAAGTTAGCCATTTTTCCACGAATCCCTTTTGGTAGGTGTTTACAAAGATTCGAAGTCAATTTGACTTTTACAAAGAGGTAAAGTGGTAATTAACCACTAACATGAGTTCCTATGCTTCTCCATATGTGTATGGACTTCAATGTATCCATCAAGCCAAATGTGTAGGCTTGTGAATTACACCAACAACTCCCCCTCAAGCCAAACATTTTGGCTTGGTCTTCATCTTCAATCTTCATGTATACCCTGCAATCCAATCATTGCTTTGAACCTGCAAAGTTTGGTTCCATCCAAAGCTTTAGTCAACAAATCTGCACACTGCATATTGGTTGATACATAGGTTAGTTGAATGTCCTTGCTTAACAACTTCTCTCTCACATAATGGTAATGGACCTCTATGTGTTTGGTCCTAGCATGATGGATAGGATTAGCTGCAAGGTGAAGTGAGCTTGTATTATCTCCAAAGATCATTGGTGACCTAGTGTATAAACCCAATTCTGTATACAAACGTTTGATCCATATGGCTTCTTGTGTGGCATTAGCCAGTCCTCTATACTCTGCTTCTGTAGAAGACAAAGCAACAATAGGTTGCTTCTTTGAAGACCATGATATTGGCTTATCACCTACAAATGAAATGTATCCACAAGTGCTCCTCCTATCATCCTTGCATCCTGCCCAATCTGCATATAAATAGATCTTGATATCAATGTCTGAAGTGTAAGGAAAATACAAACCATGATTTTGTGTACCCTTGAGATACTTCAAGATTCTCTTAGCAGCCTCTAAGTGAGGTATCCTTGGCTTGTGCATAAACTGACTTAGCACACTAACTCCATATGCAATGTCTATCCTTGTTAAGGTGGCATAATTCAAGCTACCCACCATACTTTGATAACCTGTAATATCATTTACTTCATCACCTTCATGGGCACTTAGTTTTAGGTTTACCTCCATTGGAGTACTTGCAACTTTGGCATCCTGCAAATGAAACTTCTTCAACATATCCTGTATGTATTTTTTCTGAGTAATGTATATCCCTGAGTTGGTATAGACTAACTCAAGTCCAAGAAAATACTTTAGTAGACCAAGATCATTGATCTTGAACTCCTTCATCATCTGACTTTTGATTTGCCTGATTCCATTCACATCATTACCTGCAAGTATGATGTCATCAACATAAACACAAAGGTATATTACCTCTGAATTACTTCTCTTGATGAATAGAGAAGTATCTACCTTGCTCATGACAAAACCTTGGTCTTGAAGATATGTAGTTAACCTGTAATTCCATGCCCTAGGTGCCTGCTTCAATCCATATAAAGCCTTTTTCAATTTACAAACATATGTTACCTTCTTAGGGTCCTCATAGCCAGGAGTTTGTGACATATATACCTCCTATGAAATCCATCCATTCAAGAAAGCATTCTTGACATCCAATTGGTACATGTTCCAATTTTTTGATGCAGCCACACTTACCAACACTCTGATAGTTGGCATCTTGGCCACAGGAGAGAATGTCTCTTCATAGTCAATGCCTTGGGTTTGTGCAAAACCCTTGGCTACCAATCTGGCTTTGTACCTATTTATTGACCCATCAGAATTTCTTTTAAGTTTATAAATCCATCTCGATCCTATTACCTTCATGGAGTCCTTCTTTGGTACTAGTTCCCATGTGTCACTTTCCTTGAGTGATTCAATCTCCTCATCCATAGCTTCTTTCCACTCTGTCTTGGTTATGGCTTCTTCATATGATCCTGGTTCTTCAATTGAAAAATCTTTGGCAAGATAAACAGAGTGTTTAGTAACAAGAGATGTATCATACCCATATCTGATAGGTTTTTTGTTATCTCTTTGTGATCTTCTGATTGACTGATTTGAAGATTCAGGTATATCTTCAAGCTTCTTCATTTTGACTTTGCCCTTGGACTTCCATGCCTTGAACTCTTCAAGGTTGATTATATCTTCATCATCTGAATTTGAGTCTCCTTTGCAAGACTTGGAAACTCCTCTTCCAAATCATAGGGTAGTCTAACATTCCTGCATTCATTCTCATACCAAGAATCATTTTCATCAAAGAAAACATCTCTACTAACCATGAATCCCTTATTTGAAGGGTTGTAAAACTTGTAACCTTTTTGATTTAGGTCATATCCAATAAAGATGCACTTCTTAGCCTTTGGGTCTAGCTTACCTCTTATCTGAGAAGGAATGTGTACATATGCTACACATCCAAATATCCTGCAATGGTCAAGTGAGGGTCTCTTCCCATGCCATGCTTCATAGGGTGTCATTCCATCAAGGGATTTAGATGGTAACCCGTTTATGAGATAAGTGGCAGTAGAAACACTCTCTGCCCATAGATAGTTAGGTAATTTTTTTTCATTCAACATAGACCTAGCTGTCTCAACAATCAACCTATTTCTTCTCTCAGCTACCCCATTCTGTTCAGGAGTATACCTTGTGGTGGTTTCTCTTTTAATACCTCTATCCCGCAAGAAGTCTTCAAATTCATTGGAGAAGTACTCACCTCCTCCATCTGACCTTAGCCTCTTCAAGTTCTTTCTTGTCTGATTTTCAACTAGTGCAAGATATTTTTTAAAATAATTAAATACTTCATCCTTGTGCTTCATGAAGTACAATACAGTCCACCTGCTATAATCATCAATAAAAGATACATAGTATCTTGATCCTGAGATTGAAGGGTTTTTGCTTGGTCCCCATACATCTGTGTGTACAAGTTCTAGGTAGTCTTCATGCATGTAACCTTTCCTTGAGAAGGGTAACTTGTGAGACTTCCCAAATTGAAAAGCACTACATTTATATATCATGTGTTGTTTGGAAACATAGGGTATTCCAATAACACATTGATCCCAACATATCTGTTTCAAGGTTCTTTCTCCTACATGCCCTAATCTTTTGTGCCAAATCTCAAGCTTTGAAAGTGTTTGATCTTTGTAACTGTATAGTGCAATATTCTTTGTGTCTTCTAGCTCAAAAGTGAAAAGTCTACCTGATTTTTCTCCTTTAGCAATCCTCTTGAACCCCTGCTTAGGATCCTCCACAAATGCTCCAAATTGGTTGAATCTAACCTGCAAACCTGTCTCCACAATCTGTCCAACACTCATTAGATTTTTGGTAATGGTTGGTACATAGAGTACCCTACTCAACAAGTTCTAATTTCCATCACAAGTCTTAACATTTCCAACTTTAACTACTGAGTGCTTGGTGTTATCCCCTGTTTGTACTTGGTGCTTACCTTTTGGTTCCTCAAGATCAGAGAGTAGTGCTACATTGCCAGCCACATGATTTGAGCATCCTAAGTCAATGTAGAATAGGTGGTCATCATTTGTACCTGGTTTTGAAGTCATGTTCATGATTAGAAGAGAATCATCTTGCTCTTTTGTATAGTTGTTGTAGTCCTTTCTGGATTTGAATCCTCCTTGGTAGTTGCCATTGTAATTGTTGTTGTAGCTTTGGTGATGGTTGAATCTACCTCTTGTCTGTGAGTATCCACCTCTTTGGTATCCTCTTCCTCTCTGATTCTTGTAATTCATGAAACACTCATCTGTAGTATGATTTGATAAACCACAAATGTTGCATGGTGAGGAGTTATAGGATCTCCTCCTTCCTTGCTTACCTCCTCTGCCCCTTCCTCTTGATGATCTACCTCTCCCTTCATAGTTGGCTTGGGAGGTAGAGCCTTCATGTTCCACCTTCTTGTTCTTGCCTTTATCTTTAGACTTCTTATCAATGTATAGGGCAGAAGAGTTATTACCTTTGGATGTGTCTCCATTCTTGTTGAGCTTTGCTTCATGAGTAAACAATTGTCCCATGAGAGTTGTAAGATCTGGAATTTGCATGTCCATGTAAAGGTCCATAGCAGTGGTGAAGCTTTCCCATTTGTCATCAGCCTTGATCACTTGCCTTACAATCTGCTCTTCTTCAATCTCTTCTCCTATGCTTGCTAACTGATCTGCTACATCTTTAATCTTGGTCACAAATTCTGAAACATCTTGCTTAGGTTGCTTCCTTAATGTGGTAAATTCAATCCACAACTGATTTTTTCTAGCCCTTGTGTTGGAAGAGAAATAAGATGACAAGGTTTCCCAAGTCTCTTGGGATGTCTTATAGTTCCTAATGTGTGGAAAAAGAAAATGAGAGATGGAGTTGAGTAAATAAGACCTTGTCAATGCATCCTTTGCACACCATGTGTTGAGCTTTTCATGTTCTTCCTTGGTTGGCAATCCTCTTGTGTTGAATGAGGGCAATTCCTCATCTCCTGAGATGTATCTAAAGAGACTCCTTCCTTGTTGGTAGGTCTTCATCCTTAGAGACCATGCCTGATAGTTGTTCCTGTCTAATTTATCAATAAATGAAGGAAAACCATCTCCCATTTTACCTTAGTTTTTTCTGATACCACTGTTGGGAAAGATGGATGGACACTCCAAGAGATTGAGTAGGTACTGCCAAAACCTGCTTTATACCAGCCCCCTAATGCTTTAGACTTGATAAGTAGACCTCCTTAGCTTTCCAATGACACCATAAAATGGCCTATGCACTTTGGAAATGGTGTGTGTAAAGATTGAATCAAAACAGATAACTTTGAAACCCAAAATCTCAAGAAAACCTTCTATTTATATCTTGACATCTGCTGAATCTTTTGCTGAGTATGACCAGCACAGTAGGAATTGGAAAAAATCCTTTTAGGGGTATCTAATTAGCTTAGCAAGATAACTATTCCAAGTGGAATGATGTAAAAAGATAAACTATGCTTAGAGAAATCACTTTAGCAAATTAAACTTTACCCCCAATTTTTTAGGACTGTAGTAGGCAATGACCAGTGATCACCTCCATGAGCTTTTCTCTAAAATGGCTGAATAGAATCTCTTAAAATTTTGATAGCATGTAGAGAACTTTGAGCTGGTTCCAACAAGCTTTAGATCTTTGAATTTGGTGGAGAATTGACTGAGATATGCACTCCACAAGTTGACAGACTTTCAAGTAGTATGACAGAGAACTCAGAAATGAACAATGAGAATGTATGTATTAATGGACACTTGTATACAATACCATTGGCATGAATGTCATTGCCTAATGGTGTAGATAGGTGTGGGCTAGAATTTAGGCCTCACACACACTCAGAATCAGTAATGAGAAGCTCGGGAATGATGAGTTCTACCTGCGACTTTTCCATGAGCACTTTTATAGTGATTGAGTAAAAGTTTGAATTCAAGTTCAAACTTTTGGCTCCCTATGATCAAGCTTCTATACTCTAGGAGATATTCCTTCAATCAAAGTTAGCCATTTTTCCATGAATCCCTTTTGGTAGGTGTTTACAAAGATTCCAAGTCAATTTGACTTTTACAAAGAGGTAAAGTGGTAATTAACCACTAACATGAGTTCCTATGCTTCTCCATATGTGTATGGACTTCAATGTATCCATCAAGCCAAATGTGTAGGCTTCTGAATTACACCAACATAAAAAATATTGGTATAGATTATCAATGTATACATGCATGTCCTAACGATTGTATTTAATATAGAGGTGAATATGCAGACTCTTTGACATGTCCAAAATGTCAATCTCCTCGATATGAGGATAAAGAAGGCAAAAATAGTAGAATAGGTACTGAGACATTTGATATATTTCTCCTCTCATTGACGATCTCCAAGAGTCATGGAGACGTATTAATGTCATTGATGTATCAAAAAGCATCAATGAAAGATATATTACAATTCGTGGTATTGTGGCTTGGACTATTCACGATTTTCCAAGATATGGTGTTTGTTCAGGTATTGAAGTAATTTTTTTATTCAATATGCAGACACATAAATGTGAGTTAATATAATTATATTTTTATTGTTTTCATGATGCAAGAATATCTACTAAGGGTTATAAAGCTTGTCCATATTGTGGTGATTGGTTGAGATCAATCTATAATAAGAATCTCAACAAATATATTTATCTTCGATATAAAAAATTCTTGCCTGATGATCATCCTCTAAGAAGTAAAAGAGAAGCAATACATTTTAATGGAAAGCTTGAAACAAGTTAGTGCCCAAAACCAATGACGCCTATGGATTAGTATTGAAAATGGACAGATGGATCTCTGATAGATCTAGAACTAGAAATATTCAGTGATGATGAAGATAATGAGAATGTGAAGAGAGCTAAAGGTAAATTGGCACTCATAGAGAATATATCAATATGGTATTCTTTGGAGTATTGGATAGACTTAAAAGTATGTCATCTTCTTGATTCTATGCATATATTCAAGAACACTGGTTATTCATTATGGCAACAACTTCTTGGATTAAAATACACCATAGAATCAAGGAATGATTTGAAGGACCAAAACTCAAAAACAAATTTATGGCCAGTTTTTGATAGACATTGATAGGAAATGACTTATGCACCTGCTCATTGGGTACTTATGACAAAAGAGATACATACTATCAACAATAGGATTCAATTGATTCAGACTCCTACATGATATGGAGAATCTTTCCACAACATGTTTACTATGGATGAAAAGAGCTTATCTACGTTAAAGACCCATGATTGGCATAACTTTTTGAAACATATTTTACCTTTGGTTATGGATGGATGTACAACAAAAGGAGTACGAGATGTGATCTATCATCTTGGATTGATTATAAGGTAATTATGATACTTTTATATTTAATATATATGAATATTTGATATCTTTTATTTTTGAATTAATTTCTTTGTAATTTTTTTATGATATGTATAGGTGGATTACATCAAAAGAGATTGAAAAAACCTCGATCCCACAAAAGAAACATGAATGCAAAGAGCTACTATGTTTGATGGAGAAAGAGCTTCCTACTTTATTTTTTGATATTCAAGTTCGTTTATTAGTCCATCTTGTAGATGAAATAGAGATTGTGTTGTCAAAACTCGATAGATGTTTTGGGTCAAGCGATTTATGGGAATATTAAAAGATTATGTGCAACAAAGAGCGAAACAAGAAGGATCCATGGCAAAGGGTTGGATGCTTGAGGAGTGCATGTACTATGTTAGTGAGTACCTTAAAAAAGTTCATGAAGAAGCTCCATGTGCATGGATCAACGATTCTTCTTAAAAAATAACAGACGAGGTATTATCAGGTAAGAGAGTTCCATTTTTATTTACATTTCAAGAAAAAAATGATGTTTCTACTTTTGTAGCATATAATAGCGAATGCATGCAAGCATTCATTAGCGAGTACAAGTAGGAACTTCAAAATCTCTGAAGTAAAAGATAGAGAAACAAAAGATATAGACATAATCTCGATAATAATGAGATTAAAAATATATCTTCTTTCACGAATTGGCTATATACTCGTTTGCAATGAGCCAATGCAAATAACAAAGAAATCTTAGATGAGCAGAGAGAGTTAATGATAGGTTGTGAATGAAAGGTAATTTTATTTTAATAATATTTTTTTTTTCATATATGTATATTAGTTTCTCTTTACTAATTTAATTTCTTTTGCACGCTCGAATGTTCACTAATATGTGGGCTTTTGGACAACATATTAGAATCAAAGCTATTGATTCTTTACGTAAAACAGAGGATTCTAGCATTGTTGCTTCTTTCAAGAAACTATCACATGCTAGCTCAAAAGACACAAACCTTATAGATGGTGAACTTGGTTACGTGGGAATTGTTGGTATCTATGAAATATTGTTTCGTATCTATGAAATATTTTTGGTATCGTTTAGTTTTTTAAAAGCACCTAATAATGGTTTTTTGTTTTTATATATTTTGATAGGTCATTTTGAAGATTGACTAGTTTCAAGATGAGTATAAAGGTAGTAATTCCACATTGAAAAAGGAATTATCTAGGTTTTGGGCAATTGATTCTTCCAAGGTAATGCAATCTACTATAGAACCATATATTCTTCCTATGCATATTGAACAAGCATTTTTTTATAAAAACCCTGATGCTCATCCTTGGTGGCAAGTCATTCATGTTCAACCTAGAGGTAGGTCATTGTTTGAACAATTTATTGTTATAGAGATCAAAGAAAGTCCTCTTGATGATTCACCATCAGATACTGATACATCAACATCTGAAAGAGAAATCAGAATCATTGTACATGACAATGATACTAATCTTTTTGATGAAGAGGATAATAATCTACATGCTGATTCTATTGATGATGAAGAGGAATTACTAGAAAGCGATATTAGTCCATCAATAGATGATGTTATTCATGAGAACACAAATTTGACAATAGAAGAAATAAATGAAATCAATAAGGATAATGAAGATGAGACTATATTGATGTCTTACCAAAATGATGGCAATAATGAAAACATATGAGTAGATTAGATAGTAAATCCTACTCTAGTTATTGATCAATAACTTGAATCATTTGAATGGATATCAGATAATAGATTCTTCTTTATTCAACTAGAATATTACTAAATCCTACTAAAGAGATGAAATCATGTTCTTTTAAGTTAGAACATGAAGCTTGAGGGTATGCCTAAATTTTTATATAAAGCTTTATTTTCTTGGAGGAAAAATTTATCATGTATGTATGCATATGTGTTTGTATTCATGTGTATTATATGTATAAATGTGTTAGTAGGCACATATGTGTGTTTCATGTATATGTATGTGTGTGCATGTGTGTGATATATGTATACATGTGTTAGTATGCACACATGTATGTATGCATATGCATTTGTGTAATATATGCAAGTGTGTTTATAATTGTGTATGCATGTATAAGTATACATGTGTGCTTGTAGGCATGTATAAGTGATGTGTATATATGTATATGTGTATATATGTATATGTGTATATGTGTACACGTAAATATGTATGCACGTATACATGTGTGCATATAGGCATGTATGTGTGATGCATAATGTATCTACTCCATCATTCTATATTTATGTATGTGTATCTACATGATGTGTATGTATCTTTATATATATTATGGTCCTCCTTGATTTGAGTAGCTATATATATAGGCATAATGCTGGGAGGAGAGACATCTCTCTAGTAGGTGGTTGGAGGAATAGATGCAACGTGTACATATACTTCAACCATATGGCTAAAACATTGAATTAGGGTTTCTAAATTAGGGTTTATAAAACCCTAATATCAAAATTTGTGTTTCAAAATTAGGGTTTTTGAATTAGGATATTGTTGCAGAGCCAAAGAGCGCACAAAGCAGAGAAAAAGACGGGCCCCAAAATTTTTCCGATTTGGACCACATATTTTTGTAACATATTCATTTTTGTAATATATTTCCCTTGTAAAGGCACTAGAGGAGCCCTCTAGATGCATTCCCATAGAAGAATAGAAGCTTATCCATGTAAAATAGTAGGAAATTAGCTCTTAGTGAATAAAGTGCCGGTCACTTGTGTGAAAGGACCATTTTTAGGGCACTAGTATATAAGTCAATTGTGACTCTTTGTAAAGAACTTTTTGCCATTGTGAGAATAGAGAGCACAGAAATTCGAAATTGTGTCTTCTTCCCTCTTCATCTTCTTCTTTGTGAGCTTGTATGCATGTGTATTGCTTGGAAAGGGTGCTTGTGAGTGAGATCTATCCTTGAGAGTGTTTCTTTGCGGTAGGAGAGGTGTGTGCGAGGTGTAGGAGGTGCTGAAGTGTAGGAAAGTATTCCCGCGACTGAGTATTTCTGTCATAACTTGAAGTAGGAGTGTCAGAATTGCGTGAAACCACTGCCATTGGATGCGTCTTCTCGAGAGCTTCGAAACGCATATGCTATTCGCTATGTTTGGAGCTCGGAGCTAGGAGAAAAGTCCAAAATACTGACGGCTGCTGCACCAAGTATCGTTTCGTCTTGACCTACAGTTGAAGCTTGTTAGGACAAGTGATTTCCTCATTTTCACTTTTGAGTAATACTTTTGCATTGACCATTACATATTTGCATGTCTTCATACACTCGGCTAGGTTAGTATACTCTTCGGATTGATAAATTAAAAGCGTGTATCCCCACTATATGCACTTGTGAGGGGATTGAGGTATAGTCTCTTTCTCCGCAAGTCCCTAAGTTGAAGCTTAGGTCAACACACTTTTTGGCGCCGTTGCCGGGGAGTGACGAATCAAACCGAGGCATTCGCGTGATGGTAAGTAGCTTTTTTCTTTGAAGAACTTGGAGGAGCGGAAATTTTCTCTTCTTTGGTAAGTCAATTTCAACCGCACTTGCTACTTCTCATTCTTGGAGTGTGTGTAGTAAGTTGATAGATTAGGGGAGTGAGTAGAAGAAGTAAAATAGGAGTGAGTGGAGAGTAGAGTAGGCTTTAGGTTTGTTCAAGGATTTTCATTTTTCAGTAAGCTAGGAATTCCCAAGTATAAAAGCCAAAAAATTTTTCATTTTCAAGTTACTTGTTGAACAAGTATCGTGGAGAGCTGCATCGAGTGTCGTGTGAGCCCAGCGGTCGTTTTGAGGCAAGCAAGCAATAGGGGAGAGTTCTGTGCAAAGGAGTTGGACCAAGAGATCATGGGAGCTTCCAAGGTAAACTAAACCACCTCCTTGCTCAAAAATTTCAGCATTTCAACCTAGGAGAAGGAAAAAACGACCTGCGCTGAGTGTCGTTTGGGCATTCAGGGGGTTAAAAGTAGTTTGTTGATTGATACAGTGGGTAGGGGTAAGAGAGAGAACCTAGGAGAGAAAGGGGGAAACATCCAAACCTCAAAAAACAACACAAAAATTTGCAAAAGGGTCAAGTATCGCTTTGCTCCTGCGGTCGAGTATCGTTTTACTCCTGCGGTTGAGTATCGCGATATTTCCCAGCGGTCGTCGATCGTTTTGTGAGATATCGTAGATCGTTTCAGATAGAGATCGTAGATCGTTTTCAGACAGAGGTCGTCGATCGTTTCGCTAGAGATCGTTTCGCTAGAGATCGTTTTGATCAAAGGTCGTCGGTCGTGTATCGCTTACCAAGTATCGTGATTCAGAGATCGCGACACTTGTCAAAGATCGGTATCGTTTCAGATAGGTATCGTCGATCGTTTCTAGTAAAGGTCGTGGATCGTTAATATTTGAGTATCGTGTATCGTCTAGTGAGAGATCGTGTGTCGTTTCAGCCCAAGTGTCGCCGATCGTTTCTCTCAGAGATCGTCGGTCGTGTATCGCTTTCTGCCAGAGATCGTTTGGCTAGAGATCGTTTGGTCAAAGATCGTTTTCTAGCGATCGTTTTTTATCAAGTATCGTTAGACCCAAGTGTCGATTTCCAGCGATCGTTTTGATGAAGTATCGTTTGTGAGCGGTCGTTTTGGGTCAGAGATCGTAGATCGTCTTGTGGAAAGGTCGTGTATCATTCCCAGTCAGAGATCGTTTGGGGAAAGGTCGTTTTCCAGCGATCGTTTCACCCAAGTATCGTCTGTCAGCGATCGTTTTACCCAAGTGTCGTCTGTCAACGATCGTTTTTTTCAGAGGTCGTGAGAGTCAAGTATCGTGACTTGAAATTTTCTTTCAGTCACATTCCAGCCTAAGTTTTCCTAGACTTCTGAGCCATAACTTAGAACTCTAGAGACTAAAGGTGGACAAGATTTGATTAGAGCTCTTAAGTGAATGAACTTGAGATCAGGAAGAACCCTAGGAAGCCGAAGAAGTGTAATTTCTTCCGTAGGGAGTGTTGCCGAACCAAGTAACCGATCACACTATTCTGAGACCTCCAGTGAGTCAGAAGGAGAAATCCCCATGGCTTCCGAGGATATGCAAAACACTGTGCCCATGATTGGCCAGATGTCCATCATTGAGGGTGAATACAGAACTTCCTTAGAATATGTGAGCACTAACCACCATGAGATCCCTATCTATTTGGATGGTCTAAACAGATCAGTGGCCAGACTGAGGAAGGCTTCAGAAGCCCACATAGAGCCAAGACCAGCAGTTAAGTACATAGGAGGACTGTACATGGATAAACGAGACGTTCAATACATGGTCACTGAACATCCGGAAACCATTAATGAACGTGGCAAGGAAAATAATACTTCAAGTCTAAATGGACATGGAACTGAAGAACAAGTAACAACTCCTAGAGGGAGATCGACAATTACTAAGCTTTGGAGAGGAGACTTAGTTCCTCAGGATGACACTCTAATAGATGTGTATTTGATCAATGGGATGGAGCACCTGCTCAGGACCCATTCCTCTATTTGGGACGCTGCTCCTAATCCAGTTACCATCTATGAGTTACAAGATCCTGAATTCCCCACCATCATTACATATTTGGACAAAGACCACAGAAGATATTGGCCAGTCACTGAATCAGAGAGAGCTGAGCTGAAATATCAGAACATTCCAGTGTTCCCCCCAAGGGACCAAGCAACCACTTCACGGAACCCACATGGAACTTCTCAATATGACTCAAGTCAACATTCGGGACAGACACAACAAACTCAACAAACCCAGATCCCCATCAGACCTCATGTGCAATTTGCAATACCTGCCACTAATCCTAATTACCGGCCACAACCAGCTATGGACCCAAGACAAGGAGTTCGTGCTCCAGTCAGACCACAGGTAGCACGAGGACTAGGCATACCTATAGGAAGACCAAATTACCCTGTAATGCCAAGACAACCTGAAGTAGGAAGGAGACTAAGACCGATTCAAGTGGCCAAGTGCATGAGAAATCATTATGATGGCTCGAGTGAACCCTATAATCATATAGCAGAATTTAAACAAGTAGTTAGAGCCGAGCAGGTAGATGACTTCATGATTCAATATGAGTCCTTTGGCCTCACCTTGTCAGACACAGCCCTGGCCTGGTTTCAGCCATTGGATCCAAATACCTTTCAGAACATGGATCAAGTGTATCAAGAAATGATTGAAGAATTTACCAAGTCTGGAATCAAGAACAATTCTTCGTCATTAATCCACAGCTTCAAGCAAGCTCCAACTGAGTCAGTCAGATTGGCTGCCCGGAGATTCAAGCAGTATGTGGATAGATGCCCCGTAGAGGAGAGACCAACACAAAACAAGATGGTATCATTGTTCTTAGAAGGACTATTGAACGGAACCTTGAGGTCATTAGTGTACGTGAAGAGAGTTCAAACTCTGCAAGAGTGTATGAAGGAATGTATAGACCTAGAGGATAACCTTGCAGGAGACTTGAAAATACCCCAAGGAAGTGTGAAAAGTGAAGAGTCATCAAATAGCACATCGAACCCTAAAAACAACATTGAGGAAATTGCTGACTTGCTAGCAAAAAAACTGAATATGCAAGGACAGAGGAATTATCCCACCAATCCTATGAGAATGCCTATGCTTAGAAGATGTATGCAGTGCGGAGGAGATCATCCTTCTCACTTGTGTACTAGGGGAGTAGTCCCACCACCTGCCTATGCTCCTCAGAGACCCTCTGTCCCAGGACCACTACAGTATTGCAGCATAGAGCAGAGATACACAAATCATAACACTGAGAACTGCCCTTACAATAGGCAAACCAGACCCACCCAGCCTTATGTGAGACCATATGGATATCCGCAGAACCAACAAGGAGGAGAAGCCTTCAGATATCCATCATATCAGCCGCAGGCACCAATAGCACGACCATACACATACCAAGGATATACACAGCCTCAACCAGTGCTAGGACAACAACCGCCCCACCCTCAGAACGTTGTCCCAGTTAAGATAGCACAACCAGAGGAAAACTTAGAAAGGGCCATAGTGCCGGCAACGCCTTTGACTAGCAGTGAACCATATGACTCATTTTACGAACCTAGTCAAGGAGCATACCCAGGTTATGAAAGCTCAACAATGGAATATGGGCAACAATACGACCCATATGCTTATGGCATGGAGACGCCGGAGAGTTCATATAACTACGAGCAAGATTATGTACCATTAATGTACTCAGCTCCTAGAGCAACCATGCCACCTCGACCAATGAATAGACCACCTGTACCTAGAGGACCATGCTACAGATGTGGAGGTGACCACTATATCAGAGAATGTACATTACCGAACCCACCACCACCACAACGAATTTGGGAAGGTTATTGTAGCGATTGTGGAAAGGAACATCTTTTTAGAGATTGTCCTAAGAACCCAAACAAAGTCACATCTAACGTACAGATTAACGTGATCGAGGTAATTGAATCGTCAGGGAGTGATAAAGAGTACACTATACCTTTAAAAGCCATAACGAGAGCAAAGGCTAGAGAAAACCCCGATAAAACCGAAGAAAATAACCAAAGTGACAAAGAGGGAAATACACCCATCCCTCACAGAGTAGAAGACTCAGAAGAGCCAGAGAAAAGTATCATCAGTAAACGATCCCAAAAATGGAAGCAAAGGAGAGACAGGATAAAAGAAAAAAAGTTAGTGCAAAAGAAGGAAAAGGAAAAGAGTGAACAGAAATCAACAGAGGAATCACAAGCGGAAGAAGACAATAAAAAGGAGAATAAAAAGGAGGAGATAGAATCGGTATTAGCAGACACAATGCCTGAAGATTTAGCGATGTGGATTCAGGCATACAAAGAGAGAATTAAAGCCGGACCTACCATAGAACAACATGAGAGAGAATATCCGAGAGGTGACCTAGAGAAATAAAGATTGGAAATCTGCAGAAAATTGATAGAAGTTGCCCAACAAACATTAGAAAAACCCACATCACCATTACCAAACAACCGAATTTGCGAAGAAAAATTCCAAGAGTGTCTAATTAATCAGAAAAAGCCTAACGTAAATAGACCTCTGGATAATGAAATTGGTGTTGAAAGAAAGGAAGGATCCATAGTCCCTGAAACAGAAGGAGACTGGACTAAGGATTTATGGGCGAGAGTTCAAGAGGACAAGTGGAAAAAAGTAGGGGGAATGGAACCGCCCTTTGAAGAACTGAAAGCAGAAAACGAAATGGAAGATTCAATACCTGAACTTAATTCAGAAGAAATTTTTCCAATGGATGCAAGTGACAAAGAAGCCGAAGACGATGTAAAGGAGCTACCTAATTACACCGGGGAATACGAGCACAACTCAGAATTGTATCGCATTCCATCAATAACAAGAAGAGAAACGAATCCATCAGTTCAAACATCGGAGATCATACAGCGCCTTAGAGAAGTGAAAATCCCATGTACCTTAACATTCGAAGAATTGCTAAAGGTAAAACCACATCTAAAGGAAAAATTGATCAATCAGTGGGAAGTCAAGGAGGCAAAGAAGGAGGTAGATGACGAAGTGAAAACGGTGAGAGTTCCAGTGGATAAAGTAGGAGACTTTAGTGAAGGAGATGAAGGAAATACATGTCTACCAATCACTTACAAGGGTTACACAACCAAAGCCATATTAGATTCAGGAGCTGGTGTAGGCATTGCTACCAAAGAAATTTGGGAGAAATGGGGAAAACCAGCATTGAGACCAACACGTATGAAAATTCAGATGGCTGATGGACATACAGAAAGACCCTTAGGATTGTTGGAACGAATAGTCTTCACTACGTGCGGAGTGGAATTCGAGCATACCTTAGCAATTTGTCACTTTGAAAGGCCGAGCAACTATGAGATGATCTTGGGAAGGCCTTTCATGAGACAGCTAAAGGTAGTACAAGATTGGGGAAAGGATGCAGTGTACCTACAACACGCAGGAGTCACCACTAGGATCAACCTACATACGTATGCATATCAAGATGTACCACCTCTGCAATGGAATCAAGTCCATAAAGAGGAAGACGATCAATCGATTCATAGTGCAGGTTCTAGTGACCAATCCTGGATGAACGAGGATACTCATCTATGGATATGCCAAGCTGCTAAAAAGGAAGAAGAGAGAAGAAAAAGTTGGCAGCAGAAACAAGGTGTAGTGAGAACGGTACAAGATCCAGCTTATATGCCACAAGTATTTCCAGACGAAGAATTCGAACCTCATGGTTGGATGGAAATCTTAGCCACCCTCGATGTTTGTGTAAACGAAGAAGTGGTAACTATGAACGAATGTATTGACGAGGAGGGTTATGACATTAGCTTGTATATGGCAGTCCTTCAGGAGGCAGAAGAAGGAGAAGTATTTGAGCAAAACTGGAAGGAGGACTACGAGAGCATTGAAATGGAACAAGAACCCATGGATTTAGGAATTAGTACCACCAACATGGACTTCACTGCCAATGAACAACATGAGGATCTCGCACAAAAGGAAAAATTAGAAGTTGAAAGGGAGTTAGAAGATGGAGATAATAAGCTTCAAGACCAATTCGAGGTACCAACTCATTTCAAAAAATATGAAATAGAAGAGAGGAAGATTGCTATTCAAATGCCTAAAAGAGAGGCACAACCGGGAATAGCATACGATAATAAAGAGCAGACCAAGAAAATAGTGGTAACCATGGAAGGAGGAGAGGAACGATGTACTTTCATAGGACAGGATGTCTCAGAGGAAGAGGAGCAAGAGCTAATTCGACTCATAAGAGAATACCGGGATGTCTTTGCTTGGACCTATAAGGATTTAAAAGGAGTAGATCCATCTATATGTGCGCATAGAATCCCCATGACTTCCGAGGCCAAACCTTCCAAACAGAGACCTTATACTTATAATGATGTATATTCAGCCAAGATAAAAGAAGAAATAGATAAGTTGTTAGACGCTGGATTCATCTACGAAATTGAGCACACGGAATGGGTATCACCCTTGGTAGTTGTACCAAAGAAAAATGGGAAGTTAAGAGTGTGCATCAATTTGAAAAAAGTGAACTCCGCCACCATAAGGGATAGCTATCCCTTACCGATCACTGACCATCTCTTGGAAAGGGTAGCAGGGAAGGAAGTTTATAGTTTTTTGGATGGCTTTTCAGGGTATAATCAGGTAGCCATTGCTCCTGAGGACCAACATAAGACTGCATTTGCAACTGAATGGGGAGTATACGCCTTTAGAGTCATGCCTTTTGGTTTAACTAATGCCCCAGCTACGTTCCAAAGACTGATGTGTCATGTGTTCAAGGAATTTTTGCGAAAGAGCATGGAGGTATACGTGGATGATCTGTGTACATATTCAGCTATACGATCAGAGCACATCCCTGAACTAGAAAAGATTTTTGCCAAATGTCGACAATATCGAGTATGCCTCAATCCAGAAAAATGCGTCTTCATGGTGCGACAAGGGAAAATCTTAGGACATATTGTTTCTAAGAATGGAATTTCCACGGATGAAGACAAAATCAAAGTTATTTTGGATTTACCAAGACCGAAAACTGCTAAAGAAGTTCAAGCATTTATGGGACATTGTGGTTACTATCGAAGATTTATACATATGTATGCCATAATTGCTAGACCTCTTTATGCATTGTTAACTCAATTCAATTGGACCGAAGAATGCGAAAAAGCTTTTAATGAGTTGAAGAATCGATTGAGTTCAGCACCGATTCTTCGAGTCCCTAACTGGAATAAACCGTTTCATATTCATGTTGATGCTTCCAAGTTTGCCATTGGTTGCATCTTAGCTCAACCAGCGGATACAGGTAAATTAGACCACCCGATAGCCTATGCCAGTAGACAGTTAAATCAAGCTGAACGCAATTATACTACTACGGAGAGAGAAGGCCTAGGAATGGTTTATGCCGTCAAGAAGTTTAGACATTACTTATTGGCAAACAAATTCAAATTTTTCATTGATCATCAAGCTCTATTGTACTTAGTCAACAAGCCTTGCAATACAGGACGTCTAGTACGATGGTTTTTATTGCTAATGGAATTTGATTTTGAAGTAATAGTCAAGAAAGGAAACACACACATAAGGGCAGATCATTTATCTCGCATGACCCATGGTGAACCACCTATAGGAGTTCCTGATGATCTGCCAGACACTTATCTCTTTAACCTGGAAGTATGTCCTCAGTGGGCAGAAAAGTTGATCCCGATACTCACACATGGACCTAAAGATGGGATCACGCCAAACCGAAAGCAAGATCTCTGGAAGACTAAAAACCTTCACATTATTGCTGGAAGTTTATACCACCAGGATTCAAGCGGATTACTGATGAGATGCGTGGAGGAAGGGGAACAAGAAATGTGGCTTCAGAAAGCACACATAAACCAATGGAACACTCATTTGAATGCAAATGGAACATGGCAAACACTCAAGAGATTCGGCATATATTGGCCAACCATGCAACGAGATGCACATCATTATGTGTCAAACTGTCAAACCTGTCAAGAACAAATCCCAGGAGAGAACTCTACGTTATGCTATTCTACAATAGCACCAAGGTGGAGCATGCCTTTAGTAAAGTTCTTGAAAACTCGAGAGTACCCTGACGGAGCTACCCTAGCAAGAAAACGTGCTCTTGAAGAACAGAGCAAAGATTACGTCATCCTAGGAAAACAACTCTTTAAACGCGGAAAGGATAACCAGCTAAGATTGTGCATTCATGAGAATGAATATCTCTCAGTATTAGAAATGGCACACGCAGGAGCTGCGGGAGGACATTTCTCAGCAGATAGAACGGTCAAGATGATTCTCTTTGCAGGCCTGTGGTGGCCAACTCTACATATGGACGCAGAGACATACGGGAGAAGCTGTGAAACATGTCAGAGAGCAAAATATCCTATTAGAAGAGATGACATGCCTTTAAGACCCATGGTTTGTGCAAGAGCATTTACCAAATGGGGAATTGACTTCATAGGACCTATCAATCCACCTGCGAAAGGATCACATGCGGAATACATCATAGTAGCCACTGATTACTTGACTAAGTGGGTAGAAGCAAAAGCCACTAGAAAGAATGATGCTCAAACTACAGCAAAATTTCTCTTTGAGCACATATTCACACGCTTTGGACTACCGATCGAGATAGTGAGTGATCGAGGAACTCATTTCTTAAACGAAGTCATTGAATCGCTAATGAATGAATTCTTAGTGATTCATAAAAAGTCAGCCCCATACCACCCTCAAGCTAATGGGCAAGCTGAGAGTTCCAACAAAGTACTTTGTACGGTATTGACAAAGATTGTCAATAAGGGAAGGTCAGACTGGGACAAACAATTGCATCACGCAATTTGGGCCTTCCGAGTGGCTTATAAAACGGCTATTGGAACTACACCTTTCAATTTAGTGTATGGGCAAAATGCAATTTTGCCAATTGACTTCTTAGTGCCTACATTAAAAGTAGCCCAGCAATATGAGTGGAACGGTCATGAATTGTCTCAGCAATTAGATCAAATAGAAAAGCTGCATGAGACAAGACTGCAAGCGGTAGCGGGCATTTATGCAGCCAAACGGAGACAAAAGGCTTATTATGATGCACATATAAAAGACAAGGGACTGAAAGAAGGCGATTTAGTCTTAGTATACACACTCAAGCAGCATGCAAAGAAACTACAGAAACGTGGATATGGACCTATGATCATAAATCGAATCTCCACTAGTGGTGCAGTCAATCTCGCCACACTAGACGGAGATATCCTTCCCAACTACATCAGTGGTTGCAGAGTGAAAAGATTTATGGAGCCTCTAACGGATCAAATGTTAGCACGACTCTTAGGAGCTCAGAGTAGAAAAAAGGAAGAAGAACGCATACGCGAAGAAGCGAGGCAAGAAGCCCTAGAACGTATCAGAAAACGGAAAGAGTGGATGAGAGAAAGAGACGAGAGATATCGAGTAGGAGAAGAACTCATCCCCATGGCTAATTTTAGAGCCACTGAGAACTCCGGACAACAAAGAAGACAGCCTTATTTGAATCTGGGAGCAGGACGAAAAGAGTACCACTTAGTGGATGCACTCATAGACACAGGAGCAGCAATAAGCTGCATTAGATTTTCCTTGTCTCAGAGACTTAAAGAGGAGTTACGCCCATCGAAGGCACAGCTAATTGGAATAGGAGGAAAAGTTACTCAATGCATAGGTGAGATCACTCTACCTTTACATATGGGGAACAACACAATGGAGCAGAGACTTTTAGTATGTCAGGACCAAGATCTGCTCGAAGATGTGGTGCTAGGCCAAGATTGGATATATGAATATGAGGTAACCATTCAATTGGCTTTAGGATACATCTCGGCCAGAATAGGACCTCGTGAAGTATATAGTTTGCTAGACGAACGACCACCCAAAGCTGCTGTTATAGAGCCAGAAGTTCATCCTAATGAACAAAGTCATGATTGTAAGTTCACTAGCAATATAGGAACCCCATCGTCAAGTACTTCATGTGAAAATACTGTGAGTCCTGTGTGCACTCCATCCTTGAGTTTAGAGAGTCACAAGAGTGCACAAGAACATGAAATCAAGCACAGAGAACCACAAAGTCCAAGAAAAAATAAAGAAGGCATATCTCCAGCAACAGAAACGTCTTCGACAGCAGCATGAGCACTTGTATAAGAAGACAAAGAGTTTCGGACACTTTCAGCAACCACGACTCAAGAGCATATGGATCCCAAAGAAACTGATGACTGCACAACCTGATCGAACAAAGATTTGGATCCCAAAGTCATGTACCCAAAGGACGACTATTACAAACAAGGAACATCCTCCGAAGGGCTATCATACTCAACAGGGTCAACAGGCACATCAAACGAGAAAGAGGACATATTGGAGGAAGAAGGAATCTCCAAATGCAATACAAACCGACTTGAGATTCCCAAAACAGAATCAGAAGACATACAGCCGAAAACGAACAGCATTCATCAAGAAGGTGGAGAATGCAGTACGTCGCACCCAAGTGAAGCAAATATGGATGCCGAAAGACAAGACAAACTGCATATATCAAGCAACTACTTCCAATTGCACACATGAGGAGTTGCCAAGATCCAAAGTATGCATGATAGGGCCACATTACAAGGCCAAGCATTCGGCACGTCCTTCTTCTATTTTCGGATAGTCACGCACATTTTCCCTTTGGAAATAGGAGAGCACTTGTACATACTTAAAATATTACTCCAAAAAATTTTTTTTCACTAACCGCTTCGGCTATGTACTAACTTTTATGTTTTCTTTCAGCAAAAAAATATATAAAAATACATGAAAAATTCAGGTATTACCTTTCTCACACCCACGGGAAAGGGACGACACCATGCACTCGGAGCAACATCGAATTAATAATCAACATATGGAGGAGGATTTATGGAAAACATATGGATACTAATTCATCCTCTATATTGAGTGCAGATGACATCTTCTGACTCAGAAGCTACACAGCAGGAAGAGGAACTACTTCTTCCATTGGGGTCAATAACCAAGGTCAGAGGACATTGGTTTCGAGATGACCAACCTATCTCGGAACTTCTATTCATGGCCACCATCAAGATTATGGACAGGGATCACTATTTCCCTATTATGTCACAGGATTTCAAGACCATAATACAAGGGTTACCACATATCGAAGAAGTATGGACTCAAGCTGGCATTGAAGCATTTTTGAAGATACCTATATGTGTACCAGACTTCCAAAGATGTACACAAGTAATGAATACTATGCAGCCGGCTGCTACAAAGATTTCGGTTCCAGAAGCAAAGGCTTTGGACAAGGTGGGCAAGTGGAAGACCATTCAATTCACTCATGAATTGATCAATAAGACCTTTGGATGGAATCAAGAAGGCATTACCAATGTCAAAGAGGAATGCCACGACCCCAAGAAAAGATCATTCCTGGAGATTAACAGAGTGGATATTGAAGATGCAGTACGTTTGGTACACCAACACTTCTGTTTTCCTGGCATGAACAGATACACTGCACCTCAAAAGATAGTAGTCCAACTCCTATCGCATGCCATGAGACAGATAGGAAACAAAGTGAATCTCACAGGCTACATACAAGAGCGATTGTTTGAAGCTCAGAAGAAATGGGGGCAAAAGAAGTTCCTGAACGGTGGTTCAGCTTTGACCTTATTGATATATGAAGCCCTAGACATGAGACACTGCTTACGAGAGATGCCGACGGCAGAAGGGCTAGCAAGGTATGCAAAATCCGCTTCTGTCCCTAAGAAAAAGAAAGCAGCAGTTGTAGTGGAAGAGGCCGGAACCAGCACGCAGAAGCCCATGAGGGGTACAAAACGCTTGCGAGAAGAAGAAGCCCAAGCAACACCGCAGTCCAAAAGAACGCATCTCTTGCCTAAGGTCACGACGGCTCAAATGCCGATTTCAAAAAGAGACTTGTCTGCTGCCCTCGAGGAAACACACCAGTATATGCAAGGGCAGGTAAATCTAAATGTCCAAGGACATCAATATAGACAAGCGAGTCAAATTCAGCAAAAGCAGAGTACAGAAACACCTCCAAAGCAACCTGGAAGATACCAAGAATTGGGCATTGATGACTCAAGTACGAATACGGAATCCAGTCCTGAGAAAGATACGCTAGACACTGATATCAGGACAGAAACTTATGAAGACGAAGGGCCGGAGGTCAGTCAAATGGAAGTAACACCAGACAGCCAGAAGGAAAAAGAAAAGAAGGTGGATGATGCTCAGGAGCAGGAGCATGTCATTCAATTGAATGACACCACCAAAGTCAGCATCAAGGAAGACACAACTACTGGGGTCACACATGTCAACATACCTATTAAAGAGGAAGAACAAACCCCAGTGAGTACGGAAATGGGAGAGGTCCCACACAAAGAACAAACAATAATAGAGGTGCCTGATGACACACCTCGAGGACATAATGAAAACATGAGGGCTGAGCCACGGATACAGCTTCAAATCAGGCAGCCCCATGATACCACTTTACACATTGCCCAAGGCAAAGACGTGACTACCGGAGCAGAACCTTCAATACCGAAAACATGGCTCAACGTGGATATAACTCAACTGAAGCCGGTAGTAAAGCAAATGATCCAGACAGCCATGGACACCCAGCAGCAAATGATGGATACAGATGCTGAATATGATCAAGCACGAAGAGAAAAAAATCAGTTTCAACTCATGAGCGAACAGTTATCGGCACAGCTAATGGCAGCACAAAAAGAAGTGGCGAACAAAAATACTGAAGTGCTAGCAATTAAGACACAATATGACGAATCCATTGCCCAAAATCAAAAGTTGCTTACACAACTAGAGGAGTTGCAACAATTGCACAAAGCAAGCGAGGCTGAGAAAGAAAAAATGAAGATGCGAAGTGTGCTATTAGAGCAGCAACTCAAGCTATATCTCGAAGAGAACGACAGCCTGCGCGATAGGAATAAAGAATTGATGAAATCTTTATTATATGATCAACCACTGATACAACAAGGCCCCGCAGAAACTAAAGAACAGGAATTAAAAGACCAGATAGCGGAGTATGCCAAATTGCTACAACAAGCTAAGGAAGTACAAGAAGAATCAGAACGGCGGCACGATCAAGAAATGAGTGAGCTCAAAAGGCAGCTGAATTCAGCACAGGCCAAATTGGTACAGAGCTACAGTGAAAACATGGATCACGTAGCTGACATAGGTAAGGAGCTCCTAGCCACCAAAGAAAAACTCAGTGAAGCCATGCAAAAGATAAAAGAAAAAGAAGAATGCATTGAAGAGCTACAGAATCAGCAGAAAGGTAAAGAACCGATCGGGACATCAGTAGTGCCAGAAAAAGGACATCCTACTGACGAGGTAGAGGTAAGCCCTCTATCTCAACCGATCTATCATTCTCCAATGCATGAGCAGATGGCGGATATGCATGATGATCATCCAATGCCATACACTGCAGAAATAAGTCAGAAGGAACGGGCACTAGTGGTGTCCCGATTGATGGAAAGTTTTGAGAATGAAGTCATCAAGGTCATGAAGGAAGCCAAAATCAAAGGTAAAGACTTGGAGAAGATCATCAAGCCTTTCAACATTCCATATGGACTGTTGAAAGAGAAAACAAGGCAACATATAAAGAAGGTTACACACAAAAGTCCGGATCAGCAGCTTAATTTCAAAAATGACACATTCACGTACACTCAGGCAGAGTTTGAAGCTGCACAGCCAGTGTGGAGGAGAAAGTTTTTGGAGAAATATCCCACACTACGGGTGCACTGGGAGGCCGCACCTTATTTATTACAGGTAAACCCTTCGTTTTGTCCCATACCACGCAGAAGGGTTGCAACAGAATTTTTGGCTTTACAACGCAGCGGCACTATTAATAAACAGTGGCTAAACTATCCGATGTTACCTAGCCCGCCGCATAATTATTTGCCAACCGAGGATTATATGATCAAAACCATAGAATTTTGGCTACAAAACTATGCGACTGTACCTGATTTAGCAGTTAAGATGACAAATAAAATACTTGGTATGCTACTTACAGTCCTGAAGGTTTTCAAACATGCGGCATATACATTTCTGAACTTCATCGGCATTAATCAAGGCACCGATATACTTATCTTCGATCTATCAGTAATGCCGAGCCGCCCCACAATAATGGCATATTATTCTAGACTCATGTTTTTGCCAAGTCCATACATGCAAATATTTGAAGAAGCATTTTTTACAGGATTTTTTGAAATAGATTCAGAAGTATTTTTGAAGATGTCATCAAATCTGAATGCCAGACTTGTGGCATATGAATTAAGCTTCTTCGCAGATCATAGACAACCGCCGAACGATGGAGTCAAAGCTGAACAATGGAAACAGATCATGATACGTGAAGCCAATCTGCTAAATGATACAGAGCAACAAGTATACAGAACATATGCCCGACGCTTATCAAAGCCTGTCGGGGACGACAGAGTTCAGGAGGGGGGCAGTGTTGAGGGCGAAACGAGTAAGAAAAGGAAAAAAAGAAAGCAACGAAAGAAACAGCTTCACTAAAAGGGCAAATTTGAAGATAGACAAATGTAAAGATACATCTCTGCAGGAAGCCCCGCAGGGGCGCAACACCCATCTCTGCACAGAGCCCTGCAGGGGCACGCACCAGGCCACAAAGCTAAACCCCGGGGTCCAGAGGAGTGGATTTTTCAAACATCAGAGTAGGGCCAAAAGTTAGAAAGGGGTAGAGGCTGAAAAGTTGAAGAGGGTGACTAAGAATAGCACATTCCTAGTCACTGGTGGCGTGCGTGGCAACCCAAGTCAACAGGCAAGGCGACTACATCAGGCTCTCGAGTAGTAGAGCTTGAATCAAGAAGGCCATCGAATCTGCATGTCTGTTTAACTACAGACAATACTGACCATAGGGCGCGTGCGCGAAGCAAAGTCTGTCAAAAGAAGCGAAGTCTGTCAAGGGACGACAGAGGCGAAGAGGGGGAGAGTGTTGCAGAGCCAAAGAGCGCACAAAGCAGAGAAAAAGACGGGCCCCAAAATTTTTCCGATTTGGACCACATATTTTTGTAACATATTCATTTTTGTAATATATTTCCCTTGTAAAGGCACTAGAGGAGCCCTCTAGATGCATTCCCATAGAAGAATAGAAGCTTATCCATGTAAAATAGTAGGAAATTAGCTCTTAGTGAATAAAGTGCCGGTCACTTGTGTGAAAGGACCATTTTTAGGGCACTAGTATATAAGTCAATTGTGACTCTTTGTAAAGAACTTTTTGCCATTGTGAGAATAGAGAGCACAGAAATTCGAAATTGTGTCTTCTTCCCTCTTCATCTTCTTCTTTGTGAGCTTGTATGCATGTGTATTGCTTGGAAAGGGTGCTTGTGAGTGAGATCTATCCTTGAGAGTGTTTCTTTGCGGTAGGAGAGGTGTGTGCGAGGTGTAGGAGGTGCTGAAGTGTAGGAAAGTATTCCCGCGACTCAGTATTTCTGTCATACCTTGAAGTAGGAGTGTCAGAATTGCGTGAAACCACTGCCATTGGATGCGTCTTCTCGAGAGCTTCGAAACGCATATGCTATTCGCTATGTTTGGAGCTCGGAGCTATGAGAAAAGTCCAAAATACTGACGGCTGCTGCACCAAGTATCGTTTCGTCTTGACCTACAGTTGAAGCTTGTTAGGACAAGTGATTTCCTCATTTTCACTTTTGACTAATACTTTTGCATTGACCATTACATATTTGCATGTCTTCATACACTCGGCTAGGTTAGTATACTCTTCGGATTGATAAATTAAAAGCGTGTATCCCCACTATATGCACTTGTGAGGGGATTGAGGTATAGTCTCTTTCTCCGCAAGTCCCTAAGTTGAAGCTTAGGTCAACAGATATATATATATATATATATATATATATATATATATATATATATATATATGTATGTGTGTGTGTGTATATATATATATATATATATATATATATATATATATATATATATATATATATATATATATATATATATATATATATATATATATATATATATATATATATATGTATATATATTGTATGTATGTGTGTATGTATGTGTATCTATATGTGCGTATGCATGTGTTGTATGCATGTGTATGTGTATATATGTATGTAAATATGACTATGTGAGTCTATGTGTGTGTACATATGATTATGTTTGTGTATGTCTATATGAGTATGTGTATGTGTCTATGTGTGTATTCATTATATGTGTGTAACTACATGCATGTGTATGTGTGTGTGTAAATGTGCATGTATGTGTAAATGTGCATGTATGTGTATGTGTGTGTAAATGTGCATATATGTGTGTGTGTATGGATGTGTATGTGTGTATGCATGTATGTGTACCTTGGATCACACCTCTTTCTCTCTCTCTCTCTCATATACATACATACATACATAAACACACATACACATATCCACATATATATACATACACACATATACATGTATGCATGTGATCTGATGTGCGTGTACATTTGTGTATATATATGTGTGTATATAAATATGTGTATAAATATATATGTAAATATATGTGTGTGTGTATATATATATATATATATATATATATATATATATATATATATATATATATATATATATATATATATATATATATATATATATATATATATATATATATATATATAGTTACACATATAAAATATAACAAATAAAAGCAATGCATATTGTGCATTATCATGACGATTAGCCATAAGTGTTTGCATTATAGACACCACTTATGTGACCAGCTAGTCTCAAATTTTGTCTCAAGTGTATGTGTGCATGTGTGTGTGTGTGTGTATATGTGTGTGTATATGTGTGTGTATGTGTCTTTGTGTGTATGTGTGTGTGTATAGTGTGTGTGTCTATGTGTGTATATACGTGCGTATCTGTATATATGTGTTTGTATGCATGTGTATGTGTGTATGTAAATGTGTGTGGATGTGTGTGCGTATATGTGTCTCTGTGTGTGTATATGTGTGTGTGTGTTTCTATGTGTGTATGTGTGTGTGTCTATGTGTGTGTCTATGTGTGTATATATGTGTGTGTGCATGCATGTGTATGTGTCTATGTAAATATGTGTGTGTGTATGTGTGTGTGTGACTATGTGTGTACATGTGTGTCTATCTCTGTATATATGTGTGTATGTGAATATATGTGTGTGTATGCATGTGTATATGTGCGTGTAAATCTGTGTGTATGTGTCTATGTGCATATGTGTGTGTATGTGTGTGCGTGTCTATGTGTGTGTGTCTATGTGTGTATGTGTGTGTATCTATGTGTGTATGTGTGTGTCTATGTGTGTATATATGTGTGTATGCATATATATGTGTGTGTATGCATGTGTATGTGTGCACATGTGAGTATGTGTGTGTGTAAGTGTGTATGTGTCTATGTGTGTGTGTGTCTGTGTGTATGTGTGTGTGTGTCTATGTGTGTGTCTATGTGTGTATGCATGTGTATGTGTGTGTGTAAATCTATGTGTATGTGTGTGTATGTGTCTATGTGTGTGTGTATGTGTGTCTGTGTCTATGTGTGTATGTGTGTGTGTCTATGTGTGTATGTGTGTGTCTATGTGTGTATATACATGTGTATGTGTATATATGTGTGTGTATGCATGTGTATGTGTGTGTGTAAATCTATGTGTATGTGTGTGCACGTGTCTGTGTGTGTATGTGTGTCTATGTGTGTGTGTATGTGTGTGTCTATGTGTGTATGTGTGTGTGTGTGTCTATGTGTGTCTATGTGTGTATATATGTGTGTATGCATGTGTATGTGTGTGTGTAAATATGTGTATGTGTGTGTATGTGTGTGTGTATATGTGTGTATGTGTGTGTGTCTACCTGTGTATGTATTTGTCTATGTGTGTATATGTGTGTGTGTATGCATGTGTATGTGTGTGTGTATGTTTCTATGTGTGTATGTGTGTGTATGTGTGTGTGTCTATGTGTGTGTGTATGTCTGTGTTTCTATGTGTGTATATACATGTGTATGTGTATATATGTGTGTGTATGCATGTGTATGTGTGTGTGGATGTGTGTGTCTGTGTGTAAGTGTGTGTATCTATGTGTGTATGTGTGTGTATCTATGTGTGTATGTGTGTGTGTCTATGTGTGTATATATGTGTGTGTATGCATGTGTATGTGTGTGTGTGTGCCTATGTGTGTATGTGTGTGTGTCTATGTGTGTGTGTATGTGTATATATACATGTGTATGTGTATATATGTGTGTCTATGCATGTGTGTGTGTAAATCTGTGTGTATGTGTGTGTTTATGTGTGTGTATGTGTGTGTATGTGTCTACGTGTGTGTGTCTATGTGTGTATGGTTGTGTCACTATGTGTGTATATACGTGTGTATGTGTATATATGTGTGTGTATGCATGTGTATGTGTTTGTGTAAACGTGTGTGTGTATGTGTGTGTATATGTGTGTGTGTATGTGTGTGTGTCTATGTGTGTGTCTAGATGTTTATGTGTGTGTCTATGTGTCTATATATGTGTGTGTAAATCTATGTATGTGTGTGTGTATGTGTGTGTGTGTGTGTCTATGTGTGTATATGTGTGTGTGTATGCATGTGTGTATGTGTGTGTCTATGTGTATATGTGTGTGTGTGTATGTGTGTATATGTGTGTCTATATGTGTATATATGTGTGTGTATGCATGTGTATATGTGTGTGTAAATCTATGTGTGTATGTGTGTGTGCATGTACCTTTGCATCTCTCTCTCCGACCATCGCTAGAGGAATGTGTGTGTGCGTGCTCTCTCTCTCTCTCATCTCAATCATGGCACAAATGTGCTGGGAGAAATCATTTTTTTTAACATTCCGGAGCATCGCTTATGCGATGCTCTAGAACGTGAAACATCGCTAAAGCGACGCTCAAGCATCGCAATGAGTTTGCGAACCTCGGTAGAAGCATCACTTATTAGTGATGCTATTTGCAATGGTAAAAGTTAGTGTCATATAAGCGATGTTCTGCATCGCTTATGCACCATCGATTTCTTTTTTTTGAATAAAAAATAGTCTCGTCGCTGATGTGATGCTCTCGTTGCATAAGCAATGAAACTCACTTTTTTTTTCAATGGGGGGCATCGCTACACCCCCAGTTTCTAGTAGTGATGCATGATATTGGTGTTGGATGATACAATACAGGGATATTTTGATGATATATGATACTTGGAAACTCATGATATTGGATGCTAGAATTCCATGATCAATACATGAATTGAGGTGATACATTTTATCTTGGTGAATACGATTCAGGATACACACCCCAAACTAGTGACACATGATACTTAGAGTATCTGCAATACACAATACTTGGGTGGTCACGATACTTGACCAGGTGATACATGATACTTGAGTATCATGATACACCTAGGAGTAATGTATCGATGATAGACAATACCTACCAAGTGTCGTGACACACAAGAATTCGGTATCACGATACCAAACTCAATTGATCACGATAAATGGTTTGTGCAAGTGAGTTCTTTGTGCTCTCCTTGTCACCCTTATGTGGTTGTAGCCAAAAAAGCCTTCTAAAATCTCTCTATGAGAGCCTCATGATACTCACTAGGTGTTGTATTACCCCCCGCAAGTGTTCAATCAAGGATTTGATTTATTCACAATAAACTGATCACCTTACAAAGTAATCTCCTCAATTTTTAGCTCTAGAACCTAGTTGTACATCAAATTTCATGTGATACAAGATCGAAAATACTCATCATTCTAAGAGCTCCATGATACTTGCAAATACAACTGAACTAAAATGTGGTGGTTTTGGTTTTTAGCCTCTGGTCAGGACCAATGAATCAAGAAAAAAAAGTGAATTTTTTTTTTGGCTTTTGATTTGTGATTGATCTACCCTACTTCCACACTGTTAGTCCTAAGCAATATATGTAGAATGACCTGCACAACTAAACTAATGATACGAACTTTAACTTGGATGGAGCGGATAGCAAAAAAAGAGATCGTCGCAATCTTTCCTTGCCTGTCAAGAGCTGGGATGTTCAGCCAAATCTCAGGCGTCTCTTACCTACTTCCTAATCCTGATTCCTTCACTTCTATTTCTAACCCTAAAAACTTGTCACACACACTAGTTGTATGAAGCAATACGTGCAAGAGAAAATTGTGATTTTTCAAGCTACTAAAATTTACTTCCTCACGATCACTACATTCACAACAATGCATTAACCATCACCTTGACATAAGCCCGAATCCTAAAAAATGGCATCAAATATGTGTGTACCTAAGCTCACAATGTCTTAGGGATTTGCAACAAAAGAAACTAAATCTCAATCAAGCAAATGCATATGTTGGTGGCATTGATACATGCATTAAATCATCAATCCAAGAGCCTAACCTGATCAAGTGCATGGAAATATATGTGTAAATCATGGTTAATGTATGAAAGAAACAATTAATGCATGCAAATAGGGAACATCCACCTTACATGACACCTCTTACACAAAGTGTGTATCATGATACTTGGTGCAGCAATAGACACAAATTGAGTAATATATCTTAGCTCCAATACTTGAATACAGTCAACATATTTTCTATGAATCTCTCGATGAGATGCATCCAATGGTGATATTTTTAGCTCGATCGGACCTCTGTGCTTCAAGTTGTAAAAAACAAATAGAGTGGCAGGAAGCAGCAACTCTCACTTCTAGACTTCCTATGCTTCACACACACCTTAACAATGCAGTGAGATAGGAAAGGGGTAGAGAACCTCTAGGCACACATTACATGCCTCAAGCACACACACACAATTTCATGAAGAAGAAGGTACACAGGCAAGAAGAAGCAAATTTTAAAATTCTGCAAGTTAGCTCTTCAAAATGGCAAAAAGTCTTTACAAAAGAGTCACAAGTGACTTATATACATGTGCCCTAATTTTGATCCTTTCACATAAGAGACCAACACTTTCTCTATAAATCACTAAGTTCCTACTATTCTACAAAGTTAATGTTACAATCTTTAGGATTCATGCATCTAGAGGACTCCTCTTAGATCATTTACATAGCTTTTAAAGGTTTTACAATGGATTTTTGGAAAAGGAATTGAATTTATCTTGAAAATTTTGGAGGCACGTTTCTCTTTTCTTCTTTCTTCTACTTTTTGCCCTCTCTCTTATCTTCAATCTTCTTTATTCCTTTGCAAGAAACTACTTCTCTTCCAAATTTGAAAACTACCTTGATTGCACTTTCTCTTCTTTGGACTCTTCTTGGATCTTCCAATCTTTGCAAGAAAACTCCCCTTGCTTCAAAATCTTCATGCTTCATGGGTGATTGTACACCTACAAAAATCAATAATGGGATGATCATACATGAATTCTTTCATGATTTTTTCTTCATGTGAAGCATTTGTAGCTTCCACATCTTCCAAAATTTCTTCCTCACCTAAAAGACAAAAAATCTCAATAGTTGAGATTTCATCCACATACTCTCTACATCCTTTTTTGAGGTTCACAATGGGAGATGTCTTCTTGAACTCCTCCTTATTTTCTTTGCTTCTCTGGTTCCTATGAATGCCATTGACTTGATGAACATTATGCAAGTTAGACTTCCTCTTTGGTTTGTTGGCCTTTTTTCTCACGAAAAGTTTAATGTCAATGGCTCAAATGCTCCCGAGAGCTTACCACATTAATGTTGTGGTCTTCAACCACCCTCAATATGAAAAGTGGTGCTTCTTGCATCTAACAAGGCTTGCCACTCCTCTCAAGATGGTCTTACTTGCCTTTGCATATGCTTTCCACTATCTTTAATTGTCTTACTAGCCTCAATCCTTCATTAGACCTTCACTTGGTCTTTGGTGCTTGCACCTACCCCATTCCTCTTGGGATGTTCTTAGTTACCTTTACATAGGCTTGTCATTCCTCTTGGGATGGCCTTACTTGCCTGTGCATATGCTTGAAACTCTCTTTGGTGGTCTTACGAGCCTCAACCTTTCATTAGAACTTCAATTGTACTTTGGTGTTTCTTGCACCTAAGAAGACTTACCATTCCTCTTGGGATGGTCTTACTTGCCTTGACATAGGCTTTCCAATCTCTTGGATGGTCTTACTAGTCTCTGCAAGTACTTTGTGAATTCCTTGGAGAAATACTCTCCCCCTCCATCTAACCTTAGTGTCTTGATGTGTGCATCACATTCTTTCTCAACAAGGGACCTAACATTTTGAAGGCATGAAAACACTTCTAATTTTTCCTAGATAACATATAGCCATACCTTTCTTGAGTGGTCATCAATGAAAGTGACAAAGTACCTAGCTCCTCCAGATGAAGCCTCTCTGCTAGGGCCCCACACATCTGAGTGTATAAGTTTTCCAAAAGCTTAGAGGATCTGTACTCACTCTTTGGAAATGGCATCCTTGCTTGCTTACCTAGCTGACAAGCATCACAAAACTCATGTAGACCTTGGCCTTCAAGATTTGGTAGTCCCCATAGTAAACCTGCTTTGCACATGCTTTTTAACTTGGGGATATTGATATGTCCTATCCTCTTGTGCCAAAGATCAATCTCTGCAATCCTTTTGTTACCAATCATCACATAACATACCTTGTTGTGTGTAGGAGCAACATCTAGTGTGGACAATCTGCCTTGTTTCTTTCCCTTGGCAATGACCTTGCCTCCTTTCTTCACCATGCACCCTTTTGCATCAAATATAACCTGCATACCTCTCTCTATCCTCTATCCTACAAAGATACGTTTCTTGGAAATAGATGGAACATGGAGCACATCTTTAAGAATCTTGATAGATTTACCTTAACCTAACTTCACATCTTCCACATGTGTAATGGGATGCTCAATGTTATCTCCTATCTCCACATAGCCTTTTGGGCTTGGGACCTCCATATGAACAAAAGATTCCTCCATACATGACATATGATTATAGCATCCAGAGTTATGTACCACTTTGTGTGCTTGGGATCACTAGTACAGCCATGTCTCATGGCTAGGCGGGTCTCCTTCTCATCATCCTTCTTGGAGTTGTTAGCATAATGTTAGAGTTAGACCTCTACAGAAGCACGCAAACTGTTGGTGCATTTTACCCAAGCCTACATGCTTGATATATTTGATATCATCCTCATTTGTAAGTCACATGAGTAGTCATGTGAACACCTCTTGTAAAAGAGTTCATTTTTATCTCTTGTAATTGAAAAAAGAAAAAGGAAAAGGATGGCTTACCTCATGCATGATGTAAAAGCAATTTCGTGGCTCTAACTACCAAAACCCACAACTTTTTGAGCTGAGGGAATATCTCCTAACTTTGGGGATCACTTTTAGGTGGATCCATTCGAATTCGAATTCAAAACTCCCTCCAAGAATAGCTATAAAAGGAGCAAGAAGGAAGAGGCGATTAGCAAGCCTTGTACGTGACCAGTTCATGTCATTTTGTAGAGATTGCCGAGAACTGCCCTTACAATAGGCAAACCAGAACCACCCAGCCTTATGTGAGACCGTATGGATATCCCCAAAGAGATCAAGGAGGAGAAGTCTTTAGATATCCCTCATATCAGCCACAGGCACCCATACCACGACCATACGCATATCAGGGATTTACGCAACCACAGCCTGTACTAGGACAACAACCGCCCCACCCTCAGAACGTTGTCCCAGTCAAGATGGCACAACCAGCCAGCCACACCTTTGACTAGTAGTGAACCATATGACTCATTTTACGACCCTAGTCAAGGAACATACCCTGGTTATGAAAGCGCGATGACAGAATATGGGCAACAGTATGACCCACATGTTTATGGCATGGAAATACTGGATAGTTCCTACGGATGCGACCAGGATTATGTGTCCTTGATGTACACAGCTCCTAGAGCAACCATGCCACCTCGACCAATGAATAGACAGCCTGTACCCAGAGGACCATGCTACAGATGTGGAGGTGACCACTATATTAGAGAATGTACATTACCAAACCCACCACCACCACAACGAATTTGGGAAGGCTACTGTAGCGATTGTGGTAAGGAACATCTTTTCAGAGATTGTCCTAAGAACCCCAACAAAGTCACATCTAACGTGCAGATTAATGTGATAGAAGTGATTGAATCATCAGGGAGCGATAAAGAGTACACTGTACCCTTGAAGGCCATAACAAGAGCCAAGGCCAAAGAAAACCCTGATAAAACGGAAGAGAATAATCAAAGTGACAAAGAGGGGAATATACCCATCCCTCACAGAGTAGAAGACTCCGAAGAACCAGAGAAAAGTATCGCCAGTAAAAGATCCCAGAGATGGAAGAACCGGAGAGATAGGATAAAAGAAAAAAAATTATTACAAAGGAAGGAAAATGAAAAGAGTAAACAGAAACCAACAAAGGAACCGCAAGTGGAAGAAGAAAATAAAAATGAGAATAAAAGGGAGGAGGTAGGATCAGTCCTAGCAGATCCTGTGCCTGAAGAGTTAGCCATGTGGATTCAGGCATATAAGGCACAAATAAAAGCAGGACCGACCATAGAGCAACATGAGAGAGAATATCCGAGAGGCGACTTAGAGAAAGAAAGGTTAGAAATATGCAAGAAATTGATAGAAATTGCGCAACAAACCTTAGAAAAACCTGCATCGCCTCTACCAAATACCCGAATTTCCGAAGAAAAATTCCAAGAGTGCCTAAACACTCAGGAAAAGCCTGAAGTATATAGACCACAAAATGAAGAACATGGTGTTGAGAGAATGGAAGGATCCATAGTCCCCGAAGTAGAAGGAGACTGGACTAAGGATCTATGGGCACGAGTTCAAGAGGACAAGTGGAAAAAGGTAGAAGGAATGGAACCGCCCTTTGAAGAATTAGAAGCAGAAAACGAAATAGAGGGTTCAATACCTGAACTAAATTCAGAAGAAATTTTTCCAATGGATGCAAGTGACAAGGAAGATGTAAAGGAACTACCCAACTACACAGGGGAGTACGAGCACAATTCAGAATTGTATCGCATTCCATCAATAACGAGACGAGAAACGAACCCATCAGTTCAAACATCGGAGATCATACAACGTCTTAGAGAGGTAAAAATCCCATGTACCCTAACATTTGAGGAACTGTTAAAGGTAAAACCACACTTAAAAGAGAAATTGATCAATCAATGGGAAGTCAAGGAGGAAAAGAAAGAGGTAGCTGACGAAGTGAAAACAGTGAGAATTCCAGTGGATAAGGTAGGAGACTTTAGTGAAGGAGATGAAGGAAATACCTGTCTTCCAATCACCTATAGGGGTTACACTACCAAAGCCATACTAGATTCAGGAGCTGGTGTCGGCATTGCTACCAAAGAAATTTGGGAGAAATGGGGAAAACCAGCATTAAGACCAACACGCATGAAAATTCAAATGGAAGATGGACATACGAAAAGACCCTTAGGATTGTTGGAACGAGTAGTCTTCACTACGTGTGGAGTGGAATTTGAACATACTTTAGCAATTTGTCACTTCGAAAGGCCAAGCAATTATGAAATGATCTTGGGAAGGCCCTTCATGAGACAGCTAAAGGTCGTACAAGATTGGGGAAAAGATGCAGTATACCTACAACACGCAGGAACCACCACTAGGATAAACCTACATACATACACATATCAAGATGTGCCACCTCTACAATGGAATCAAATCCACAAAGAGGAAGACGATCAATCGGTTCATAGTGCAGGTTCTAGTGATCAATCCTGGATGAACGAGGACACTCATCTATGGATATGTCAAGCTGCAAAGAAGGAAGAGGAGAGAAGAAAAGGATGGCAGCAGAAACAAGGAATAGTGAGATCTGTACAAGATCCAGCCTATATGCCACAAGTATTTCCGGATGAAGAATTCGAACCTCACGGTTGGATGGAAATCTTAGCTACCCTCGATGTCTGTGTAAACGAAGAAGTAGTGACCATGAACGAATGTATCGACGAGGAGGGTTATGATGTTAGCCTGTATATGGTAGTCCTTCAGGAGGCAGAAGAAGGAGAAGTGATCGAGAAAGACTGGAAGGAGGACTACGAGAGCATCGAAATGGAACTTGAACCCATGGATCTAGGGATTGGTACCACCAACATAGAGATCACGGCCAATGAAACACATAAGGAACTCACACAAAAAGGGGAATTAGAAGTTGAAAGGGAATCAGAAGATGAAGAAAACAAACTCCAAGACCAATTTGAGGTACCAGCCCATTTTAAAAAATATGAAGTGGAAGAGAGGAAAATTGCTATTCAAATGCCTAAAAGAGAAGCACAACCTGGAATAGCATATGATAATAAGGAACAAACCAAGAAAATAGTTGTAACTATGGAAGGAGGAGAGGAACGATGTACATTCATAGGACAGGATGTCTCATTGGAAGAAGAACAAGAGTTAATTCGACTCATAAGAGAATACCGGGATGTCTTTGCTTGGACTTATAAGGACTTAAAGGGAGTAGATCCATCTATATGTGCGCATAGAATCCCCATGACATCCGAAGCCAAACCTTCGAAACAGAGACCATATACTTATAATGATGTGTATTCAGCCAAGATAAAAGAAGAAATAGATAAGTTGTTAGATGCTGGATTCATCTACGAAATTGAGCACACAAAATGGGTGTCACCCTTGGTGGTTGTACCAAAGAAGAATGGAAAGTTAAGAGTGTGCATCAATTTGAAAAAAGTGAACGCCGCAACCATAAGGGATAGCTATCCCTTACCAATCATTGATCATCTCTTGGAAAGGGTAGCAGGGAAGGAAGTTTATAGTTTTCTGGATGGCTTTTCAGGGTATAATCAGGTAGCCATTGCTCCTGAGGACCAACATAAGACAGCATTTGCAACTGAATGGGGAGTATACGCCTTTAGAGTCATGCCTTTTGGTTTAACGAATGCCCCAGCTACTTTCCAAAGATTGATGTGTCACGTGTTCAAAGAATTTCTGAGAAAAAGCATGGAGGTATACGTGGATGATCTGTGTACATATTCAGCTATACGTTCAGAGCACATCCCTGAACTTGAAAGGATTTTTGCCAAATGTCAGCAATATCGAGTATGCCTCAATCCTGAAAAATGTGTCTTCATGGTGCGACAAGGGAAAATCTTAGGACATATTGTCTCTAAGAATGGAATTTCAACGGATGAAGACAAAATTAAAGTAATTTTGGATTTACCAAGACCTAAAACGGCTAAAGAAGTTCAAGCATTTATGGGACATTGTGGATACTATCGAAGATTCATACATATGTACGCCATAATTGCTAGACCTCTTTATGCATTATTGACTCTATTTAATTGGACCGAAGAATGTGAAAAAGCCTTTAATGAGTTAAAGAATCGATTGAGTTCAGCACCCATTCTTCGAGTCCCCAACTGGAATAAACCGTTTCATATTCATGTGGATGCTTCCAAGTTTGCCATTGGTTGCATCTTAGCTCAACCAGCTGACACAGGAAAATTAGACCACCCGATAGCCTATGCCAGTAGACAGTTAAATCAAGCAGAACGCAATTATACTACTACGGAGAGAGAAGGCCTAGGGATGGTATACGCAGTCAAGAAATTTAGACATTACTTACTGGCAAACAAATTCAAATTCTTCATTGATCATCAAGCCCTATTGTACTTAGTCAATAAGCCTTGTAATACAGGACGACTAGTACGATGGTTTTTATTGCTAATGGAATTTGATTTTGAGGTAATAGTCAAGAAAGGAAACACTCACATCAGAGCAGACCACTTATCTCGAATGACCCATGGAGAACCACCCATAGGAGTACCTGATGACCTGCCAGATACTTATCTTTTTAACCTGGAAGTATGTCCTCAGTGGGCAGAAAAATTGATCCCGATACTTACACATGGACCTAAAGATGGGATCACGCCAAACCAAACGCAAGATCTCTGGAGGACCAAAAACCTTCACATCATTGCGGGAAGTTTGTACCACCAGGATTCAAGCGGATTGCTGATGAGATGCGTGGAAGAAGAGGAACAAGAAATGTGGCTTCAGAAGGCACACATAAACCAATGGAACACTCATTTGAATGCAAATGGAACGTGGCAAACACTCAAGAGATTTGGCATATATTGGCCAACCATGCAACGAGATGCACATAACTATGTGTCAACCTGTCAAACCTGTCAAGAACAAACCCCAGACGAGAATTCTACGTTATGCTATTCTACAATAGCACCAAGGTGGAGCATGCCTCTAGTAAAGTTCTTGAAAACTCGAGAGTACCCTAACGGAGCTACCTTAGCAAGGAAACGTGCTCTTGAAGAACAGAGTAAGGATTATGCCATCATAGGAAAACAACTCTTTAAACGCGGGAAAGATAACCAACTAAGAATGTGCATTCATGAAAATGAATATCTCTCTGTCTTAGAAATGGCCCATACAGGAGCTGCAGGAGGACACTTCTCTGCAGACAAAACAGCAAAAATGATCCTCTTTGCTGGAATGTGGTGGCCAACTCTACATCAAGACGCCATAACATATGTGCAGCGGTGTGATACTTGTCAACGTACGAAATACCCTATTAGAAGAGATGAGATGCCACTTAGACCCATGATGAGTGCTAGAGCTTTTACGAAGTGGGGAATAGACTTTATAGGACCTATTAGCCCACCAGCAAAAGGTTCACATGCCGAATACATAATTGTAGCCACAGATTACCTGACCAAATGGGTTGAAGCAAAAGCAACAAAGAAAAATGACGCGAGAACTACAGCCAAGTTTCTCTTTGAGAACGTCTTCACTAGATTTGGACTACCTATAGAGATTGTGAGTGATAGAGGTACGCACTTTGTTAATGAAGTGATAGAAGCCTTATTGAATGAATTCTTAGTAATTCATAAGAAATCTGCCCCTTATCACCCACAAGCAAATGGACAAGCAGAAAGTTCAAATAAAATCTTGTGTACTGTTCTCACCAAAATCGTTAACAACGGTAGATCAGATTGGGATAAGCAGTTACACCATGCTTTATGGGCATTCCGAGTAGCCTATAAAACTGCAATAGGCACTACTCCTTTTAACTTAGTATATGGACAAAATGCTATTTTGCCAATTGATTTCTTGATTCCCACTCTTAGAGTTGCAACTACTTATGAGTGGACAGGACATGAATTATCAGCACAATTGGACCAAATAGAGAAGCTTCATGAAACTAGGTTACAAGCAGTAGCGGGCATTTATGCTACTAAAAGACGACAAAAGGCCTATTTTGATGCGCATATCAAGGACAAACAACTGAAGGAAGGAGATTTAGTTTTGGTATACACTTTGAAACAACATGCTAAGAAACTGCAAAAGAGAGGATATGGCCCATTAATCATTAATCGTATATCTACAGGTGGAGCCATCAGCTTAGCAACCTTAGATGGAGACGTGTTACCAAACTACATCAGTGGGTGTAGAGTAAAAAAATACCTAGAACCATTAACAGAAGAAGCTTTGTCTCGATTACTCAAACGTAAGAATAGACGCGTAGAAGAGGAAAGAATACGGGAAGAAGCGAGACAAGAAGCTTTGGAAAGGATAAAGAAACGAAAAGAGTGGATGAGAGAGCGAGATGAAAGATATCGTCAAGGAGAAGAACTCATCCCGATGGCTAATTTTAGAGCCACTCAAAACCTGGGATCGCAAAGAACACAACCCTATCTAAATTTGGGAGCCGGAAAAACGGAGTATCACTTGGTAAATGCTCTTATTGACACAGGTGCCGCTGTAAGTTGCATTAAGTTTTCTTTGACCCAAAAACTCAAAGAGACAATACGACCCTCAATGGCCCAGTTGATAGGAATAGGAGGATCAATTACTCACTGCATAGGAGAGATCACCTTACCGTTGCATCTTGGTAACAACACCATGGAACAAAAACTGTTAGTGTGTCATGACCAAGATTTACTTGAGGAAGTGGTGTTAGGTCAAGATTGGATTTACGAATACGAGGTGACCATTCAATTGGCGTTGGGATACATCTCAGCCAGGATAGGACATCGTGAAGTATTCAGTCTGCTAGATGAGCGACCATTAAAATCTGTGAGTATGGAGCAAACAGTTCAATCAAATGAACAAAGCCCTGAATGCATGATCTCTAGCACTATAGATACACCTTCATCGAGTACTATATGTGCGGACACATTGAATTCTGCTTGCACACCTTGTTCCAGTCTAGCTAGTCTTGAGAGTATCACTCAAACTGAAATCAACCTCACTGAAACACCCTGCATCAAAGAGACTATGCCTCAGAGTAATTCAAAACCTGTCACCATTAGAACATACCCTATTCCATATTCTAACCAAGTGTGGATAAAGAAAGATCAAGTGAAGGAATATCTACGAAGACAAAAGCACAACGGACATCAGAACAAACGAGCAAAGCAAAAACCAACTCCGTCTGAACAGCGAAATCATCGACAAATTACTACACTATGGATTCCCAAGACAGTTGTAGCTGCTCAACAAGATCGATCGCAAATTTGGATTCTGAAGTCTTGCATCCCAAGGCAAATCAACCGGAGGGAGGATTCCCGAAACAAGAAGAACCAATGCAATCCACCTGCAAAACAACCACAGAAAACGAGATACTGGAGAAAGAAAGAGTCTGTAAAGGCAGCCCGAGACGTGCCGAGAGTTATAGATCAAATGAAGCAGACCTACGAAACGAAGAAAAAAGCCACATTCAGTAGAAGTGGGCAACCTACAACGAAGCCCAGCACAACGAAGCAAATCTGGATGCCGAAAGACAAACGGGACAACATGCATACGCCAACTACTTCCAATTGCACACATATGGAGTGGTCGAAATCCAAAGTATGCATGATAGGGCCACATTACAAGGCCAAGCATTCGGCACATTCTTCTTCTATTTCAAGATAGTCAAGCACATTTTCCTAATAGGAAATAGGAGAGCACTTGTACATATCTTAAGAAAATAAATCAAAAAAAATTACTAACCGCTTCGGCTATGGATTAACTTTTCTGTTTTCTTTTCAGCAGGAAATATAAACATAAAAATATGAAAAAATCTAGGTATTACCTTTCTCACACACACGGGAAAGGGACGACACCATGCACTCGGAGCAACATCGAACTTATAACCAACATATAGAGGAGGATTTCTGAAAACATATGGATACTAATTCATACTCTATATTGAGTGCAGATGGCTTCCACTGATTCCGAATCTACGCAGCAAGAAGAGGTGCAACTTCTTCCATTGGAATCAGTAACAAAAGCAAGAGGTCACTGGTTCAGGGATGATCAACCAGTGGCAGAGCTAATCTTCATGGCCACAATCAAAATCATGGACACAGATCATTGTTTTCCAATCATGTCCCAGGATTTCAAGACAATCATACAAGGACTACCTCATATTGAAGAGGTGTGGACACAGGCGGGCATAGAAGCATTCCTAAAGTTACCAATCTATGTGCCAGACTTTCAGAGATGTGCACAGGTAATGAACACCATGCAGCCTGCCGCGACAAAGATCTCAGTCCCAGAAGCGCAAGTATTGGATAAAGTCGGGACATGGAAGACCATCCAATTCACACATGAATTGATTAATAAAGCTTTTGGATGGAATCAAACAGGCATTACTAATGTGAAAGAAGAATGCCATGATCCCAAGAAGAGATCATTCCTGGAAATTAACAGAATTGACATAGAGGATGCTGTACGTCTGGTACATCAACATTTGTGTTTTCCCAGCATGCACAGGTATACAGCTCCACAGAAAATTGTAGTCCAACTACTATCGCATGCCATGAGGCAAATTGGAAACAAAGTCAATCTAACGGGGTATGTCCAAGAAAGACTGTTTGAAGCCCAAAAGAAGTGGGGGCAAAAGAAGTTTTTAAATGGCAGTTCAGCTCTCACATTGTTGATTTATGAGGCTTTAGAAATGAAGAACTGCTTGAGAGAGATGCCAACTTCAGAAGGACTAGCAAGATATGTAAAGTCAGCGACGGTCCCGAAGAAGAAGAAAGCAATAGCTGTGGTTGAAGAGGCTGGAACCAGCACACAGAAACCAATGAGGGGTACGAAGCGCCTACGCGAAGAGGAAGCTCAAGCAACACCGCAATCAAAGAGAACGCACCTCTTACCGAAGATCACGACAGCTCAAATGCCGATCACTAAGAGAGATCTGTCTGCTGCCCTCGAGCAAACACATCAGTATATGCAAGGGCAAATCAATTTAAACATTCAAGGACACCATTATAGACAAGCTAGTCAAGAGCAGACACAACGGAATCCAGAGCAAACACCGAAACAAGCGGGAAGATACAAGGAGCTGGGCATTGATGATTCCAGCACAAATACGGATTCTAGTCCCGAAAAAGATACATTAGATACTGATATACGGACGGAATCACACGAAGGTGAGTGGAACGAGATCAATCAAGTGGAAGTCATGCCACAAAACCAGGAAGACAAGGAAAAGGAAGTCGAAGAATCTATGGAACCGGAGCACGTCATTCAATTGAATGACACTACAAAAATAAGCATCAAGGAAGATACGACCGCTGAGGTTACACATGTCAAACCACCTATTAAAGAGGAAGATCAAACTCCAGTGAGTAAGGAAACGAAGGAGCTCCAACAACCAGAACAGACCGTCATCGAGGTGCCTGATGACACACCTCAAGGACATAAAGAAGACATGGGGGCTGAGCCAAGGATCAAGCTTCAGATCAGGCAGCCCCATGACACCACATTACACATTGCTCAAGGCAAAGACGTGAATACCGGAGAAGAACCAACAATACCTAAAACATGGTTTAATGTAGATGTTACGCAGTTGAAACCTGTAGTAAAACAGATGATTCAAACAGCCATGGACACTCAGCAGCAGATGATGGATATAGATGCCGAATATGATCAAGCAAAAAGGGAAAAGAATCAGTTTCAACTCATGAGTGAACAACTATCGGCACAGCTGATTGCAGCACAAAAAGAATTGGCAAACAAAAATACTGAAGTGCTAGCAATCCAGACACAACATGCAGCATCCATTGCTCAGAATAAACAGCTGCATACACAACTGGAAGAGTTGCAAAAATTACACAAAGCAAGCGAGGCTGAAAAAGAGAAAATGAAGATGCGAAGCATGCTATTGGAGCAACAACTCAAGCTATATTTAGAAGAGAACGACAGCCTACGCAATAGAAATAAAGAATTAATGAAGTCTCTATTATATGACCAACCACTCATCCAACAGGGACCCTCAGACACTAAAGAACAGGAATTAAGAGAACAGATAGCAGAGTATGCCGAGTTGCTGCGACAAGCTAAAGAAGTACAAGAAGAATCAGAACGGCGGCACACTCAGGAAATAAGTGAGCTCAAAAAGCAGCTGAATACAGCACAGGCAAAACTGGTCCAAAGCTACAGTGAAAATATGGATCACGTAGCTGACATAGGTAAGGAGCTTCTAGCAACCAAAGAAGAACTCGGTGAAGCCATACAAAAGATAAAGCAAAAAGATGAATGCATCGAACAGCTAAAGAATCAGAAGAAAGACAAAGAACCGATCGGGACATCAGTAGTGCCAGAAAAGAAACATCCTACTGACGAGGTAGAGTTAAGCCCTCTATCTCAACCGATCTATCATTATCCCATACGTGAGCAGGTGGCGGATCTACATGATGATCATCCTATGCCATATACTGCAGAAATAAGTCAGAAGGAACGGGCACTAGTGGTGTCTCGATTGACGGAAAATTTTGAAAATGAAGTTATTAAAGTCATGAAAGAAGCAAAGATCAAAGGAAAAGACTTAGAGACGCTTATGAAGCCTTTCAATATTCCATACGGATTACTGAAAGAGAAAACACGTCAATATATCAAGAAGATCACAAAAACGAGCCCTGATGAGCAACTAAAATTTGAGAATGACACATTCAATTTCACTCAGACAGGATTTGAAGCCGCACAGCCAGTTTGGAGAAGAAAGTTTTTGGAGAAACATCCGACATTAAGGATACACTGGCAAGCCGCTCCATACTCCCTGCAGGTAAACCCTGCATTTTGTCCTGTACCTCGTAGAAGAGAAGCTAGAGCATTTTTGGACATGCAAAGGAACGGCACATTAAATAATCAGTGGCTGAATTATCCGCTACTTCCGAGCCCGCCACATAATTATTTGCCAACGGAAGATTATATGGTAAAAACAATAGAATTTTGGCTGCAAAACTATGCGACAGTACCAGATTTAGCTATCAAAATGACAAACAAAATACTTAGCATGATCCTTACAGTTTTGAAGGTCTTCAAGCATGCGGCTTATACCTTTTTGAATTTTATTGGAATTAACCAAGGCACAAACATACTTATTTTTGATCTATCAGTGATGCCAAGCAGACCAACTATAATGGCTTATTACTCCAGGCTTATGTTCTTGCCAAGTCCATATATGCAGACATTTGAAGAAGCGTTTTTCACAGGATTCTTTGAAATTGATTCTGAGATACTTTTGAAGATGTCATCTAATCTCAATGCTAGATTAGTAGCATATGAATTAAGCTTCTTCGCAGATCACAGACAGCCACCACATGATGGCGTGAAGGCAGAACAATGGAAACAACTGCTGATACGTGAAGCTAATCTGTTGAATGATAAGGAGCAAACAGTATATCGAACATATGCCCGTCGCTTATCAAAGCCTGTCGGGGACGACAGAGTCCAGGAGGGGGGCAGTGTTGAGGGCGAGACAAGTAAAAAGAAGAAAAAAAGAAGACAACGAAAGAAGCAGCTTCACTAAAAAGCAAGATTTGAAGATACATCTCTGCAGGAAGCCCCGCAGGGGCGCAACACCCATCTCTGCACAGAGCCCCGCAGGGGCGCACACACCAAGGAAAAGCACGCAGCTGGAAGGAGGAATCAGGGCCAACAAGTATCACATATGTGGGTGCTTCAACCTCTTGAGTTACAGAGGATTCAGATCAAGGCTTACGAGCTACATCCGCATATGTGCACTAATGGCGTGCGTGGCAAACCGAATCAATCGGCTTAGGAGTAATGCAACCAGGTCCAATGTGTGCAACCAGGACAAATCAGAGCGCCTCTAAAACGTAATGCAAGATCAAGAATCAGGCAATACTGACCACTGGATGCGTGCGGACAACAAACTGATGACAAGAAGCAAAGCCTGTCAAGGGACGACAGAGACGAAGAGGGGGAGAGTGTTGCAGAGCTAAAGAGCGCACAAAGCAGAGAAAAAGACGGGCCCCAAAATTTTTCCGATTTGGACTTCATATTTTTGTACCATAATCATTCTTGTAATATATTTTCCGTTGTAAAGGCACTAGAGGAGTCCTCTAGATGCATCCCCACAGAAGATTAGAAGCCTACCCATGTAAAATAGTAGAAATTTAGTCTTTTAGTGAATAAAGTGCCGGTCTCTTGTGTGAAAGGACCATTTTTAGGGCACTAGTATATAAGTCAAATGTGACTCTTTGTAAAGAACTTTTGCCATTGTGAGAATAGAGAGCACAGAAATTCGAATTTGTGTCTTCTTCCCTCCTTATCTTCTTCTTCGTGAGCTTGTATGCATGTGTATTGCTCGGAAAGAGTGCTTGTGAGTGTTGTCTATCCATGAAAGTGTTTCTTTGCTGTAGGAAGGGTGTGTGCGAAGTGTAGGAAGTGCTGAAGTGTAGGAAAGTGTTCCCGCGACTCAGTATTTCGCCCATAACTTGAAGTAGGAGCGTCAGAATTGAGTGAAACCACTGCCATTGGATGCGTCTTCTCGAGAGCTTTGAAACGTATATGCTATTCGCTATATTTGGAGTTCGGAGCTGGGAGAAAAGTCCAAAATACTGACGGCTACTGCACCAAATATCGTTTCGCCTTGACCAACAGCTGGAGCTTGTTTGGATAAGTCTTTGCCTCATTTACATTCTTTGAGTAGTTCATTTGCATTGACCATTACATGATTGCATGTCCTCATACACTCGGCTAGGTTTGTATACTCTTTGGATTGATAATTAAAAGCGTGTATCCCCACTATATGCACTTGTGAGGGGATTGAGGTATAGTCTCTTTCTCCGCAAGTCCCTAAGTTGATACTTAGGTCACATTTGACTTATATACTAGTGCCCTAAAAATGGTCCTTTCACACAAGAGACCGGCACTTTATTCACTAAAAGACTAAATTTCTACTATTTTACATGGGTAGGCTTCTAATCTTCTGTGGGGATGCATCTAGAGGACTCCTCTAGTGCCTTTACAACGGAAAATATATTACAAGAATGATTATGGTACAAAAATATGAAGTCCAAATCGGAAAAATTTTGGGGCCCGTCTTTTTCACTGCTTTGTGCGCTCTTTAGCTCTGCAACACTCTCCCCCTCTTCGTCTCTGTCGTCCCTTGACAGGCTTTGCTTCTTGTCATCAGTTTGTTGTCCGCACGCATCCAGTGGTCAGTATTGCCTGATTCTTGATCTTGCATTACGTTTTAGAGGCGCTCTGATTTGTCCTGGTTGCACACATTGGACCTGGTTGCATTACTCCTAAGCCGATTGATTCGGTTTGCCACGCACGCCATTAGTGCACATATGCGGATGTAGCTCGTAAGCCTTGATCTGAATCCTCTGTAACTCAAGAGGTTGAAGCACCCACATATGTGATACTTGTTGGCTCTGATTCCTCCTTCCAGCTGCGTGCTTTTCCTTGGTGTGTGCGCCCCTGCGGGGCTCTGTGCAGAGATGGGTGTTGCGCCCCTGCGGGGCTTCCTGCAGAGATGTATCTTCAAATCTTGCTTTTTAGTGAAGCTGCTTCTTTCGTTGTCTTCTTTTTTTCTTCTTTTTACTTGTCTCGCCCTCAACAATGGTCTTAAACAAGCACGAGGGGCATGGAATGCAAGGTTAGTAAAGCATCTTATGCTCTAGGGATACACAAAGATGTTGGAGAATTCCTCTCCTATGCGTAGCAAAAAGTGTAGAAGACCTTCTCAATATTAAGACTTTTACCTATAGCAAAACCTTAGAATGAAAACTAGTATTAAAGAAGATAATGAACCTGAGGCTTTGGTCATTCAAACTAGACACTAATATCTTTCAAATGAGCTATCAACCTCTAAATTTGCAGTACTATAGTTTGGCTATTCTTTGCCTCAAATTAGGGTGCCTATCCACTCAATTAGGCTGAAAACTGGTCTTGGCTAGAAACTTAATAACTCATAGAGCATGAAGAATTTAACAAAACTGTTTTAGAAAGGGGAAGTGTGCAAGATAGGCCTTCCAATGCATATTTAAACTCTAAAAATGGATCCACACATTGAGAGATATGACTCTCATAATCAGGCTATCTAGAAATGGTGAGCGACTAGACATAGTCTATGAGACTGTAGAAAACGAAATGACTGAAACCAAATGAACTACCTACAAGGGGACTTCTGCACCTTTTTCCTCTTTTCTTGAGTTTCCTCCCTTGTCTCTTTTGTAGCCAAGTGACCAGGAGCTCTCATGATGACTTCGTGAGGTCTTCTCGTTTATTTCAGCTTTTGGATTGATTCTCAATTGATTGAGTGTCTTTTGGCCTCCAATACTTGCTGAAGTAAATGCTTCCATTTTTCATTTTTCTATTTTCCTTCTATTTGAAAAAAATCCTTTTTACAAAATATATACAAACTTGCTTCTTTATTTTTTGAAACTCCCCCTCAAACTCACATGTGAGCTTGCACCTTCAACCATATCTTGCAAATTGATTTCTTCCTTGAATCTCTTTAGTTTATAAGCATCCAAGGACTTTGTAAACATGTATGAAACATGGCCATTAGTTCTAATGAACGTTATATGCACATCCGTTCTCAAAACTTTTCCTCAAACATAATGAGAAAGCACTTCTATGTGCTTGCTTCATGCATGAAACATTGTATTGTTTGTCAAGTGAATGCTTGACATGTTGTCACCATAAATTGGAATGGTCTCTACTTGCACATCATGATCAACCAAGAGCTTCTTAACCCACATAGTTTCACAAGTTTCAAAGGCTAATCCTCTATATTCAGCTTGTATAGATGATAGTGCAATAGTAGGTTGCTTCTTTGAGCTCCATGTGATAGGTTTACTGCCTATCATGAATACATAACATGAAGTAGATCTTTTGTGTTCCTTCAAACCAGCCCAATTGGCATCACTAAAGCCCTTGACCTACAATTCTTCATCATATCTATAAGAAAAGGCATGATTGACTCTGTGATTCATCTTAGCACTCGTTTGGTTGAGTTTAAATGTTCACTTGTTGGAGTTTGCATAAATTTAGAAAGAACTCTAACGATATAACATAGCTCTGGTCTTGTGATCATAACATAGATCAATGAACCTATAATACTCATGTATGTAGTTACATCATGTAACTTCTCTCCGTCATTTGAGCATAGCTTCACATTTGTGTCCATAGGTTGAGTGAGTGGTTTGCATTCACTCATTCCAAATCTGAAAAGAACATCGAAGAGGTACTTTCGTTGCATCAAGTAGATGCCATATTTCCCATAAGCTACCTCAATGCCTAAAAAATATTTCAGCTCATCAAGATCTGAAATTTTAAACTCCTTACGGAGGTTTCCTTTTATCTCTTGTATTCTTGCAACATTACTTCTTGTTATGATGAGATCATCAACATATATGCAGATGTATACCTGCTTGCATTCTTATTTCTTCATGTAGAGAGAAGGATCTACACTACTTGGACTATAACCTCACCTTCCGAGGTAATCAGCCAATCTTTGGTTCCAAGCACATGGTGTTTGCTTCAGCCCATACAAAGCTTTCTTCAATCTACAAACAAAATCTGGATGCTTTTTATCTTCAAATCCAATTGGTTGACTCATGTATACCTCTTCTTGAAGTTCTTGAGAAAGTTATTTTTCATGTGAAGTTGGTATAATGGCCATGTCCTTGCTACACTCACTACAATGAAGGTTCTAATTTTTCCCATCTTTGCAAGTGGGCTGAAAGTCTCTTCATAGTCATTGCCGTGAGTTTGATTAAATCCTTTTGCTACTAGTCTAGCTTTATACCTAGCTAGAGAACCACCAATGTTTCTCTTTATTTTAAAAACCCATTTATTTGGAACAATCTTCATACCTTCAGCCTTTGGAACTAGCTCCCATGTGTGATGTTCCTTGAGAGCTTTTATCTCTTCTTGCATAGCTTGATGCCATTATTTTTGTGTACATGCTTCTACATATGCATCCAGTTCTTTGTCTTTGAGCACCTGTGTCATACAGTGTAAAGTTTTGAGCAACTATGCAATAAATCTTTAAGTTAAAAGATAATACTCTTATGGCTAAAAGCATTTGAATAAATAGGTTCTAGTTTGGGAGAATCATGCATTAGAAGTTGTAGGTGTCAAAGTCGACTACACAGAAGAATAGTTTGAGATATAGGTGCATTGTTTGGAGGAAATCTCAAGATCTATAGACTCTTTTGAAGAGCTTTAACTTGGAAAAGGTGCAAAAACCTTAGGCATCACGTTATATAAAGTCTAATTGAAAAAATTAAACATCTGGTCAGTCAATGAGTGAATTAAGTGCAATAGACTTTTCTATGTAATGAGTTTCTTCACAATTAACTCAAATCTTGATAATTTGGCAATAGATTTCCAAAATTGGTTGTGTTTATGAGTTTTTCTTGATATAGAGGTGCTTTAATATCAAGGATAACTTGTTTAATTGGAGATTAATCATCTCTATCAGTGGTATCAAAGCAAGAATCATCAGATTTGAAGAAAAGGAGGACCTCGACTATTGCAGATATACGAAAATCAATCTTTGAAGGTTCAAAAGGTGAAAGTTTGAAGTGAAAGCTAGAGAAGGAGGCATGAAAGCTATCAAGAGGATCAAAAGGAACTATATTAGAATTAAAGGTACATTCATTATTCACAAAGCTTGAAGAATTTCTTACACAGGTGAAGAAAGGATGGGAGATTCTCTTCAGATAGAAAAATTGGATAGAGAAAACTATCCTGCTTGATCAATGAGGATGGACGCTCATCTTATGAGCAAAGATCTGATAGAATACATCAGAGGTGAGGAAGAAAAACCAGAATTTAAGGATCTTGGTGTTCCAACTAGGGAAGAGCTCTTAGCTTTGAAGACATGGATGAAGAAGGATGCTCTAGCAAGGAGCATTATAATTATTAATAGATTGATAGTTTCCACAAGCACACACTCCACTTTTTATCGGTCCAAATATCCTTTCACAAAATGAACCAACATGGGAGTCAATGATTACTTGATACCTCACATTAGAGGACTTGAAAGTGCAAGTGACATATGGAATGCTTCGGAGGAGCATTTCCAAAACACTACAAAGTCAAGGAAGGCATCTTTATGGGTAGAGTTCACCACATTCAAGAAGAAGGCTTCTCAATCCATTTCTGATTATGTAGCAAGGGTGAAGGATATTGCAGATGCATTAGGAGTAGTTGATGAAGACATTGAAGAGGACAAATTGGTAAGACAAATTCTCACAGTTTTGAGAGGAGATGAGAAGTGGAAGCCATTCACTCTATCCATTGAATTGTCACTAGATCATTTCACTCCTGATTTGAATATATTGCTAGGATATATGCTAACCTTTGAGCAGGATATCAAAGGTGATGTTGATAAGAGTACATGTTAAGCAATGTATTCAAAGGATAAGAAGAAGGTTAATAGAGGCAAGCAACAATTGAATGAAGATGAAGGCACTATGAATCAAGCTAACTTCCTAAGAGGAAGAGGAGGTGGCAAAGGAAGAGGAAGAGACAGAAGCAATAAAGATGGTGTCAAATCTTATTGGATTTGTGGTAAGACTAATCATTTAGCTCATGAATGTTGGTATAATAATCAAAATGGTGGAGGATATAATCAAAACTTCAATTCAAGAGGAAGAGGTGGTAGAAATCAAAGAAGTAATTTAAGAGGTAGAGGTTTCTTTGGAAGAAATGCAAGAAGAGGCTTTCAAAGTCAATCCTACAATAATATCTACTACAATTATGCTTTAGGTCAGAAAGAGAATTCAACATTAATTATGAATGCAACACGTGAAAGACCAAGTGAAGATCAAAGAGTTTTCTACATTGACTGATTTGGAGAATAAGGTGAGTAATCATATAGTTCAAATAGGTGATAACACAAAGCACAAAGTGAAGTCCATTGGATCAATAAAGGCCAAGGATGGAAGCACTCTTATGAGTAAGGTTTTGTATGTCCCTACAATTCCAAAGAATTTGATAAGTGTAGCGCAAATTGTAGAGGAAGGATATGAAGTAAGGTTCACTAATGATGGAGTTTATGTGGAAGACCCTAGCCATGGGTATAAAAAAATTATTTCAGGGAAGAAAGAAGGAAGTTTCTTCACATTGAAGATTCAAGGCAATGTTGTTCATGCCTTGTTCACTTATGGAGGACATAAGATCTTTGAGTTAGATCTTTGGCACAAACGGCTTGGACATTTCAATGAAAGAGGTATTAAGGATATGATTAACAATGGTTCAGTGCATGGATTGCCTAATATTGCAAGTCAACACATGCCATACAAGCGTGAAGCATGTCAATTGGGTAAAGCTCACAAGAAGACTTATGGTAAGAAAGGGTTTATGTATTCAGAGAAGCTTGAATTGGTGCATACAAATGTGTGGGGTCCATCAAAGGACTTTAGCATTAATGGTTTGAGATATTATGTGATTTATGTTGATGATGCTATCAGGTGGATCACTATATATGTGATCAAAAATAAATTAGAGGTGTTCAATACGTTTAAACATTATCATGTGTGTGTAGAGAGAATCACAGGGCAAAAAGTGAAGAGATTAAGGTCAGATGGAGGGGGAGAGTATTTCTCTAATGAGTTTAGTGATTACGTATGGAATGCATGTATAAAAAGGGAAGTTACTTGCAGGTACTCTCCTCAACAAAATGGTGTAGTAGAAAGAAGAAATAGAACTCTTGTTGAGTTTGCAAGGTCACTGATGAAGGAGAAAATATAATAAAGTAAGTCTATGATCTAAGGATCCGATTGCTTCAGACAGATCTGAAATCAGACACCGTTTGGTCATCTATATGAATGACCAAAGATCTCGAGTCTAGACTTACTAGATGGTCATTTGCTCTTGTAACCAAGTAATCCACTTAGCCTAGTGGTTAAGACTCAAGGGTGTGAAGGAGGAGGTCTTGGGTTCAACCCTCATGGGGTACATGGGGAGAGTTCTTTGCCCAAAGAGATCTAGAACCTTCTAGAAGCTAACTAGGACACTTGGTGTACATGCAAATACATGGTTGACACATGGATGGTTAGTATCCACTTGCCTAAGCAGGCAGTCCCCTGGAGAGAGCTATATATAGAGGCATATGGTTGGGAGGAGACTCATTCATTCATAAGCATTTCCTAGAGCTATATATAGAGGCATATGGTTGGGAGGAGAGTCATTCATTCATGAGCATTTCCTATGGCTATGCTGTTGCATTGGTATCAGAGCTCTCTCCATAGCTCTCATAGATCTTCTTGCTCGTGAGTTTTTTGCGTGCATAGCTCTCCAATAGGCGTCAAAATTCTGCTCGTGGGTGTCTCAAAGCACCATCTTGAAGTCGTTTTGGTGGGCATATTTGAAGGAAGAGGTTGCAAAAAAGATTGTTTATACTGCAAACGTGCAGCGGATTTGATCCCGCGACCTGCTGGTTCCTAGAATTTTCCTTTATCCAAGAGAGAAACAAGGCCGAATGATTTGTCTCTCCACTCAACCTCTACATCTCGAATAACGTTGCTGAAACCTCTTTTTTCAAGATCAAAAGGGGTACATGGCGAATAGATTCGATCCCTCGACTTCTAGGTTGCGAAGGCATCCTCTTATCCAAGGTGGCAAGCCATTAGGTGTTCTGAGGCAGTAGTTTCAAATCTCTGACCTTAAAGTAGAAGAGGTTTCTCTTACCTGAGATTGCTTATCCTTAGCATGATCTATTCTTCTGCTTTGTAAGCCACAGATTATCCATGCACGATGTCAGCTCCTAACTCAGAACCATTACGTGTATTTTGACTTCGATTTGTTCTGTAAAATTCCATAAGTACAAAGCAAAATACATGTTCTGAGGTAGGAGTTTTGAACCTCTGACCTCGACGTAGAAGAGGTTTCTCTTACCTGAGATTGCTTATCCTTAGCGTGATCTATTCTTCTGCTTTGTAAGCCATAGATTATCCATGCACGATGTCAGCTCCTAACTCAGAACCATAGCATAATAAAGAAGTAAAAGAAGATCATGGCTGAAGGAATCGATCCCTGGACCTCGAGGATTAGTCTGCAACAACTTCATCATTACAATAAAGGTGTTTGGTGACATTCAGTTCTCTGCATACTGCTACTAGTTCTGGTTCTGTGTAATCTCTGCCAATCCCAAGCCGAGATCTTTTTGTTTTGTCTATTCTCTAGAGTTTGCTGCTATTCCCAACCAAAACCGATTGCATATCTTTGGTGAGCAAAGCCGAAGAAAGCTAAAGTTTCGGGCAAAGTTTAAAGGAAGTGAATTTGTGGAGTGAAGATCCGGATTCCTAACTTTGTCTAATATTGTTCTAATTGCTTATTTTAGGCTTCTTAAAGATCAATTTTTGCCAGATGGCAATGACATGCCTCCAACACGTGGAGATGCAAAAAAACTTTTACAATCCATTGGAATTGACTGCACCAAGATTCATGCTAGTCTGAATGATTTCATTCTCTTTCGGAATGAGTATGAGCATCTGGACATATGTCCAAAGTGTGGAGCAAACGGGTTTAGAGAAGACCTTGTGGGTGAAGAAGTCCCCACAAAGGTTCTTTGCCACTTTCCTATCATTGCAAGAATTACGAACATGTTTAGATGTAAATTCATAGCTCAGTTAATTTCATGGCATGTAAAGAGCAGGTCTACAGATGGTGTAATGCGAGTGCCTGCTGACTCTGATGCTTGGAAGCACATAGATAGTAAGTGGATAGAGTTTGCTAGTGAGCCTCGGAACTATCATCTAGGTCTAGCTATGGATAGAGTAAATCCATTTGGTTTATGTAGCTCTTCATGGAGCACATGGCTTGTATGTTTGGTTAATTATAACATCCCACTATGGTTGACCACAAAAAAGGGCCATTTATTATTAGCTCTTATTGCGCCAGATAAGTTTTACAAGTCTCCCCACCTAGCAGACAAATTTGTGAGAACATAGATGTAGAAGAAGTTACATGTAGTGGACTCTGAGACTCATTTGGTAGTAGAGGAGGAAGAGATCATTGTCTAAAATGAAGAGGTCTTTGAAGAAGAAGAGATGCACGATGAAGCAATAGATGGTGAGAGATAGATGTCATCTCTGCATCAAATCTCCAAGAGGATGCTAGAATAGAGGATTTTTGAAGCAAAAACTTGTACGTACTAATTCCTGTTTATTTTTTTGCTATGTTCTTTTGTACACTACTATTTCTCTATATTACCATTATTATTATATGCAAATTATTTGAGTTTTCTTCTTATAGAGCACGATGGGAGACAATCCTCTGGTCACTCCACATTCCATGATAGAGGAGCAGGTCTTGGGGTTTATATCTCAGGTGCCTCCTGCGTATATGGCTGTCATGTCATAGTACTAGATCGTTCACGGTAGCACTCCCTCGAGCTTCACTCCTGTCGGCCTCACTCTTGCTGACTTCACTCCTGCCAGCCTCACTTCTGCTAGCCTTAATCCTACCGGTGTCACTCCTCTCGGCATCACTCTCACCGGTGTCACTCCTGTGGGTGGGGCTACTCCCCTCAGAGGTACGTCTCCTAGCTTTATGACTCCACCATGACCGCCTTCTGAGCCATCCCCTAGTGGCTCTAGTAGTTGACATGTGTGTTCGACACCTCTGCATGATTCAAGTGCTGGCTCGTCTGGTCGATTGAGTTCACACTCTAGAGAAGGATGTTTTAAGAGTGGATCTATAGGTGGCTCTAGAAGAGGTGGATGTTGTGGAGGTAGTGCAACAGACATTGTGTCTCCCACTTCTACTCCTAGAGCGAGTACCTCAGATGTAGGTACGCCACATGGTATGCCATGTGGTACACCACATGGTACACCACGTAGACCTTGGGGTGCTCATGACCATGATGACTCCAAGGTGTATAGTATACGTGATGGATCTCTGATGATGGATATAGCCAAAAAGGCCATGCGTCAGTGCATACGACAACTTTGCTCCATACAGTTTGGACACTCTGTCATGTTGAAATGTAGTGAACAGGATAAAGATCGTAAAAATTATATCACAAAGATAATCTATCAGGAGTTCCAGCCAGCACATGGGCATCCTATTTTCAGCTCAAAGTGGATTCATCACACGACACATGAGGTTATGTCCCATCAACCATTTGAGGCTTGTGATGCTTTCAGAGTAGGCTTATCGAAGCCTATATGGTTAGATGCTCAGGAGTGGGATATGATCCATGACGAGCAGTAGCAGACTCCTAACCAATATCACCAACAACGAGATGGAGTGGCCACATGTTTAGATACGATCGGACCGTCACATTTGGGTAGCGACAAATATGACACTATGTGTCACGAGTTTGTAAGTATCATTTGGATTATTGAATTATTTTGTGTTAAGCACGTCATGTATGTTCATCTAATGTTTTGCATATTTGTTATAGGAGTTGGGAGTGAGCCGTCCTCCAACACAAACCGAGGAGGCTTATGGATATCATCATGGATTGGTTGCACTGTTGGAGGAATTGGAGGGATGCGGTGGGGTCATTTCATGGGAGCATCTAGGATGAGGTGATGATCTTATAAAATTGGTTTGGTGTTTTTATTGTTTGCAAATATCATGTCAGTTTGCCTCATTTCATGCATGTTCTTTGTTGCAGGACTGCTGATATAGATGTTTTGATCCCACTGGGCATGTGTATGGCCGTGGTGTGCCACAATTTTGTATTTAGCTCATATATGGCAGTGGTGCACGAGAATTTTGTATTTGATTCTTATATTGGCCATGCTTTGCCACATTTTGTATTTGGCTCATATATGATAGTGCTTTGCCACACTCTTGTACATGCTTCATTTATGGAATATATAACTCTTTTGTACATGGTTCATGGTTCATTCTGCTCATCTTTGTTGTGTCTGGTAGTATTTTGCTTTATCAAATCATGTTTTGGTTGTCATTAGATTACATGTCACATGTACTTGGTTTTTTCTGGACAGAGTGTATTGTCTTTTGCTACACAACATCATGGTAATGTTGTTGTAGCAAGAGACAACACACTCTACCCAAAAAAACTTTTGTAGATATGGTCGTCAGTATAGGCATCAATATAAGCATCGGTATGCCTAGGAGATTACCGACGCTTATATTGATGCTTTTGCCCAGGAGATGATCAATGTGACATTTTGATATGATAATAATATCGTTGCACTATCGATTATTTTGGTGTGAAGAGAGTTATGTTTTTCATAGGTTGTATATTACTCTTTATGGATGCTTTAGGGGTATCTCTGTTTCACATGAAGGTTGGTATCCTATGGATTGGCATGATGCATGATGGATGGTGCTAGTGGTGCGGTATGAGTGCGAGGTAGCATTAACTCGGCAGAAGCACTCATTTGTTTTGAGAGAGTGTGAGGTAGCGTTAAGTCGGCAGAAACACTCCATGTGGATGTGAGGTAGCGTTGATTTGGCAAAAGCATTCATTGATTTTCTTTTTCTTTTGTGTGCATGTTCTGAGTGATGGATGTCAGATATGGGATACATGCCTTCATGTTGATTTGAGAACTTCCTATATGGTTATTTGATGCTGATCATACTAATCCAAACCAGACAAGCTATGCTTGATCATTATTTGTTGATTTATGTTGAAGTACTTATGGATAGAGGAATATGCCGAGACGAATAAAAGTAAAGCTTGCTGATGATAAAGCTATGATTGGATGATCCAGCCCTCTTACTGATTTGCACAGATTATATATGATAATGATGTATTGAGACATATGAAAATGATGTAATTGATGAGCTATGTAATTGTGCCATTTTTTACTTCATGCCAAAGCATATAGGAGGGCAGACTATGGGTTGTGTGTAATGTACTTGCATATCTTGGATTAAGTTCCAGGCACTTTGCTTTGCATTACCTCTTTCTCATAGTTCTGGACTTTTTATGAGCCTTACTTGCATTCCATACCATGGTCTAACCATGAACTTTGGTTTGCAAGTATGGTTCATAAGGGTAGTGCATAATTATGTGAGCACATATATCATGGCGTTGGACTATTCTATTCCAAGAACGGTGCTACCACTTTAGCATTATGAAAATGTACATGGAGATTCTATATGGGTTGGGTTCTTATTTTTAGAATTTGTTTGAATATGTGTTGGCCTTGATGTGAGGGCTTGACTTGATGTATTTTATCTTGGTGAGTGTGATGGAACCGGTGTCCTTGGGCATGAGTGATGTGGAGGCTCACGGATTGAAACACTCTTCAAGATTAGGTGTGTCGCTTTGGTTGTATGATATGATGTATAAAGGTTCCCAGCCTATAAATGGTTTCCATGTAATTTTCACCTTGTTGAGGGGGGGTATCACTTATCAAGGGATGTGGTAGTTCAAGTCCACCGTGCATGCCAGTGTTAAGGGCACATTGTATCACTTTGTATCTTGCTACCCTTTGGGCTATTCTAGAGTTGAGATTATATTTGTAAGGTTCATTTGGAGGGTTGAGAGAAGGATGAGTGTGAAGAGCCTTTAAGGCCACTTGATTGTATAAAAATGGCTTCATGGTTATGGAAAATGCCCCTCTTCATTTGCGTCACCAAGAATGGCCTTCGACGTTTATCTTTAGTTTGTTCAGTTCTTGTTTTCTTGTTCTTGAATGAAGCGCCTAGGAATGCGTGCGAGTCTTTTGTCTGTTTGTTACGAGTTCTGTTCAGCTATGGCGACGACGCTCTTCTTCTCTCTCTCTCTCTCTCTTTCACTGTTGTAGGGAGGCCAAGCCTTCATTGTAACAGATCCAAATATCACCAATCAAGAATTGAAGATGTTGAAGATTTGGGAGGAAAGGAATAGGACAGCTATCTTCTACATATCACAGGTAATCTCTAACACTATGATTGGTCATATATCAAAGTTTGATCATGCTAGAGATGTTCGAGAGGCCTTAGAAAAGATATATGCCACTTTCACAAGAAGAAAAAAGACGAAGCTTAAGAATGAACTCCATTATTTGAAGAAGGCTAGTGGTCAATCTATTATTGACTACACCTTGAGGGTGATAAAGTTGGGGGAGAAATTGGCATCCATTGGCTACAAAGTAGATGAGGAAGACCTTGTGTAGATTATTCTCAATGGGTTGAGAGAGGAAGACAAGTGGAAACACCTCATTACTAACATCTTGTATAGAGATCCTCTACCAACTCTTGAGGAGTTGATCCCACACCTAGTGGTAGAAGAAGTTGCCATAGGAGATACATCCAAGAAGGATGGTCACTCACAGGTCCTACATGCTAGCAAAGGTTAAGGCAAGAGTCGCAAGAAGGGGAAAGGAGGAAAAAGCAACTAGAAGCAATCCAAGGAAGAAGATTCAGATTCAGAAGGAGATAGCAAAGCGCCATCTTCAAGGAAGGGAAAGAATGGCAAAGGGAAGAAAAACCCTCATCAAGGTAAAACGTGTTTTATATGTGATAAGCATAATCATATTTTTTGAAAATGCTGGTTCAAGGATGGAAAAGGCAAGAAGAAGAAGGAGCAAGGGAATTATGCTAACAACTCAAAGAAGGTCAATGAGAAGGAGACCCTTCTAGCCATGAGACATGGCTACACTAGTGATCCCAAGGATACAAAGTGGTACATAGACTCAAGATGCTCTACTCACATGTCATGTATGGAGGAATCTCTTGTTCATATGCACATCCCAAGCTCAAAATTTTGTTTAGAGAAAAGAGATAATACTGAGCATCCCATTACACATGTGGGAGATGTGAAGTTAGGTGAAGGTAGATCTATCAAGGCTCTTAAAGATGTGCTCCATGTTCCATCTATTTCCAAGAACCTTATCTCTATAGGACTCATGGTAGAGAGAGGTAGGCAGGTTATATTTGATGCAAAAGGGTGCATGGTGAATGAAGGAGGCAAGATCATTGCCAAGAGAAGGAAATAAAGTAGATTTTTCACACTAGATGTTGCTCCTGCACACAAGGTATGTTATGTGATGATTGGTAACAAAAGGATTGCAAAGATTGATCTTTGGCACAAGAGGATAGGACATATCAATATGCTCAATTTAAAAAGCATGTAAAAAGCAAGTTTAGTGCAGGGACTACCAAATCCTGAAGGCCAATATCTACATGATTTTTGTGATGCTTGTTAGCTAGGTAAGCAAGCCATTTCCAAAGAGTGAGTACAGATCCTCTAAGCTTGTGGAGCTTATACAATCAGATGTATGGGGCCCTAGTAGAGAGGCTTCATTGGGAGGAGCAAGGTACTTTGTCACTTTCATTGATGACCACTCAAGAATGGTATGGCTATATGTTATCAAGGAAAAATCAAAAGTGTTTTCATTCTTTCAAAAGTTTAGGTCCCTTGTTGAGAAAGAATGTGATGCACGCATCAAGATACTAAGGTCTACTAGAGGGGGAGAGTATTTCTCCCAGGAATTCATAAATTACTTGCAAGAGAATGTCATAAAGAGGCACTTTACATGTAGGTACACTCCTCAACAAAATGGTGCTACAAAGAGGAAGAATAGGCATTTGGTTGAGATAGCTAGATGTATCATAAATGAAGGTATGTTACCATTCTCGTATTGGGCTGAGGATGTGAATACAACTTTTTACTTGATAAACAAGGTTCCAATAGGTGGTGTTCACAACTTGAATCCACATGAAGTCTATTATGGAAAGAAACCAACCATGGAGCACCTCAAGGTATTTGGATGTGTATGCTTTGTTGATGATTCCTCATGAAGTGAGAACAAAGTTAGAGCCCTAGAGTCAGAAATGTGTGTTCATTGGCTACTCAAATGAGAAAAAAGTCCACGTGCTAAAAAACTCTCTCAAAGAAGCTATATGTGTCAAGAGATGTCGTGTTTAATGAGTCAAGGTCTTGGTATGGAGACAAGGGCAAGGCAAAGTTGGATGAAGAGGATCAAGAAAAGTATGGAGACTTTGATGTGTAGATTCAACCTCAAGAGTCAATCAAAACCATTAGACCAAAGGCCTCTACATATAAGGTACACTCATATGATCACTCCTACACTTATTATTATGAAGGATAATCCCCTACTTCAAAGTATAGAAGGCTGCAAGAGATAGACTATGATACTAGGGAAGCTCAAGAGGAGTCAAAAGAGGAAGAGCTTGAGGAGATCATTATTCCTAATGTAAAGGTCAATAGACTCAAGAAGCAATATCCCAAAGGTCAAGAGAGGAAATCTACAAGGAAGAAGGCACCCCCACAAAGGTATACATATGGTTCTTTCATGGCAAAGCACTATGCATACATGAAGAATGTCATTGCAGATCAAGAGCCAGATTCTTATGAGGAGTCAAAGACCAACCTAGAGTGGAGGAATGCTATGTATGAAGAGTTCAAAGCTTTTAAGGAGAAAAACACTTGGGAACTAGTACTTGAAGAAGGCCTTGTATGGCCTTAAGCAAGCCCCAAGGTCTTGGAATCAGAGGCTCGTGGACTTCTTGAGGAGATTTTGTTTCTCTCCAAGTGATGCAAATCCATCCTTGTATGTGAAGAATAGAAATGACAAGACATGCTTGATATGCATATATGTAGATAACTCTTCTTGCGATAGGTGATGATGATGTAGGGATAAGGACCATGAAAGAAAATCTTGGAAGAGAGTTCAAAATCTCAGGTTTAGGTATTCTAAAGTACTTTCTTGGCATTGTGGTGATCTATGGGAAAGAAGGTATCTCAAAAGAAGTATCTTATAGAAATGTTGTTTAGGTTTAACATGATACATTGCAAACCAATAGCTCAACCTATGGATTCAAATATCAAGTTAAGCAAGGAAGATGGTAAGAAGCTAGAAGACCTTACACTATACATGAGCATTGTGGGATCATTGATCTATGCTATAGTCTCAAGGCTTGACTTGTGCTACATAGTTGGAATTCTATCTTAGTTCATGCATGAAGGCATAGATACACATCTAACTCATGCAAAGAGAGTGTTAAGGTAAGTGAAGAGTATAGTCAATCATGGGTTGCTATATAGGCATGATGAACAAATTCAAGTAAGAGCATGGAGTAATGCAGATTGGGCTTGATAGAAGGTCCACTTCTAGCTATATTTTCATGCTCGGTACAAAAGCAATTTCATAGACGAGCAAAAAACAGCCCATAAGTGCACTTTTGGCTATATTTTCATGCTCAGTACAAAAGCAATTTCATGGATGAGCAAAAAACAGCCCATAAGTGCATTGAGTTCAACAGAGGCTGAATATAGAGCTTTTAGCCCTCACTACATGTGAACCAATGTGGCCTAAGAAGATCTTCAAAGATTAAGTTTGTATACAACTTAGACCAATTCCAGTGTATGGAGAGAACATGTCAAACCTACATCTTGCTAACAATCCCATGTATCATGCAAGGAGCAAGCACATTGAGGCGCATTACCATTATGTAAGGGAAACGGTTGCAGGTGGGGACATTAATGTTCATTTTGTAGGTGCAAAGGACCAAGTTGCAGATATCTTCACAAAAATCTTGGATAAGACCAAGTTAACAAAGTTTTCAAAACCTATGAGCTTACTTGATATAGCTACTACCATCTTAAGTTTGAGGGGGAGTGTTAAAAATGTGAACTATGCAAGCTTTAGGTGGATAAATGGGTCAAAAGACCTTAACGTGTACAAAAGTCACATATGCAATCACTTAGGACGGTCTCAAGGTTGGGCAAGGTCAGGCAAGGTTAGCCAAGGAAGTCCTAAGGCAATTGAAAAGTCGAGAGAGGCATCCAAAAGCGGAGGACATCACATGCAGAGAGGAGGAGCAAGGAGGAGCTATGAAGCCCACATCCCGTCTAGTCTCTTTTAGGTATAGACATAGTCTACTTATAACAATTGTAAATCCTTGTGTACTGTTGGAACCGTGAAGTCATGAAAGGCCTATGAAGTTATGAAGGCTATGGAGTACTTGGAGGCCTACCTTGGAGTTAAGGATACTTGAATACTCAAGGCCTTGTGTGACAGTCTTCCAAATTTCCCACTTTTCCCTCTTGTAAATAAGTTTCTTCATAGGAACTCTTGCTTACTTATTTATGTGAGAAAACCCATAAAAACTCAACCTTTCCCTTCTTTTTTGTAAAAGGCTCCTTTTTGAATTCTTTCCTTATTTTAGAAAAGAGAGCTCACTTTTGGATACGTGCAAATGCTCTCTCTCTCTAGGAAGATTCTCTTTTTGATTTTCCCAACTACCTACCTTTTTTAGAACATCTTTAGTTAATGAAGCCTTTGGCCACTTGTATTCAACGGATCCCTCTCCTCTCTTATATAAGGAGAAGCTCATTTTGTAAAAAGGGGAGGTCCCTTGGCCATGGCCTTGGCCTCCATTTTGTTAATGGAAGAAGGTGTCATTTGGCTTCCACATTTCTCCTTGTGTGCTAGGCGATGATCCATGTGTGTGGGTTGGCATTTGGGGTTGGCTTGTGTGTGAGCATTGCCCTCCCTTGTTCCTTTTGACGTTGGCCATGGTGCCATTGTTCATGGACGTGGGTGTGTGTGCGTTGCTTGCACTTCTTGCAACTCCTCTTGGAAGAGCCCCTCACTTCCATGTGAGGCGGTTTGGGTTGGTTACTCCCCATACTTCAACAACAAATTTTGGCGCCGGTGCCGGGGATGATCGACCTTCAACCGTTGGGTTTTTTCAAGATTGCCGTGCCTACACTTGGTGGATGCACCTCATGCTTGGATTGAGTTGTGGATCCGTGTGGCCTTCGGTTGGCCTTGGGTACCTCCTCTTTTAATTTTTGGAGTAATTTAGATCTTTATTTTTGTTTGTTGCACAAAAACATCCCCTTACCCTCCTCTCTCTCTCACACTTCCACATACACATACTCACTCTGGCATCACCCCTCATTTTCTTCATTTCTTGGAATTGGTGTTTGCCTTGGATAGAAGGACGGGTACCCTTCCTTATCCCTCCCTCTCTTCAAAATTCAAGAAAAAACTAAAAAGTCACAACAAGAACATATGACAATTTCAACCTCTTCTCCAATTCAAACCAGCAAGGAAATCACTCTCGGTTTCCTTTTACTCCACGTCATGTGCCTCAATGTCTAGTGCACGCATCTTCGAATTTTGGTAAGGGCTGGTGGCCTTCTCTGTCATTCTTTATGACTGATAGTTGATAAGAATGTCTGTGCACGAATTTGGAGGGGGAAGTGGCATTAACTCCCTCTCTCTTTTCGAATTCGTGAGTAATGCTCATATCTCTTGCTTACACGAATGCATGTCTCGCGGTGGGTGGTTGGAGTCTTTACTCCACGATTCTCCCATCTGGTGGGACTAATGAGGATGGCATGCAATGCCCCTCCTTCTTTCATTTGAGGTGTGGCGCAGGCAGGTGGAGGGGTCGAGCGCCTTGGGCTCCCCCTTTTCCCCTACCTCCTTCGGGGTTGAGCTCCACTGAGCTCCCCCTACTGTGTGTGTTCTCCTCGCAGACAAATCTTCATCCCCTTTGGGTCTGCTCGGTGCTTCTCTGCCCATCTTCTTCTCTAGTTCGAAGACTGCTACAGGGTGCTATTCAAGGTTGAGGCCTTGTGTATGCAAGCTTGGAGCTCCCCTCATCGGGGTCATCTGTTTCTTCTTTCAATGAAGGGATCTGGCTGAAGGACTCCTCGTGGCCGCTTGTTCTATGACACGGGGTGTTGGGCTCTCGTTTTTCTGCCGTTGGCTGCCATGCCTGCCTTTCGCCGATTGTGGGCATGTCCATTCAAATCAAGGTGAGGAGTTAGTCCCCTTCTCTTTCGCCGATACAGGTGGGAAGGTCGGTTATGGTGGCTACCGGGGGGGAGATCACCATCTCCCACCCATTACCTACCCCACTGATCTCTCTGGTTGTCAAGTGGTATAACTTCCTTCGCTCTTGCTTTTTAGTGTGGGAGTGAACATCTGACATGCTCTGCTTAGTGATTATCTATGGGGGCAGAGCTTTGTTCCATTATTGTTTCACTGATGCCGGGTACACCCTGGTTACTCGCTCATGCCTACTCTGTGCAAACATGCATACTCATCGAGGACTCGTTGTGTTTTTTCACCCAGTGGTTTGTTATTTTCGGCTCCCTCCTCCCTCAGTTCTGTCAAGATTAGTGTCCTCATACTCAGCAACATCGCTAAGCTGGGTTGGATATTTTTCGCTATTGGCTGCACCTCGATATGGACGTGCTCCTCTATGTCAAAATCTCCGCATTCTCGGCTCTACCTGTCGACCTTGCTTTGCTTGGCTCCTCCACTGGCGCTTACCATTTCACCACGCTTCTGTGGTAGGGTCAAGGTTTGTTTTCCCCCATAATGAATGCTTGGACCATGTCTCTCCTGGTGAGCTCGGGCACTCTCCTTGGTCGCTAGTGTTTGGGGTCGGGCATCAGGGGCATCTTCATGACTACGTCTGTGTTTATCCTTGCTGGGGAGAGCCTCCTTGCGGCTTTGCCATTTGGTTGCTGTAACCACCCTATAGTGCAAAGTTTGTGCTTCCGGGTTCTCTGAGTTCGCTCAGGATCTTGTTGGTTCGCTCTAGGATGCGGTGTTGGTTTTGTTTGACAGAAAAATTTTCCCAAAATGTAAAAGCATTGCTTGGTCGAATTGAATCTGGGCACTTCTATGAAAGGACTTAGCAATCTCTTAGAAGTAGTTTTTACAACACTTGATGTTTTGAATATCAATGGACGATTGCTACATAAATATTCTTGTACCACTCTTACTTGCTATCATGGTTCCAAATGTGCCTGCTATTCTCTTTGGATTTGAAGTGTACAATGTCATTGTGTCTTTGTAAGGACATCTCTTTTCTCAGCCTACGTGCCAAAACACTATGCATTGGTAATAATAGAATACTCACTGCCTTCCCTTGCTTGATATGACCTCCAGCAAAGTTCGAGGTGTTTATAGATAATTGATTGATGAATGTGTTCTTGTGACTATCTAATGACATGTCCAGGGTGACGGAATTGAGGTTGCAAAAAAAAAAAAAAAAAAAAAAAAAGAAGAATGACTCTGGGCACCTACCACAGGTGCAGTCCAGGTTGGTTGGGCTGTAAGTTGATATATGGCGCCTCTCAACTCCTCTCTTGTGTTTTGGGCGGTGCTTCGGCCTAGAGCTTTCCCCATCAAATCGGGTTGGAGCTTGGATCACCTACTCCATTTCTAAGGACTCAATGAAGTTTTCATCAGGCCACTGACTTGAGCAAGGCCCCAGGATCTTGCAGCCAACTTCTAGAATATTGAAGAACTGAGGGACCACAAATGACGAAGTTTCATCATGTTGAGGTTTGCCACCTGAAATGTATCTCAAGTAAGTATGGTAGAAGTATGATATGCTTGGGTTTGTGTCCAGTACTAATCCTTCACTAGACTAGTGAAGGAAAATATGTACATTCCCATGAATCCTAAAATTGGGTTGCTAAGAGTCGAGTGCGCCAAGGGATTGTGTTGGCTACAATTAGTAAGTACAAGAAACTCCAAAGTTTCCATCTATGACTAGGGCAGAGGTCTATGAAAGCTAGGTTAATTAATGCTCATGTCAATTTCTGTGGTATGAACAATCATCGCAGGTTCTAAAGTGGCTATTGTTGTTTTTAGGTGTATGTCCGTGAAAAGAAATTGTGTGTCAAAACAAAAGTTTGACTAATAGGCTTGCTTAATTGTATAACTGCGAGCATAAATGGTTTCACTGCGATGGCAATTTTTCATTCACCACACAGTTGGAGAAGGATAAAAGTTCTCTATAGGTATCTCGCAGATGCTTTAATAACAACTTCCCTAAGCTCTCACCATCAGTTCTGGGTTGAAGGTTAAAAGCATGAATGTAGGCAACCCTGCTAGGTGGCTTTGTGTTGTTCAGATTTTCTGCAGGACTTAATGTTGAAGCTACCACATGTGGATCATCCTACTTCGATTGCAGTTCTATCTACCATAAACTCAGATTCCTACATGGGCGTCACTCTACCAAAATCTTTGAAAGGAATTAGAGCTTTGAAAAGGTTTGGGGATGGCATTCTTCTTTGCTGTCCATATGAATTAATACATTAGACTACCAAGGTGTCTTCCAAGTATGATAATGCCTGAAATATTCATCCACATAGCCTGGTGTCATTTCATGGTCAGCTTCTCTTCCATGTTTTAAATCTTCTTACATGGTCATATGCCAGACTGTCTATTGTAAGGGATATCCTGAGAGGCCTCCCAAAACTCAATGCATGCATTTTTGGCCCATTCAGCCAACTAAAGGATAGGATCTTGATATACATGATGTTTGATTGGCTACAATTTTTGTTTTTCTTTGTCTCTTCCATTTCAGGATTGAAATTCATAAGCCAGAGTGCTAGTAAAAGAGCAGCATGCTTTGCGATACAACATGTCACACCTACACACGTTTTGTCAATGCAATATGGTTGATTGTGACATAATTAAGATCAGTGAGATATGCAGAATTAGAAAATATTATAGGGAACTTTCAATGATTACCTATGCTCTTTTTGGTCTGTTTTCATTTTTCCAGACAAGAGGTTGAGGGTGGTGGTGGATATTCTGCCTTACTTGTGGACTGAATACTACACGCATAGACTTTCCTTGTGATCATGCTCTGGCTGTGCATGAGCCAAACGTTTTCTTGGGTATTGGTTGGATTACTAGAGGTTATTATTAGGCAATGACCATGCATGTTGATAATGATCTTGCAGGCCATAGAAAACATGAGATACAATCTCTGGAATTCCCATAAATGCAAGGGCCCTTGTTAAAAAAAAAAAAAAAAAAAAAAAAAGTCGAAGTGTTTGTTTTGCCAGGTTGTGGAACATTGAATGAGTTTTTTGAGTGTTTGTATAGTCTAGACTGCCAAAGGAACTCCGTGATCTGGATAGTTGACTGCATTTCATGATTGACCTAGTATGAGTTCTCTCTGCATGGTCATAATGCTTGGAGCTCCACTTTATAAGCTTTGATTGCACAAAATGTGATCCACCTGGTTGCTCAATTCATTCTGCAAACTTTAAGTATTCACATCTTTAGGGCTCCTAGACCATGAATAATTGACTTTGTGTACCTTTTGGTAATAACTTGGGGTGCATAATGCTTATACTTCAAAATGTTCTTCATGATTAGAGCACATCTTCTTTAAAGGATATTTGCAGGTGACTATGCACATAGGGGGTTGAATTTTTTTTTACGAAGTCATGAATGAGTGATTGTTTTTTGCTAGAGAAGTAACTCTCTAGTTTCACAAAGCTCATTTAAGGCTTATGTTTAGCATTACAGGCCAACATATTTAGAACATTGATCCTCCTTACCTCCTATAGATGATTTGCTACTGTGCTTTGCAGGAATAGTGTTGGATAAGTTGTTTGAGTCTCACGAATGCTTGCAAAATGTTAGGACTCATAATGTTACACAATTATCTATTCATTTTTGAGGCACATAATGTCATGTTAAATTGCAAGCTTGTTGACTAGGAGCATAGCATGAATGATGGCAGGAACATAAGTTAAACTTGCAACTACATATTCATCTCGTGCTATACAATGCAATATGTCACACTCACTTGGAAATAACAGATTATGGCATCATCTTTTGGAGCACTTAGATGAGAAGATTTTTTTTAAAGCTCTTCTCATTAGAAGAGCAAGTCCTTAGTGAAAGATGTTCCCTGAAGTGGAAACTATTCATGAAATTGCATTTTATGGTTGCTTCTTTTCAAATTCAGTCTACTTGTTATGTATGTTTAAATTTCAGGTATTGGAGCTTTGAAAGAGGCGCATTGGATGGAGGCTGGGCTGACTGCCCCCCAAGGGGATTGTGTCGCTCAGCAATTGCTGGATTGAAGATTTGAAGGCAGACGGCTTGCTGATTCAAAAGATTTGCAACCTTGTAACAATCAGACTTGAATTGCTGCGTATCTGAAGAGTTGAAGACTCCAAACATTGGACCCGTTCGGCAGTGTATGCCTCTCCTCTCTTAGCTTTGTCGAGGACGACAAAGACTAGGTGGGGGAGGGTGTTGGAACCGTGAAGTCATGAAAGGCCTATGAAGTTATGAAGGCTATGGAGTACTTGGAGGCCTACCTTGGAGTTAAGGATACTTGAATACTCAAGGCCTTGTGTGACAGTCTTCCAAATTTCCCACTTTTCCCTCTTGTAAATAAGTTTCTTCATAGGAACTCCTGCTTACTTATTTATGTGAGAAAACCCATAAAAACTCAACCTTTCCCTTCTTTTTTGTAAAAGGCTCCTTTTTGAATTCTTTCCTTATTTTAGAAAAGAGAGCTCACTTTTGGATACGTGCAAATGCTCTCTCTCTCTAGGAAGATTCTCTTTTTGATTTTCCCAACTACCTACCTTTTTTAGAACATCTTTAGTTAATGAAGCCTTTGGCCACTTGTATTCAACGGATCCCTCTCCTCTCTTATATAAGGAGAAGCTCATTTTGTAAAAAGGGGAGGTCCCTTGGCCATGGCCTTGGCCTCCATTTTGTTAATGGAAGAAGGTGTCATTTGGCTTCCACATTTCTCCTTGTGTGCTAGGCGATGATCCATGTGTGTGGGTTGGCATTTGGGGTTGGCTTGTGTGTGAGCATTGCCCTCCCTTGTTCCTTTTGACGTTGGCCATGGTGCCATTGTTCATGGACGTGGGTGTGTGTGCGTTGCTTGCACTTCTTGCAACTCCTCTTGGAAGAGCCCCTCACTTCCATGTGAGGCGGTTTGGGTTGGTTACTCCCCATACTTCAACAACATGTACATATCCAATTCAAGAGATTAAAAGTGCATTTCGTAGGTTATACATGTATATTACTTTCACTAAGAGGGCTTCTTGAAATCAGTTTTGTGTGGAGAGAAATTGGTGTATCTTATAACCCCAATTTCTACATATCCCACATTTTTCCATAGTCTGTTTTGTACAGAGTTTTTGAGTAACCTAAATAGATCCATTTGAGGTCTTCTATAGATTGTTGGGAAGTTTATGAACCATAATGTGGCCAAGAGCTTAGATGATTTGGATTAGTTTAAGGTAGGTGAATCAGAGTTTTGTTGTAAGGTAGCATAAAAGGTGCATGAAGGAACCTAGGTATTGGGTTCATTTCTCTTCTAGTGTGCAAATATGAGGGATTACATTCCATCAGAAATCAATATGATTTTTGCTCATATTTACACATATAATTTGGTAGTTTAGTCACATTGATAGTTTTTTCTCTATTTTGATCATGATTTACTAATTTCTCTGATTTCACTTCTTCCTCTACCATAGTTGGTTCATTGAGGCATCTAGTTTCGCAAAAGAAGGGATATCTTGTTTAGTTTTCTTCCACCTTTCTTCTTGGACTGAGGCCCACAAGTCATGAGGCCAACTAGATTTTACTTCCATAATCATTGAGTCCTTTCCTATGGTCTCAAAACCTAATTTTCCTTCAATTGACTTGCTTTGGTTCCTTTTGTCGAGAGTTGAAATTTCCTAAACATCCTTGAAATTTTTCTTATGGGATTATCATTTCAAGGAGGTTGGGTGTTGTTTGTTCTAGTGTAATTTGAGCATTTTTTTTATCAATTTTCTACATATTTCAAGTCTTTCTTTTTCAAGTTCTCCTTTTGCGTAACTTCAATCATATTGCTCTAGACTAGGTCCTACCTCTATTCTAAACTGATAAGCTTTCAAGCACATTTTCAAATCTTCAGGCATTGGATCCACCAGAAATGATCCTATGTGTTAATTCACTTGTTCGTCTCTTACCACAATCATGTTTTGATTGGATGGAAAAGTTAGCTTAGGTTCAATGTCTTTTACAGCTTTATCTTTCTCTTGAGCCAACTTCTTGATCCACTTGTTCTTAGTTTTCTTGCATCTAGCTTTCCATTTATGAGCTTTCTTCCCGCTTGAGGCATTTGGTGGTTGTTCCGAGTCTTCTACTACTTAGGGTGAAGATTCTACTTTGTTATCACTCTTGAGATTATCTCGTCTTTGATTTTGTATGTTTTCCTTACGTGTGGCCCTCATAATGGATTTCAATGGAATGATGTATTCTTTATAATTTCTAAAGGACTCTATCACTTTGATTACATTGATCTAAGATGTAGGTGATGCCTTGGAAGGGTCCTTTGGATAGCCTTTGAACAAGTGTTCCTTTCCACAATCATTGCAATACCCTTCTCAAACCCTCTAAGGTGGTGGGTGGTAAGGCATTATGCAATCTCTAATGGAATGATCTCCTCCTCATCTATAGCATGGTCCTTTAGGTGCAAGTGGTCTTACTATTCGTCTACCTAGAGCTTGGGATTTAGGTGCTACATACATCAAATTCGCATATTGAGATCCATATACATTTCCATAGCCATCATTTTCATAATATTGTTGCCCATAGGAAGATTCGTACCCTATGAGATTCTGATCATAGGAGTAATAATCTCCATAGCTTTGTTGGTAACCTCGATTATGTTTTCATTGAGAATCAATGGGGTCATAGGTACTACCACTCTTTCTACATTTCCTTCTAGTTGCATGTACTTGATAGGTACTACATTCTAAGGATGTGGGGGTTGTTGCCCTAGCACTAGATGAGGTTGCTTGTATCCTTGATACTCATATGGCCTTGGAGCCATGGGTGGTCCTTGATATGGAACATATCTTGGAGCCTCCCTCACTTGTTCTCTCGATTGGTATCCAAATGGCTTACATTTTGGTGGTTAGGGTGGTCTAGACTACGTATCACAAGGACAAATTTCAGTGATATGGTTGGTGTATTTTTGTTCTATGTGAGAGTAGAGGTTAGGCCCTTTTGCCAGCTGCCTATTGTATTGATATGGCTGTGGGGGAATAGTTCCTCCTCTTACACAAGCATGAGATGGGTGGTGTCCTCCATAGTGCAAACACCTTCTCAACATGGGCATTCTCATAGGTTAGCTTTGATAATGTTTTTCGCCTATTGATATGGCTGTGGGGGAATAGTTCCTCCTCTTACACAAGCATGAGATGGGTGGTGTCCTCCATAGTGCAAACACCTTCTCAACATGGGCATTCTCATAGGTTGGCTTTGATAATGTTTTTCGCCTTATTAGTTTTGAACTCCTAACTTTTTGGCCACTAAATCTGCTAATTCCACAATGTTGTTAGATTTCGAAGAGGCATTACTTGAAGTATCATCAAACTTGATAGAAATTTGTGGAATCTTCAAATCATTAGCTAAATTATCTTCCAAGTCTATGCACTCATTCAAACATTCATCTAGTGTTTGTAGTCATTTCGCATACACCAAAGTTCTTAAGTTTCCATTAATTAGCCCATCTTAAAATAGCAATATCATTTTTTGTTGGGTAGGTCTTTCCACCATAGCACATCTATCCACATACTGATTGAATCTCTTGGCTAGCAATCATACCACTTCATCAAATGCTAATCACTCTATATTAGGAAATTGGTTGGCATCCAAAGGTTGAAACCAAGTCAATGCAGTTTTGGTCAATGTAAGTAAAAAAGATTTGTATTGGATAAAGAAGTTATGTACTTATTTTGCATGCAACACTTGTTCAAACTCTACCATATGATTGTAAGAATCTACAAACCCATCATAGTGATTCCTTTGGCACTTGGCCACATGAATAGGTCTCAATCTTCTACGTGCTTCAGGAGGTTCAGAATAACTTGAGCGGTAAGATGCTAATTTTGACACAACTTCCCTTTAGCCCCTACTTTGGTTTTCTTCTTTGCTGAGGCCATGAGCACCTTCCTAGCTACGTAGGATATTGGGCTTAAGGGTATCAAGATTTTAATTAAGGATGAGATCATATTGGATGCTAGGTTTCTTGATGACATTTCCATTTACTTACAAGGACAAGAGGTTAATATGACTAGAGAGACTGTGTGATGCTTTTGATGCCAATATCAATTGGCACAACTCTTGTGGATTTCGGGTTGGCTTGGATGCTCTGCCTAGATGGCATCATTGTGGGTAGTTTTAGTGGATTCCTCCTAGAAATAGGTCTCTCATCTCCTCTTGACCATTAGGAGGAAGCTTTTGCATTAGAGCATTGCCCATTTGTCCCTCATTGGGAGGGTTGTGGTGGCAAACCCAGTTCTCCTTGCTATGATGTGGTAGGTTAGCTCATGTTGGATATTCTTGAGTTCCTATGTTAGCAAGATTTAGCAACTGATTCGGATTTTTTAAGGTCAAATGGAGATGTTAGCGTCGCTTGAGCTAAGGTAGTCTAGCAATTCATCACCCTTCCCCTTGAGTGGAGTGGACTTGGGATCATTGAACCTACTTGTCAAACAAGAGTCATGCTAGTAAATTTTCTATTTATGGTCTGCTTCTTAGCCCTGAGCCTTGGAAGGATCTTCTTCATCAGTGGCTAGGCCTCTTTGCTCCTACTAGTGGACCTTGGTTGCCCAAGATCAAATGGATCTTCACTGAGATGAGTTGCATGACCTTCTTGTACTGGAGTGAGGACCATTTTGCTTGCAACATTCTTTGGTATTGGGAGTAGCTAGGAACTACTCTTGTTCAGTGCCCCCCTTCATGTATTGAGGAGGAGCTCCATCAGCCTATTACTTTGAATCCTCTCATCCACATCGAGAGGGGGCTCATGGTTGGTTCTCAGTCTCATGTTTCTTGGGGGGAGTTTGCTAGAGGTCTAGGGCATACCATGGATGATTGGATCAACTTTAGGAGTATCATGGAGGAGCAATAGCAAGATAGATGTGTGAGGATGCATAGCGTGCCCTAGAGGATTAGGAAAGTTGAGGTTGCTATTCTGAGGGACTACGGTACTCAAGTTGATCTGTCACACCACTCGGCCTAGTTGCGGGCCTTCACTTAGACTTAGGTCGTAATTGTTGTGTGGGGGATTACTTCAGATGGGATCCTCTTCTTTGAGATTGGTAAGGAGGGGTGATTAATTAGTTCTTTTCTTGAGTCTGAGATCATTAAAGAGTGAAAATTTTAGTAGATTCACGTGGTTGGCACTCATGGTGCCGATTGGCACATTGATCTTGACCTGTTAGACATTTCGACCTAGTTTCATTGGCATCTGTTGGCTTGGGAGGCTCAGTCATTATCTCTTCTTCTTTGTGACCCGAGGGAGTGGTAGTGGTATAATCCTTTTTCCCCTTTGGAGGAATGCACTATTTCATTCTTTCAGTCCTCTGCTTAGTTGAGGTAGCTGATCATTGATTCACATAATTTGTTCACTCCTACTACGGGTAAGTCTTCATGGCATGGTGGGCTTATGGAGGAGTTCCTTTTTTCCTTCTAGCAGCAGATTTGGGGCACATAGTAGTCTCCTCGGGTTGTCTTATTTCAATAGTTGGTGTCCCATAGGAGCATTGCTATTGGTACTTGGTTGATCTATGGGGGCAGGGATCTAGACTACATGGGTTGTGGCTTTCACTTGAAGTCTCAATGGCACTATCTTTGAGACTACCAACTCGCAGAGTAGAGTTGGCAATGGGTTTGGAGACTCCTTGCTTCGCAAGAGGGTCCTCACATCATTACTTGTGGTCTGGTTGATTTGGGCTCACTTTCTGGCCCCACTATTAGCTATGAGCATGAGGCTAGAAGTACGATTATTTTGATATAGGATGTGTGAATTGGCACCATTCAAGATCTCCCCACTCCTACATGGAGCAAAGTGGATAACCCCTATTGGTAGATAATCAATAGCCTTACCATGTGGCTTATATGGAGAGCTAGATGTTGGTGTATCTTCTAGTGATGCATTGTTCCTCTGTCCGAGACTATTTATGACTTTTTGCTAGAGCTAATTCATACTTTGCATGGAAGCTCGATTGGCTCTAAGGAGACAGTCATGGCACATCTTGGTGGTGGCTTGCCTTCCTTCACCTTTAGAAAGGCCCCTTCTTTATCATTCAGATCGATACTATCCATTGGAGCTATCAACCACCTACGTGGATCCCCCCCACACACGCACACACATTTTCTCTCTTAGGAGTTAGGCTTTTAGTAGTTTTTGAGAGATTAAGTGCTCTATCCCCCTTGTATTTGGTTCATGGTTCCCAATTAGGGTTGTAGACCATTGGGAATTTTTATTAACTAATGAAAGGATCTACTTGATGGGAAACAAAATATAAACAATTTTGTAAATCAAGAGCGTATTCAAATGTGTACTACGAGAGCTATCTTGCTCTAACACACAATATGTATTGCAAGATCTATCCTTTTTTATCACACAAAGTGTACCATGTGATTGGCAAGCACTAGGCATCCTCATAAAGTTCAAATTAATGCTCAATTTTAGACTAGGTATCATCATAATGATGTACCAAAGCATCAACATGATATTCAAAATGAACATCCAAGACTTAGTTTCCATAGACATGTAAATAAGGCTCCACAAAAATAGAATGAGCATCAAATGGCTTATCAAAAGGAAGAAAAAAATGACATATGTTGAACCTTATACCACACATAAGATTGGACTACCACTAAGATGTGATTCTCTCTTATATGAAGTACTGTTTGTGGATATATGTGTCTAATCTTGGCATGTGAATGAGCATAATCTATCTCAACTTTAAGAATGATGATCACAAACAAGTAACCCTCAAGATAGCTCTTGTCAAGTCTAGCTTTCCTCAAGTCAATTCCAAATTGGAGGTTCCTATCTCTTCTTTGATTTCCACAAGATCCAAGTGGAGCTTGAATTGTTCCTTAGATTTCCTTCTCATGAACATCAATCACCTGCCCCCTATTCCACGATCGGCCAGAAAGAGCCTCCACCACATTAAAGTCCCCACAAAGAATGATTTCGAGTGGGAGAGAGTCCAACGATTGCCAAGTGGCAATCCTTTTCGAATCAATATTTTGAGGCTAAATGGAAAAGTGGTGAACTATTGAGGACCCCTAAAGGAAGCACCAATCCACTGATGGTTTAGATCTTCTTGGGAATCCACCAGTCTAGCGAGCCAATGGGAATTAATCTCGATAGCTGAGATGCCATTCCCTCTAGAGTGTGTAGTGGAGAGCGAGAAATGGGACAACACAATATATTTTAGTATCTTTTGAGGGTCCTCCCCATCAATTTTGATTTCTTGAAGACAGATGAAGTCCTCGTTTAGACTTTTATCACAGATCCACTAGCTGATGATGGCCATTCTTGAGGGGTTAGACAACCCTCTAACATTAAAAGAAACGATTGTCATTATTGGAGGTTAAGACCTTTGTGGGGAGGGGGCTTGTCCCTCTGTTTCTTGTTTTTCTCATCATCTTTTTTCTTCAAGGTGGTGGTTTTTCCATGGTATCTCAATCTATTGTTTTCCTTTGTGAGAAGTCTTCTTTTGAAACGATTCCATTATCCTTTCAAGAATTGTGGATCCAATGATCAAGTTTTTGTTCTCTTGGTTACCTTCATTGTTGCTAGTGAATTCATCCTCTTTTCTACTTGTGTATCCTTGTTGGATGTTTTCCTTGTAAGCGGAATCCTCTAGATTTTTCCCATCATTATGATGGTCAAATTATTCATTCCCCCTGAGTAATCCAAGTGATTGACATCCTTCTCCAAGTTGCAAAAAATGTTTGTTTTTGGATCCATGCGAGAGGGCCTCCTCTCAATCGTCCCCTTAAGGCTTCTTCTCCTTCTTTGTCTCACTTTCATGAAGCCTTTTGGGTCAGTCTTCATGACTTTTGTTTCCTTCTTTTTCTCCACTTCCAAAGGATGACTTGCGGACATGTTATGGGCCATTGAAGCTTCCTTGATCTCCATGTCATTAGCTTTTACCTTATTTTCCTTGTTCCTAATGGGTTTATGTCTTGATGGAAAATCTTTTATTCTATGGACCTATAGTCCACAATGAAAGCATGCATTTGGAAAATTCTTGTCAATTATCTCCTATTATATGTTTCTCTCTTCTCCAATATCTATTGAAATTATGGAGGGGAGATCTTTGTTAAGGTCTACTTTGACACAAATCTACGGGTGGCATATCATGTTGAACGAGTGTTTTTGCACCTTCATAGATGAAACCTTTGACATCTCTCAAGGCCTAGACCTACCTATGGGCATAATTTCTTTTATAAATCCATAAAAGCAAAAGGGAAGTTTTGGGAGATTAATCGAGAGTGGATAATGTACAGGCTTTGACCTATTTGGAACAAATTTGGGAAACCATTTAAAAAGGCACAAGGTAGTCCTCCATACCTGCTAGGTGCTAATTTACAAAGTTTGAAAGGACATTTCATCATTTCCAAAAACCAAGAGCACATGGTTAGCTGGCAAGAAATGACACTTGCTAACAATCAAGTCATGATGGAACCACTCCTTATGGAACCATTGTCGTAAGGAATCAAGAGGGGGATTAGGTCGAAACAACTAGCCGATGAGAAAGGTTCTTTTTATCTCTTTGTGCATTGCCAAAATATCCTCCCTTCAAAGGGAGACAACCGGGGCTTAACACCAAAGAGCTCTAAAAGAGCACTTGAGGTTTTTTCCTCAAATGGTGGACTCACATTACTCACCACCAATGAGTGGGAGATCCTGACCATGAAAAGCAAAGTGAATGTAGAAATTCCAAGCTAGAATGAAGATCCAGAGAAACCAACATTGATCACCTAAGCCATCTTTGGAAGTCTAAGCCAACTTTGAAAGCCTTAACTTGATGAAAAATCTCACAGGGTTGACTCCACAAAACCACTTAAAGAACAAAATTGATGCAATCTCATGGCAATCAAAATCTTTGCTTTTTTCAACTTCCTTCCTTTTTTTCTATTCTTTTTCTTTTCTTATTATTTTTATTATTAATATTAGTATTATTTTTTAAATAAAAAATCTCCCAGAGAATATCATCAATAAGTTGGGCCCCCCTTGTCTCTCCCAATGTGACCTTGTTGTTTCGGATCACTATCCTATGGTGCTTACCTTTAGTTCGGTCATCAATCTCAACCCATTGGTTTCATTCTAAGCCAACTACCTTTGCACTCCCATCAATGTAGTAGGAGATTTTTGTGGCTTCAAATTGACCCTTTGCCAACGAGACCTCACCAACTAGGTGCTAGGGGATGGTGGTCACAAAGACACAACACATCTTTGTCAGGACTCAAAAGAATCTTCAAAACATTTTTCATGCTAGAAGGGAAAATATTTATCAAAGGATTAGGCATCTTGAGGAAGAAGTTGACATGGGCCACACTCAATACTAGACAAGCCTCCAAAAAGTCAGAGGCATGCTGAGATATGAGAAGAAATTCAAAGAAAGAATCTATAGATATACTTTAGAGATTGGTGGGTGAAAAAGGTGGATAAACCTACTAAAGAGATGTGTGGCCTCCTCAAGGAGAAGCAATCCAAGGAAACAATCCTTTTCATGGTGGATATTGATGGAGTGGACTACAAGATGGAGGAAGAAAATAGTTCATTGATTGTCAATCATTTTATCCAACTTTTGGGGGTTTTCGTGCCTCTTTCTCCTCATAGGCATGATTGCATGGCAACCATATCTAGTGTCATATCCAAACGAATTCCACAAAATCTGAAGCCTCTTCTTGAAGCTCCCATTTTGGATGAAGAGATTCTTGAAGTCATTGATTCACTTCCTAATGGCAAAAGCCCAAGGCTGGATGGCCTCACAAAGAGTTTCTCAAGACCTTCAAGCACATGGTGACTACTCCTTTATGTCTAGTGTGGCAAGAGGTTGTTTCTTTTGGTGCACTTCCCAAGTGTCGTAGTGAAGATGTTATCAAGTTTAGTTCACAAAAAAGGCAGCAAAAATAGGATTGTAAATTGGTATCCAATTACAATGTTACAAACAGGCTAAAAGATCCTTGCTAAAGTAATTGCTAATTGTATCACTTATCATTTACAAAACTGGATTAGTGAGGATAAAAAAGGGTTCATCAAGGGGAGGTCCATCCTTGAGGCTATCATTGATGTTTGGGAAGTTCTGGCGTTTTCTGAATAGTCCACTCAAGATGTCCTCTTACTGAAGCTTTGACAAAGGTTATGGCAGACTCAAGTGGGAATTCATTCTCCAATCTCTAAAAGACCTGGGTTGTGGCCAAAAATTCATTAAGATGATCTCAATGTTGCTGGGAAATAGGTCAGCCTAGATAAACGTCAATGGCCACCTTTCTCAAGCTATTTGATTAAAACACTCTATTTGGAAAGGTTTCCCCTTGGCCACTCTTCTCTTTTAGATAGTATCCAATGGCCTCAACTGCCTTATTAAACATCATGCAAATCTAGGTCTTATTGAGATGATCATGTGACTCTTTGCTGATGACACGAATGCTATTGTGCGTAATGATCCTACTAGCAATGATACCTTTTGGTGTTGCCTAAATACATTTTATGAGGCTTCGGGCTCTAAAATAAACCAACCTAAAATAGCTTTTAAGGATCTTACTAAGCATCCACCTCAAGTTTTTGGTTGATCATAGCTCTCAAATGATCTTGAGGGGAGAAATCTTCTGCGTGTTAGGTATTCCAATGGGATTCAACATTTCGATGAGTCAACAATGGAATTAGGCTCTTTCTAATATCGATCAAAATTCATACTAGAAAGGTATGCAGCTCAACCCAGCAGGGCAAGCTATTGTGGTTAACAGGTTCCTTCTATCTTTGAATATTTTCATTCTCTCTTGTTAGAGACTGAAGGACTAAGAGATTGTCAAATTGGAAAGAATTTGTAGAATTTTTCTCTAGATGGGAGATCTTAACAAGAGGGGTGTACCCAAAACTAAATGTTCTATTTGCATTAGCCAAAAATATCAAGTGGGTTTTGGGCATTCTACACATTGAGAAAATGGCTAGTAAGCTGGTGGACAAATGATTAATTAAAGTGTGGAGCAATAGAGATGCCTCTTGGGCCAAACTCATTTTTAGAAACAAAAGCGCTCTTAGGCTTGTGGGCCTTCAAGGGTGGAAGGGTCTTGATCATCTCATTCTTTTATTTCCCCCCCTAACAGGTGACTCCTAGAGGCTGGAGCTTAGTCCGCTCCTTGTGGAAAACTTGGAACAAAGTGAAGCAATTTGTCAAGATCAATGAAGATTAGAGATGGGTTGTCGTATTAGACAAAATGATTCGCTCTGGTTTCCTATCATGGGCATCAAAGGTTTTGAGCCTAGAAACATGCCAAGGGGTTAGATTTGAGGACATTGACTCGGCAAGGAGAGTGGACTATGAAGATTGGTGCCTGTTGCAAAGCATATTTGACACTTGGGATTGCTTGAGGAATCACCTACTCATTGGGCATGACTCCCCTCACCTTGAGGGTCTTAGATGGAACAACAACAACATTCTCAATACAATTTTTAGATTCAATAAGAATGTGGACCTTTGTATCACATTAAATAAGAAACGGTGTTTGGATTGGTCACATTTTAGATGGGATCTTAAGTTCCAATCCCTTTGGTATCCCCTCATTGAGGTTAAAAAATTAGTTCTTATGTGGCGAATCCTCCACCGAGGTATTTGGACCAATGTAATAGCTAACAAAATTTATGGGACCCCTCCATGGTGTGAACGTTGCCTTCATGGCAATAAGGACGTGGGACACCTTTTCTTTTCATGCCCTAAATCAATGTCCATTTGTCATGCCCTTGGGAAGACCATGTTGTTGCATAGAAAAATCAACTGTTAGCAAGTGTTATTGGGTGAAGCGATTGATTGCTCCTCAGCATTGTGGAATGCTACAAGAGGAGAGACCATGTAGAAGATCTAGAAGAGAGGTGTGCTACCAACTTTGGTAGCCCTCGAAAGAATGGTTGATCAAAAAATCTCTTTTCCTTTTAGGGAAAAGAATTTCCAATTGCAAGAAGCCCCCATCTTTTAGGCATCATAGAGTGTTTTTCCTAGAGAGCAACAAGATTAAAAGCAAGTTGGCCCCCCATGAGGTGGAGGAAAGGTCTTCAACCTTCTTTCTAATATTTTCTGGCAAGTCTTAAGAATCCCTTTTTTATGGGATTTCAAGGGTCCCATGGGTACTAAGCATGTTCACTTGTACAATAGTTCTTTCTATCAATTAAAGTTTGGGAGAGTAGGCTATTGCAAAACTTCCTTAGAACAAAGAAAAAACCACCTGAAGATTAACAATGACCAAATGTGTGGGCCAATGAAAAGGTGCCATGTGGCACCAATGGTCATATTCCCAAGAGAGACTATATAAGCTCCTTATTTCATTTGTGGAATTTTTTATGTGCAATCTCCATGTGTTCCTTGCATCCGTCTTTTTATACACATTATATAGTTCCTAAGAGGAGATTCAACATACAAACAATGCAAGTGATTAAGGAAATCAGATATCCTCCAATTGCCCTAATTCCTTGCATTGGTTCTCTCTTGTATCCCCTCCTACCATTTCCATTTTGATATGTTTTTCCTTTGAAATGCTTAGTTTTAAGCTCAATCTACACCTAAGAGCTTAATCTTTAGTCCAATGGGAAACTTCTTTTTTGGGCAGGGTCAATGCAAGCGATTAGGGCCATCAAAAAAGTTATAGTTGCCATAATTTTCTGCACTGTTCATCTCCTTGCAAAGGTGCATTGATATGTTTCCATGCTATCATCCTTAGTTTGAAGCTAAATCTATTTTTAGCAAAATTTCTAGTGCGATTTGAAATGTTACTTGTTTTCTTTCTTGGACATGACCAATGAAAGCAATTAGGGGCATCAAAAAAATTAGGATTGCCCTAAATACTTGCATCAATCATGTTATGTGTTTTTTCATCTTTTTTCCTTTATTTTTGTATTCTATATCTATTTAATCAAAACAAAAAACTAGAAGTATTTATACAAATACTCAAGATCAAGAACAATGGCCTAGTTATACACAAAGACAAAATAATGACGAGCAAAATAAAAACACCGAAAACTAAAGTGGTTCTCAAAAGGTGCATAGCAAGAAGAATGTCAAATATCATCTGAACGAATTGAGGAGAAATAGAAGAGATTAGATCTATGGTCTTTATCATCCCTTTCATTCATGAGAGATATCAAGGATATCCCTTTCAAGCTTTTCTCTTTGATGGACACCACATTTGTGAATGTGAGATGGAAAACCAAACCTTTTTTGTGCTTGCAAGTGATTGTAGAAGACTTTGTCATTGATTCATAAATGATGCTTACCTATGTGCAACATTTTCTCATAGAGTGAAACTCATGGTAAAGGACAACGTTGTATTGTCAAGGCTTAGGTACAAGTTTGACACTACCATGGTGCCACTTGATATCACTAGTGAGAAGTTTTTTGATATTCTTAAATTTCCTACAACGAGAAAATCCAAGCCCTCTCAAGTTAAAATTGAAGAGGTTTTTAGTCATGATCACATGGCAAGAAATGCAATCGAGGCTAGTGAAGAAAATAGAAACAAAGACATGTTGTGAGAAAACGTTGTTGTTAGTGAACCTTGGTAAAGTGAGGAAAGAAAATTCAAAATTACTTAGGAACGTAGACAGCCAAATTATTGTGAAATTTTGACTGCCATGGAAGGAAGAATACCTACTAAATATAACTTTTGAAGACAACAAGATGTTGATATATTTTATTGTTGAAATCTCTAACCATTGTATATATTTTTCTTAGCTATTATTTTCAATTTGTTTGTAAATATGTATTTTTTAATTTTAATATATTTTCATTAGTCGATTTTGTGTGAATCTTCTTGTATCGTTGAGATTATATTTTGTAGCGATCTATTGTAGGGATGTGAGGAATTCTTTGCAAGATTTTTTTCTTATTTTGGATCCACTTGCCACAAAGTGCATTCTACACAAGCATGGAGAAATCGATCACTTCGTAAGGAATTTCATAGTGGACGTGGGGTATATATTGTTTATCCATATGTTCATAGGTGAACTTTTTGTTATCTTTACTATATGTAAGAAATATTTTTGTAATTTCGAAGTTTCATTTACAAGTAGGGATTACCATCTTAGGGGTTATTGGATTCCAATTATAATTGAGTTTGTGCAATATCATTCTTTGTTTATGAATTCCCTACACACATAACATGGCAATTGTAAAGTGTAAGTTGTAGTGACTATGTTTTTATCTGTATCATCTCATTTCCATCCATTGTGACATTTCCTAACTTTGTAGTGCTATCAAGCTACTAAAGAAGCACCATGATCAAAACTATCTAGAGATTCAAAAAATGAATGAAGAAAAACAATTTTCTTGTATGCAAGTGATTGTGCCATTACAGAAGAACTTCTACATCATGTGGATTGAGTGTCATTGCGAATTCTATAAGGTTCTTAGGGCACATATTTTATGGTCTTGTGCTAAATCTTTTTCATTATCCAGATGCTTGGCTTTGTTTGGTGAGACAAAAAGCAATACATAAGATATTGAGGGACAGAATATGGCTCTATGATCCAGATTCACCACCTACAAATAAGAAAAAGCATGAAAAGAACAAAGGTCCTCCTATTTAGTAACCTCTAAACATGCTCCAAAGAAAAAGCACAAAGTTGAAGGCTCCAAGAAAGGTAAGCATAAAAAGCCAAAGTTAATGTATAGTTTTCCCTATGTATGATTATCATTAGTTAGCTAGCACCTGCATATCCAACATGTGTTGAAAAACATTCTATGACTATATATATATATATACATATATATATATATATATATATATATATATATATATATATATATATATATATATATATATATATATATATATATATATATGTATATATATATATATATATATATATATATATATATATATATATATATATATATATATATATATATATATATATATATATATGTATGAATGTATGTATGTATGTATGTATGTATGTATGTATAACAAAGACACCCTTCATAGAATTGTATTTTAAGAATGATGCAACAGTATCTTGATCCCCAAGATAGTATATTTTCAATGGTTGTTACTAATTTATAATCATTTTTTCTATTTCGATGTTGTTACTATTTTGTAAAGCTAAGTAGGATTGGAGTGAAGTTTGTGTAGCTTCTATTGGATTTACTTATCTACGAGCTATAATCATTGTTTCTACTTCTATATCTATCTACTTTAGAGCTTATGGATTGAAGTGTGTGGCCTTTATTAGATCTACTTATCTCTAAGTGTAATCATTTTTTCCTCTTTTATACCTATCCATTTCCTAAATTTCTCTTAATTAGATTCTTCTCTAAAAAAAAGCTTATGTAGTGAAAAGTCTCTCTCAAATTTCTGATGTCCATAATCTAACCTTAATGCGTAATGTAAAGCACTTAAGAAACTAAGATCTTCAACTGAATGCAATCATTAAAAACGCATAAGAGAAAAAAACTAAAGAAATAGAAATATTTATCGCATTCAAGATGTTTCGAATGTTTACATTCAAGATGAAATGTAGTTATTTTTTGTGGTATCAAAGGTTGAGAATTGATCACTTTAGGTTGCAGGCACGTAATACAGGATAATGTTTTTAGTGATCTTATGTTCACCATTACACCATCAATTGAGAAATCTCATCAAGATACTCCAAAAGCTCTCTCACATTTTTTAGTTTCAATTTTGCGCTGACCATTATTTTCTTAGTCTCAAAATTGTGATGCATCAACTTTTTTAATTAAATTTCTGGACAAGTTCTAAGCTTTTGTTTTCACCTTGTGTGGTCATATCCTAATACTATAGACGATAAAGAGGTTTGAAATGAAATTGAAAGAGACTTGGGGCTTATGTTGCATAAAATCATGTCTCCTAGTTTCTAAACTTCTTTGATATTCCAATCCATACCTAAAACACCTAAAACATCATCAATTTGTACAATTGAAATTCTCCTATTCTACCATGTTTTTCTATTTTCTATAAGGTAATGATTTCGATACATGCCACAAAAACATGAAGAGGAGAATACAATTGTTGACATTGCTCAAAAACTTGAAATTGTCGAGTATTTAGGAGAGTCACAATCTAATGAAGAGATGGTTGTAGCTAAAAGATATATAAGCTCTCCGTTGCATTCCTCTATGATGGTACGTGATATTCTACAAAATGAACAAAAATAGTAGCATGATATTGAAAAACATAGTAGATTTGTCTGCATACATTATGTATGCATAGTCCATATCAATAAGTATATAGTTCCATTAGATATTTAATAGGTTGCCACTCTAGAGCATCTTGAAGATAAAAAATTTACTTCTCCAAGAACAATAATAAATGAGTAATATGTAAAAGAGATTCATTTTAGAAAGTTACCTACGTTATGATGGGAAATCCAGATGATTATTAAGCACTGGATCCTTTGCATTGTACACATCTTGAACTCTTGCAAATTTTATATATCTCCTTAATTTGAAACCTAGAATATGATGTTTCCAATGAGTTTTTTGTGTCATCTCTTTTATCCCACTTCACATTATGGGCACCTCTACAACTAGGTAGCATAGTCATCTAATTGCTCACTAGACATAAAATCATGCGATTGAAAGGATGACTTGAAGGAGAAGAAGCCATTCAAATACTGAGAGAATATGTTCAAAATAGATAATGTTCAAAAGTGGAAAATTGATACTTAGAAGACTTTGTGAGTATTTATAGACAAAGAATTTGGAGATTTAGAGTCTCTTGATTTGAGGTATCAAATACGATAAAGAAAACATATATATTTTTTAAACAAAAAATATTTCCTATCTTTAAATATTCTTTTTAGCTTGAACCTTTATAGATTTGGATTGTATATTGTGAAAAAGAAATATTTGTATGAAATAAAAAAATGAGACCAAGTACGAGAATTTCTATCAAGCTAGTAGTGCTTTATAGTAAGAGAAATTTCAATGTGGTGGCTAATTGACATAGTCACATGCCTATGCTCAATGGACTAACTTTTTCTTCACTAGTGAGCCACTTAATTCCTATAAAGGAAAATGTAGGATTGATCTTGCCTATTTTGAGATACAGGAAGCCATAGAGATAGGGGGCACAATGAGGACAAACTATTATAGAGTAAAAAGGGATTCAAGTGGAAGATTTGTAGTCTCCATGATTATATATTGATTAAAAGAGATATGTCTCCTCTAGAGATTTAGACATGAGGCGACATATATGAGTGTCATGACACACCTAGTCCCGGAATCCTAGATGTTAACAAGATATATGATCTTGTTCAAAGGAAGTTTTATTGGCCTGAAATTCATAAGGATTTCCTAGAGTACATGCTTAAGTGCACAAGATGCCAACTAAATAAAGTTGAGAGGTTGAGCATATGAGCTCTTCTCCACCGATTGGATATTCCCAATGCGAAATGGCAGGGTATCACCATTGGTTACATTATTGCATCACCTAAAACACAGAGAGAACATGACTTGGTTTGGGTAATTGAGGATATGTCATCCTATGCTTATCCTGACACATAGTGCAATGAAGACACTAGAATTGGCTAGGTTATTTGTAGAGAATCTATATTGACTATATAGTCTTCTTTTGGACATAGTTACATATTAAGATAGGAAGTCTACTAGACACTTTTTGAAATCTCATGTGGAGAGGGATGTAAATCCCATATTACTTAGAAGGCTCATGCATGATTACCACATGGCATTTATGTGGTTGAACATATGGAGAAAGAGAAAGAGAGCTAGTATTTTTGAGTTAGCTAAGTAGTGCCTTTTAACTAGATATTACATACGTGACAATAACTATTAGAGTTTTATTAGCTAATCGGTAATAAGTTTTTGCTATAACTTAATATTAGTCCCCACAAAGTAATATTAGCTAAGTAAGGGCTATGTAGTATTAGCTAAGTACCCACTAGGTAGTATAAGCTAAGTAATACAATAGTTCAGTCAATTATAGTTGAAAATAATATCTAAGAATAACATTCAACTTAGTAATAGTAGTCTAGAGTTAGTATCATTTAGGTAATAATTAGAAGGAAATATTAGTTAAATAGTATTAGCAAGAAAATATTAACAGAGAAATAGCTAAGAATTATAATCTAAGTGAGTATTAGCTAAGTAATAGGCCTACAACAAGTATCTTCTTTGAGTATGACTAAAATAATGTATCTTGTGGTAAATGTTTTTAATAATTGATCAAGGATTTTTCTGGTCCAATCACCCACACAATAACTTATTTTCCTACAAATAATCTTGAAACATATGTAGTGAAATGCATGTTCATAGGGATTTAAGTGCAAGACGAAGCTAATGATTTCTTCAACATTCAATCCACATGCCATGTATGTGGATGATACATCAAGTGAGGTTGTAATAGGATAAACATGTGGTCACAAGGGCAAGTTGTTATGCAGTTCATATGCCTCCAACATTGTGAACATGTTGTCAAGAAAAAATTTATGCCTCATAAGTTGATTTAATTTTTGTTGTCTCTCACCATGATGAACGTAAATGCCATAAAAAGCATCAAAGAAAAAATCGAGTCACAAATTATCTAAACACAAACATTATTTTAGCTTTGCTAGGTACTTGCATTTTAAGTCACTCTTTCAATTCCCTCTTTTGAAACACAAAGGAATTCTAGATTCATAGTGAAATTCTATATTGTATGCAATTGAGACGTTTTATCGTTATCCAAAGGAAGATCATTGCAAAGTCTAGTGTTTTGTTCTTTAAACGTTTCCACATCCCCTCCACTACAACTTATACATCTAATTCAATTGTGTGTGCACTTAAGAAACCATATGGATTTTCAACCTCAGCTAGTGATTCTCAACTCTTGTATGGAGCAATGAATGCAATTTATCACCTTCAAAAGCTACCATTCCAACATTATATTTGATCAAGGGCATCAAATGCAACCATATGTGCTTGCTACTATCCTTAGAGCATGAAGCCATAACTAGATATGAAGATGCTTCATCCCCATCATATATCATATGTCAAAGCCTTTGGATACTTTTTTCAAGTATGCCCGATTGTGTATCTTTCTATTGAAGCTTCAATTGCAAGAGCCCAACAATACCCTTGTTTGGAAGTATTTTCCTTTACTAACATGCAAATCCTTAAAAGAAATATATAGCAAAAAAAAAAGAGTGAGCTCTAATTTACATATATTTCTTGGTATGTGTTGGTGAAGTACCATATCTGTATTAAAATGCTCTAGCCTAACATGCTTTATTTTTACCTTTCCTCTCATCGTTTTGACTTTCTAGAGTAAGAGCGAGCTTGCTTGGCTAAGTGGCTTGTTTGAGATACATCTGGGATCTATGCTAGTCACGGATAGAAGATGTTTGCAATTCCTGTGTTTAGTAAGACTTGCTACATGTTTTGTATAGGCTAAGAACGTTGCAATGTCCCATATAAAGATGACAAAATGTGTGACTCTCATTAGAATCGTAGTCCTTTTGATCTTTCACAAGTCAGGATGGAAATGCACACTATTTCCTAGTCCACGCACATAGTTTTCCCTAGCCACAATTCATCCCTTGCAAGGAAACTAGGGCATACACCACTAGACTGACATGATGCATGTACACGCATTGGACTTATCACAAACCAAACAATCCTTACCAAGAAGTTTTTGATCATATAGGACATGATGGACTCTCATTCGCATCATGTTGATTTGGCACACAAGAAATTTGGCATTTTTAGAAATAGAGAGCCTATGCAACATCGACCAACTTTAGGGAACCTCATTCTTCCCCAACTTTAGAAACTCAATCTAGGTGGACACCAAAATTTGACAAGGTGGAAGTGGAGTCATATGTTCAACAAGTAATATAGATACAATGAATAGTTTTATTGATAAATTTGTACAAAGGCAATTTTTGGTGATGGATATCATAGGTTCTTTAGCAAGACCTGCTATATTTTCTAGGCTAACAAAATTGCAATGCCCCATATAAAAAGGAGAAAATGTGTGACTCTCTTCATTTGCAAAAGCCATGAACAGATGTTTCAAAAAGAACCATGTGAAAATACTATGAATTTTAGAAATTTTGCTAAGTAAAGTGATCAACCTCTTCCATATAGAACTATCTTCTGTGCTATATTTGTACATAAATGAGAACCTCTAGTGTTAGTGAGTCAATTCTTCTATGCTTCATAACATGTTTATCAGTTCATGTGGAATAGACTAAACAAATGTAAATGAATAATCTTTCTATGCTACATAATTAAGTGAAAAAATATTAACAATGACAATTATCTTTCTTTCCAAATTTCCTGTGTGGATTATTCAGCGCAATTGTATATCTTATGAAATTTGGAGTGGGCAAGAATTCATTCCTACCATCTTAAGTATGAAGAACAGTTCATGCTACCCACCGGACATTTCTTTGGAGCCCGTTCCTTTTTATGTTTCTAGATCATACAAAGATTTTAAGAGAGAGTTTCTCTCCTATTTCAAAGATGAAATGAGATATTTTAACTATCAAATATTTAAAAATGCAAATTAAGTATAGCAATTGTGATGCAAGGTTGAGAAATGTAGTAAGATTAGGGAACTAGTAGTTATACCTATTGGTGTAAGTTACAAGCCTACACATTTGGCTTGGAAGCTCTCTTGAAGACTCAACATAAGAGAAGAATCATAGGAACATGTGCTTAGGATTTATTACCAATTTATCTTATGTAAAAGTCTAAATGACTTGGAATCTTCATGTTACACCTACTTGATTGATTCGTGGAAAAGTAGAACATATGATTGAGAGAATATCTCCATACTTTTAGATGCTTGATTGAAGGGAGCCAAGGATTCAAATTTGAATTCAAATTCTTAGTCATTATGGATAAAAAGGTGACCAAAAGAAAAAGTCGTGGTAGCGAGTCCTCTCGAGCTTCATTTTCTGCTATCATTGAGTGTGTAAGAGAGCTACACCATAGCCCACACCTCTCTACCTCATTAGGCAATGCTTGGCATGCCAATGAGTTTGTAAACCAATGTGAATTAATAGATACATTTACATATATCATCTCTGTGTTCTCTGTTTGATCACTCCAAAGTCTGTCAACTTCAAAGAGGCATATCTCAGTGCCTACTTCACCAAATCAAGTGATTCAAAGCTTGGTGGATCCAGCTCAAAGCATACTACAAGCATACAGAGTTTGAAGCAACTTGGTTCAGCAAATCTCGAGAAATCGCGGTTGAAGTGCTCACTGGTATTTGTCTGCATACTTCCTAAAAAGTCGGGGATGTCCATAAATTTGCTAAAGTGATTTCTCCTAGTATAGTTTATCATTTTGAATGATTCCACTTGCAAATGGTAGCTTACTAAGCTAATAGAATACCTCTAGAAGAAATTTTGCCAATTGTAAGTGTACTGGTCATACTGAGTGAAAGACTGAGCAGGTATCAACACCAAAATAGAAAGTTTTCTAGCTTTGTGATTCACAAACTCATCTGTTTTGATCAAGTCATTACTCAAACCTTTTCCAAAGTACATATAGCATTTCTTGGTATCATTTGGAAGCTAAGAGTGTCTACTAATCATATCTGGAGTCACTGAGGGCTGGTGCAAAGCAGGATTAGCAGCACCTACTTAATCTTCTGAAGGATCCATCCATCTTTCCCAACAGGGGTATCAGAGCAAACAAGGTAACATGGGAGATGATTTTCCTTCATTCATTGATAAATTGGACAGGAACAATTATCAAGCTTGGTATATGAGGATGAAGACCTATCTACAAGGAAGAAGTCTATTTGGATTCATCTCAGGAGATGAGGAATTGCCCTCATTCAAAGCAAGGGGTCTACCCACCAAGGAAGAACAAGAAAGACTCAATACATGGTGTGCAAAAGATGCATTGGCAAGGTCTTATCTTCGTAACTCTATATCTGATTTCCTTTTACCTCACATCAGGAATTGTAAGACTTCCCAAGAAACTTGGGAAACCTTGTCATCATATTTTTCATCTAATACAAGGGCCAGGAAGAATCAATTGTGGATTGAATTCACAACCCTTAGGAAGCAACCAAAGCAATCAGTCTCAGAATTTGTGACCAAGATCAAGGATGTGGCAGAACAATTAGCAAGCATAGGAGAGGAGATTGAAGAGGAACAAATAGTAAGGCAAGTAACCAATGGACTAAAGGCAGATGATAAGCGGGAAAGCTTTACCACTGCAATGGATCTCTACATGGACATGCATACCCCAGATCTCACAACTCTGATGGGCCAACTATTCACACATGAAGCAAAGTTCACAAAGGCTGGAGATACATCAAAAGGTAACACTCCTTCTGCCCTATATACTGATAAAAAGATTAAAGACAAAGGTAAAGGTAAAAAGCAAGAGGATGAAGGTTCTACCTCCCAAGCCAACTATGCAGGGAGAGGTAGATCTTCAAGAGGCAGGGGCAGAGGAGGTAAGCAAGGTAGGGAGAGACCCTACAATTCATCACCATGCAATATTTGTGGATTGTCTAACCACACCACAGATGAGTGCTACAGAAACTATAAAAATCAGAGAGGAAGAGGCTATCAAAGAGGTGGATACTCTCAAGGCAGAGGAAGGTTCAACCAACACCAAGGCTACAATGGCTACAACAATAACTACAACAACAATCACAACAACAACCATAATGGTAACTACCAAGGAGGACTCAGAAATAGGAAAGACTACAACAACTACACAGAGGAGCAAGATGACTCCCTATTGATCATGAATATGACTTCCAAGTCAGGTATCAATGATGATCATCTGTTTTATATTGATTCAGGGTGTTCTAATCATGTAGCTGGCAATGTGGCACTACTCTCTGATCTTGAGGAACCAAAGGGCAAACATCAAGTACAGACAGGTGATGATACTAAGCATTCTGTAGTAAAGATTGGAAATGTAAAAACTTGTGATGGTAACCAGAACCTATTGAGCAGGGTCCTTTATGTACCAACCATTACCAAAAACTTAATGAGTGTTGGTCAGATTCTGGAGAAAGGTTTGCAGGTCAGGTTCAATCAACATGGAGCATATGTGGAGGACCCAAGACATGGATTCAAGAAGATAGCCAAGGGAGAAAAATCAGGTAGATTATTTACTTTTGAGCTAGAAGACACCAAAAACATTGCTTTATACAATTACAAGGATCAAACACTTTCAAAATTAGAAATATGGCACAAGAGATTAGGTCACATAGGTGAAAGGACCTTAAAGCAAATGTGCAGGGACCAATGTGTGCTTGGGATACCTAATGTATCCAAGCAACACATGATTTACAAATGTGGTGCTTGTCAATTTGGTAAGTCTCACAGATTTCCCTACTCAAGGAAAGGTTTTATGCATGAAGACTACCTAGACTTGGTGCACACACATGTTTGGGGACCTAGCAAGGATCCCTCCATTTCAGGATCAAGGTACTATGTGTCTTTCATTGATGATTATAGCAGATGGACTGTGTTATACTTTATGAAACACAAGGATGAAGTGTTTAATTGTTTCAAAAGATATCTTGCACTAGTTGAAAATCAAACAGGAAGGAACTTGAAGAAGCTAAGGTCAGATGGAGGAGGTGAATACTTCTCAAATGAGTTTGAGGACTTCTTGCAGGAAAGAGGAATCAAAAGGGAGATAACCACAAGGTACTCACCTGAACAAAATGGGGTAGCTGAAAGAAGGAATAGACTTATTGTTGAAACAGCTAGGTCCATGCTTAATGAAAAGAAGTTGCCAAATTATCTTTGGGCAGAGAGTGTATCTACTGCCACCTATCTCATAAACAAGTTGCCATCAAAGTCACTTGATGGAATGACACCTTATGAAGCTTGGCATGGTAAGAGACCATCATTGGATCATTGCAAAATCTTTGGTTGTGTAGCATATGTGCATATTCCCTCACAGGTAAGGGGAAAGCTAGACCCTAAAGCAGAAAAATGTATTTTCATTGGTTATGACTTGAATCAAAAAGGGTACAGATTCTACAACCCAACCAATAAAGGGTTCAAGGTAAGCAGAGATGTCATCTTTGATGAGAATGACTCATGGTATGAGAATAATTGCAGGAATGTTAGTCTACCCTATGATTTGGAAGAAGAGTTTCCAAAACTCTCAAAGGAGGAACCAATCCAGAAGGAAGACTCAAGTTCAGAAGATGATGACACAATCAATATTGAAGAATTCAAAGCATGGAAGTCCAAAGGAAAGATGAAGATGAAGCAGCTAGAGGATATTCGAGAATCCTCAACTCAGTCAACTAGAAGATCTCAGAGAGAAAGAAAAAGACCTATCAGATATGGGTATGATACATCTCTTGTTACTAAGCATTCAATTTATCTTGCAAAGGACTTGTTAAGTGAAGAACCAGGTTCATATGAAGAGGCAATCATCAAACCAGAATGGAAAGGAGCTATGGATGAAGAAATAGAAGCTCTCAAGGAGAGTGACACATGGGACTTGGTACCCAAGAAGGACTCTATGAAGGTAATAGGATCCAGATGGATCTACAAACTAAAGAGGAACTCTGATCGTACAATCAACAGGTACAAAGCTAGGTTGGTAGCCAAGGGTTTTGCACAAACCCAAGGCATTGATTATGAGGAGACATTTTCTCCTGTGGCTAAAATGCCAACAATCAGAGTATTGGTGAGTATAGCTGCATCCAAGAATTGGAACATGTACCAATTAGATGTCAAGAATGCTTTCTTGAATGGATGGATATCTGAAGAAGTCTACATGTCACAACCACCTAGCTATGAAGATCCTAAGAAGGTAAATTATGTTTGTAAATTGAAGAAGGCTCTATATGGATTGAAGCAGGCACCTAGAGCATGGAACTACAGGCTCACAACATACCTCCAAGACCAAGGGTTTACTATGAGCAAGGCAGATACTTCATTGTTTATCAAAAGGAGCAATTCAGAGGTAATCTATCTTTGTGTTTATGTTGATGACATCATCATTATAGGTAATGATGTCCAAGGAATCAGAAGCATAAAAAAACAGATGATGAAGGAGTTCAAGATCAATAACCTTGGATTATTGAAGTACTTTCTAGGACTTGAATTGGTGTATACTAATTCAGGTATATATATCACTCAGAAAAAATATGTACAAGACATGTTGAAGAAGTTTAACCTGCAGGATGCTAAAGTCTCAAGTACTCCAATGGAGGTCAACCTAAAGCTAAGTGCTCATGAAGGGGATGAAGTCCAAGACATTACAGGATATCAAAGTATGGTAGGTAGTTTGAATTATGCTACCTTGACCAGAATTGACATAGCATATGGAGTTAGTGTGCTAAGTCAATTCATGCACAAACCAAGGGTACCTCACCTTGAGGTTGCAAAGAAGATCTTGAAGTATCTAAAGGGAACTCAGAACCATGGTTTGTACTTTCCTTATACATCAGATATTGACATTAAAGTGTATTCAGATGCAGATTGGGCAGGATGCAAGGATGATAGGAGAAGCACATCAGGATACTTATCTTTTGCAAGTGATAAACCTATTTCTTGGTCAGCCAAGAAACAACCAACAGTGGCATTGTCATCCACTGAAGCAGAGTATAGAGGGCTAGCCAATGCCACTCAAAAAGCTATTTGGTTAAAGCTTTTGTATACAGAGCTAGGCCTATACACTAGACCCCCAATTATCTTTGGAGACAACACAAGCTCTCTTCACCTTGCAGCTAATCCAATATATCATGCTAGAACAAAACACATAGAGGTTCATTACCACTATGTGAGAGAGAAGTTACTAAGCAAGGACATTCAGTTGACTTATGTGTCAACAAATATGCAATGTGCAGATTTACTCACTAAAGCTTTGGATGGAAACAAATTATGCAGATTCAAATCCATGATTGGATTGCAGGATGTGATTGAAGATTGAAGATGAAAACTTAAGCCAAAGTGTTTGGCTTGAGGGGGAGCTATTGGTGTAAGTTACAAGCCTACACATTTGGCTTGGAAGCTCTCTTGAAGACTCAACATAAGAGAAGAATCATAGGAACATGTGCTTAGGATTTATTACCAATTTATCTTATGTAAAAGTCTAAATGACTTGGAATCTTCATGTTACACCTACTTGATTGATTCGTGGAAAAGTAGAACATATGATTGAGAGAATATCTCCATACTTTTAGATGCTTGATTGAAGGGAGCCAAGGATTCAAATTTGAATTCAAATTCTTAGTCATTATGGATAAAAAGGTGACAAAAAAAAAAGTCGTGGTAGCGAGTCCTCCCGAGCTTCATTTTTTGCTATCATTGAGTGTGTAAGAGAGCTACACTATAGCCCATACCTCTCTACCTCATTAGGCAATGCTTGGCATGCCAATGAGTTTGTAAACCAATGTGAATTAATAGATACATTTACATATATCATCTCTGTGTTCTCTGTTTGATCACTCCAAAGTCTGTCAACTTCAAAGAGGCATATCTCAGTGCCTACTTCACCAAATCAAGTGATTCAAAGCTTGGTGGATCCAGCTCAAAACATACTACAAGCATACAAAGTTTGAAGCAACTTGGTTCAGCAAATCTTGAGAAATCGCGGTTGAAGTGCTCACTGGTATTTGTCTGCATACTTCCTAAAAAGTCGGGGATGTCCATAAATTTGCTAAAGTGATTTCTCCTAGTATAGTTTATCATTTTGAATGATTCCACTTGCAAATGGTAGCTTAATAAGCTAATAGAATACCTCTAGAAGGAATTTTACCAATTGTAAGTGTACTGGTCATACTGAGTGAAAGACTGAGCAGGTATCAACACCAAAATAGAAATTTTTCTAGCTTTGTGATTCACAAACTCATCTGTTTTGATCAAGTCATTACTCAAACCTTTTCCAAAGTACATATAGCATTTCTTGGTATCATTTGGAAGCTAAGAGTGTCTACTAATCATATCTGGAGTCACTGAGGGCTGGTGCAAAGCAGGATTAGCAGCACCTACTTGGCATGTTGATGAGAAGAATCTATCTCAACTTTAAGCGCAAATGATGCTCATGAAGAGACAACCATAAACCATTATCTAGTAGCTCCTCAGATAATATCACAAGGATAGAGAATGGTGGCACATAATGTACATATCTAGGAATAAGTAATGTTCCACTTGTAGCTAGGGGTTTTTGGGCCCACTAAGGTGACTTCCATTCCAACAAAAGATCCCTTGAGGTCACTTCCATTCCACTGAGGTGTTTTAGTTGATTTAAAAAGATCCTCTGAAAAGCATGTAGATTTTCGCTTCGACAATTTACAACACATTTCTCACCACAAAAAAAAACATTAATAAACTAACATTGAAGTACTTATTGATATGTTGAAGTTGAAGATAAAGTGGCAAATCTGTATCCGACCTTCAATAACAAATGTTGAACCCTCAAGTTCACACATCATCCATAAATCACACCTAAAAATCAATAAGACCACTTGCAAATAAGAGTAACAGGAAAATTGGATAATGCATGTATAAAAAAATTCACTTTTATGATATTTATTGATGAAAAGGGTTTCTGAGATGAAATATGAGAGGGAGATCACTAATAGTGGCTAAATGAATTTCCATAGGATCTGGTAAAATCTCTTCGTGGCCTTCCTCATGTGCATTTCTTTGATGTCATAATTGCATCCTTTTGAAGAACTTCATTGATTTTTTTTCTCATGGCTAGATAAATAGAACATATGATGGACAAATAAATAGAACTTCCATGAGTTGTAACGAGATGGTGGACCAAGCCAACACATCCATATCCATGCATACACAAGCCAAAATGCAATATGGTATGCACATATATGTGTAACTCTATCAAGACCAATGTCTTCCACATTTGGGCTTCCACGTGAGAAAATCACACTATTAAATCGAGAAGACACCATGTTGTCGATCTGGAAAATACAAAAGAATGAAAGGACTAGGAAATTTGGCTCCAAGTAAGATCACAAATGCATAATCATATGTGTAAATAACGTCATCCCTCTAACTAGAGGGGAAGTTAGTAATCGAGTATTCACATATGTGTGCATCCATCCTATGTAACAAGCTCGATCATAAACCTACTAAGAGACTCTCCAAAGTGACCAACCAAATTTGAAAGCCTCTTAAATAAAATCTGATTGACTGTCAACTATAAACTAAGCAAGAATAAGCAAATGATTCAGTGGCAAAAGTGGCTAAATTTCAGAGTTCAATAAAAATGTCAGACATTCCTAATAAATATTCTTTATTTGGAGAAGGAAGAGGATATTTAGATTAAAAAAAGATTTTAATTTGATCAAGAACAGAGAGAAATGATGGTATTGGATCAAACTAATAGCAAACAAAAAAAAAAAAAAAAAAAAATTAAAGATCACCTTCTGGCGAATCTTTTGTCGTCTGTTCAACATGAAAAGAGAAGAACAGGGCATGTGAAGTGTATTGCAGTCCTATCGCCATTCTTTCTCAAGGAAGTTAAACATGTTCCGCCGCCTTTTGTAACTAAAATTGCTGAGTTGACATGATGAAAAGGTGAACAAGAATAGCTGTAAACTTCATTGACACAGAAAGCGATTGACAGGGAAGAAGGAGAGCTTAACCCATGTGACATCAAAGAAGAAGGAAACCTCTCGGCACAAAAGGCAAGCCTACCATAGACCATGAGTCGTGTAGGAAGCATCTAGGAAACATTGCTCGTGCACAACACTTTGTCAATGAGGGAGTGACACTCATGTGCAGCAGCTCTTGAAAAATAGCATAAATAAATGTATTAGTGGGCTGGAAGATAGCTTGCTAAATCCTTTGTGATGGAGCGCAACAACAGGAAACTAGAAGTACTACTTGTGCAGCTTGTCCAGGCAAGTAAGAGCGCACATGGGATCCCAGGCACATGAGACATATGTAAACTATTTGTCACATTGGACATATGTAAACTATTTTCTTGATACTAATCTCTTCCTTCTTGTTTTGTGACATTCATGCGAAAGCATGCTATCCTTGAGTAGCTCATGGATGCAGAACTAGTGGATGATAAATCAAAACTTGGAGAACCAAATTACATGTCATGGAAAATTGCCATCCATCACCTCCAATAATTAAAGGACTCCTGGGAGAGAGTTGCACACATGGATTGGAAGTTTTGCCTTGTATGTTACTCCTGAATAGGCTCTCCTCCATAGCTAGCCAGAGCATAAGATTACATAAATGGGTTTTGGATGATTCAAATGGATCTCTTGGAATGTACAGATTTAAGAGACATATGGAAAAAATTCAAAGAGCTTCGAGATAGTGTGAATGAAGGGGTGCTCAATCTCCTATAGGACATAGGAAATACAGAGAATTTAGGAAACTCATTGCCTTCACATAATACAAGCTTTCTGCAAAAGCCTTGACGAGATGTTTGAATTTATTTATCTATTAATGTGTACAATGTAAAAATAGGGCTTTGACAAAGGATTATCTGTCATGGATGAAGTTATTAACATATCAAGTAAAACACTATGACAATATGATATAGATCTCTACATGGCTTTGTTTTTTTCCAGAAATATTTCATCAACGCCTGGCAATGCTGAGGTATTCATAAGTAAATAAAGGATTAAATAAATTCATGTTCTCTATATACACGACAAAGTTTGATGAATGCTGCAGTAGTAATGTTGCATGCTCCATCTATAAATTCTTTGTTTTATACATCTTCAAGAAAAAAAAAATCAACTAGGAGCTACAAGGAACTGAGATGCCTTTTCTTTATACAATTGGTACTTATAGTGTACAACCTATGTGAAGCGTGATGAGACAAAAAGGAACAAAGAGAGGGCATGCCATCGGAATCTTGTCATCTTTTCAGCCCATTGATTACTTGAATATCAGGGAAGGAATATAGATTTATCTTAGAATTCATAATAGATACACAGTGGCTTTATAGTAGCTAAAGTATACATTTAATTTCCATTTTTCTTTTGAATACATGTGACCGCATGATATCATGTATATACATATGGTCCATGCATGGACATGTACTCATGGAATGTGAGATGCCATAAGAAAACCATGCTCATCCTTGAAAGGACAACTCACGTGCTTTGAGGATTATACTTATCCTTACTCGGAAACTTGACATAAAAAGAAAAAATTCCAAGGATCATTGGGGACTTCTTCGCTAGGGCATGCTTACTTGGAGATGCTTTCAATGGTAGAAATGGCAAAACAAAGAGAAGAGTATCCAAAGATCTTGTGATCTAACCATGAGATGAATGTAAGTTTTCAGGCCTCAAATCATACATATTTCCAAAGATTATGACATGACTATGATGCTTTTACCCAAATTTCGGTTTTCATCAACACATGTGATAACTTTTGTGATCACAATGACATTTTATTAGGGAGACTCTGCTAAAATTTTGTAGAAGTCATTAAAGTGAGCATATTTTGTTGGAGTTAGACATCTACAAAAGCATGCAAATAGCACAAGATAGAAGGAGAATCTTGGAGCACAACACACAATACTCAATCTATTACCACTAGAATGTACAAAGATAAGTAACCGATTAGGGCTATAGGCATATATACAATCCAAAGGAAAAAACCTCCTAAAGAGGGAAAAAAGTGCCCCCGGCAGTCCTAGTGTGTTCACACACATCACTACCTAAATATATCAACAAATCCCCCCTGCGAGTGATGCGATGAACAAGGAGCTGGAACTCATGTATAAGGAAGTGCCAATCTATGTGGAATCAATCCACAAAAGGAAGTAAGCCCAAAGCTTTGCGGAAAGCTTCAAACTTCTCCCTAGGCAGAGCCTTCATGAAAAGGTTTGCAATGTTTTCCTATGTGGGCACATATGCCAAGCTAATCTCTCTAGTAGAGAACCTCTTCCTGACACCTCAATGTGCTTAGTGCGAGCATGGAACACAGGGTTCTTGGCAACTGCCAATGTGCTCTAACTGTTACTGAAGATGGTGGTGGCAGAAGACTAACCAACACCCAAATCAGCTATAAGGCGTCTGAGCCACACACACTCAACAGTCGCTGTGAAAGCTACCCTATACTCAGCCTCACAGCTAGAAGTGGCCACAATAGGCTACTTCTTGCTCAGCCAAGATATGCATGAGCTACCAAGCATGAAGAAAAAACCACTTAGTCGAGTGGACACATGAGTGTCATAACAACCAGCCCAGTCATATTCCAAAAAAAGCATGTAAATCTGGTGATACTGATATCTTGGGATAAAACAATCCAAGTAGCTAGGTACCACTCAAGTAGTGAAAGATGCACTTAACTAGCTGCCAATGCTTGACTCCTGGGCAATGCATAAAACTCCTCATCTATGAGACGACAAACTGAATATCTGGCCGAGAAATGCATAAGTAAATCAAGCATCCAACTGCTTGGTGATAGAGAACAACATCAAATGCATCTCCAACATCATGAAGACTCAGTCGTAAACCTATCTCCATAGGAGTGGCAATAGGTTTACAATCTTCAAGGCAAAAATGTTGCAATAATGTGTCAATATATTTCGTTTGACACAAAGCCATTCCAGCATCAACGTGCATAAATTGAATGCCCAAATAATGATGCAAATGCCCCAAATTAGACATCTCAAATGAGGCATGCAAATCAGCCTTAAAATCAGCAATATGCTTCTCATGAGGACCAGTGAGCAACATGTCATCAACATACACCACAATGATTAGAAGCACATCACTGCATGCTTAACATATAAGGTGCTTTCAGTTGGACTGTTCTCAAAACCATGTGCAATGAGATAAGCATGTATCTTTTCATACCAAGCATGTGGTGCTTGCTTTAAACCATATAATGCCTTCTTTAACCTGCACACCCGGTTTTCATGCCCTTTTTGTGCAAAGCCACGGGGCTAAAAAACATACACTTCTTCATGCAAGTCACCATTCAAAAATGTTGTTTTAATGTCCACCTGATGTATATTCCAACCATGATGAGATGCAAGTGCACAGATGCTACGAACAGTACTCATTCGGCATGTAGGTGCAAAGGTTTGATAAAAAATCAATGCCTCTTTCCTACGCATAACCCTTGGCAACAAGCCTAGCCTTTTACTTGTCAACTATTCCATACGCTTCAGCTTGTATACCCACTTAATGCCAATGGCCTTCTTACAAAGAGGCAAGTCACATAAAGACCAAGTACCATTTTTCATGATAGCATCATATTAAGATTGCATTGCAGCCATCCAATGTTTAGAATTTTATGGCTTATCAAACAAAACATACTCAGTTTCATCATAGACATAAGAGGCAGCCATAGCATAGCAATCTGATGCAAAAGAGGTACTGTGAGAGCCTCAATGAGTATGCTATGACAAAGGTTCATCTAATTTGCTATCATGCAAAGTCTACACTAGCCATTTTGGCATAGTTTTTGCCTCCTCAATATCAAGTCTCTCATTAACAAGTGCATCATGCAAATCTGCATAAAAAATGGAATGATCTACATCATCACATGAAACCTGTAAAGGTTTAGAAGTTGCCTCAGTAGGACGAGCACTAGACTATCCACCTAGAAAAAGAGTGTTCGAAAAATATTCAATTAGCTTAGAGAGCTAATGTTTCCGAGTGGAATCACTTAAAATGATTGACTATACACAGAGAAATGTCTTTAGCAAGTAGAAGCTTACCCCAGACTTTTTAGGAGATGTGCAGAGAATGACCAGTGACCACTTTGAGATGATTTTCTCCCAATTGGATGAATGAAACTTCTTCAAGCTTTCATAGCTTGTAGTTGACTCTGAGATGGTTCCAAGAAGCTATAGATGATTGAAAATTATCAAGGGATCACTGAGATATGAGAAATACAAGTACACACAAGCTATACATCATTGAAAATTATGGAGGGATCACTGAGATATGAGCAATACAAGTACACTGTTTTGAGTGGACATAACAGAGATGTATTATGTAACAATGTTATACATGATCATTGGTATACATATTATGCAGAATGATGGGGATAAGAGTAGGCTATAATTTAATCCTATCAACTACATCAAATGATCAACAATATGCTCAGTAATGGCAGCTCATTTGGCCGCGAGACTATAGGTCTCTTTTATAGTTACTTTTCCAAGTTTGAATTTTGAAATTCAAATTGATGCTCTACTTAAAAGTACTCCTCTAAGTTAGGAGTGACTTTAACAAGTGAGATTCTTAGCTTTTAGTTCTCCAAACTCCATGAGATATGTGGACTTACAATATTCCCTCAAGTCAAATGACTTTTACAAAAGTTAATGGTAAATACCATAAGCAATGGTTCATGTGGTTCTTCAAAGAGTTGCACATAACTTCTTCAATGCCTAGCCAAGTGTGTAGGCTTGGCATTTGCATCAACAGCTCCCCCTCAAGCCAAACATCTTGGCTTGGTCTTCTTCATCAATCCTCCTGAATGTCATGCAATCCAATCATAGCTTTAAACCTACAAAGTTTAGTACCATCAAATGCTTTGGTCAATAAGTATGCACATTGCATATTAGTTGATACATATGACAATTGAATCTCCTTGCTCAATAGCTTCTCTCTCACATAATGGTAGTGAACTTCTATATGCTTGGTCCTAGCATGATAGATAGGATTTGCTGCAAGATGTAAAGAACTTTTATTATCACCCAAGATCATTGGTGAGTTAGAATGTAGTGCCAAATCTGTATATAGCAATCTGATCCATATGGCTTCTTGTGTGGCATTTGCTAAGCCCTTGTATTCAGCCTCAATTGAGGATAAAGCAATAGTAGGTTGCTTCTTGGAAGTCCATGAAATGGGCTTATCACCTGCAAATGAAAGATACCATGAAGTACTCCTCCTGTCATCCTTACATCCTATCCAATCTGCATCTAAGTATAAATTGATGTCCAAATTTGAAGTATATGGAAAGTATAAACCTTGATTTTGAGTACCCTTGAGATACTTCAAAATCCTTTTGGAAGCTTCCAAGTGAGGTGCTCTAGGTTTATGCATAAATTGACTTAAGACACTTACTCCATAAGCAATATCAATCCTTGTCAATGTTGCATAGTTTAGACTTCCAATTATGCTTTGGTATTGTGCAATATTTTCAAGTACATCACCTTCATGAGCACTTAATTTTTGGTTTACCTCCATAGGAGTGCTAGCTATCTTGGCATCCTCCAAGTGGAACTTCTTCAACATGTCCTACACATACTTCCTTTGAGTAATATAAATTCCCAAATTTTTATAGACTAATTCAAGTCCAAGAAAGTACTTTAGTGACCCTAGATCACTCATTTTGAACTCCTGCATCATTTGGTTCTTAATCTGCACCTATAAGTATGATAACATCAACATACACACATAGGTATATCACCTCTGAATTACTTCTCTTGACAAACAGAGAAGTATCTACTTTACTCATGATGAATCCTTGATCTTGAAGATAAGTAGTCAACCTATGATTCCATGCCCTAGGTGTATGCTTCAATCCATAAGGAGCTTTGTTTAGTTTGCATACATAATTTACCTTGCTTGGGTCTTCATAACTAGGAGGTTGAGCCATGTAAACCTCCTCTGAAATCTAGCCATTAAGAAAGACATTTTTTACATCCAATTGGTACATATTCCAATTCCTTGATGCAGCCACACTTACCAATACCCTGATGGTTGGAATTTAGGCCACAAGTGAGAAAGTCTCTTCATAATCAACTCCTTGGGTTTGTGCAAAATCCTTAGCCACAAGTCTAGCTTTATACTTGCTTATGGATCCATCTAAGTTTCTCTTGATTTTGTAAATCCATTTAAAACCAATTACTTCATTGATTCCTTCTTTGGCACTAGCTCCCAAGTATCATTCTCCTTGAGTACTTCTATTTCTTCATCCATAGCTTCCTTCTATTCTGTCTTGGTCTTTGCCTCTTCATATGAATTAGGTTCTTCAAGTGATAAATCTTTAGCAAGATAAATGGAGTGCTTGGTTAGCAAAGAAGTGTCATACCCATATCTTATTGGTTTTTGCTTTCCCTTTGTGATCTCCTTAGAGCTTGGTTGGATGATTCAGGTAAGCCTTCCAACCTCTTCATCTTGGCCTTTTCCTTTGATTTCCATGCCTTGAATTCTTCTAGGTTGATGATGTCTTCATCATATTATTTGATGTCTTCAATCTAGCTTGGCTCCTCCTTGGTGAAGCTTGGAAACTCCTCTTCCAAGTCATAAGGCAATTTAACCTTCCTGCATTCACTTTCAAACCAAGAGTCATTCTCATCAAACACAACATCTCTACTAACCATAAATCCCTTGTTGGATGGATTATAAAACATGTATCCTTTCAAATTTAAATCATACCCTATGAAGATACACTTCTCTGCCTTAGGGTCTAGCTTACCTCTGATTTGAGATGGGACATGCACATATGCAACACATCCAAAGATCTTGCAATGATCAAGTGATGGCCTTCTACCATGCCATGCTTCATACGGGGTCATCCCATCAAGTGATTTTGATGGCAACCTGTTAATGAGATAAGTGGTAGTAAATACACTCTATCCACAAATAATTAGGTAACCTTTTCTCATTAAGCATTGACCTAGTTGTTTCAACAATCAACCTATTTCTCCTCTCTATCACCCCATTTTGCTTAGGGGTATACCTTGTAGTAATCTCCCTTTTGATTCCTCTATCCTCCAAGAATGCATCAAATTCATTGGAGAAGTACTCACCTCCTCCATCTGACCTTAATCTCTTTAGGCTTCTTCCTATTTGGTTTTCCACAAGTGCAAGCTACTTCTTAAAGCAACTCAACACTTCATCTTTGTGCTTCATAAAGTACAAGATAGTCCACCTACTGAAAATCATCAATGAAAGACACATAGTACCTTGAGCTAGAAATTGATGGGCCCTTGCTTGGTCCCCACACATCTATGTGGACAAGCTCCAAGTAATCTTCATGCATGTAGACTTTCTTTGAGAAGGTTAACCTGTGGGATTTACCAAACTGACATGCACCACATTTATAGATCATGTTTTTCTTGGATACATTAGGTATCCCAAGTAGACATTGATCTCTACATATTTGATTCAAGGTTCTCTCACCAATATGCCCTAATCTTTTATGCCAAATCTCAAACTCTGATTATGTTTGATCCTTGTAATTATAAAGTGCAATATTCCTTGTATCTTCAAGTTCAAATGTAAATAATATACTTGTCTTTTCTCCCTTGGCAATTCTCTTGAATCCATGTTGGGGATCCTCCACAAATGCTCCATATTTGTTGAACCTAACCTGCAATCCCTTTTCCACAATCTATCTAACACTCATCAAATTCTTGGTAATTTTAGGTACATATAGAACCCTGCTCAACAGATTTCTATTCCCATCAGAAGTTTTAACATTTCCTACCTTGACCACTGAATGCTTGGTGTCATCACCTATTTGCACTTGGTGCTTTCCTTATCTTTTGCAGGATCAAAAGATGATAGGAGGAGCACTTCAGGCTGCTTATCTTTTGCATGATCATAGTTGATTTCATGGTCATCAAAGAAACAAACAATTGTGGCATTTTCATCAACTGAAGTTGAATATAGAGGCCTAGCAAATGCAACACAAGAGGCAATGTGGCTTAAGTTACTCTACTCATAATTGGGGCTACATACATACACTCCAATGATTTTTGGAGATAACACTAGCTCACTTCATTTGGTTTCTAATCTTGTATATCATGCAAGGACTAAGCACATTGAAGTCCATTATCATTATGTGAGAGAGAAGCTACTTAGCAAGGACATACAATTGTCCTATGTATCAACCAATTTGCAATGTGTAGATATGCTTCTGAGCATGGTCTATCATTTCAAGTGAAATTACTTGGAAAAGTTATTTATCCTAGTTAGTTAGATATGTCCAAAAGCATTTTATTCAATTGCAAAAAGAGAGGGAGTAGTATTCATTTCTTTGAGCAAGTGTGGTGATCGAAATAGCAAGTTTTGATTCATAGTTGAAACTCCTACTCATCTGTTTTGATCCAATGATTTGAGGATCATACTCCAAAGTACTTGGGTGATTATTTGTGCTTCTTGGAAATATCAAGACGTCTACTTTGCACTCTTCAACTCAATTTTGGCTGGTGTGAAGTAGGAGTTTGCACCACCATCTCATCTCTAGAAGGTGTCCACCATCTCCTCCATCAAATACCTAATGCATTAAAATCAAGCTTCATTTTCTCAGTCATGGAAAAGGCAAGAAGCTTATTAGAATCATGCATAGTGCCTCTCACTAAAATTGAAGTCTCCAAATTCTTATATTGTGGCCTAGGCCATTGAGCATGAGTGAAAACATATCATCATTAATATCTATGAAATTAAAATATTTTAAGTCATCCTTGATCTTTCTTATCTATATCATCTCGTGATAAAGATATTTCCTTAGCATACACTATGTAACTTTTTCTTCAAGTGAATTTCTCTGTTTTTGATGATGTGCCATGATTTTTCTATGAACAATTTATGAATATTTTTTGGGCATGTACCATTCATAATATCTAGAAATTCCATACATTCATATCGATATCTAATGTAATCTTTGAGAATTCTCAATTTATGTATTGTATTCCTTCTATTCATCAACATGTAGATTTTCCTAAAACTTTGGGCACCTATATTTTCCACTTTTCCACTTATAAGACCCTAAACACATTTTCCCATAAGAAACTTCTCCATATGATAAGACAAAATGTGATAGATTTTTCAAATTGTACCCAATTGTGTGTTACATTATTACCCATGCTTAAATTTTAGATTTTTTTTTTAAGTATCACAAATCTAAGAAGAGTTTTGAAAACATTTTAGTAAAATTTGACTATTTCTTCTTACTATGAGCAACAATAGACTTTCTTTGTAAACAATTTCAATAACACTCAAATATGTTGATATATTTAGGTTAGTGATGTGTGTGAACACACTAGGAATGTGGGGGCACTTTTTTCCCTCTTTAGAAGGTTTTTTTCCCCTCGCTTGTATATACACCTATAGCCCTAATGGGCTACTTAACTTTGTACATTCTAGTGGTAATGAATTTAGTATTATGTGTTGTGCTCCAAGCTTCTTTTTCTTCCTTGTGCTCTTTGCGTGCTTCCACAAACGTTTAACTCCAAGAATTGTTATCAGAGCAAGTTGCCGCTTCAACTAGGGTGTCACCGACACCCCTCTGGTCATAGTCTCATAATGGCATGAAATTTTGTGTACATACTCAGGGTGATTAGGAGACCAAAAGAGCTTCGTTCTATGGTGCCAAAATCACAATTTGAGTTGTTTTGGCCTTCAAACACACTATCATATTGCTTGTGTAGGCTATTTCAACTTTTTGTGCCAAAGATGTATATAGGTTTTGGTTCATCAATATAAGCATCTTGAAGTCTGCTACAAGTCTAGCAGAACTCATAAGGGTACTTCTGTTCAGCTTTTTCAGATACAATCATTTTTCTACATCATGGTTGAAAGCAGTGATGTATTTTGGAAGACTCAAAACGAGTGATTGGTGATCACTTCCAACACTTGCACTATCCCTACAAGTGGATTTCTTTACTCCAGAGATAATTTGTCTTGTCAATACATGCATTTTCAATTATCATTTAGAATAAGCATTGGCCTCTCATACATGCACATATGCTTGTATATATGCTTGTCATCTTTGCACTTTTTGTAAAAATAGAATGGTAGGATGATTTTCTAATAGGTGTAGTGAGGAGTAAGCAAGAGTGTAGTATTCTTGTGTAATTTATATCCATGCCACAAGCACATTGATTATTATACAAGGCATGTAGTGACCTTTGGGTGTTTTGGTTGCTTATCTTGTGCCTGCTAGCACACTTGTGATTAGGTATGCGTAGATCCCTTTCATTATTCCAATTATCATTTTGTTGCCAAAATATTCAAAATTTCTATTCATGGTTGTTTGGTGCATGAAAGTAGAGAGCATCCTAATAGTACTTGTTGATTATGTTGTTCTTTTATGCAAAGACACTATAGGAACCATGAGCACTAGAATATCACATTTGGAGAGCACTCTTTAGACTATCTTGGTGCATATACGTAGCTCTAAGAACGAAAAAACTATGCGTGAGAATGGGATTGCAAGGATGGAGTTGGAAGCTATAGGTGAGGATCACACTCCAAAAATCTCAGATGAGGGTGTCCTAGTTAGAGAGGCCAGATGGGAGCTCAAGGATCTTAAGCTCCACGTATGCCATATCATGGATGATAGGCATCTGATACAGGAGGCCACATACAATCTCATGGACATTACCCATAGGTGGCGGCATAAAATAGAATAGGATAAGAAAGAGCGCATGACTTGGGAACAATTTGAGATCTTGTTCCATAATAACTTTGTGCCACCAGAAGAGAGGTCTAGGGCACTAGACACCTAGTTTTTCATAAAAATATAGAGATTTAAGGATTATGCCAATAAATACTAGGAGATACTTCTCAAAGTATAATACACCATCCTAGAGTTTCTCGAAGTCCACAAGTTCATCTTGGCATTGAAAGAAATGATACAACCTTTAATGAGAAACGAGAGGTGTGACACTTTGGCACAGGCCATAGAGAATGGCTCTATTTCATGAGGATGGTCACAGGGGCATAGGCTCCCACAGCTAGAGATCCTCATTGACTAAGATGATTCAGCCCTCCTCCTCTAGTAAGAGACCCATCAAAGGGAAAATTTCTTCCTTTAGCATATTGATCCAAAGAAAAAGGAAGAAGGGAAAATGAAGAGAAGCTTGTCTAGCACCTTGGCTAATCTAATTAATTAGAAATGATCACATTTCCCTTGAATGATTAAAGTCTCTAGCACCTTGGCTAATCCAACTAATAAGAAATGATCACATTGCCTTTGAATGACTAAAGTCTCACAGGTCCCACTAGTGCAATGATTTTTGGTGTATTTCATCCAAGCCTAGTGCTTGATCACTCAATGTAAAGCATCATCTGTATACACTCTCAATGTGAGAAGTCATAGGAACATCCCTCTAGTCGTGGCCTTGTTAGGCACAAATCATGAGCTAAAGTTAGGAGAGATTGATTAGCAAGAGATTCCCCAAACGTCAGGGAACTTTTAGGTACAATCCCTCCAAGTTTTGAATTCAAAAGCTTCTATATATACATATTTGTGTTTTTGTAGATTAGAGCAGGTCTTTGAGCTACATTCTCATGAGATTTTGACCAAAAACCAAGCTATTTATGATGCACACATTGTGCTCCTTCTTCCCAAGCTTCATGCTCATTCATATCATGTACAATATGTGCAATACATATTGATTTTCAAGCTACATATTGGAGTTATTCCCATCTACTACTTCACCTTCACATTCATGTTTTTCAACCAACTTCAACGATTGATTTCTCTACATATACTTTTAATAGATTGTTGTGATTTAAATGGTATAGATAATTTGATAACTCTATTTGCATCATATCAATTTTCATCATCATTGGTTCATTATTCTGCGAGCTACATTCAATTGAAGTCAACTAGGTAATCTAGCAGGCAATCCCTAAAATATCGGATGAAACCCCCATATTGTTAAACTCATTTTGCTCAATATGGTTCATCAAAATTCATCAAATTTGTTGCGTTAGATTCATTATATATCTAATTAGAGGTGAGAAAATAATCTCTGGTGAGTTTCCAATAGGTTGTGACCTCTGAGTAAATTTTGAGAGTGCATCTCATCCAAAAATAGCAAGTTTTGCTTCATCTGTTTTGTGTCAAAGAGTATTTTTTTATGAATCAATTTGAGATTTATGTTCCAAAGCACTAGGATGCTTTATATGCATCCCTAGCAAGCACAAAGTGTCTACTTATCATTCTTGAAGGTATCTTGATAGGTGTAGAGTAGGTTTTTGGAGCACCATGCACATCTTTGGAGTGTATCTACAATCTATTCTAAGAGTGGTATCAGAGCAAAGATTGAGCTAATCAATCGTCTGCCTTGTACTCTGATAAAGCTAAAGCTAAGGATAAGTCAAAGTCTAAGAAGAATGAAGATAAAGGTAGCTCTTTCCAATCCAACTTCATAGGTAGAGAAAAAGCAAGAGTAAGAGGTAGAGGAGGAAAGCCAGGCAGGGGGAGACCCCAGACATCTCAACCTTGCAATATCCGTGGTTACTCTAATCATACCATTGAGGAATGTTACAAGAACCCAAGGAATTCCAGAGTAAGAGGATCCAATAGAGGTGGCTATGGATCAAATAGAGGTAGATACAACGGAGGATACAACAACAACTACTACAACAGCAATAACAACCATCAAAATGGATATAGAGGAAGGAAGGATTACAACACTACACTGAGGATCAAAGTCAAGAGGACTCACTACTCCTCATGAACTTATCGATGATGCAGGGTATGGATGATGACCATGTTTTCTATATTGATTCAAGGTGCTCAAATCATGTCTCAGGAAATGTAGCATTGCTCTCTCATTTAGAAGATCCCAAGAATAAACATGAAGTGCAGATAGGTGATGATACAAGACATTCACTAGAAAAAATAGGTAATGTCAAGACATCAGATGGCAACATGAATCTTCTAAGCAAAGTTTTGTATGTACCTACAATAACCAAGAACTTGATGAGTATTGGACAAATTGTGGAGAAAAGATTGCAAGTTAGGTTTACAAGACATGGAACATATGTGGAAGACCCTAAGCAAGGATTTAAAAGGTTTTCCAAAGGAGAAAAGATAGGAAGACTCTTCACCTTTGAAGTGGAGGACACGAATAACATAGCATTGTTTAGTTGTGGATCTCAAACACTCTCTGAATTGGAGGTATGGTGTATAAGGCTTTCTCATATTGGTGAGAAAACCTTGAAACAAATTTGCAGGGATCAAAGTGTACTTGGATTGCCCAACATCACAAAACAACATATGATATACAAGTGTGGAGAGACAACCTTTCAACAGGAAGGGATATATCCATCAGGAGCTATTAGATCTTGTTTGCATAGATGTGTGGGGTCCAAGGAAAGAACCCTCTATTTTAGGTTCAAAATACTATGTATCATTTATTGATGATTGTAGCAGGTGGACAATTTTGTACTTTATGAAGCATAAGGATGAAGTCTTAAAATCTTTCAAAAGATATCTTGCTCTTGAAGAGAACCCAATAGGTAAATGTCTCAAGAAATGCAGATCAAATGATGGTGGAGAATACTTCTTAACTGAATTTGATGCCTTCCTACAAGAAAGAGGCATCAAAAGAGAGGTAACAACTAGATATACACCTAAACTCATTGCAGTAGCTAAAAGAAAGAACAGAACTATAGCTGAAGTAGCTAGATCTATACTAAATGAAAAGGTTCTATAAAATTACCTTTTGTCAAAGGCTATATCAATAGTCAGATACCTTGTAAATAGACTTCCATCAAAGTCTTTAGATAGTATGACTCCCTATGAGGTGTGGAATGAAAGAAGGCAAAGTCTAGAGCATTGCAAAATCTTTGGATGTCTAGCCTATGCTCACATTCCTTGTCAAGTAAGAGGGAAGCTGGATCCCAAAGCATAGAAGTGTGTCTTTATTGTATATGATCAAAACCAAAAAGGATATAGATTGTATAATCCCACTAACAAAGGGTTCTTAGTTAGTAGGGATGTAGTCTTTGATAAAAATAAATCTTGGTTTGATGACAAGGAACCTGAAACTACCCTATTACTTGGAAGAAGACTTTCCATCTCTTCCAACAAAGGAATCAAAGCATCATGAAGATAGTGAATCTAAAAAATTCTTGACAAATTTAGAGAAATTTAGTGAATCTTGACAAAGGCAAAGCTAAGGTGCAAGATCTAGCTCAAGGCTCAGAAAGCTCCCATCAACCAATCAGAAGGTCAATGAGAGAGAAGAAGAAACTATAGAGATATGGATTTGATACCTCTTTGGTCACAAAGCATTCAATCTATATGGCTAAGGACTCCAAAAATGAAGAACCAACATATTATGAAGAAGCTCAAAGCAAGAAGGAATGGAGAGAAGCAATGGATGAAGAAATGGATGCTCTCATGGAGAATGACACATGGGAACTTGTTCCAAGCAAACCATCAATGAAGGTAATTGGATCAAGGTGGATTTATAAGGTAAAACTGAATTTAGGTGGTAGTACTAATAAATACAAGGCAAGGCTAGTAGCCAAGGGGTTTGCCCAAACCCATGGGATAGAATATAAAGACACCTTCTCACTTGTTGCTAAAATGCCTACCATTAGAGTACTTGTTAGCATTTTTGCATCTAGGAATTGGAAGCTATATCAACTAGATGTAAAAAATGCATTTCTCAATGGTTGGACTTCAGAGGAAGTTTATATGGCACAACCACCTGGTTATGAAGATGCATGTCATCCTAATTATGTGTGTAAATTGAAGAAGGCTCTTTATGGTTTGAAGCAAGCTCCAAGAGCTTGGAATCACAGATTAGTTACCTACTTGCAGGACCAAGGATTCAAGGCTAGCAAGGCAGATACATCATTATTCATCAAGAGGAATGGATCAAAGGTTATATATCTCTCTTTATATATTGACGACATTATAATTATAGGAAATGTTGTCAATGGAATTAAACAGGTAAATGTTGGAATGAAAGATGAATTCAAGATTAGTGATCTTGGACCTCTTACTTACTTTCTTGGACTTGAGCTTGTCTATACAGATTTTGGTATCTATATCACTCAAAGGAAGTATGTACATGACATGCTCTCTAAGTTTAAAATGGACAATACTAAGTGTGTAGGTACAACCATGGAGTTGAAGCATAAGCTAAGTGCTTATGATGGAGAACCCATTGAAGATATCACAAGCTATCAAAGCTTGGTAGGAAACTTGAACTATGCAACTCTCACAAGGGTGGACATATGCTATAGTGTTAGCATACTCAGTCAATTTATGCACAAGCCAAGGAAGTCACACATGGAAGCAGCCAAGAGAGTACTCAAATACTTGAAGGGTACCATCAATGAAGGGCTTTTCTGCCCCCTAGGCTTCTGAAATTGATCTCAAACTTTACTCAGATTCAGATTGGGCTACATCAAAGGATGATAGGAAGAGTGTTGGAGACTTTTAAATCTCCAAAGGATTGATCTATACTGATTTAAGAGCACCTCTATATGAGTTATAGACCAAACTTTACACAAATGTTACCTTAATTTATCAAGTCATTCACTATCACTTCTCTGAGTGAAAACTTTTCTTCTTCAAGAAGTCTGCTTCAGGATTTATCTTCATTACCTGCACATATCTTCACATTTCTTCAATCTAATGATGCACATATCTCCATGCTACCTTTGCAAAATCATATCAACCATTAAACCTTAAAAAGAATCATTAAAACTTCAATTTGATATTTAAGTTCAAAGGTATATTAGAAACTATCTTCCTGAACAAGCGACTTTGACATAGTCAACTTCTAAGGTTGATTTCTCACAACACAAGTCCCATTTTTCTAAATGCTTTTAGCCGTAGCTTCCTTACCTTCTAAATTATATTTTGAATGCTCATTCATAAAAGAATTTACATTGTGCACTCAGATCCAAGCAAAACATTGACACAAAAAAGTGTGCGACTCTGAGAGGTCTACCTGCAAACTTTACATATACATGTTCCTATTGATCATACACACAACCTAAAAAGAATTAGACCATTAAACTTTGAGCATAGATTGATTAGCTTCTTGATTAGATGTGTACAAAAGATTTCCTGATCCACATGATCAGGCTGAGAGAAATCAAAGAAAGACTCGATGCTAACTCTTGGAGATGACTCTCTACACATCTATCTCATGGACACTTGGCTTCTAATGACTCTCTCACTTATTTCTTTACATTATTGAATTATATACATATGATTCTACACTCATCCCATGTCTATTACATTATTCCTTATCATTCTAATGATCATCTAAACTCATAGTACAAGAATCTTCATGTATACAAGCTATAATTCTGAGATCTCTTCACTATCTTCAATGACTTCTTTGGCTTCATTCTGATTCTTGACTTGCTTCAAGTTCTCCATAATCATCAATTTGGGATTGCTTTGTTCCAACATCTCCCCCTCAATCACTAATTTTGATTATTCCATTCTTCTTTATTCTTGTCATCTCTTTGAACTTTTGTAGCTTAGGTCCATCTAAGCTTTTTGTCAACATATCTACAACTTGCTCTTTTGTTGAAGTATACGATACTTCAATCTCTTTATCAAGTACCTTTTCTCTCAAGAAATGATACTGAATCTTTATGTTTTTATTCCTATGTTAGCAGTAGTCAAGGAACTGAAGGACTCACAAGGCAAGGAAGCTTACGAAGGGAGTCAGAGCGAAGAGAAGGCACAAGCAGACAGAGTAGTCAACGACGATCTGGCAAGTAGGCCATTATTTTTTCAGGAAACTAAAGCATATCAAAGAGGTGGACACACAAGGAGAAGGAGCAAGTAGGGAGCTCAAAGATGTCTATGTCAAATCGTTAGAAGAAATCCCTACAACAATAGTGATTTTCATCATTAAAAGCCATTGTAGATACCATTTCATATTTTTGTAGCTCCATTTTGTGCAAGCCAAGGAGTCCTTGAGCTTGAGGAGCATTTGAAGTAGCTACCTACCAATTTTCATAACTTTTAGACTTCGTTTGAGTCTTCAAATAGGCCCTAGAACCTAATTTTTAACTAGGCCGGACACTAGGTCTGGACACAGCCAAAACCTAGTCAAAAACTATAAATAGAGCTACAGAGCTCATTTTTGAGGTTAGCTTGTAATTGATTTAAACTTGTATGAGCTTTTTGAAAGTAATCTAAAGAACTCCATTGCTTCTCACTCTTTGTCTTGCCTTGTGTGCACGTGTGTGTGTATGTGTGTGCATGTTTGTGTGCTTCTCACTCACGCACTTGTGCCTTCACTTGCTCGAGGTCATCATACCATCCTCACGTCTTCCCGGATTGACATTAAAGAAGGTGCTACTCATCATTGAGTTACACCAAATTTTGGCGCCGTTGCCGGGGATCGAGCTTTGAGGACGAGCGTGTGATGGTAAGACGTAGATTTGAGACGTTGGCGTTGTAGGTAATTTCTTTACTTTTCTTATTTTTCTCCTTCTTACCTCACCACCATCATCAACATCATCATCCTCACCATATCCGACCTCCATCTCCATCATCGCGAAAAAATTTCAGTTTTTTTATCATATCACCTTCTACACCTCATTTCCCTCATTCCACTTGTGAGAGAGATCAAGAGAGCGATATTGTGTGTGTTGTTTTTGCATGTTTCTTGAGCATTCTTGCAGGTTCTTGCTGCATCATCATCTCCAGCACTCCGTGCAGGTACAAAAAATCACGAAACTGTCTCTGTGTCGCCGACATCGACAGAAAAATCGGCCATTTGGTAAAACAAAGCACACCATAAGGATACACATAAGGAGCACACTCTAAATCACCTAAAACAGTAAAAAAATTCCGTGTTTCTCTGTCAATCGCGATCGACACCATCGATCGCGATCGACAGCCACGATCGACAACATCTGTTAATCGCGACCGACAGATCCTGTCAATCGCGACCGACAGACCCTGTCAATCGCGACCAACAGACATGTCGATCGCGACTGACAGCCACGACCGACTGACCCTGTCAGTCGCGATTGACACCGTCGATCGCGACTGACTGAATTTTGACAATTGACTGAATTTCTTGTGTTGCCACATGTCCATCGCGACGGACACATCCCCGATTGATTGAAATCACGACAAAAATCCCAGAAAAAGTGTCGATCGCGATTGACACCGTCGATCGCGATTGATAGGACCCACGACCGACTCTGTCAATCGCAATTGACACTGTCAATCGCGACTGACGTGTCGATCGCGACTGACAGGCCTGACGAACACCTCTGTCAATCGCGATTGACAGACCTTTCGATCGCGATTGACAGGCATTTTCGGCCAAAATTTCTAGGGTTTTCAATACCAAGTTTTGGGGTAATTTTTGGCATACTTATCAACCAATTAGTGATTTTTGAGGTCCCTACACATGTGTTTTGAGAAAAATCCTGAGAACAGTGAGCCTGTTTGAACCCTCTTTTAATCCACAAAGCCCGGAACTGACATAACTTTCCCATACGAAATCCGTTTGTTGTGATTCTTGTTTTGTTGGAAAGCTCGTGGGGAGTACAACCAAAACTCCCATTGGTTATGGTAAATTTTGTATCAGGATTATTAGATATACTATTTTGAAGTTGACCATATCCAGGGGGCACAAAACCAAGGGATCTCTAGACTTGTTGGCCATAAAAACAGAGGGCAAATTGATATCTAGTATGCATGAATGGAAGTGAGCTTTTATGCCCTTTGAATCTAAGTCTTGATCTAATCTTGGGACTTTTACAAGTCCATTGAGAGCACTTGAGGGCATCCAAAGCAACGGTTTTTTGGCAAGCTTGAGAACCGGGTTCTTGAGCACCAAAGGGCAAGGAATCTGCAAGCGAGGTTGGAATACTCTCAACTCCCTTTGTCAATTCCTAGCTTAGCCTAAGTTCGAGTAGTGCTAGGAGTAAGTCAGGACAACGATAGGCACGTGACAAGTCAAAGACTATCTAAGAAATCAAGTTCAAGAGATAACCTGTGTGTGACCGATAACTTTAAAGGAAAAGAACTTAACGTGGAACGATCAACTTAAGTGCTGAAAATCAAATCAAATATTCCTGACGACGCGATATTAGACAAGATCATAAACACAATAACACACTAAAAAAGACTCAAGTGACTAACACCAACTGATCGGCAACGAGGTTGTACTTTGGGCAAAAATTGGTCAACTTAAATAGGCATATGAACCTTAGATCAGGATGACATCTAGTAAGAGAAAGAAAAAGTCTTAGGTCTTCAGAGGCTAGTGTTAATCATACTGCTAGGTCTTGGGCCCAGCAGTTGAGCCACCACTCGCATTACCCTAGCTTTGAGACTAGTGAATCAAAGATGTCTCAAGGTATGGAGAGACCTACGGGGAGTTCAGGTGTGCCATACTTGTATAGGGTGGAAGGCCCCTACAAGAATCAGCTGGAATACCTCAGGACCAACCGATTAGGTGCTAGCATTTATGAGGACGGCCTAGGAAGGTCTGTGGTATAGATCAAAAACCCAGACCAATCCATTGGACTAGAACATCCAGCGGTCAAGTTCGAAAATGAAGCATACTTGGACAAAGAGGGAACCATATATGTAGTCACCAGTCACCCAGATAGGACAGAAGAATTCGGAAATGTGATCCCAGAAACGGACATAGGTGACCTAGAGCAAGGAAACATGGGTATAGAACCTAGAACCCCTCGAGGCAAATTGGTTCTCACTAGGATTATCACACCAGAGTGGATTCCCCAGGATAATAAGAGCATAGATCTGCTCCTAAATCAAGAAACCAATGAAGCCTTTTGGAGGTATAAATCTGATAGGCCAAATGATGTAGGGTCAATCATGATCTATGAGTTCAAAGATCCTGATAGCCCAGGCACAGTGACCTACTTAGATCACGCTTCAGAGAGGGTCTTTTTGGTTACAGAAAATGATAGGCATGCTTACACTTGGAAAGGTGAATTTATTTTCCCCCAACCAAGATCGAATGTGTCCTTTGGTCACCTAGGAGCTGGAACATCCCAAGCTCATGGAGCTCAAAGAGATAGACATAGAGATAGACTTGAGGTAAGCTTTGCCAATACAGTGGGAAGAGAAAGAACGAGAACGGAAACAAATAGAGTGGAACCTGAGGGACTTAGAGCCCCAAGGAACCAAAGGAATGCTGATGATTTCCCTTTGCCAAGGCCTAGGGAACACACCAGAACATTGAGACCGACTCAGCTAGTTAAGTCCATGAAGAACTACTTCGATGGCACAGGAGACCCATATGATCATGTGGCCGAGTTTAGGCAAGTCTTGAGAGCTGAGCAACTTGAGGACCTATTCACACAGTATAATGCCTTTGGTCTAACCCTTAGGAACACAGCCCTTACGTGGTTTCAACCATTGAATGAGAGACAGTTCAGGAGCATAGACCAACTCTTAGAGGCTTTCATCACTGAATTCTCTAAAAGCGGCATAAGGCATAATACTTCCTCATTGATTCATAGCTTCAAGCAGACCCTCAGGAGACTGTGAGACTTGCAGGAAGAAGGTTTAGGCAATATCTTGAGAGATGCCCTGGTTCTGAGTTGCCCACACCAGCCAAACAAGTGGCCTTATTCTTAGATGGATTGCTAAGTACAAAGTTGTGATCCTATGTGTACTTGAAGGACCCTAGGACCATAGAAGAGTGTGTACGCGTGTGCATTGACATTGAGGATAACCTAGGGGAGGAACTAGATCTTTCAAAAATCTACAAAGATTCCGATAGCGCTTCTAGCCTCTCTTCCTCGCAGTCTACATCTTTTGAGGAACTCGCAAAAAAGGTAGCTCAAAAACTAGGTGTCTCTAGCAAACAAATTCCAAGATTTGCCCTAGTAAAGAGATGCTATACTTGCGGTGGTGACCACATGGCGAATGTATGTCCCATTATGGCTCAACCCCAAGTAAATCCTAGTAGCTAGTACTGCACCATAGAACGGAGGTACACAAATCACACCGCGCAAGATTGCCCCTACAATAAGCAAGCAGTTAGGCAGACGTACCCACAACCATACCCTTAACAAGGAAGATACCAGAACTAGTGCCCACCACAACAATATGCTAGGTCTCAACAAACCTACCAACCACAATACCAAAACCAACAAAGGCCTCAGCCTGTGTTAGCACAACAACCCCCCGCCCCAGCTAATGTAATTCCGGTAAAGTATGCAGCTGCAGAAGAAAACCTGAATAGAGCTATAGTCCCAGTAACACCATTAATTTCAGAAAGTGATCCCAGTGACCATAGCTTTGATTCTACGCATGTTGATAGTCCCCAGGCTTACTACATGCAGTCTCCTGAACATGGTGAGTCCTACTACAGTGAGGAACCGAGTGAACCTAATTGGGAGCCAGAGTATGCTAATGTCATGTACGCAAACCCCAACTCTAGACCTCAACCTAGGCAAGTAAGACCCCCATTTCCAAAAGGACCATGCTACAGATGTCAGGGAGATCATCTCATTCGTGATTGTCCCTTGCCTACACCTACACAACCCCAGTCAGTGACGATCCAGGGCTATTGCCAGGAGTGTGGAAAGGAGCATCTCTTATGAAACTACCCAAAGAATCCTAATAATATGCCGAAAATCACTCCTATCAATGTCGTTGGGTTAGTTGTAGACTCCACAGGAAGTGTGACGTCCACTACACCAGTGCAAGTGATCACAAGAGCCCAAGCCTTGCAACAGAACCAAAGTTTAGGCCAGGAAAAGAGCCCAGATGTTAGTGAAACGGAGAGCATGACAAAGAAGAGGACTAGAGCTTGGAGAGATAGTCGTGAAAGAATGAAAAGGCAATGGGCAAAGAAAATGAGTGAACTTGAGGAAAGCCTAAGAGAAACGAGAGCTAGGATAACCGAACTCACATCTCAAACTCCCTCTCACACTACCCCACCTCCACCATTGCCAACTCCATCCGACCCGCCACCTTCCAACCCGCCTCACCTAATCTCACCACCCCCTAGAGTAGGATCAGTCCTAGCAGATCCCACTCCCGAGGACCTAAACATGATGCTCAAAGCATATCAGGCCAGAATCCAAGATGGGCCAAACGTAACTGATCATGGAAAATGCTACCCTAGAGCAGAATTAGAGCTTGAACGAACTAAAATTTGTGCTAAGATGGTGGAGTTGGCTCAAACCATGTTTGAAGCCAGCCGCCTCTTTAACATATCTAGCTCAGCCAAGACGCAGCTGCACTTTGAAGGATTGTTAGAAAGAATGGAGAGGTTAATTGCACAATCAGAAAAGGAACCCACCCCTCCAAGTAAGGGCAAGGCAAGTATGAGGGCAAGCCTTCCTGCCCAGGAAGCCTATGTGCCTAACTCTACGGAGCTAGACACATCTTCTTCTATGAATCGGTTCACACCAGAATTCCTACGAGAGATTCAAGAAGACAAATGGGCTAAAGAAAGTACAGTCCTTCCTCCCATTGAACTTGTGGATGATGCACACGACCAATTCCCACAAGATATCCCATCCATTTATGAAGAGCAGGAGAGCACTCAGTCTCAAGAGAGATTAGACTTTGAGTCTAATTCTTTACATGAATTACCCTTCACAAGCCCATGGGAAGCAAAGTCCACGTGTATGAGAGCACCCACGGTCATGGTAAGAAACGAAGATTCAGTCATACCTAGGAACACAGAGGTAGTGAAAAACACTAAAGTGCAGTGTAACCTCACTTTAGCAGAGCTACTCAAAGTAAGGCCAGAACTGTGGAAACATGTAGCCAAACAAGTACCAGAGATAGCAAAACCTCGTTCCCAGGTAGGTTCTCATAGGACAGTGCCAGAAATTCCTCTAGACAACATAGGAGATATGAGTGAAGGTGAAGAAGGAAACACCTATCTTCCCATTACCCATCAGGGGTACACAACTAAGGAATTCTAGACTCAGGTGCAGGAGTCGCTATTGCTACCACTTCCCTATGGAAGCGGTGGGGCAAGCCAGCACTCAGGCCCACGAGGATGAAATTGCAAATGGCTGATGGTCACATAGAGAGGCCTTTAGGACTACTTGAAGGAATAATTCTCACTACATGTGGTGTAGAGTTTGAGCACATGTTTGCTATCTGTGATTTTAGCAAGAACCATGCCTATGAGATGATTTTGGGAAGACCATTTATGCGACAGTTGCAAGTGGTACAGGATTGGGGAACCAATTCCTTATATTTGCAACACTTAGGTGTTACAACCAAAGTCAATCTCAAAGATTACTCTCATAGAGATGTCCCTCCTATCCAATGGAATCCTATTCATAGAGCCAAAGATGATACAGAGTCTGTGCACTCCATAGGATCAGGATCCTCATGGATGCATGAAGACACTCACTTATGGATGTGCAAAGTAGCAGTAGAAGAAGAGAAGAGAGAAAAAGCCAGAGAGGTAGGTGCGAAGGAAACACATAGATCAATTCAAGACCCAGCCTATGCACCTGTAGTATTTCCGGTCGAAGAGTTTGAACCTCACGGCTGGGCAGAAATTTTAGCAACAATGGATGTAGCCATCAATGAAGAACAATGGACACCTCACTGTGACGAGGATGGCTATGACATTTCAGTCTTCTCAATAGAGCCAATCATGGGAGATGCAGTTTTAGAAGAGTGCGAACCTAGCCCTGATGCATTTGAGGATGCAAGTGACTCCGATCTAGAGTCAATCATTATGGACCCACCTTTTGCATCAGATGAAGAATACTTCTAAGAAGTAGAATTCCAACCTCAGAGACACGAAGAGATAACAAACGGTGTACGATTAACCACACAAGTGACTGCTAATAATGATAGCAAGAAACAGAAGAAGAAAGAAGTTCCCCCGGAGGAAGAAGAATCTTTGTTTGAGGTCCCTGAAAACTTTAAAAAGTATGAGATAGACGATAGGAGAGTCATGATAAGAATGCCTAAATGAGAGGCACAATCAGGAGAGGCCTATGATAACAAAGAAACCACCAAGAGAATAGTGGTAGCCCTAGAAGAAGGAGAGGAGAGATGCACGTACATAGGCCATGACCTAATAGAGGAAGAAGAGCATGCGTTAATAGCCTTGCTAAGAGAATACAGAGATGTATTCGCTTGGAGTTACAAGGACCTGAAAGGTGTAGACCCTGACATATGCTCACACACCATTCCCATGACCGCAGATGCCAAACCATCCAAGCAGAAGCCATACACTTATAACGATAACTACGCGGCTAAGATCAAAGAGGAGATAGATAGACTGGTAGAAGCTGGCTTCATCTATGAAATTCAGCACACTGAGTGGGTATCCCCCATCATAGTGGTGCCCAAGAAAAATGGAAAGTTGCGTGTATGCATTAACTTGAAGAAGGTCAATGCAACCACAATTCGAGATAACTATCCGCTTCCTATCACAGAGCATCTCTTAGAAAGAGTAGCAGGAAAGGAAGTGTACAGCTTCCTTGATGGATTTTCCGGCTACAATCAAGTAGCCATAGCTCCAGAAGATTAGCATAAGACGGCTTTTGCCACTGAATGGGGCATATTTGCCTTTACAGTAATGCCATTTGGGCTTACCAATGCACCCGCTACCTTCCAGAGAGTGATGTGCCATGTATTTAAAGAGTTCTTGAGAAAGAACTTAGAAGTCTATGTTGATGATCTCTGTGCTCATTCCAACATTAGACAAACCCATATTCCTGAACTCAGACAAATCTTTGACAAAGGTAGAGAATATCAAGTCTGCCTGAACCCAGAAAAGTGCGTTTTTATGGTCAGACAAGGCAAGATTCTAGGACACATAGTGTCAAAGAATGACATATCCACTGATGAAGAGAAAGTGAGAGCCATCGCAGAGCTGCCTAGGCCAAAAGAATGTCAAGGAAGTACAAGCATTCATGGGGCATTGTGGTTATTATCGACGGTTTATACACATGTATGCCATCATAGCAAAGCCTTTGTATGGACCTTTGACTAACTTTGAGTGGACTGACGAATGTGAGAATTCCTTCAATGAGCTTAAACGGCGATTATGTTCAGCACCAATCTTGACCACACCAGACTGGAATAAGCATTTCCATGTTCATGTAGATGCATCCAATTATGCTATTGGGTGTGTAATCGCGCAACCTACCAGTGAAGGTAATATGGATCTTCCAATTGCCTATGCTAGTAGACAATTGAATGCAGCTGAACGAAATTATACTACTACTGAGAGAGAAGGACTAGGCATGGTATATGCGGTTAAAAAGTTTAGACATTACTTGCTTGCAAATAAGTTTAAACTTTTTACTGACCATCAGGCACTGCTATATCTCGTGAACAAGCCATGCAATAATGGAAGATTAGTAAGATGGTTTCTCTTGCTAATGGAATATGATTTCGAGGTTGTGGTAAGGAAAGGGAAGACTCACTTGAGAGCAGACCACCTCTCTAGGCTCACATCTGGAGAAGCCCCACAAGGAGTGTCAGATGACCTTCCTGATGCTTACTTGTTTAATTTGGAAGTGGTGCCGCAGTGGGCTAAGCCATTAGTGCCAGTATTGACATACGGGCCTAACCACCTAGTAATAAACACATAGGATAGAGAGGTAGTAAAAGCCCAAAAGTATCACATCATGGCAGGAAGTATGTACAAGCACACAGATCAAGGGATCTTGGCTTGTTGTGTGGAAGAGGATGAGTACGCTAAATGGTTGCAATTAGCACATGTAGGTGCATTAGAGCAACACTACTCAAAGCAACGAACCCTACAGGCACTAAGGAGACTCGGAGTGCATTGGCCGACTATGGAAGCTCATGTCCAAAAGTTGTGCAAGGAATGCCCAATCTGCTGCACTAAACCACCTGTGGAACATGCCACTCTTTATCAAGTGTCCATAGTGCCAGATTGGAGTGAACCACTAGTATCCTTCTTGAGGACGAAAACATTCCCTCCAGACATGACTCTGGCTAGGAAAAGGAGTTTAGAACAAGAAGCCCTGGACTACTCACTCATTGGTGATAATCTATACAAACGTGGTAAAGATGGTTACCTCAGGCTATGCGCCCATGAGAGTGAATATCTCAAGATCTTAGAAACTGCTCATCAAGGTGTAGCAGGAGGACATTTTGGACCAGACCGAGTGATTAAAGCGATCCTATTTGCAGGCTTGTGGTGGCCTACCCTTCACATGGATGCACATACCTATGTGAAACGGTGTGATGTTTGCCAGAGAACTCAGTGTCCTATACGCAAAGATGAGATGCCACTGAAACCTATGATAGGTGGACGTGCATTCTCTAAGTGGGGAATAGACTTTGTAGGTCCTATTAATCCCCCAGCTAAGGGTTCCCATGCTGAGTATATCATTGTTGCCACGGACTATCTAACCAAGTGGGTAGAGGTAAAAGCCACAACGAAGAACGATGCTCAAACAACAGCTAAGTTCTTATTTGAGAATGTGTTCACTAGATATGGGTTACCTATAGAGCTAGTTAGTGACAGAGGCACTCACTTCTTAAATGAAGTTATTGAAAATCTGCTCTGAGAATTCTTGGTAGTACATAAGAAGTCTGCCCCCTATCACCCCCAAGCTAATGGCCAGGCTGAGAGCACAAATAAGATCTTATGCAATGTACTGACGAAATTAGTGAACAATAAACGCTCTGATTGGGACAAATAGCTACACCATGCTGTTTGGGCATACCGAGTCGCCTACAAAACGGTACTCCAAGCCACCCCCTTTCAGATGTTATTTGGCCAAAATGCAGTGCTACCATTGGACTTCTTAATACCTACATTGAAAGTAGCATAAGAGCATGAATGGACGGGTCATGAACTCTCCTCTAGACTATTTGACCTTGAACGATTAGGAGAAACAAGACTGAGGGCGGCTGCAGGGATATATGCAGCTAAGAAACGACAGAAGGCATACTTTGATGCCCACGTTAAGGATAAAGGTTTGAAGGCAGGCGACCTAGTACTAGTCTACACTTTGAAACAACATGTGAGGAAACTAGAGAAGAGAGGCTACGGACCCATGATCATTAATAGAATCTCAACAAGTGGAGCAGTGCAACTAGCCACATTAGAAGGCGATATTCTCCCGAGCTACATAAGCGGATGCAGAGTCAAGTTATATCAGGAACCTTTGACGGAAGAGATGCTAAGTTGACTCAACACTGCTAAGAAACGCAAAGAAGAAGAAAGATGAATTCGAGAAGAAGCTCAAGCAGAAGCATTGGAATGCATCCAGAGAATGAAGTTGAGAAGACAGGGTAAAGAGAAACCTAGGACATATGCATATGCAGATCAAGGATATCATATGGCTATGTGTGAAGTTTCAGGTATCAGCTCTCATAGGATAATTGATCGACGTCCTTTTATAGCCTTAGAGATAGGACAAGGAAAGGGTGCAAGGACTGTAAGAGCCTTGATTGACTCAGGTGCAGCCACTAGTGCTGTTAAATTTTCGTACTGTCAAAAGTTGAAATTAACTGTCAATCCTATAGAAGCATATCTCATAGGATTGGGAGGTGTGGAAACCCCTTGCATGGGTGAGGTGGAACTTCCCCTCTACATTCAAGACGAAGTAATGACAGTCAAAGTACTAGTGTGTCAAGATGAGGACCTCACTGAGCCTCTTGTCTTGGGTCAGGACTGGATCTATGATCATGCAGTCAACCTAAACCTAAGAAGTGGACTTCTTCAAGTATGGGTAAATCATAGTCGAATTACAGTTGAATTGGAAAATGAGGCACTCAAGGAACTAGGTAAGGCACGAACTCCTGGTCCTTCCAGGGGTGCACATGAAGTTGATAATGCTATTCTTGTCCAAAACTGTATGATGCAGAAAGAGGATTGTTTCAACAAAGGAGTCAAGGATAAGACGGCCCTCCCTTCTTTTCCAAAGGCCAGAGGGATGCAGCAACCAAAGGCAGATCAAATACAGAAGGAGCAGAGTACTACCTATATTGGAGGCCAAAAAAACGTGCGAAGCAGAATGTCTTAGCCGTTGAAACAAGTGTGGGTGCCAAAAGGCGAACACCCTGTTACGACCACGCCAACCCCACAGCCAAAACCTCTTATTAGTACTCAACAACACGATACTAATAAGAAGTCTTTCATAAAGTCTTCTGCGAAAGTAAAGTCTATTTGGGTACCCAAGAAGTCGATGAAGGCCAGCCCACAATCACGACAAATCTGGGTGCCTAAGACTTGCTTGCGGGCTCAAATAGCTACACCGAGGCCACACCCGGTACAACATGTTTCACTCACTCGAACATCTGATGCCCATTCTTATACATCATGCACGGACACATATTCTTCCATGAGCACCAGTAGAATCACTTGTAAATGGGTCCCTAAAAAGCCTCATTTTCAAGCAGATAATCCTATCAAACTCTCTAGAGTCTCCACAAAATCAAGATCAAAACCCATCCACTATGTTTGGCAGCCTAAAACTGTAATAAACCCCTGGACCCCAGTTGTAAATCCATGCCACCTACTAACTACGTCACTCTCACACTACATCATTCCACTTAGCTCCTAGGTCTACCCAATTCCTATCTACACACACAAGCACCGAGCACTTAATAACCTACTAATCTCTCCTGAACCTCATGTTAATGTTGTAATGGGGACAGAAACGGTTCTATCTTTTCCTTTACAATGTTAACACAAGTTTCTATATTATCATAGAGTCAGGAGGCAAGAAGTAACATGGCAGATACGGCAGGAACTAGCTCCCAGGCAGGCACCAGCCCCCAAGTCGTGGACATTGAAAGTCTTCCCATTGAGGAGGAATTAAAGGAATGCCCAGTGGCATTGAGGGCATTACATGCCATACCGATTCAGAATCCTCCACAGGGGCACACAATGCCGGTCAGCAAAAACTCACATTGGTTCAGTGATGTGGTAGGATCTCTGGGTGAAGGCACTCACATGTGGGAGGCCGAGATAGAATTCAACGGGCGCTGGGGCAGGTATCACTTCTTCACCAGGGAATTTGAGAAACTGCAAAATAATGAAGGGCTGAAACCTATATGGAAGAAGGCGGGACTCTACGATTACTTCAAATTCCAATTGCCAAAGCCCGACTTTCTAAGATGCTCGTATTTGATTAGCACCCTCACTCCGAGCAAAGACAAAAAGGGATATAGCACCTTTGTCCTCCCATCTCTCACAAGGGGCAATGAGTTGAAGCGCTTCAGGCTGACTATCAATTTGGTAAGGGAAGCTCTAGACATGAAAGGAATGCACATTCCCACTGAGAAGGAGTCCATGGTCCCCGACAATATGAAGAACAGGAATCTGATGAAATTAAAGGACATGGTAGCAATGACACCAATGATTGCCATTCATTTGCAAATGGTCATGCAGTATTTCGCATTCCCCGGGAGGTTCACAATGCCACCCAAAAAGATATGGTTTAGTCTATACTTGGCCGACGCCTTCGATTTGACAATCAACATGCCCCACTGGATTATCGACCAAATCCACTTGGCTCATCAAAGGTGGTATAAAAAGCAAAAGTCTGTACTGTATGGATGTTGTGCCCTCACCAGGATTGTGTATAGATGTTTGGCTTATGATGAGCCAGTTCAGAGGGCATTGATTTGGACCATGGTACAGGAATTTCAACGTAGACTATCAACCGTAGGGCCGCCATCAAAGAAAATGAGAGGTGCAGTTTAGATGCCCTGTGCACAAGCCCACGGTGCGACACTGACACCTGAGACAACTCCACGACTTCCGAGGTGTGTACAACCCTTCACTATCAGATTACCAAGACACAGCACTGATGGACTGAATCTGGTGTTTCCACCGATACCAACAGACTTAGAGTTTCCTCACGGATTCACATTAGAAGACCTAATCGATGAGGAGGTAGCCAGGATAATCGAGGCACTTAATGCGGAAGTCGAGGCAGAACAGGCAAGCGGCCAGCAGACAGTCGTAGACCAACCCCATCCAGTCCAACCAAGAGTAGTTGAAGTGGAGGATGAAGAAGAAGAAGGACAAGAGGATGAACAGGAAGGATTTTTTAATGAGGAAGCGCATGAATATGAGCAAGAAGTTCTACAGGAACTTGAAGGAGCCCCGACTTATACGAAGGAATTGAAAAAGCTGTATGATACCATCAATAGAGTTCAAGAGCAACACAGACTGTCCCTAGCAGCAGGAAAAGCCCTCATGAACCAAATCCTTGACGAGGAAGGTGTGGACGAGCAATACCGAGCAACCCTTGACATGATAGCCGATGCGTTGGTGGTACCTGAGACGGTGCATACCACCCTTGCACAATCACGAAGAACGGAGCGAAGATACGGTAGATGTCCACCTCGATCAAGAAAACAGATGAATGTATTAGTATCAGAACCACAAGGAACATCCACAACCAGGGGCATAGCACACACCGTTCATGATACTGAGGAAACCTGTACATCAAGTGCACCTCCGTCACCCCCTTTGCCACCCCTACCTCCAACTCCACCACATTCACCTACCACTACCAGTGTAACCACTACTGTCACCGCCTCCGAGTCCACTACCCATACCGAAGCACAGACCGTCAGTCAACCCACACAACCCACACACCCTATCTCCACCTCTCTTGTCTATACGACCACTGACACAGTAATTCTAACCGCAGCCACTGAAAACCCCGTTCCTCCGATCACATTTCTTGGCGGTTCATATTCACAATTGCACACACCACTGTACACTTTCACCACTATCAGTGCACCCACAATTCCCATGTTCACAATCAATCCCACTACGGCATCCACTTTTGATTTTATGGACATATCACCCACTTCCACACCTCTCCCTCCCCCCATACACCCACCATCTCCCATTCCCCCGCCACCCACTTCACCATTTTCCAGCACCGCATCCACACTCCCCTTCTGCATTCAACACCCTTCCCACATCCACCCCTATTAATAATGTATTTAATAATATGTATCAGTGTATGTCTCAACTACAACAGCACTACCAGCATCTTGATAACCAACATACGAGACTCTTCCGAAGCCATGAAGAACTTCAAGTACGATTCATTGATCTAGAAAGGGAAAAGCGGCTACTACAACAACAGTATGTCACTTTACAGGAACAACATGAGCAGTTAGTAGCCAATCCACCCTAGTCAGATGCAGAAGAAAAACAACAAATGAATGATCTGCTACACTCCTAGATAACAGAGAATCTCAAGCTTCGACGCAACCTGGCCCTCTTACGCAAACACATGTCTACAGCACTCGAGGAAAATAAATGACTACAGAAATAGAACGAAGAAAACTTGGAAGCAGCAATGGAGGGTTCCCCACAAGAAATCGACCTAGATATATTCAAGGCCATCCCCTCAGCGAATATGCAAATCATGTTGGAAACCCATGCCGACCTCCTGGAAGCCCATGCAGCATTAGAAAGAGAAAGAGATGACCTATTAAAGCAGCTGGCAACCCAACAGGAGTCACCAAGCAAAGTCACAACCGTAGTTGACACGTCTGAAGAAGTTGAAAAACTCAGAGCGGAACTAGACGAATTACAAAATAAAGTCATGCAATACGAGCGTCAACCCTCTCCCCTTGTAGAACCCGAACCTGAAGACTTAGTGCCAATTGAAGTAGAGGAAACCTTTGAAGACCCATACGTTCCCATGCCTGCACCATGGGGCAAGCAAACAGAAGAGGGCATGGACACCCTCGAGATCGAGGCTCTTGAATGGATGCAGAGGTTAGAGAAAGTGGCCACAACCCATGATGACAGAGTTGCAGTTCAGATAGCATCTATGTCACGTTTGGAAGAGGTAGTCATAAAATCGGATTACTTTAGAAACCTCTCCCATCATAGGTGGATCGGCACATCCGACGATTTGTATGTTCCTTTTTGTGTCTTAATGGCGGATTACAATGCTGAAATCAAGCACCACACCTCAAGAGAACCAACCTCGGCAACACAGTTTGCACCGGACGACATCCCAGCAAGTGCCAAGCAGGGGAATATACATCAACCTACGTGGAGGATTCGTCTACTTGAAACCTACCCTGAGATGGTAAGGACATGGAATAACATGCCTTTGTATATCAAATACAACCCATGCTACTGCCCTGTCTTTCGAAGAAGGTCTTGGCCGGAATACACAAAAACTGCGCTGACAACCAAAGGATGTGAAAAATGGCTCAATTATGTCTACTTAGCACCACCTAAAGGCCAACCTACCATAGGATATACGATTTTGACGATTCGGCATTGGGGGGTCCGGTTCAAAAACGTACCAGATGTCATGGGCCAAATGTGCCTCAAAATTTTTGAGCTCATGTTGGTCACCTTCAGGACCTTCAAGAATGTCAAGGAACCTCATCTGTCAGCTCTCGGATTTAATGAAGGTAATCAGGACCTTGTCTACGACATGAGCACCACACCATCTATTAATGTCATATATGCATGGCATGCGCGTATAAAGTATCTACCTGCCTGCTTCAAATAGACGTTTGAAGAAATGTTTGTCCGGGGTTCTGGGAATATCATTCAGAGATATTCATTCCCAGACCATCACATTTATTGCAATTGTTTGCAGTGGAACAAGCTCTCCATTCAGAAAAGTTACGTATACCACATCCAGAGGTTCCCGGGCCGATAGATTGGGATGCTCTACTCACGGACTTGGCCAAAGGGTTGAGAATTGCAGAACATCATTTAGCAACAGACGTGGTGGAGTACTACATCCAACGACCCACTCAACAAGGGTCTGTCAGGGACGACAGACGCGAGAGAGGAGGGGTGTTAGCAGTAGTCAAGGAACTGAAGGACTCACAAGGCAAGGAAGCTTACGAAGGGAGTCAGAGCGAAGAGAAGGCACAAGCAGACAGAGTAGTCAACGAGGATCTGGCAAGTAGGCCATTATTTTTTCAGGAAACTAAAGCATATCAAAGAGGTGGACACACAAGGAGAAGGATCAAGTAGGGAGCTTGAAGATGTGTATGTCAAATTGTTAGAAGAAATCCCTACAACAATAGTGATTTTCATCACTAAAAGCCATTGTAGATACCATTTCATATTTTTGTAGCTCCATTTTGTGCAAGCCAAGGAGTCCTTGAGCTTGAGGAGCATTTGAAGTAGCTACCTACCAATTTTCATAATTTTTAGACTTCGTTTGAGTCTTCAAATAGGCCCTAGAACCTAATTTTTAACTAGGCCGGACACTAGGTCTGGACACAGCCAAAACCTAGTCAAAAACTATAAATAGAGCTAGAGAGCTCATTTTTTAGGTTAGCTTGTAATTGATTTGAACTTGTATGAGCTTTTTGAAAGTAATCTAAAGAACTCCATTGCTTCTCACTCTTTGTCTTGCCTTGTGTGCACGTGTGTGTGTGTATGTGTGTGCATGTTTGTGTGCTTCTCACTCACGCACTTGTGCCTTCACTTGCTCGAGGTCATCATACCATCCTCACGTCTTCCCAGATTGACATTAAAGGAGGTGATACTCATCATTGAGCTACATCCTGTCATGAAAAACAGGATTAGCTGCCAAATATAATGAACTCATGTTGTCTCCAAAAATAATTGGAGTACTCTGACCAGTTCCAAAACTCTTCAATAAGGTCTTTAACCATATCACTTCTTTTGCGGCCTCTCCCATTCCTTTATACTCAGCTTCTGTGGATGACAAAGCAATTGTATGTTGCTTCTTTGAGCACCAAGAAACTAACTTATCTCCAATATAAGAGAGATAACCATGAGTAGACCTTCTATCATCTAAATTACTTGCCCAATCTGCATCACTAAACACTTTGATTCTTGTGTCAGAATTAAAACCATAATACAAACCTTCACTCAAAGTTCCCTTGATATATCTGAGTACCCTTTGAGTTGCAATCCGATGAGTTTTCTTTGGACAATGCATAAATTGTGATAAAACACCCACTGCATATGATAGATCTCGTCTTGTCAAGGTAGCATAGATCAAACTACCTACCAAACTCTGATATTTCTTCATGTCATTAGATTCTTCACCTCCATATCTGCTCAATTTATGATCTACCTCCAATGGTGTGGTTGAAGGCTTGCAATCTTCCATATTGAACTTGACTAGAAGATTCTTCAAGTATCTCTCTTGTGTAACATATACTCCATGTTGAGTATACATAATCTGCGTTCCTAAGAAATAAGACAAGTTTCCCAAATCACTTATCTTAAACTTCTTCTCTATTTGTTTCTTAAGCTCCTTGATTCCTTGAGCATCTGTACCTGTGACAATAATATCATCAACATAAATACACATGTATATATACCCATCTTCACTTGCCTTCACTAGCAAGCTAATATCTGCTTTTGAAGCTTGATATCCACATTCATTCAAGAACTTAAGAAGCTTGTAATTTCATGCCCTTGGGGCCTGCTTCAAACCATACAAAGCTCTCTTGAACTTACACACATAATCTGATTCAATTGAGTCCATGAAACCCTCTGGTTGCTCCATGTACACTTCATCTGCAATATACTCATTCAGAAATGTATTCTTTACATCTAATTGTGACAACGTCCATCCTTTACAAGCAGCAATAGCAATTAGAGATCTAATTGTAGACATCTTAGCAACTCGACTAAAGGTTTCATCATAATCTACCCCATAAGTTTGGGCATAACCTTTAATCACAAGTCTAGCTTTGTATCTAGACACCTCACCATTTGCAAACCTCTTTGTTTTGTACACCCATTTGCATCCAATTACCTTCTGCTTCTTTGGTCTTGGCACCAATTCCCATGTCTCATTCTCAAGTAGAGCATCATACTCTTCTTGCAATGCCTTCTCCCAATTCTGTTTACCTTTAGCTTCTTCATATGTGATTGGATTTTCTTCTGTGTTCACAATATAAGCATAATCTTTTGTTGTTAAGAAAGATGTATCATGGCTATACCTGATAGGTTCTTTTCTTTCTCTCAAAGATCTTCTGACCTCTGCACTTCTTGAAGTCTCAGCCATATTTGATTTTGGATCAAATCTTGGCCTATCTTCATCATTACCCTGCAATTTACTTTTACAATCAACATCATCAATATCTTCTTCATACACCTTTACTTTGGGCTTCCCTTTCCTTTCTACTTCTTCAACATCTACATAATCATTTGTTGACCCTGTATACCATGTGCTTTACTCTCTCCATTCTTCCTTCTTATTGGCTTCTTCAAATGAAGAAGGCTTCTCTGATATAGAATCTTTATCAATGTATATAGAATGCTTGATGACTAGTGATGTGTCATAGCCATACCTTATGGATTTCTTGTTCTCCCTTTGAGATCTTCTAAGTGCTTGATTGGATGACTCTCGAATGTCTTCCAATTGTTTGAAATTTTGTCTTGCCCTTGGACTTCCAAGCTTTGAAATCAATATGTTCTTCATCTTCTGAGTTGACATCTTCTAATATTTGTGGTTCCTTTTGAGTTAGAGTTGGAAAATCATTTTCGAAGTCATAGGGTAGGTTTATTTTCCTAAAATCATCTTCAAACTAGGAGTTATTTTCATCAAACACCACATCCGTACTAAGTGTAGATCCTTTGTTAGTGGGATTCTACAACCTATATCCTTTCTAGTTTTGTTCATAGCTAATAAATATACATCTTTCAGCTTTTGGATCTAGCTTTCCTCTAATCTATGAGGGTATATGTGCATAAGAAATGCACTCAAGGATTTTGCAATGGTCTAGGGAAGGTTTCCTACCATTCCATGCCTCATAAGGTGTCATTCCATCCAAGGACTTGGATGGAAGCCTATTAATTAAGTATGTGGCTATGATAATAGCCTCTGCCTGTAAGTTGTTTGGAAGTTTCTTTTCATTCAACATTGATCTTGCAGCCTCTACTATTAGTCTATTTCTTATCTCTGCCACTCCATTCTATTCAGGAGTGTAACTTGTTGTAACCTCTCTCTTTATGCCTCTGTCCTATAAGAATGAGTCAAATTCATGTGAGAATTACTCACCACCTCCATCACATCTGAGCCTCTTCAATCTTCTGCCTGTTTGGTTCTCAACCAATGCCAAATACTTCTTGAAACAAGTGAAGACTTCATCTTTATGCTTCATAAAGTAAAGTATTGTCCATCTACTATAGTCATCTATAAATGAAACATAGTAACAATGCTACATTTCCAACCACATGATTTGAACAACAAGAATCAATATAGAATAGGTACTCATCATCTTTACCTTGCTTGGCTGTTATATTCATATGTAGTAAGGAATCATCTTGATCATCTCTATAGTTGTTGTAGTCTCTTCTACCTCTAAAGCCTCCTTGATAGTTGTTGGTGTATCCTTGGTTGTAATTGTGGTGGTAGTTGTTTCCTCTATTATTTAACCTGCCTCTCACCATAGATGTTGCAAGGTGAAGAGTTGTATGGTCTCATCTTACCTTGCTTTCCTCCTCTACCCCTTCCTCTAGTACCTCTTTCTATACCTGTGAAATTCACTTGAGAGGTACTTGCATCTTCTTCATTCCTTTTACCCTTGCCTTTATCTTTGCTCTTATTTTTGTCTGTATAAAGGGTAGAAGATTGATTACCTCTAGGATATAAGAATTATATCCTTTCTTGTTGAGCTTTGTCTCATGTGTGAAGAGTTGCCCCATCAATGTGGGGAGGTCAGGTATCTACATGTCCATTTATAGGTCCATTGTTGTGATTAAAGACTCCCATTTATCATCAGATTTAATGCCATGATCTCCCTTACTATCTGCTCCTCTTCTATTTCTTTTCCTATACTTCCAAGTTGATCAGCTACATCCTTCATCTTGGTTACATAGTCATCTATACTTTGTTTTGGTTGCTTCTTCAAGGTTGTGAACTCCATCCAAAGCTGGCTCTTCCTAGCCCTTGTATTTGATGAGAAGTATGAAGAGAGTACTTCCCAAGTCTCTTGGGAGGTCTTGCAATTCCTAATGTGAGGTAATAAGAAATTAGATATTGAGTTAAGTATATAAGACCTGGCTAGAGCATCCTTTATGTAGCTAGTCTTTCTTCCTCCTCTCTTGTAGGTTGATGTTTGCTTCTGAATGTTGGCATTTCTTGATCTCTAGAGATGTATCCATACAAGCTCCTTCCTTGGAGGTAAGCCTTAATCCTTAGGGACCATGTTGGATAATTTCCCCTGTCCAATTTATCAATGAATGATGGAAATCCATCTCCCACTTTACCTTGATGTTGCTCTAATACCACTATTGGAGGAGATGGTGGACACTTTCTAGAAATGAGATGGTGCTGCAAACTCCTGCTTCACACTAGCCAGAAGTGAGTTGAGGAGTGCAAAGTGGACTTGATGGTCCTTCCAAGAATCATAAATAATCAACCAAGTACTTTGGAGTATGATCCTCAAATCATTGGACCAAACAGGTGAATGGGAGTTTGAATTATGAACCAAAACTTGCTATTTTGGTCTCCACAAAGATTACAATGTCATTGGCAATGAAACATTGGACAATGTGAGGGCAATGTTGGAGCTATGGTATGAGCTCAACATCAACAAAACATAAGTATCAAATTGATGGGAGAAATATTCTCTTTCTCCATGGGAGAAATTGATGGGAGAAATTGATACTTACGACCTATTCGATTTTCAACAAGGGCAAGATACTTCTTGAAACATGAGAAGACTTCATCCCTATTCTTCATAGAGTATAGGATGGTCCAACTACTACAATCATCAATAAAAGTTACATAGTACATGGGTCCTCAAATTGATTGCTCCTTGCTAGGTCCCCAAACATCTTTGTGGACTATCTCCAACAAGTCGCCATAAATATATCCTTTCTTCATGAAGGGTTGTCCATGTGATTTCCCAAGTTGAAAAGCACTACACTTAAATATCATGTGTTGCTTGGAGATATTTGGTAGTCCAAGCACACTTTGATCCCTACACATTTGCTTCGAATTCCTTTCACCTATGTGAGCCAATCTTTTGTGCCACATCCCTAATTCTAAGAGGGTATGATTACCATAATTGAAGAGAGATATATTTCTAGTGTCTTGAAGTTCAAATGTAAAGATTCTACCTATATTTTATCCTTTTGAAATTCTCTTGAATCCTTGTTATGGATCTTCAACAAAGGCTCCATTCCATATGACCCTTATTTTGCAATCCTTTCTCTACAATTTTCCCAACACTTATGAGATTCTTTGTTATGGTAGGTACATACAATACCTTGCTGAGTAGATTCATGTTTCCATCTGGAGTCTTCAAATCTCCAATCTTTTCCACTTAGTGTCTAGTGTCATCTCTTTTTTGAACCTCATGTCTATTTATTGGATCCTCTAAGTCTAAGAGTAGAGACACATTCCTTGCTACATGATTTGAACAACCAAAATCTATATAAAATACATGCTCATCTGCTTTACCTTGCTTCGTGGTCATGTTTATCAAGCGGAGTGAGTCCTCTTGAGTTTTCTCTTTAGTTTAATTATTGTAATCTCTACTTCCTCTATATCCTCCTTGATGATTTGTATTGTCAAAGTTGTTGTTGTTGTTGTATCCGTTGAAGTTATTTGATTTGCCTCTTGAACTTCCATAGCCTCCTCTATTGAAGCCTCTTCCTCTCATTTTTCTAGGGTTCCTAAAACAATCCTTAGTTGTATGATTAGTTAGGCCACATATGGCACATGGAGAGGAGCTTTGAAATCTCCCCCTACCTTTTCTACCTCCTCTGCCTCTTCTTGTTGAACCTCTACCTCTACCTGCAAAGTTTTCTTGAGAGGTACTACCTTTATCATCATATCTTTTACCTGTTCCTTTGCTATCTTTACTCTTATTCTAATTTATGTATAGGGTAGAGGATTGGTTACCTTTTGAGTTGTCTCCATTCTTCATAAGCTTTTCCTCATGTGTGGTAAATTATCCCATGAGGGTGTTGAAGTCAGTAACTTGCATATCCATGTATAGGTCCATTGCTGTAGTGAAAGCTTCCCATTTATCATCTGCTTTGATCCCATTGATTACTTGTCTCACTATTTGCTCTTCTTTAATGAATTCTCCAATGCTTCCAAGTTGATCTACTAATTCCTTCATTTTTGTGACAAAATCAATCACACTTTGCTTGGGCATCTTCTTGAGTGTGATGAACTCCATCTAGAGTTGGTTATTCCTAGCTCTAGTGCTTGATGTGAAGAATGCCTCAATGGGATTTCATGTCTCTTGTGAAGTCGTGTAGCTCATAATGTGTGGAAGTAAAAAATCAGAGATTGAGTTAGGAATGTAAGGCCTAGATAGAGCATCCTTTGAGCACCATGCAGTTAACCTCTCTTGTTCTTCTTGAGTTGGTTGTCCTTTGCTTTTGAGAATTGGCATCATCTCATCTCCAAAAATGTAACCATATAGATTTCTCCCTTGAAGATATGCTTCCATTCTAAGTGACCAAGTAGATTAATTACCTCAATCCAATTTTTCAATGGATGAAGGAAATACATCTCCCATATTGAGTTGATATAGCTCTGATACCATTGTGAGGAGATGGTTGGATAAAATCCAAAGGTGAGGTGGTGTTGCAATAGTCCTGCTCTACACTTGCCAGTGTGATTTCAAGAAACCTTAGTAGACATCTTTAGCTTCGCAAATATGTATTTATACCCACTATGTAACTTGGAGAATCATTGTCAAATGTTTGTGCCAAAACAGATAACTTGCACATAGAGACTCTACCAAAAACTTGCTATTTTTTTACTTGAACCTCTCAAAAAAAATGTTCAGTTCTCACCTTTGACAACAATTGACCCGAGACCTTTTAGAAACACCTAATTGAAGAGCTTCGATAACTATTCCAATTTATTTCACTAATTTAGCATGATTTTGCATTGAGGGATGATTTTAAGAACTCAAGGGTGTAATCCCCACTTTTTCGGAGGAAGAAAATGTGCAGACATAGGTAATTTGTATGATTCACAACTCAAGAATTATTGAACCAAATGTAATGGAAATTGATATCTAGCACCTAGACTGATCAATCTACCTATCCTAGTTAAAGCAAGTCAAATGATCAAGTATGCATAGAGAACTTGATCATACAAAATTACTGAAATGAAGAGGTTGTTGCAGAGAACAATAGATAGAGATTATCATGAAGTAATGACTCAAATTCTATGTGCTAATGAACTTATGATACAAAGAAGATGTAGTTTACTTACTCATACATGTTTGAGATTTAGTGACAGTCAGAGCACATTGGCAGTTGTGAGGAACCCTATGTTCCATGCTCGCACTAAGCACATTGAGGTGCCACCACCACCTTCACTGATAGTTAGAGCACATTGGTAGTTGCGAGGAGCCGTGTGATCCCTGCTCGCACTAAGCACGTTGAGGTGCACTATCATTATGTCAAGGAGAGATTCTCCATAGGAGAAATCAGTTTGGCATATGTGCCTACACAGGAGAACATTGCAGACCTTTTCACAAAGGCTCTACCTAGGGATAAGTTTGAAGCTTTTCGCAAAGCTTTCGGATTACTTCCTTTCGTGGATTGATTCCACATAGCTTGGAACTTTCTTATACATGAGTGCCAACTCGTCATTCACCGCATCACTCCCATGGGGGATTTGTTGATATATTTAGGTACAGATGTGTGTGAACACACTAGGATGATCGGGGCACTTTTTCCCTCTTTAGGAGGCTTTTTTCCCTCGACTTGTACATAGTCCTATTGTGTAGCTTATCTTTGTACATTCTCTTGGTAATACATTTAGTACTGTGTTTTGTGATCCAAGCTTCTTCTTCTTCCTTGTGTTGTTTGCATGCTTCCATAGACCTCAAACTCCAATAGGCTTTCCCCATTTTCTCAAATCTCTTTGGTGGCTATTCCTACTCCAGCTCCTGTATCTAGTATGACCTTGTTCATATATCCTCCAAATGTAATTGTGAGACAAGTATTTCCTTCATCTCCTTCACTAAAGTCTCCAACTTGATCCATAAGTATCTTAATAGTTAGTGTTTCTTCCACCTTCTCTTCCTTAGTTGATGTGTCTCCTTCCTTCAAATTCAATTGATTTTCCATTTTTTCCATAGATGGTGCTTCACTTTAAAAAGTTCTTCTAAAGTTATAAAAAATGAACTTTTCCTTTCTTTAGTCCTTGCAGGGTGATTGGCACTTCCTCTAATGTTCTCTTCTCCTTGCATCTTACTGTTGGGGCATGAAAATGTTGAAAATGTGAACTATGCAAGCTTTAGGTGGATGAAGGGGTCAAAAGACCTTAATGTGGACAATAACAACTCAAATCACTTAGGGCATTCTCAAGGTCAGGTAAGGTTGGGAAGTCCTAAGGCAGTGAAAATGTAACCCTTCCTCAGAATAATTTTCCTCTTCAACCCATCCTCCCTCTTGAAACCTTTTGGGAGTGTTGTTTGGATTTCATCGGTCCCATCACTCCCCATGCCCTTTTTTTTGATAATCGGTATATTCTTACCTACACAAACTAGCCACTCACCGGGTAGAAGCTTGGGTGGTCGATTCTACCACTACTTCGATGGTTGCAAAATGTTTGACGGGAGACTTTTATCACAGTTTGGTCTTCCTATGGAACTTGTATCTGATTGTGGCACGCACTTTGCCAATGAGTTGATTAAGACCCTTACATAATCTTTCCATATTACTCATGAATTTAGTACTCCTTACTATCCGTGAGCTAATGGCTTAGCTGAAAGTACTAAGAAAACTCTGTTGATGATGTTAAAGAACTCATTCTTGTAAAGTCACGCATGTTACCCAGGTTGAGGAGAGAGAATGAAGAAATTTTACTCATTCCATTTGGTCATTATGAGTATTTGGTCATGCCATTTGGTCATTATGATTATTAAGTCATGCTATTTGGTCATTATGAGTATTTGGTCATGCCATTTGGTTTGAGTAATGCACTAGCAACATTTATGATGTTAATGAATGAGATTTTACATCCATTCATTGCAAAATCTGTTGTTGATTTTGTTGATGATTTGTTGGTGTATAGTAGGACTGTGCATGAGCATGAAAATCATCTAAGATTAGTATTGAATGTGTTAAAGAAAATCAGCTATACGTTAATCCAGAGGAGACTCAGTTGTTTTTTCCAAGGATAGAGTATCTAGGGCATGTGGTATCGACTCATGGGGTTCAGATGGATCCCAATAAGGTCTTAGTTATATTATCTTGGGGGATCATTTTTAGGACTTTTCGGTTTCTATCCGAAATCCATGTCTTCATATTTTTTGATAACAGTGCCTATGACAAACTTGCTTCAAAGCAAAGTTCCATTTGCATGGAAGCAAAAGTAGCAATATAGTTTTGATACTCTGAAACAAGTTGTTTCAAAGGCTCCTATACTCAAAGTGGTAGATCCATTGTCACTCTAGCACAATGGTGAGTACCAACATGAGGAGATCCACCTCATAAATGTCAATCCCTGGAGATGTGAGGACTGATATGAAGACCGTGAGCAAGTGAAGGCACAAGTGCATGAGTGAGAAGCACAAGCATGCACCCACATACACACACACACACACACAAGGTAAGAGCAAAGAGTGGAATAATGGGAGGTATTTGATTACAAAAGAACTCTCTTATAAAGCTCAAATCTCTAACGAGCTAACCTAAAAAATGAGCTCTCTAGCTCTTTTTATAGTTTTTTGGGTAGTTTTGGCCCTATTTAGACCTAGTGTCCGGTCTAGTTAAAAATTAGGTTCTAGGGCTTATTTGAGGGCTCAAATGAGGTCTAAGAATTATGAAAATAGGTAGGATGATACTTCTAATACTCCTCAAGCTCAAGGACTCCTCATCTAATGGATTTGCAAAAATGTGAAATGGTATTTACAATGATTTTTATTGATGAAAACTACTATTTTTATAGGGATTTTGGGATGGCAGAGATGCCCAGGCACATGCATTGATAGCTTTGTCTGTCAAACGTGTCATTATTCCTCACATTCGCTCTTGCAGAAGAGCTAAGGATGCTTGGGATACACTTACCACATTGTACCAAGCTAGGAATGAGGCTCGTGTTGCTTACCTGCGAAAACAGTTGGAGAGTGAGCACATGAATGAAGGTGATTCTATGGACAGTTTCCTAACGAAGATCAAAGACCTGAAGGAATAGTTGATTTCTGCTAATGAGGTTATACCAGATAGCTCACTTGTGCAGGCCGTTTTGAATGGTCTTCCTGATTCATATCAGAGTTTTGCTTCTACTCTTTGGTTGATGATGAAAGGCAATCCGAATGCCTTATCATTCAAGGAGTTAGTCTCTGTTCTATTGCAGTAAGATAAGTCTAGGTAGAACAGGTCCATTATGCGAGTTGCCGATCAAGCTTTCCTAGCTAGTCAAAAGGGCAAAGGAAAATGGAGCTCTTCATTAGGGCGAAAAAGGCCCAAAAAGGGCCGTGTAAGGATTTCAATTAGTTGTGCTTAATCGGGATTAAAGTTGTCAAATCCTTTAAGAAATTCCGTGTAAGTTCATTTAAAACGTATCTTATGCAAATTTTGAAGAGAGAGAAACTCGTATCATATAATCATGAAAAGTTTGTGTGATATCTTACGCCTCGAAGTTTGTGTGATATCTTACGCCTCAAAAGTTGAATTTTCCTCTTGTTCACGGACCTATATAATGTGTGCTGATCACGTTTTGCGCTTTTTTTCTCTACTTTTCATAGCAAGCCTGTTTCTCCCTTTCACGTCATTTTAGACACTTGCTGGTCATTTTTCATAGCAGACCATGGAGAACGTTAACCCAAATACTCTCCCTGAGCTTTCAAACATTCGAAATCATTGTAAAAAGTTCCATATCAACATTGCAGTTAGTCAGGAGTATGCGACGACAAGAAACGTATTTCGAAGGGCTCTTCATCCTCTTGAAGTGGATGGATTGCGAAAGGAAGGCAAGAAACATATCGACATATGGACATATGGATCTGTTTATCCAATTGATCCACAAACTGGAAGGTACCCCCCTTTTCATAATCTTCATGATCTGATTAGATTTGTGGGAGATGGTGAGGATGGTTTACGAGGCTATTGTTCAAGGCTCTGGGATATTTCAAGGAATTATGTACAATACATAAACTATTTACAAAACACACTACACCAGAAGAATTTACATATGAGAGAGCTAGAAAACAAATTATCCACTTTATCTTCTCAGTTAGAGTCTTTTAAAAAAATGAAAGAAACTCCTATAGGTTTGAGAATGCGGTCAAAACGAGTAAAACCTTTTTTAGATTTGACTGAAAAATCTGGCCAGAAAAAGAAAAGAATGAAAATTGTTAGAGATCATGTGACAAATGTGTTAGGTTTCAATATGTCGAGCAGTTTTGAGCGCATACATTTCTGTAATGAAATTTTGAGTCAAAATGATGTTTTAAGACTATTGAAACTAAATGAAAATACATACTTGAAACGCTTTGTTTTTCAAAAACTCATGACAGAAATGAATCTTTTACTAGAACCATCTCAAATTCAAAATATTTGTGATAGTGTCGGAGTGAGTAGGAAAGGTTATAGAGCAATTTCAAAAGTTTGGTGTGAATTTTTAAAATTTAACAAAGTTAGAAGTTTTGGATTGCCTAGACCCCATCATGTAGGAAAGTTTCGGCTCTGCTTGAATAAGAAGATCACATCAGTATTTGGTGAATATAAACATATTCACGGTAACATGCCTTACGAAGTAGGAAAACAAAAGTTACATTTCACTTACAATGCATTTAACAACATATGGATAGATGTTATAAAACTTCAAACATACATGGTTCAGTTCTATAATATAAAAGAGCATGAATGTTCTGGTCTATTGAAATTTGTAATCAAACTTGATGAAGCTGAGCTTAAAAAACATCAAAAGATGGAGAGAATAAGCATTGCACTGATGAACAAAGCTTTGGACTATAGCCTTGGGAAATTGGATACTCCATCTCTCAAAGTACAATCAGAAATGGAGTTATGGTGGGTTGGCTGTGCTCAAGTTCCATCTGAGAGCCATAAAACACTTAAATGGTTATTCTCACAGACAAACATTCCAAATGTTATCCAAGGGCATCATGCAGGAGAATTGTTGAATGTCAAAGACTACAGAAACTTTCAAGTTGAGTGGCATTTGAGTGGAGACCTAAAGACACTCAAATGCATGTTTGGTATAAGTGGGGGAGCAAATTCTAAATACCCTTGCTTGTACTGCATGCAAAGCCCAGGCACAAATGGATGGATTACTAGAGCTAAGGGTGAAGAGGCTCCTTCTAGACAAAATGTTATTCTTCGTAACTACTCATCTTCTTCAATGATTTGGGATCCCATACTTCCAATAGCATTGACAAATGTACACATATGTACACTACATGCAGAGTTAAGAATCATTGACAAGTTGGTCCGTCTTCACTTGGATTATGCATATTCTATCAAGCCTACAACTCTTGCAGATGAATGCATAAAAAAATGTGAATGTCTTCTTTCAGAAATGGGGTTTCATGGTGGTGATGTTCATCTAAGAAAAGATCCAAAGCTTTCACAAAATACAGGTGATGTTTTACAGGATGTCTCAATGGGAGGTGCAAAAGCAAGGAGATTCTTCAGCAACCATGATGGCAAACAACTTAATGCCATGTGGAATTCATGGAAAACATTTTGTGAGGTCACGACTAATGTAAAAAGCAAACCAGAAATAGCAAAAAAGAGAATGGAGGTGTGGGTCAAACTAGATAATCTTTTAAAGATCATGAGGCAGCAGGTAACATCAAAAAGTTATGTGACAGATTTCAGAAAGGTGACCACAGAGCTTATAGAAACCATCATAGAGGCATGGGGTGCCAAAGACATAACATACTACTTGGTGAGCTCCAAAGATATTTTATTCAATTTATTTATTTTTAATTGAAATAAAGATCTAATGAAATTCTTCTGCTTTCCAGCATATTCTTCTTGTGCATGGTGCATTCTTTGCAGAAAAAGAACCACTTGCCATGTGGAACACCCAAGGCATGGAAAAATCTCATTATCAAGCAAGGACAAGCTTCTTTAGGTGTACAAGGAAAGGAGGAGGAGTAACAAAGAGCAATGCCTTCAGAGAGATTTTTGATTGGTTCTTTAGAAGACAATTACAAAGGACCTCATGCCAAATATAATCAGAAGGATATGGCTATCTCCAGACAAATCATGTATCAATATCACAAACTGAAAAAGACCACATTTCAAATAGAGCTTTAATATTTGCAATGTCTTTTATTTCTTTGAGAAATAAAAGATGTCATGTATGTACATTTCATGATGTATTATGCTTTGAAAAGAAATATGTCTACTACCATCAGATGACTTTGACCAGAGAATCAATAACAATTACACCAAAAAAATTTGCAATGTCTTATATCACATTGGGCAATTTCTGTATATGTACATTTGTTGAGATATAGAATTTGAAAAAATCAAGTCATTCCTTGAGCCTTTTGAAAGAGCTTGGCTCTGGCAAATCACCTCTATATCTCAGGAACTCTTTTCTCCTGTATCCAGCAATGCTTTTTAAATCTGACACCCCTGCAGCCATTGCATAGCTTGAATAACAAAGAAAGTACCCTGCCCTTGAAGCATTGAGTCCAGGGGCATATCCAAAAATTCTGAATGTAGTTGCTCTTTCAAGCAGTAAAACTCTGAAAGCATTAAAGGGTATTGGAGTAAAACCCATGTATTTTGATAGAGTCCTCAAGCAGAACAATCCAAAGTCTGGCTCCTCACTATAGTGCTTGTGAATAACACAAAAAGTGGCTGGGTTCAACTTTGGAAGATAGTGGATAATAGAATGAATATCCACCTTTGCTTTTCCTTTCTCTTCTAAGGCTTTTCTTGTTCCCTTGCCCCTGCCAAGGTAATTGTCTTCATCCAATAAAGTTAACTGTGATAAAAATGAAAAACATGGTTAGATGAAGTGCAAGCACACTTAAGGAAACATGTGAAGTAACTTGAAACTATTAGAAAGAAAAGCAAGAGACACGACTGATGCAAGCGATAAGGGTCTTCAGAGAAATTCAGATTGTCGTTATCGCTTGCATCGGTCGTCATCAATATCTATTTGCAAACTGCCTAGAAACATCTAATGTTTGATAAATGAGGGGAATTCCCACAAGCAAGACATGTATAATCATTGCTGCATGCAACTCCTAGACACGACCGATACAAGCGATAAGGCCCAGCGGAAAATATCCGATGGGCCTAATCGCTTGCATCGGTCGTGATCCATTTCTGACACTTGGAATGGAGAACTTGGACAAATCTGATACAAGAAAGAGATTTCGCATTGGTCCCATCTCATATCCTTAACCTAAAGATCTTGAGAACATAGTTAACTGTATACCTTGATGTCATCTTCCTAAAGTCCAAACACGACCGATGCAAGCGATGAGGCCCAACGGAAAATATCCGATGGGCCTAATCGCTTGCATCGGTCGTGATCCATTTCTGACACTTCGAATGGAGAACTTGGACAAATCTGATACAAGAAAGAGATTTTGCATTGGTCCCATCGCAAATCCTTAACCTAAAGTTCTTGAGAACATAGTTAACTGTATACCTTGACGTCATCTTCCTAAAGTCCAAACACGACCGATGCAAGCGATGAGGCCCATCGTCGCCGACACGACCGATACAAGCGATTTTCGCCGTTTGACCTACGTTGACTCGCTCTAGTCGCTTGCATCGGTTGTGTTCTCCTAATAGACATACAAGAGAAGCTGCAGCTTAGATGGAGGTAATGAATGAGATCCTTAGTGTCTCTCCATCAGAGAAACTTCTTGATTTCATGGTTCAAGAGGGTTTAAGTGTAGATTATTTTCTTGATGCAATGACCATATTCAACCCCGAAATTGATTTTGAAAAACTCTTAGAGAACTCGAAAAGTTTTCTTAAGGATGAGTGGGAGATTTTCTTGGGGTTGGTCGATGGGAGGATCCTTTCTATTTCTCAGAAAACCTATGTCCATCCTCACATCTTTGGGAAGGATCCAATAGATAGGGCTAAAATCACAAGAAAATGCAGAAGGATATCCCCTTTGCCATGGAAGCTTGATTTATGCCCAGAGCATGAAAAGGACTGCTGCTTGCTCCCTTTAAACATTGCTTTCTTGATATGGCTTGATCATATCTTAGTTGAAAGGGAGGAAAATGTTCATGATGAAGACGAGCCTTGCTTAGAGCTGGCACTTGAGGCTAGCTCAAAAACTATGAAAGGTGTCATGGAGATTGTTGAGGAGATCAATCTCCAAGCAGAAGAAGAGCAGGTCAAAGATTTTGATGTGGCCACTTTTAAAGCAGAGACTGCAATAAGGGAGCCAAGTGAAGAAGTTCAAGTGTCTGAGAAGTCCCTACTTCTCCCAAATCTACCTTTTTACTTTATCTCTGGGAAAGAGTTCATACCTCTATTTTACATTCAGGAACTTTTCAATCTAAGGGAGGACTACTGTCTTGCAGCTATAGCTGAGGCAGAAGAAGTTGCAAGGAGATTCATCAATAAGAAAGGAGAAAGAAGAGAGGAATTTTTGCGTCTTGATTTGGATTTGTCTAATGAAGAATTCAAAGATTCATCACAAGCTCTTTCAAAATGCTTTGAGAAAGCTATCTCAGAGAAGCCAAAACTTGCTGATGAAGAGTTTGATGAGCATCAGAAGCCGAGGAGGGAAGAAACGGTCGAATGAGGTGGACCAATCACAGAGTGCCACGTGGCAACGTGTACGTTGCCCAATGCAACGGATAGATGACGTGGATCAATCAAATCATGCCACGTGGCAAAAGACGTTGGAATTCGCAACGGGTATCTGACGTGGACCAATCGGGGCATGCCACGTGGCACAATGGTCAACTCAGTTTTGGGACCTATTTAAGCTTCCCTATTCATTTGCTTTTTTTTTTTTTGTCAACACTTGCCAAGCGTGGAGGTTCCATTGCCACCAAGTTTTTTGGCTACTTCACAATTTCTATAGAGAGCGCTCTCTCCGTAAGGTAATGTGGACACGACCGATGCAAGCGATTAGGGACATCCGAGATTTTTGGATAACCCGAATCGCTTGGATCGGTCATGTTTTTTAAATAGCATCGTCCTTGATCATACCTTGCAAATTTTGGTTTCTTTTGTGTTGCTTGAGTATAACGCATTGTTACCTTTATTTTAACTTCTATTTATTGAAATATGATGATGAATTCAGGGACGACCGATGCAAGCGATGAGTGACATCCGGGCATTTACGGATGACTCTTATCGCTTGGATCGGTCGTGTCTCTAGTGAGGAGGGAAGAAATGGTCGAATGAGGTGGACCAATCATAGAGTGCCACGTGGTAAAGTGTACGTTCCCCGATGCAACGGATAGATGACGTGGATCAATCAAATCATGCCATGTGGCAAAAGAGGTTGGAATTCGCAACGGGTATCTGACGTGGACCAATCGGAGCATGCCACGTGGCACAATGATCAACTCAGTTTTGGGACCTATTTAAGCTTCCCTATTCATTTCCTTCATTTTTTTCTGTCAACACTTGCCAAGCGTCGAGGTTCCATTGCCACCACGTTTTTAGCCTACTTCACAATTTCTATAGAGAGCGCTCTCTACGTAAGGTAATGTGGACACGACCGATGCAAGCGATTAGGGACATCCGAGATTTTTGGATAACCCTAATCGCTTGGATCGGTCATGTTTTTTAATATCATCGAGTCCTTGATCATAGCTTGCAAATTTTGGTTTCCTTTGCTATGCTTGAGTATAACGCATTGTTACCTTTATTTTAACTACTATTTATTGAAATATGATGATGAATTCAGGGACGACCGATGCAAGCGATGAGGGACGTCTGGGCATTTACGGATAACTCTTATCGCTTGGATCGGTCGTGTCTCTTACAGTGGAACGAGTCATTGATTATAGTTTTCCAATTATCTTTTTCTTAGTGGTAATTGAGTATTTTGCATTGTAAGATATATTTTATTGATATTTCATGATAAATTTAAAGACGACCGATGCAAGCGATCAGGGACATACGAGCATTTCCGGATGACTGCTATCGCTTGCATCGGCCGTGCCTCTGATAGTGGAAAGAGTCATTCATTATAGTTTTCCAATTATCGTTTTCTTAGTGATAATTGAGTATTTTGAATTGTAAGATATATTTCATTGATATTTGACGATAAATTTGAAGACGACCGATGCAAGCGATCAGGGACATCCGGGCATTTCCGGATGACTGCTATCGCTTGCATCGGTCGTGCCTCTGATAGTGGAAAGAGTCATTGATTATAGTTTTCCAATTATCTTTATCTTAGTGATAATTGAGTATTTTGCATTGTAAGATAGTATTTATTGATATTTGATGATTAATTTAAAGACGACCGATGCAAGCGATCAGGGACATCCGGGCATTTCCGGATGACTGTTATCGCTTGCATCGGTCGTGCCTCTGATAGTGGAAAGAGTCATTGATCATAGCTTTTAGAGAGTAAGTTTTGACAGTGGAATATTCCACTTTTCCTAATTCCTTGCCTAAAGATTGATTTTTTGCAGAGTATGGCTAGAACCAAAAAGACAGCAAGGAAGTTGTACCCTGAGGGTCAGGACAAGAATGCCCAAGGGGAAAATGTCCAGGAGCAAAATTCCCAGAAGGTTCAAGCCAATGTGCCAGACAAGCCTTCAAAAAAAAGGGTCAACTACCATGTTAAGTCTTTGAGGGAAATTAGAAGAGCCCAAAAGTCTGTGGGATTGTTGATCCCAAGACTTCCATTTATGAGAGTTGTCAAGCAGATCTCAGCCAACCTCTGTTCTTTGATGAAGACCTCATCCTTTGTCAATGTGAGGTGGCAAACTCAAGCACTGCTATGCCTGCAAGAAGCTGCAGAGGACTTTGCTATTGATTTCATGAATGATGCCTACTTATGTGCTGCTCATTCTCATAGGGTAACTTTAATGGCGAAGGATTATGTTATTGTTTCAAGAATAAGATATAAGTTTGATAAAGCTCTGGTTCCTATTGATCACCACGACAAAAAATTCTTCGATATTTTAAATATACCTCCAGCTCGAGCACCTAAAACAACAGTTGTCATTGAAGAGATCAACGCTCAAGTCACTCATGATCATGAGACTAGAACTGCAGCAAATAGTGAGGAGGAGAGGAAAAAGCAGGGATTATTTACAGAGGAAAGTGCCATCTTAACCCAGATTCAAAAGTTACAGAAAGCAAATAAAGAGCTCCTCAAGAAAGGAGATGGGCAGGTTATAGTTAATGTTGCAATGCCATGGCAAAGTGAATTGTTTCTTGACATTAGACCTGAAGATAACAAAATGTTGAGGGAGCTTCATCTTGAAATATCAGATAGTGTGGTCAACATTTCACTCAGGTATATCTAGAGGCCTTAAAATGCTTTTGTTTTGCATAATTTTCTAGTTCCTTAACTGCATTTTTATTTCTTGATTTGTAGGGTTCTTCTTCAACAATGTGAGGAAGCGGTTCAAAGAAAAGTATTTATTTTAGATCCTCTGGTGACACAATGTTTTTTACATAAACATGGAGATGCCAAGTCCTTTCTACGGGGTTTTACAGAAGAAGTAGAATGTGTAATTTACCCATATATTGAAAAGTAAGTATTCATCTTCATTTTGGAAACATATTTGTTTCATTTAAGAAAGTATATTTACATGCAACTCATTTGGAAACATATTTGTTTCATTTAAGAAAGTATATTTACATGCAACTCATTGACAGGGGCCATTGGAGTTTGATTATTGTGGACTTCAATGCATATCAAGCTCTTTTCCTCAATTCTCTTCCATCACAGCATGGGAATTGCAAAGTGTAAGTTACTATACATTTTGTTGTTCTGTATTTTAAAGCCATGCCCCGTTTTGATTTTCACTTTACAATGCAGTGCTGCAAAGCTTCTCAAGATGCATATTGATAAGAATTTTCCAGGAATAGCTAAAATGAATGAACAAAAGCAATTTGGATACAGCCAAATTCATGTGCCATTGCAGAGAGACTCAACATCATGTGGCTGGAGAGTGATTGCAAATGTTGTAAGATTCTTGGAAAGAAGGTTCTACAGTCCTGGATTGAATTTATCAGACTACCCAGATGCATGGATCATCTTGATCAGAGAGAGAGCAATAAATAGTATCATGAAACATGCAATCTGCCCACATGATCCAGACTCACCTCCACCCCCTCCACCTGATAAAAAACAGTCTGAAGATAAAAAGAAAGGGCTTCCTCTTCACTCACCACTAAAGCATATGAACAACATAAAGAGTCAAGCTGAAAGCTCCAAAAAGGGACAGAAGCAACAGAGAAAGCAAGGCTCTAAAAAGGATAGAAAGGGTTAAATCAATTTTTGAGTCTTAGATTGAAATCAATTGTAAAGCCAACCGAGGTTGGAATATTTATTTTTTAACAAATTGTATGTAGTTATGCCAATCTTCATCTGGAAGATGGTCACAGTTGTATTGAACCTCTTGAGAGTTTGACAAAAGTTCATTGGATGGTCCAATTAAATTTATTAATGTCACAATTATGAATGCATTGTGGGTTTTTTACTTCATTCTTGTTGGAAAGTGTTTAAATTCGAGAAGTTACAGAAGGACATAAAGAATTAAGAGGACACGACCGATACAAGCGATATGGGGAATCAGAGAATCTTGGATTGCCCCTATCGCTTGCATCGGTCGTATTATCCATTTCATCGCTGTTGCTAGTTTTTATACTCGTGAGTCAAATCTTTACGCAAGGTCACTTCTTGAAGTCTCCCGTGGTAGTTTGCTAACACGACCGATGTAAGCAAAAAGGGCCATCCGACAATTTCAGATTGCACTAGTCGCTTGCATCGATCGTCTTCACTTATCTCGTCTCCTCTGCTTTATGCCTTGAGACATGCTCTTCTAATATTCAAATACCAAACCTTGGATTGGAATTTGCACCAAGTTCTCCACTCTCTCTTATATTACTTGGTAGTTTGCATTTGTACCATGATAATTTCTCTCGCGATAGTTTGCTAACACGACCGATGTAAGCGATAAGGGCCATCCGACAATTTCAGATTGCCCTAGTCGCTTGCATCGGTCGTCTTCACTTATCTCGTCTCCTCTGCTTTATGCCTTAAGACATGCTCTTCTAATATTGAAATACCAAACCTTGGATTGGAATTTGCACCAAGTTCTCCACACTCTCTTATATTACTTGGTAGTTTGCGTTTGTACCATGATAATTTCTCTCGCGGTAGTTTGCTAACACGACCGATGTAAGCGATAAGGGCCATCCGACAAATTCAGATTGCACTAGTCGCTTGCATCGGTCGTCTTCACTTATCTCGTCTCCTCTGCTTTATGCCTTAAGACATGCTCTTCTAATAAACTTGAAACTGTTGAATGATCAGGAGCATCCCAATCTAATGAAGAGATGCAAGGACTAGGTACGTGTACAAGAATTCCATAAGAACTCCTCCCTGACGGCACTTGATAATCTGCATAATGGACAAATAACTCTATGCTATTGAAGAATTGAACAGATTTCTCTGCATACATGAGTTCTGCATATTCCTTATGAAGAACTCTGAATGTTCCTGTTAAACATTCAACAGGTTGCCATTCCACAATATTGGAAGGAAAGATATCTGCAGTACAAAAACATATGTTTCATTATACAAAATCAACTGGAATGATAGAAGAGCATTGTCAAACTTCACTTACAGTACAAAGGGAATTGCAGATGATTTTCTAGAACAAGATCCTTAGCGGTGTACACATGCTGTACTCGTGCAAACCAACCGCATCTCTTCAATTTGAAACTGAGAATACGTCCCTTCCAATGGTTTCTTGTGTTGTCTCTTTTGGCACGCTTGACTTTATGGACACCTCTACAACTAGGAAGCATAGTAACCTAGTCATTTACTTTCACAGAAAGAGGTTTCCACAAAGAATCCTCTCTTCTGTTGTAAACCTCACATGAAGTTACGCGATTGAAAGGACGACGAGAAGAAGAAGCCATTTGAACTTAGGAGAAGAAGAATGTTCAAAGCGAGAAACCGACGTTCACAAATTTTGGCAGTATTTATAGAAAAAAAGGCTTTGTACACGTGGAAACTTTTGATTTGATGTTAACCCTGTCGTTGAATGATCATGACATTTTGTGAACCCAAAAATATTTCGTATCTTCAAAAATCAATTCCTTCTTGGAAATTCGAGAATATGCTTTGTGTAGTGTGCAAAAGTATCTTTTTTTGCATCAAACCGAAAAATTGTACACTGAATACGAGACTCTTCATCACTTTAGCGGCGCTTTGAAAGAAAATTGTATTAAAAAAAGAAATTCTCCATACGGTTAAAAGAGACAGCAATGTTATATTCTTGTACACGTGGAAAGACGCTATTTGTCAATTTCCTTAATCTCTCATTAGCAAATAGCCCCTTTTCGGCCGTTTTTCGCCCTAATGTCAACTAATAAGCAGAAATCTGCTAATTTAGCATATTCCAAGAAGGAAGATAAACATGAGAAGAAATCAGAAAAGCAGAAATTGTTTTGTAAGTACTATAAAGGGAATGATCATATCATAAAGAACTGTCCAAAACTGGCTGCTAAAGAGGCAAAGAAGAAAGAGGGTGGAATGGTTGTTGTAGAGGCCTCTACACCAAAAACAGAGTCTGCTAATCTTGTACAGGAAGAAGAATGGGCCTTTACTATTGTCTGAAGTTTTGACCCATCTTCTCATGAGCAGTTCATGTCTGCACTAGACTCAGATGTTTGGTATTTTGATAGTGGGGCGACCAAACATATTACCTCGCAGCATAGTTTCTTCTCTTCACTCGAGCCTGCCCCTACATGGAATACTGTTACATGCGCCAACAACTCCTCTTATCCTGTTATGGGAGTTGGTAAGATCATTTTGACTACTACTGATGGTAGTTCTTTCACTTTGTCAGATGCTCTATTTGTGCCAGGGATCAAGAAGAACCTGTTATCAGTTTCTGCATTAGCCAAGATTGGCTTGGTTGTAAAATTTGTTGATGATAGGTGTACAGTTCATGATCTGTCAAATGGCAATGTGATTATTGCTTCTAGCATTTTATGTCGTGGGTTGTATAAGCTCATAGACTATGAAAGATCAATAAATGATTTGGCATGTGCAGGAAATGATTCTCAGGCTATGTCAGATGCAAAGCTTTGGCATGCATGCTTTGGTCATCTGAATTTTGCTAGTTTGCTACGCTTGCAGAAATCTGAAATGGTGTCCTCTTTGCCCAAACTTGAGCTACCTTGAAAACATGTTTATGAAGGCTGTATTTTGGGCAAAATGCAGCGTTCGTCCTTTCCAAAAGATGGTTGAGTTTGGGCTACTCAGAAATTGCAGCTTGTACATAGTGATGTCTATGGTCCTATGTAGACACCTTCTTTTGGGAATTATCTTTACTTCGTGATTTTCATTGATGATTTTTCTAGGCATGCATGGGTATATCCATTGAAGGAAAAGTCCGAAGTATTCATGTGCTTCAAAAAGTTTTTGGTTTTGGCTGAAAATCTGTCAGCATGTAAAATGGGCACCCTCCGTTCTGATAGAGGGGGGGAATATATGTCTTCTGATTTTAATGCATTTCTAGCTGAACATGGGATAAAACACCAATGTACAGTGCCGTATACACCTCAAGAGAATGGAGTTGCTGAATGAAAGAACGGGTCACTCATGGAGATGGCAAGGTGTATGGTCAAGAGTCAGGCTTTACCACATAGTTTCTGGCTTGACACTGTCATGTGTGCAGCATATGTACTGAACACATGTCCCACTAAAGCACTACAGTCTATCACTCCATATGAGGCTTGGCATGACCGCAAGCCATCTGTTGTTCATCTGCATGTTTTTGGTTGTTTGGCATATGCATTAGTGCCTGAACAACATCGCAAAAAATTGGATGATAAAGCAATAAAATGTATTTTTGTTGGGTACAGTTCTGAAAATAAAGGCTATCGTCTGTATCATCCACAGACTTAATGCATTCTGGTTAGCCGTGATGTTGTTTTTGTGGAGGATGCTATTCAGCCATTGCTTTCATGTACTAAGGAGACATTTGTTAGCTCCAAAGACATGTATGATACTTTGCTGCCTCTTTTTACAGGTGGACAATCTAGTGTTGGTCCTAATGAGGCAACTTCCTAGCCTTTGCAGGTTTCATGTGATGATGCAGATCATTCCATTTCTAATGCAGATTTACATGACGCACTTATTGATGAGAGAACTAATATTGAGCAGGCAAGAACTATACCAAAATGCAGATTGCAATGCTATGGTTGCATCTCGTCTATGTGATGAGACTGAGCCTGTTTCATTTGATGAAGCACAAATTCAGAAAATTGGATGGCTACTATGCAATCTGAATATGATGCAATAATGAAGAATGGTACTTGGTCCTTATGTGACTTGCCTCCTAGCAAGACGGCCATTGGCACTAAGTGGGTATATAAGCTGAAGCGTAAACCTGATGGTACAATTGAGAGGTATAAGGCTAGGCTTGTTGCAAAGGGTTATGCACAAGAAAGAGGCATTGATTTTGATAAGACCTTTGCACCTACATGCCGTATGACTACTATTCAGAGCATCTATGCACTTTGCAGCCCATCATGGTTGGAATGTACATCAGTTGGACATTAAAAGAGCATTTTTGAATGGTGACTTGCATGAAAGAGTGTATGTTTTTCAGCCCCATGGCTTTGTGCAAAAAGGGCATGAAAACCAGGTGTGGAGGTTAAAGAAGGCATTATATGGTTTAAATCAAGCACCACGTGCTTGGTATGAGAAGATCCATGCCTATCTGATTGCATATGGTTTTGAGAAGATTCCAACTGAAAGCACCTTATATGTTAACCATGCTAATGATGTGCTTCTGATCATTGTTGTCTATGTTGACGATATGCTGCTCACTGGTCCTATTGAGAAGCATATGGCTGATTTTAATGCTGATTTGCATGCCTCATTTGAGATTTCTGATTTGGGGCATTTGCGTCATTATTTGGGCATTCAGTTTATGCATGTTGATGGTGGAATGGATTTGTGTCAAACGAAATATATTGACATATTATTGCAGCATTTTGGCCTTGAAGACTGTAAGCCTACTGCCGCTCCTATGGAGACAGGTTTACGATTGAGTCTTCATGATGCTGGAGATGCATTTGATGTTTTTCTCTATCAGTAGGCTATTGGATGCTTGATTTACTTATGCATTACTCGGCCAGATATTCAGTTTATTGTCTCATAGATGAGCAGGTTTATGCATTGCCCAGGAGTCAAGCATTGGCAAGCAGTTAAGCGTATCTTTTGCTACTTGAGTGTTACTCGACTACTTGAGTTGTTTTATCCCAAGGGGGGATCACTACCACCAGATTTGCATGCTTTTTCTTACTCTGATTGGGCTGGTTGCTATGACACTCGTGTGTCCACTAGTGGCTTTTGCTTCATGCTTGGTAGCTCATGTATATCTTGGTTGTGCAAGAAGCAGCCTACTGTGGCCACTTCCAGTTGTAAGGCTGAGTATAGGGCAGCTTTCACAGCGACTGTCAAATGTGTGGCTCAGATGCCCTATGGCTGATTTGGGTGTTGGTCAGTCTTCTGCCACCACCATCTCAGTCAGAGCGCATTGGAAGTTGCGAGGAACCCTGTGTTCCATGCTCGCACTAAGCACATTGAGGTGCATTATCATTATAGGTTCTCTACTGGGGAGATCAGCTTGGCGTATGTGCCCATGCAGGAGAACATTGCAGCCCTTTTCACAAAGGCTCTACCTAGGGAGAAGCTTGAAGCTTTTTGCAAAGCTTTGGGTTTACTTCCTTTTGTGGAGTGATTTCCACATAGCTTGGCACTTCCTTATACATGAGTGCCCAGCTACTTGTTCACTGCATCACTCCCAGGGGGGATTTGTTGATATATTTTGGTAGTGATGTGTGTGAACACTCTAGGACCACCGGGGCACTTTTTTCCCTCTTTAGGAGGTTTCTTCCCCCGGCTTGTATATATGCCGATTGCCCTAATGGGATACTTATCTTTGTACATTCTCTAGTAATACATTCAGTATTGTGTGTTGTGCTCCAAGCTTCTTCTTCTTCCTTGTGGTGTTTGCATGCTTCTGCAGACGTCTAACTCCAACAATCACAATGAGGTGTCCATTGTTCTTCATTGACAGCAATGTCCATGGTGGCTAAGATTTCAGCCCAACCATGAGGCTCAAATTCCTCATCTGGAAAGATCATTGGTGTGTAGGCTAGGTCCCAAACAGGTCTATCTCCTCGAGAAGTTCCTTCTTCCCTTGTTTTTAGCCATCTTTCCTCTTCCTCTACAAACTTGCACATCCAAAAATGAGTATCTTAATGCATCCAGGATGGATCATATGAACTTCTAGAATGCATCGAGATTGAATCTTCTAGTGCCTTGTGGATAGGATTCCATTGTAGGGGTGGTACATCTCTAAATGTATAATCTTTTAGATTGACCTTGGTTGTGACCCCTAAGTGCTGCAAGTACAAGCAGTTGGTTCCCCAATCTTGTACAACCTATAGTTGTTGTAGGAAGGGCCTTCCTAGGATCATCTCATAGATGTTATTTTTGCCAAAGTCACATATAGCAAAGGTGTGCTCAAACTCTACACCACAATTGGTTAGAGTTATCCCTTCTAGCAATCCTAGAGGACTTTCAACATGGCCATCAGCCATTTGAAGCTTCATTCTAGTTGGTCTTAATGCCAGTTTCCCCTATTGCTTCCACAAGGAGGTGGTCACAATCGTAACACCATCACCTAAATCTAAGATAGCTTTGGTTGTGTAACCTTGGTAGGTGATTGGAAGATAAGTATTACCTTTTTCACCTTCACTCATGTCCCCTATTTTGTCTAGAGGTATCTCTGGGACTATTTGCATAGAGCCTACTTTTGACATGTTGGTACCAAGTTCTAGAACTTGATTTGCCACATGATTCCATAACTCAGGTTTTACTTTGAGTAGCTCTTCTAAGGTGAGATGACATTGAACCTTAGGGTTCTTCATGACTTGAGTGTTCCTTGGAACCACTGAGTCTTCATTTCTTACTAGTATTATTGGAGCTGTGATCTGAAGAGATTTAGGTTCCCATGGGCCTGTGAATTGTGACAAATATTACAAAGAATTAGATTCAAAATCTACTCTTTCCTACTCTTTTTGCTCTGCTTGGTCTCCGTAAATAGATGGAATGTCTTGGGGAATTGATCATGAAGATCATCAATTTCAAGAATAGGAGGGGAATTACCCTTCTCCTTGGCCCATTTTTCTTCTTGTATTTCCCACAAGAACTCTAGAGAGTACTATTGAATTGGAAGAGTTGTTCCATCATCCGTGGAATCAGGAGCGCAAGCTTTTGTTGGTGGTGAGATTTCTCTTTCAACAACTAGTTGAGTCTGTGGAGGTTGTCTAATTGAACAACTGATTGGTCTCTAGCATAGCTTGAGCTAGTTCTACCATTTTTGTGCACATTTTTGTCCATTAAATCTCTAAATCTACTCTAGGGTAGGTCTTGTGTAGGTTTGCAATTGTTGGCCTTTCTTGAAGTTGAGCTTGGTAGGCCTTGAACATCATGTCCAAGCCTTCTGGGGTTGGATTTGCAAGAAGAGACCCTAGTTGTAGTCTATTTACAATGACTGGTGGGGTGGGATGAGGTGGTGTGGATGGAATTTTGGCATGCGAGGAGTTTTGAGATGCAATTTCTTCTTTTTTTTTCATCTTTTAGGCTTTCTTCTAGTTCGGATAACTTTTTATTCTACTTATAATTGGACTTCTCCCTCGTATCCTTCCATGTTCTTGTTTTCCTTTTACTAGGCTCTCCTGATTCACTTGACTCAGATTGTTGAGCTGGTTTATCCTGTTTTAAGGCTTGTGCTCTAGTGGCTGCCTGTATAGGAGCCATATTAACACTACTCAAACTTGAATCCACCAATAAGACTACCACATTAATGGGTGTAACTTTAAGTGCACTAGAGGGGTTCCTTGGACAATCTCTTGGGAGATGCTCTTTGCCATAGTCAGGACAAAAGCCTTGTATTGTGATGTTCTATCCTTGTCCTAGAGATGGTGGGCGGGGACATTCATGAATGAAGTGGTCCGCCTTGACATCTAAAACATGATCCTCTAGGGGCTTGTGGTCTCATTTATCTCACTTGGGGCCTTGGGTTAGGATTCGAATACATGACATTGGAGTATTCTCGCTCCCAATTTGGTTCCATAGATGGTGCCTCATATTGATATGGATAAGTCTCACTATGCTCAGGTTCAAAGAATGCGCTCAACTTCCACATGAACATGTGTTTTCAATTAGAGAAGATGTGTACAAAAATTAGCTTGGCCTCACTTTGCTCATAGCTATGGAAAACTCTCCTACTCTGAGTAGTTATTCCTTACCATCTCTCTCACATGAATACCCAACATTTCAGGTTTTGTTATTCATCTCTACATACGCGATCTTTGGCATCTTCTATATCTCACTTCTATTCTCTATCTCATATGCGCACTTCTTTTCTGCACTACACACTCTATTCCGGTTCTATGCTCTCTCTTATATACATTTTGATCCGGTTTCAACAGATTCTAATTCTAGAAGTTTCTACTGTATATTACAGTCGTGAATTTGTCCCTTCACTAAGGCTTTGGTTTTCTGAACACTTTGTTTCTACTTTCCTTTATCTTCATGTCATTATGCATAATTAGTGAGTGAATCTTCAACAGATCTCCCTCAATTACTAATTTGCATCTTCTGGTCTTCACATATCCTTCTTTTCTTTTATACTTGCCATTTCTTTGAATCTACTTGTCTTTACTCCATCTAAGCTCTTTGTCAGAATATCTGCAATTTGATCTTTGGTAGGAGTGAATACCAATTCAATCTCCTTCTCCATTACCTTTTCTCTCAGGAAATGATATTGAATCTCTATGTGTTTTGTTCTTGCATAAAATACTGGATTTGCTGCAAGATATAACGAGCTCATATTGTCTCCATGTATGATAGGTATACCTTGATCAATACTCATGCTTTTGAACAAGGTCTGCATCCATATCACTTCTTTAGCTGCTTCCACAAGTCCTTTATATTCGACTTCTGTTGACGATAAAGCTATTGTGTGTTGCTTCTTTGAACACCAGCTTACAAGCTTATCTCCTAGGTATATCAAATATCCATGTGTTGATCTTTTGTCATCTTGACTTCCTGCCAAGTTAGAGTCACTGTATGCTCTCAACTTTATATCTGACGTATAAGGATAATATAATCCTTCTTTTATAGTTCTTTTGATATATCTAAGAAATCTTTGTCCTGCAACCCAATGTTGATCCTTCGGACAATGCATGAACTGTGAAAGAACTCCCACTGCATAACTGAGATCAGGTCTTGTTAGTGTAGCATAGATTAAGCTTCCCACTAACGACTGATACTTCCTCATATCTTTAAACTCTGCACCACCATATTTGCTGAGTTTATGATTTACTTCAAGCGGTGTTGAAGCTTCTCTGCAATTCTCCATGTTAAACTTCTTCAGTAAGTTTAGGAGATACCTTTCTTGTGATTCACCCTAACTCTGAGGTTCTTCATCTCCCTTTACTAAGTAAGCATAGTTTTTCTGAGTCAAATAAGAAGTGTCATAGGAATACCTTGTTGGTTGTTTCCTTACTCTGTTTGACCTTCTTGGTTCAAACTCTTCATGTGTATCTAAATACACATCTTCATCAAATCTCGAATCATCTTCATTTCTCATGCCTGATCCAATCTTGGATGTACTTGCCTGCATATGATCTTCATCTCCATTCACCTGCATAAGTGATTTACCTTTTTCAATTCTTCTTACCTCTTCTTCAAGTGTTTCAACACTATGCTCTTTATCTATGTAGCAGCTCTTTCCTTCATCAAATGTCACATCTCTGGAAACAGTAAACTATTTGGTTAGAGGACTCGATAACATGTAACCCATCTGTTTTTCATCATATCCAATGAACACATATTTTTCAGCTTTTGGTTCAAGCTTATGTCTCAGCTGTGATGGCACATAAGCATACGCAACTGATCCAAACACTTTGCAATGATCAAGTGTTGGTTTCTTGCCCCACAAAGCTTCATAAGGGGTCATCCCATTTAAAGCTGTACATGGTAATCTGTTTACCAAGTATGTTGCTGTATTTACAGCCTCAGCCCAAAAATAATTTGGACAGTTCTTCTCCTTTAGCATTGCTCGTGCAAACTCAACTAGAGTTCGGTTTCTTCTTTCTGCTACTCCATTTTGTTGTGGTGTATACCTGCAAGTTATTTATCTTTTGATTCCTCCATTCCACAGATAATCATTGAACTCTCGAGAAAAATATTCTCCTCCTCCATCAGACCTTAGTCTTTTGAGTTTATGTCCTGTAAGTCTTTCAGCATATGCATGAAAATGCGTGAAAGCTCCAAACACTTCTGATTTCTCTTTCAAAACATAAAGAGTTATCCATCTTGTTGCATCATCAATGAAAAGAACATAATACATCGATCCGCTGATAGATCCTTCTTTTGTTGGTCCCCATACATCTGTATGTATGAGCTCTAACACGCCATCATGTTTGTAACCATTTTCCTGAAATGGTAATCTGTGGGCTTTTCCCATCTGACATGCTTCACATTTGTGAATCATATGTTGGTTCTTCATGTTTGGTAATCCTATCACGGATTGTTTCTCCACCATAGCTTTGATTCCCTTTTCATTAAAATGTCCTAGCCTCTTATGCCAGAGGTCTAGTTCTGTAAATACCTCATCACCATGTGTGATCAAGGCTTGACCAACATTACCTTGTACTTTTAGAGTAAAAAGTCTACCTTCCTTTTTACCATGGACAAATACTCCTTCATTTGTAAACCTGACTTGAAAACCTTTTTCTACTATCTGACCCACACTAATCAAATTCTTCAAAATTGTATCCTTTCTTTGGATCTTCAACAAATACTCCTTCATTTGTAAACCTGACTTGAAAACCTTTTTCTACTATCTGACCCACACTAATCAAATTCTTCGAAATTGTTGGAACATACAAAACATTTGTTAGTAGATCAGCTCCATTCTTACACTTTACCTTTCCAATTGACCTTACATTATGTTTTGTGTTATCACCTGCCTGTACTGTATGATTTGAAATGCCTCCTTCTAATTCTGATGATAATTCTATATTTCTTGACAAATGATTTGAACAACCAGAGTCAATATAGAATACCTTGAGTTCTTCATTTTTTGATGTACTTATTGAGTTCATCATCAACGTCGTATGATCATCATTCTATGTATCATTAGCATAGTTGTAGTAGGTAGTGTTGTGAGACTGATTCTGTCCCCAACTTCTTGCTCCACCTCTACCATATCCGCCTCTTTGTCTTTGTCTTCCTCTTTGATATCTTCCCCTTCTGCCTCTGCTATTATTGTTCTGATTCTGGTTTGATCCTTGTGAATTATGCCAGCAATCATGAGCCAAGTGATTGCTTAATCCACAGATCCAGTAGGCTTTCTTGTTACCTCTTCCTTTTGTATTACTTCTACTTTTATTACCTCGTCCTCTTGCATAATTTGCTTGAGCACTCACTTCTTCTTCATCTTTTTCTTTACCTTTATCACCTTTCTTTTTATTCTTTGCATACATAGCCGAACTATGTCCTTTTTCTCCATCTGTCTTCAAATCTTGCTCAAACGTTATCATTAGTCCAAGCAACTGATTTAAATCTGGTACAAAATGATTTAAAGACAGTTCAGTTGAGAGTATGAAAGGTTTCCACCTTTCATCTCCTCTCAAACCTGTAAGCACTTGCGCTATTAACCTGTGGTCTTCGATATCTTCACCAATCGATCCAAGACTATCTGCCAAGTCCTTCATCTTAGTGACATAATCACTAATGCTTTGACTTTGATTTTTCTTGAACATTGTAAACTCCGACCATAAGCTTGCCTTTTTAGCTTTCGTCATATTTTGGAAGTGATCTTCCAATGCTTTCCATATATCTTCTGCTTTCTCCAGACCTCTAATGTGTGGTAGTAGATGATCTGTAACTGTATTATAGATGTATGCTCTTGCCGTTGCATCTTTCTTCTGCCACAGCTTCAAGGCTTCTAATTCTTCTTTCTTCGGTTGACTATCATCTTCAAAAATCGGCTTCTTTTCTTCTCCGGTCACATATTTCATTAAGTCTTTACTCATAAGTAAAGCTTCCATGCGCATTACCCATGCGGGATAATTATCTCTGTCCAATTTATCAATTGAGACATGATCTGCCATGATCTTCTTGTTTCTGTTACTTCCGGTGAGTGTAATGTTAAAAAGATTTTACCTTTTGTAAACCTTTACCTTCAAGAATGACTTCGGATCGTTTCTTGACACCGTTTGCTGTTGATCACCTCAGCTTTCAACTTTCTTTATGAGAATTCTTCAAATTCTTTCTCCGTTTCTTTTTCTGAGAACCCTTTTCTGCTCTGGTACCACTTGTGGTTAGCCTGCTTTGATACTACTGATAACCTTTGCTCTGATACCACTGTTGGTGCAGCGCTAATTGTGGAACTCGCTTACACCACATAAACTAAGCTAGAGTGATGTTAGAACACCTCTATAATCATCAGTAGCTTAGCAAACTTTCTGAAACTGAGAACTTATAACTGTAATTAGTGAACACCGAAAAATTCACTTTACAGAAAGATTCACGTTTCCTTCAAGCTTCAATTTTGAACTTATTTACTTCAGTCTTTACACTACTGTGTTTGTTTACAGTTAAACAATCTTTGCGTCATTTAACTTTATCAAAACTGTGTTTTGAACTCACCAAAATTCCACTAGAACTTCACCTGAGTGTCATTGGAATATCACCGTAATTGTACTGGAATCCTATCAGAATCAACTGTAACTTTGTTTGTAATTACTTAAAATGTATATTCATGAAATAAGGAAGTGATGCGTGAACTTCCTTCTCTGAATGGACTCTATCTGAAGTTTAAGGAAAAACTTCATCAGTTCTGGATGACTCTTTTCGGTCAGACTTTGTACTATGTGTACATATCCATTTCACCAAAACCTTTGATCAGTTTATAGTTGAGACTTATAGCTACAAGATAAGCTATATCTCATACAAAACTTTACACTGTACTTCGAGATCTAGCTCATAGAAGTACCGGAAAACGTTTACTGAGAAAAACTTTAACTGTTAACTAACTTTTCATCGTAACATGAAAATTTTCAGATTTCTTCACATTCAAAGAATGCGCTCAACTTCCACATGAACATGTGTTTTCAATTAGAGAAGATGTGTACAAAAATTAGCTTGGCCTCACTTTGCTCATAGCTATGGAAAACTCTCCTACTCTGAGTAGTTATGCCTTACCATCTCTCTCAGATGAATACCCAACATTTCAGATTTTGTTATTCATCTCTACATACGCAATCTTTGGCGTCTTCTATATCTCACTTCTATTCTCTATCTCATATGCGCACTTCTTTTCTGCACTACACACTCTATTCCGGTTCTATGCTCTCTCTAATATACATTTTGATCCGGTTTCAACAGATTCTAATTCTAGAAGTTTCTACTGTATATTATAGTCGTGAATTTGTCCCTTCACTAAGGCTTTGGTTTTCTGAACACTTTGTTTCTACTTTCCTTTATCTTCATGTCATTATGCATAATTAGTGAGTGAATCTTCAACAAGTATTGTTAATTAAATTCTTTTTGGGAAATGTTCACTCAAGTTCTGTTTGTCCAATGGAGAGTATGAAACAAGTAAGCTATTCGAAGTTTGAACAGAATAAAAAAATTCCAAGTGTGTAGTCTACAACCGTGGTGATGGTAATTAAGTCTCTGGAAGGTACAACGTAAAGTTTACCTATCCTCAAAGGGATTTCAATGAATTCCAAAAGCATGAGCAGATGCTTAGAATTAAGCAATCGATAGATTCCTATAAAGTCCCCAGGGTAGCTACTTAAAGCTTTAGTAAGAAAGGAATCTAAAGACAAGAAGCAAAAAGATCTTATCACTACAAATTAATCAAGTATAATCAATTAGACTTTAATTTGAGAAATTCAAGAACTTGGAATTATAATTGTTTTTATTCTAAAAATCCTAGAAAAGAAGGATATATGTTTAACCCAAAGGTTTTCAAGTTTCCAAGGCATCAGAAAACGATTGTGTGAAGGAATCAAAAACTCCAATATCAAGTTAGATGTAATGCCTTAAGCTTCATAATTCTTGAAGTGAGAAGGTACTCTATCAAGAGATATTTAGACTTTAGGATAAATATCACTCACATGTCAATGTAATATAAATAAGGGTGGTATGGGACACCTGATTTTATACTCAAATTGATCAAGGAAAGATGGTATGAGACATCGGACCATGGATGATAATTATCTTTTAGTCCTAGAATGAATCTTGAAGTTAGATTTGATTCTCAAGGGAATATAAACTTCAAAGGAGGAGTTTCAATTCAAGAAGAATAAAATTATCATCTCAAGGTACTTCGAGACCAAGTAAGTAAGAAGATATGAAGCAACTAACTTCCAAGATCTTCTTTTCCAAATAGGAAAAATATTCGTTCCTATTTTATGAAACACTTCAAGATAAAGTGTTGTTGATTTAGAAATACTTGATAAATTTTTGAAGACGTAGGACTTTGACATTGAGAAGATCATTTCAATTAAGTTATGGGCTAACTAATTCAAGCACCAAGTTCCTAGTGTAACTCAACAAATTCAATCCTTTGACTCCAAGCAATGCACAAGACATGCATTTCTAGTAAGTAGTAAAAAAGAATGAATTTATGTTGGAGTTAGATGTCTGCGGAAGCACGCGAACAACACAAGGAAGAAGAAGAAGCTTGGAGCACAACACACAATACTGAATCTATTACTAGAGAATGTACAAAGATAAGTAGCTCATTAGGGCAATAGGCATATATACAAGCCGGGGGGAAAAAACCTCCTAAAGAGGGAAAAAAGTGCCCCGGCGGTCCTAGAGTGTTCACGCACATCACTACCTAAATATATCAACAAATCCCCCCTAGGAGTGATGCAGTGAACAAGTAGTTGGCACTCATGTATAAAGAAGTGCCGAGCTATGTGGAAATCACTCCATAGAAGGAAGTAATCCCAAAGCTTTGCGGAAAGCTTCAAATTTCTCCCTAGGTAGAGCCTTCGTGAAAAGGCCTGCAATGTTCTGCTGTGTGGGCACATATGCCAAGCTGATCTCCCCAGCAGAGAACCTCTCCCTAACATAATGATAATGCACCTCAATGTGCTTAGTGCGAGCATGGAACACAGGGCTCCTCGCAATGGCCAATGTGCTCTGACTGTGGGTGAAGATGGTGGTGGTAGAAGACTGACCAACATTGAAATCAGCCATAAGGCGTCTAAGCCACACACACTCAACAGTCACTGTGAAAGCTACCCTATACTCAGCCTCACAACTGGAAGTGGCCATAGTAGGCTGCTTCTTGCTCAACCAAGATATACATGAGCTACCAAGCATGAAGCAAAAGCCACTAGTGGACACACGAGTGTCATAGCAACCAACCCAATCAGAGTCAGAAAAAGCATGCAAATGATCTGGCGGTAGTGATCCCCCCTTGGGATAAAAAAACCCAAGTAGTTGAGTACCACTCAAGTAGCGAAAGATATGCTTAACTGCCTACCAATGCCTGACTCCAAGGCAATGCATAAACCTGCTCATCTGTGAGACAACAAACTGAATATTTGGCCGAGTAATGCATAAGTAAATCAAGCATCCAACAACCTAGTGATAGAGAACAACATCAAATGCATCTCGAGCATCATGAAGACTCAATTGTAAACCTGTCTCCATAAGAGTGGCAATAGGCTTACAGTCTTCAAGTCCAAAACGCTGCAATAATGTGTCAATATATTTCGTTTGACACAAAGCCATTCCACCATCAATGTGCATAAACTGAATGCCCAAAGAATGATGCAAATGCCGCAAATCAGACATCTCAAATGAGGCATGCAAATCAGCCTTAAAATCAGCAATATGCTTCTCAATAGGACCAGTGAGTAGCATGTCATCAACATAGACAACAATGATCAAAAGCACATCAATAGCACGCTTAACATATAAGGTGCTTTCAGTTGGAATGTTATCAAAACCATGTGCAATCAGATAGGCATGTATCTTCTCATACCAAGCATGTGGTGCTTGCTTTAAACCATATAATGCCTTCTTTAACCTGCACATCTGGTTTTCATGCCCTTTTTACACAAAGCCACAGGGCTGAAAAACATACACTTCTTCATCCAAGTCACCATTCAGAAATGTTGTTTTAATGTCCAACTGATGTACATTCCAACCATGATGGGCTGCAAGTGCACAGATGCTCCAAACAGTAGTCATACGGCATGTAGGTGCAAAGGTCTCATCAAAATCAATGCCTCTTTCCTGTGCATAATCCTTTGCAACAAGCCTAGCCTTTTACCTGTCAACTGTACCATCAGGTTTACACTTCAGCTTGCTTAGTGCCAATGGCCTTCTTGCTAGGACGCAAGTCACATAAATACCAAGTACCATTCTTCATTATTGCATCATATTCAGATTGCATAGTAGCCATCCAATTTTCTGAATTTTGTGCTTCATCAAACGAAACATGCTCAGTCTCATCACATAGACTAGATGCAGCCATAGCATAGCAATTTGATGCAAAAGAGGCACTATGAGAGCCTGATCAAGTACGATATTACAGAGGTGCATCTAATGTGCTATCATGCAAGATCTACACCAACCATTTTGGCATAGTTCTTGCCTACTCAGTATTAGCTCTCTCATCAATAAGTGCATCATGTAAATCTGCATCAGAAATGGAATGATCTACATCATCACATGAAACTTGCAAAGGCTGAGAAGTTGCCTCATTAGGACCAGCACTAGACTATCCACCTGTAAAAAGAGGCAGCAAAGTATCATACATGTCTTTGGAGGTAACAGATGTCTCCTTAGTACATGAAAGCAATGGCTGAATAACATCCTCCACAAAAACAACATCACGGCTAACCAAAATGCATTTAGTTTGTGGATGATACAAATGATAGCCTTTACTTTCAGAACTATACCCAACAAAAATACATTTTACTGCTTTATCATCCAATTTTCTGCGATGTTGTTCAGGCACTAATGCAAATGCCAAACAACCAAAAACACGCAGATGAGCAACAGATGGCTTGCGGTCATGCCAAGCCTCATATGGAGTGATAGATTGCAGTGCTTTAGTGGGACACCTGTTCAGTACATATGCTGCACACATGATAGCCTCAAGCCAGAAACTAAGTGGTAAAGCCTGACTCTTGACCATACACCTTGCCATCTCCATGAGTGACCTATTCTTTCGTTTAGCACCTCCATTCTGTTGAGGTTTATACGACACTGTACATTGGTGTTTTATCCCACGTTCAGCCAGAAATGCATTAAAGTCAGAAGACATATATTCCCTCCCTCGATCAGAACGGAGGGTGCTCATTTTACATGCTGACAGATTTTTAGCCAAAACCAAAAACTGTTTGAAGCACATGAACAGTTTGGACTTTGCCTTTAATGGATATACCCATGCATGCTTGGAAAAATCATCGATAAAAGTCACGAAGTAAAGATAATTCACAAAAGAAGGTGTCTGCATAGGACCACAAACATCACTATGTACAAGCTGCAATTTTTGAGTAGCCCGAACAGAACCATCTTTTGTAAAGGACAAACGCTACATTTTGCCCAAAATACAGCCTTCACAAACATGTTTTCCAAGTGCCTCAAGTTGGGCAAAGAGGACACCATTTCAGATTTCTACAGGCGTAGCAAACTAGCAAAATTCAGATGACCAAAGCATGCATGCCAAAGCTTTGTATCTGACATAGCCTAAGAATCATTTACTGCACATGCCAAATCATTTACTGATCTTTCATAGTATATGAGCTTATACATCCCACGACATGAAATGCCAGAAGCAATAATCACATCACCATTTGACAGATCATAAACTATACACTTGTCATCAACAAATTTCACAACCAAGCCAATCTTGGCTAATGCAGAAACTGATAACAGGTTCTTCTTGATCCCTAGCACAAATAAAGCATTTGAAAAAGTGAAAGAACTACCATCAACAGTAGTCAAAATTATCTTACCAACTCCCATAACAGGATAAGAGGAGTTGTTGGTGCATGTAACAGTATTCCCTATAGGGGCAGGCTCGAGTGAAGAGAAGAAATTGCGCTGCGAGGTAATATGTTTGGTCGCCCCACTATCAAAATACTTAACATCTGAGTCTAGTGCAGACATGCACTGCTCATGAGAAGATGGGTCAAAACTGCAGACAGTAGTAAACGCCCATTCTTCTTCCTACACAAGATTAGTAGACTCTATTTTTGGTGTGGAGGCCTCTGCAACAACCATTCCAGCCTCTTTCTTCTTTGCCTCTTTAGTAGCCAGTTTTGGACAGTTCTTTATAATATGATCTTTCCCTTTATAGTACTTACAAAACAATTTCTGCTTTTCTGATTTTTTCTCATCCTTATCTTGGTTCTTCGAATGTGCAGCATTTGCAAATTTCTGCTTACTAGTAAAAGAGCTCCATTTTCCTTTGCCCTTCTGACTAGCCAAGAAAGCTTGATCTGCAACACACATAATGGACCTATCCTGCTTGGACTGATCCTCCTGCAACAGAACAGAGACTAACTCCTCAAATGACAAGGCATTTGGATTGCCTTTCATCATCAACCGAAGAGTACAAGCAAAACTCTGATATGAATCAGGAAGACCATTCAGAACGGTCTGCACATTGAGCTATCTGGTATAACATCATCAGCAAAAATCAATTGTTCCTTCAATTCTTTCATCTTCGTTAGGAAATTGTCCATAGAATCACCTTCATTCATATGCTCACTCTCCAACTGTTTTTGGAGGTAAGCAACACGAGCCTCATTCCTAGCTTGGTACAATGTTTTAAGTGTATCCCAAGCATCTTTAGCTGTTCTGCAAGAGCAAATGTGAGGAATAATGGCGCATTTGACAGACAGAGCTATCAAATCATGTGTCTAGGTATCTCTGCCATCCCAGCGAATCTGCTCTGTAGTAGGTGCAGCAGAAACCGCAGCACGAATAGGAATTTGCAGAATATCAGCATCTTCGATACCTTATGCATTAGCTTCAGTACTTGTAGTTGTAACAGTTGCAGGTGTGATAGGATGTTTTTCAACACCCTGCACAATGTTCCACAGTCCTTTTGCAACCATAACATGTCGCATCATATAAGCCCACAATGGGTAGTTGGTACCATCCAAATTATCCTCAACAGCCAAGATACAGAATACATCACTGCTTTCAGCCATGGTCGGTGACTAAAATACCTTGATGCAAAAAATTGATTGTATCTCAAAAAGTTGAACGAAACTGCCTAGAGAAGTTGTGATAAACCTGTAGCAGACTTCGAGACGCTTATAGAAGCGAACAAAAATTGGTGTATACCTTTGGTACAAAAAGACGAAATAGCTTGCAGAAGCACTACGATAGTGCGTTCGGAGGCCGAAGTGAGCTCAGATCACGATTTCGGCACCACACAGCAAAGCTGTTTTGATCTTAGAAACACGCTGAGTATGCTCACCAAAATTCGTGCAATTCTGAGACTGCAGCCGGAGGAGTGTCAACGACGCCCTAGATGAAGCGATGACCTGCTCTGATACCAATTGTTGGAGTTAAACGTTTGCGGAAGCACACGAACAGCACAAGGAAGAAGAAGAAGCTTGGAGCACAACACACAATACTAAATGTATTACTAGAGAATGTACAAAGATAAGTATCCCATTAGGGAAATAGGTGTATATACAAGCCGGGGGAAAAAAACCTCCTAAAGAGGGAAAAAAGTGCCACTGCGGTCCTAGAGTGTTCACATACATCACTACCTAAATATATCAACAATTTAGGCATAAACTTAGTCTCAAGTGAAGCATTATTTGAGTAAAAATGCAGCAATAGAACCTGCGTGGGTCGACACACTGATATTGAATACCACAATAGTATCTTGTGGTTGGATGATGTTTTAGATTTGCTCTCTATCGTTTTGAGAGTCCAATATATTTCTCTTCAAGATAGAAAAAATGCTTCAATACCTTGTTGAAACAAGATCTTTGAGTAGCTAAAGTCTTGAGTCATCTAGATTTTGAGTCATCACAAGTTTAATTATATTAGAAGTTTGAATTAGTTGTATAGATTTTTGGTTCTTTCTTTTCGCTTTCCAAATCTTTTGGATTTGACTCACATACGGTATCTAATTCTTTTCACAAAAGTCGAGGGTTAGCCGATTCGAAAATGATAACTAAATTAAACATCCCACATAGATGTTCTATACAAGAACATTTTCAATCTTCAAAAGATGATAAGTCTAAGTTGACTTATTCATTTAAGTTTGCATCAAGTTATATAGCATGAATGACTTTCTAGGATTAAGTCCACTCTAGAAAAGCGAAGTTAGGAATTAGCTCTAGGAGAAGTGAGACCCTCCTTCCATTGAGTAGAGGGCAAGTATACTTGCATGCGCGATATATGTGCTAGCATGAGAATGAAACTAAATTTGGACAAAAAGGTAGAGCATGGAATTCTCAAGACTCCCTTCCACATGTGATGACACATTTTTTGTACTATGGGGAACTTGTGGTATATGGCATCACTTAGTTCATTGGAGTTTTGGATCTACGGACATATGGAATCCTGATTCCTTAGACATAACTTATACATATGAGATCTAGGTGTGGGACATATGGCATCCCTAGGATCTAGGGAAGTATGGGTACCCTAGACATATAATTGGACATTGGGATCCAAGTGGATTTGTGGGGATCTAGGTACATATGGGATCCATAGACATATAGAGTTTACATCATGGGGTAGGTGATATCTTTTGATCCATTTCCCTCCTTCCAACTTTATTATCTTTGTTGTTGACGAAGCCTTTCATTTTTGTTGTCCTTATTCCTTGAAACGTTTGAGAGTGCATATGGAAGCTTTATGCTTCATGAGATACATTGCCAATGTTTCAAAATGGCAAAGAGGGAAGGTCCTACCTTTATTAATGAAGGTGGTGTTTAATCCATTTACAAGATGCCATATGTGTATGCACAAGAGATTGTGTGAGCTTTTAAACGATCGATAGGAAAAAAACAATCCTTTTGAATTGGTTGAGAGACATAAAATAATCTCAATCCTAGAGATCTTTGTGAGATAAATTAAAGGAAAACGTATATTGTACCAATGGTGCATCCTTTCTGAAAAAGTAACACCTCATGGGATCTTCATTCTACCCTCTTGAGAGAAGTAAAACTGAGCCCTAGCAAAATTACATCATTGATTATGTCATAATATTTTTTTTGCTAAATAATTTGTGCTTTTCTTTGCAAACATTTGCAATGTACATTTGTGATAACAATTTATACTTATGAGGATAAAATCAAGGTGACCTTAGATCTACCAAGGCCAAGGAATGCTAAACAAGTGCAAGGCTTTATGGGCCATGATGGATACCACCAATGATTTATCCACATACATGCCATAATTACAAATCCATTATATAATTTATCTTTTGGAGTTTATTGACCTCCAAAGAATAGCTAGAAGTAGGTGGAACCCCCTAGGAACTACTTGACCTTCTCACAAACTTATGTGTAGAAAACAATTCATACTTGTAGAGCTTGATATTCTTTATTCCCTTAGAACGTTTTTAAAACTGTTTTATAATCTTATACTAGACACCAAGAGCTTTCCAATTAGCTAAACAACACTCAAATTGGATAAATAGACAAGTAGATATCTACAATTTTGAGGTTTAATGGAGACCTTCAACAAAGATATACCCAAGAACACACATAGATCACTTATCTAAGCTCACAATATCAATGAATATGCAAATTTATAGAATGAAAGTTGATAGTGAGAGCTTTTATATGAACTATCAAACATGTAATTTGGATATATAATGAGGGAGACACAAGCTCTCCAATCTCTATCTACAAAACTACAATAGTGGAGAAATATATGTTGATATATTTAGGTAGTGATGTGTGTGAACACACTAGGACCGCCGAGGCACTTTTTCCCTCTTTAGGAGGTTTTTTTCCCCCGGCTTGTATATACGCCTATTGCCCTAATGGGCTACTTATCTTTGTACATCTTCTAGTAATACATTTAGTCTTGTGTGTTGTGCTCCAAGCTTCTTCTTCTTCCTTGTGCTGTTCGCGTGCTTCTGCAGACATCTATCTCCAACAATTGGTATCAGAGCAGGTCGTCGCTTCATCTAGGGTGCCGTCGACACTCCTCCGTTTGCAATCTCAGAATCATACGAATTTTGGTGAGCATACTCAGGGTGTTTTTGAGATCAAAACAGCTTTGCTATGTGGTGCCGAAATCACGATCTGAGTTCGTTTCGGCCTCCGAATGCACTATCACAGCACTTGTGCAGGCTATTTTGTCTTTTTGTGCCAAAGGTATATACCAGATTCTGTTCGCCAGTATAAGCGTCTCAAAGTCTACTACAGGTTTAGCAGAACTCGTCTGGGCAGTTCCGTTCAACTTTTTGAGATACAGTCAATTTTTTGCATCAAGGTATTTTAGTCACCGGCCATGGTTGAAAGCAGTGATGTATTCCGTATGTTGGCTGTTGAGGATAAGTTGGATGGTACCAACTACCCATTATGGGCTTATATGATGCGACATGTATTTGCAAAAGGATTGTGGAACATTGTACAGGGTGTTGAAAGACGTCCTGTTACACCTGTAACAACAGGTACTACAAAGACAGGTGCTGGAGCTGATGAAGATGATGTCGAAGATGATATTGTGCAGATTCCTGTTCGTGCTGCTGTTTCTGTTGCACCTACTGTAGAGCAGATTCGTTAGGATGGCAGATATGCCCGGGCACATGCATTGATAGCTTTGTCTATCAAACGTGCCATTATTCCTCATATTTCCTCTTGTAGAACAGCTAGGGATGCTTGGGATACACTTACCACATTGTACCAAGCTAGGAATGAGGCTCGTGTTGCTTACCTCTGAAAACAGTTGGAGAGTGAGCACATGAATGAAGGTGATTCTATGGACAGTTTCCTAACGAAGATCAAAGATTTGAAGGAACAGTTGATTTCCGTTGATGAGGTTATACCAGATACCTCACTTGTGCAGACCGTTCTGAATGGTCTTCCTGATTCATATGAGAGTTTTGCTTCTACTCTTCGATTGATGATGAAAGGCAATCCAAATGCCTTATCATTTGAGGAGTTAGTCTCTGTTCTGTTGTAGGAAGATTAGTCCAGGCAGAACAGGTCCATTATGCGTGTTGCCGATCAAGCTTTCCTTGCTAGTCAGAAGGGCAAAGGAAAATGGAGCTCTTCTACTAGTGAGCAGAAATCTGCAAATGCTGCACATTCGAAGAACCAGGATAAAGATGAGAAGAAATAAAAAAAACAGAACTTTTTTTGCAAGTACTGTAAAGGGAATGATCACATCATAAAGAACTGTCCAAAACTGGCTACAAAAGAGGCAAAGAAAAAGGAGGTTGGAATGGTTGTTGCAGAAGCCTCTACACCAAAAACAGAGTCTGCTAATCTTGTGTAGGAAGAAGAATGGGCGTTTACTACTGTTTGCAGTTTTGACCCATCTTCTCATGAGCAGTGCATGTCTGTAGTGGACTCAGATGGTTGGTACTTTGACAGTGGGGCGACCAAACATATTACCTCGCAACGCAGTTTCTTCTCTTCACTCGAGCCTACCTCTACAAGGAATACTGTCACATGCGCCAACAACTCCTCTTATCCTATTCTGGGAGTTGGTAAGATCATTCTGACTACTGCTGATGGTAGTTCTTTCACTTTGTCAGATGCTTTATTTGTGCCAGGGATCAAGAAGAATCTGTTATTAGTTTCTGCATTAGCCAAGATTGGCTTGGTTGTGAAATTTGTTGATGACAGATGTACAGTTCATGATCTATCAAATGGCGATGTTATTATTGCTTCTTGCATTTTATGTCGTGGGTTGTATAAGCTCAAAGACTATGAAAGATTTGTGAATGATTCAGCATGTGCAGTTCATGATTCTCAGGCTATGTCAAATACAAAGCTTTGGCATGCACGCTTTGGTCATCTGAATTTTGCTAGTTTGCTAGGCCTGCAGAAATCTGATATGGTGTCTTCTTTGCCCAAGCTTGAGGCACCTAGAAAACATGTTTGTGAAGGCTGTATTTTGGGCAAAATGCAGCGTTCCTCCTTTCCAAAAGATGGTTCGGTTCCGGCTACACAGAAATTGAAGCTTGTACATAGTGATGTCTCTGGTCCTATGCAGACACCTCTTTTGGAAATTACCTTTACTTCGTGACTTTCATTGATGATTTTTCCAAGCATGCATGGGTATATCCACTCAAAGCAAAGTACGAAGTGTTCATGTCCTTTAAAGAGTTTTTGGTTTTGGCTGAAAATCTGTCAGCATGTAAAATGGGCACCCTCCGTTCTGATCGAGGGGGGGAATATATGTCTTCTGATTTTAATGCATTTCTGGCTGAATGTGGGATAAAACACCAGTGTACAGTGTTGTATACACCTCAACAAAATGGAGTTGCTGAACGGAAGAACAGGTCACTCATGGAGATGGCGAGGTGTATGGTCAAGAGTCAGGCTTTACCACATAGTTTCTGGCTTGAGGCTGTCATGTGTGCAGCATATGTACTTAACAGGTGTCCCACTAAAGCGATGCAGTCTATCACTCCATATGAGGCTTGGCATGACCGCAAGCCATCTGTTGCTCATCTGCGTGTTTTTGGTTGTTTGGCATACGCATTAGTGCCTGAACAACATCGCAGAAAATTGGATGATAAGGCAGTAAAATGTATTTTTGATGGGTACAATTTTGAAAGTAAAGGCTATCGTCTGTATCATCCATAGACTAAACACATTCTGGTTAGCCGTGATGTTGTTTTTGTGGAAGATGCTATTCAGCCATTGCTTTCATGTACCAAGGAGACATCTGTCAGCTCCAAAGACATGTATGATACTTTGATGCCTCTTTTTACAGGGGGACAGTCTAGTGCTCGTCCTAATGAGGCAACTTCTCAACCTTTGTAGGTTTCATGTGATGATGCAGATAATTCTATTTCTGATGCAGATCTACATGATGCACTTATTGATGAGAGAGCTGATATTGAGCAGGCAAGAACTATGCCAAAATGGCTGGTGCAGACTTTGCGTGACAGCAAATTAGATGCACCTCTGTCATATCGTACTCGTTCAGGCTCTCAAAGTGCCTCTTTTGCATCAGATTGCTATGCTATGGCTGCATCTAGTCTCTGTGATGAGAATGAGCGTGTTTGGTTTGATGAAGCACAAAATTCAGAAAATTGGATGGCTGCTATGCAATATGAATATGATGCTATAATGAAGAATGGTACTTGGTCTTTTTGTGACTTGCCTCCTGGCAAGAAGGCCATTGGCACGAAGTGGGTATACAAGCTGAAGCGTAAACCTGATGGTAGAGTGGAAAGGTATAAGGCTAGGCTTGTTGCAAAGGGTTATGCGCAAGAAAGAGGCATTGATTTTGATGAGACCTTTGCACGTACATGCCGTATGACTATTGTTGGGAGCATTTGTGCACTTGCAGTGCATCATGGTTGGAATGTACATCAGTTGGACATTAAAACAACATTTTTGAATGGTGACTTGCATGAAGAAGTGTATGTTTTCCAGCCCCGTGGCTTTGTGTAGAAAGGGCATGAAAACCAGTTGTGCAGGTTAAAGAAGGCATTATATGGTTTAAAGCAAGCACCACGTGCTTGGTATGAGAAAATACATGCCTATCTGGTTGCACATGGTTTTTAGAACAGTCCAATTGAAAGCACCTTATATGTTAAGTGTGCTAATGATGTGCTTCTGATCATTGTTGTCTATGTTGATGACATGTTGCTCACTGGTCCTATTGAGAAGCATATTGCTGATTTCAAGGCTGATTTGCATGCCTCATTTGAGATGTCTGATTTGGGGCATTTGCATCACTACTTGGGCATTTAGTTTATGCAAGTTGATGGATGAATGGCTTTCTGTCAAACGAAATATATTGACACATTTTGCAGCATTTTGGCCTTGAAGACTGTAAGCCTATTGCCACTCCTATGGAGACACGTTTACGATTGAGTCTTCATGATGCTCGAGATGCATTTGATGTTGTTCTCTATCAGCAAGCTGTTGGATGCTTGATTTACTTATGCATTACTCGGCCAGATATTCAGTTTGTTGTCTCACAAATGAGCAGGTTTATGCATTGCCGAAGAGTCACGCATTGGAAGGCGATTAAGCGTATCTCTCACTACTTGAGTGGTACTCGGCTACTTGGGTTGTTTTATCCCATGGGGGGATCACTACCGCCAGATTTGCATGCTTTTTCTAACTCAAATTGGGCTAGTTGCTATGACACTCGTGTGTCCACCAGTGGTTTTTGCTTCATGCTTGATAGCTCATGTATATCTTGGTACTGTGGCCACTTCCAGTTGTGAGGCTGAGTATAGGGCAGCTTTCACAGTGACTATTGAGTGTGTGTGGCTCAGACGCCTTATGGCTGATTTGGGTGTTGGCCAGTCTTCTGCCACCACCATCTTCACTCACAGTCAGAGCGCATTGGCATTTGTGAGGAACCCTGTGTTCCATGCTCGCACTAAGCACATTGAGGTGCATTATCACTATGTCAGGGAGAGGTTCTTTGCTGGGGAGATCAGCTTGGCATATGTGCCCACGCAGGAGAACATTGCAGACCTTTTCACAAAGGCTCTACCTAGGGAAAATTTTGAAGCTTTCCGTAAAGCTTTGGGCTTACTTCCTTTTTTGGAGTGATTTCCACATAGCTTGGCACTTCCTTATACATGAGTGTCAGCTACGTGTTCACCGCATCACTCCCAGGGGGGATTTGTTGATATATTTAGGTAGTGATGTGTGTGAACACACTAGGACCGTCGGGGCACTTTTTTCCCTCTTTAGGAGGTTTTTTTCCCCCGGCTTGTATATACACCTATTGCCCTTATGGGCTACTTATCTTTGTACATTCTCTAGTAATACATTCAGTCTTGTGTGTTGTGCTCCAAGCTTCTTCTTCTTCCTTGTGCTATTCGCGTGCTTCTGCAGACATCTATCTCCAACAATATACATATGACTTTCTTAGACTTCCCACAAGAACATGACTTCTCCTCTCTTATTATAGACTAGAAAACTAACCAAAAACCTTCATTACACATCTAAAGTTGTGGTAAAAACTTTGGTGGAGGAGGTATGACATGACTTAAGTGCTCAAATAAGAAAAATATGGTAGGACTTTGAGAATTAACCACATCGGCCTTCCATGAGGACACCAATGCAACTCCTTTGTGACTCACCCATTTGAGTCACCATGTTCTAGAGCTCATATTTTATTTTATCCACATTTAATAATTTATGTGAGCCTTCTTGTAGTATTTGAAGACCTCCTAAATGTTTTTACATATTTTGAAACTTGTACCTTAACCTATACATAAAAAAATGTTCTCAACATTCTCCCCCTCAAGTTTGAGAGGGTATTTCCTTCATGCCAAGAATATAGTTGAATCTTTGAAGCTTTGGTCCATATAAGGATTTGGTGAAGATATGTGCAACTTGATCCTTTGTTCCAACAAAAGAAATCTACATTTCATTGTTTATGGCCTTCTCTCAAACATAATGATAGTGTACCTCTATATGATTTGTTCTAGCATGAAAAATAGAATTTGAGGTCATGTGAATGCTGGTCAAGTTATCCCCATATATCAACGGTACATCAACCTGCACATCAAAGTCATGAAAAAAATTTTAAACCACATAATCTTAGTAGTTGACAATGGTCAACCTCCATACTTAGCATCTATAGAAGATAAAGCAATTGTAGGCTGTTTCTTTGAGCTCCATGTTAATGTCTTGTTTCTTGTTATTACCACATATCTACTTGTGGATATTCTATCATCTTTCCATCTAGATCAATCTAGATCACTAAAGACTTTAAGAGTTAGATTAGCATCATGACTATAAAATAATCGTTCATTCATGGTACCTTTAAAATACCCAAGCACTCTTTTCACTGCATGCATATGAGGTAATCTAGGTTCATGCGTAAACTATGATAATACTCTCACTACATATCAGGTCTAGTTTTTGTTTCATAAATTGAAGATCCTACCATGGATCTACAAGCATTCATATCATGAAAATCGTCTTCTTTTGCACTCATTGTTACATGAAATTCCATTAGAGTAGAACCAAACTTACATTCCTATATACCAAACCTTTTCAACATATCCCATATATACTTTCTTTGTATCAACCACATACCTTCATTGTCATACATAATCTCAATCCCAAGAAAGTATCTAAGAAAGCCAAGATCTAAAATTTTAAATTCCTTTCCTAAATTACCTTTGATCTCTTCAATTGCTTTTGCGTCATTCCTTATAATCAATAAGTCATCCACATAAATATAAGTACATGTTTTACATAAAGTGAATGATCAGCATGACTTGTGGTGTATCCTTGGAGCATACGATACTTTATCAACCTTTCATTCCATGCCCTTGGTGCTTGTTAAAGAACAAACAATGCCTTCTTTAACCTACATACATGATTAGGATGTTTTGCATCCACATAACCATCTAGTTGTGACATATACACTTCCTCACTTAACTCACCACTAACAAAGGCATTTTCTATGTCTAATTGATATATATTCCATCTATTACTTGTAGTTCAATCCAAAAAAGTTCCATATTTGCTATTGGACTAAATGTTTCCTCATAGTTCAATCCTTGAGTTAAACATATCATTTTGCTACAAGTCTAGCCTTATATCTTGATACACTACCATCACTATTTCTTTTAATTGTAAAAACTCACTTGAAACCAATTACCTTTTGTTTTGGTATCTTTGGGACTAAACTCCAAGTTGTGTTATCTTGTAGTGCATCCGTTTCTTCTTTCATTGCTTTCTCCCACTCTTCATCTCCTTTCACCTCATCATAACATGTAGGTTCATTTTCTTGCTCAACCTTTGTAATAAATTCATAATGAGTATTCATAAAAGATTCATAAGTATACCTTTGAGGTTGTTTACTCAATCTTGATTTTCTTCTTACATCCAATGTAGGTGCTTTTCCTATGTTTTAGGAACCTTTGATGACTCTCTATACTCATATATACTTCCAACTTCTTCTCCTTCATCATTCACTTCAACAAGTTTGAGTTTACCTTTACTTTTAACACTCGAAGGTGACTCTCTCCTTGATCTTCCATTGGAATGTAGCTCTCTTTATTCATCCAAACCAATCTTCTCATCACTTGAAGTTCTTGTGGGTTGAGGTAATCACTCATCTCCTTCACCCATATCTTCTTTGTCTCCATCTAGGACATGCAAACTTTAGTGATTCATCAAATTATTCAATTTTGAAACAAGCACCTTATTGGAATGAGGTTTATAACATCTATATCCTCTTTGAGTATCAATATAACCAATAAATATACACTTTTCTGACTTCACATCAAGTTTTCATCTCACTTCACTACGTACATGCACATGGCATACACAACCAAATACTTTCAAATGAATTACACTTTGTTTCCTTCCATGCCATACCTCATATGGTTTCAAATGATGAAATCCAACAGTAGGAACTCTATTCCTAATGTACACACTTGTGCTAATAGTTTAGCCCCAAAAAAAGGCAAATACCTATCATTTAGTATGCTTCTAGATGCTTCTACTATGATTCTTTTTCTTCTTTCTCCAGCTTCATTTTATGGTGGAGTATACCTGCATGTAACTTCTCTTTTGATACCTTCATCATGCAAAAAATAAGTAAAAGTTAGAGAAAAATACTCTCCCCCTCCATCTGATCTTAGCTTCTTAACATACCTTCCTATTTCCTCCTCGACAAATGATTGAACTTCTTGATAAAATCAAATATTTCACTTTTATGTTTAATGAAATACACAAGTTTCATTCTACTATGATAATCAATGAATGATAATAGTACTTATGATCAACCAATAATGCCTCTTTAGTAGGGCCCCACATATCCATGTGTATAAGATCTAGCAAACCATCACTTACATAGCTTGAATGCTTGAAAGGTTTTCTACACTCCTTGCCCATTTGACATGCTTCACAAAAATGCACTATATTTTGCCTAGTAAGATCAGGTAATCCTTCAAAAATCCTCTTCTTTGATAGCTCCTTTAACTTGTGTACATTCATGTGGCCAATCCTTTTGTGCCATAGATCAAGCTCTACTATTATATGCATACCATAAGAGAAATAGTTTTTATGATTTGGGTTTACATTGAATGTAAACAATCTACCTTGTTTTTGACCTTTCGTAACTAATCTCCTTTGCGTTGAATCCTCAATGAAGCATCCTCTATGATTAAATATTACTAGCAAGCATTTTTCTACCATTTGACCAATGGACATCAAATTCTTAGTGATTGTTGGCACATAAAGTACATCCTTCAAGCACATCTTTTTGCACTTATCCTGCATGAAAACATCTCCAACATACATAATCTTATGTGTTGTATCATCTCCTATTTTGACATTACCTGAAGGATTATGCATATTTGAAAACCATGAAGAATCATGAGTCATATGGTTAGCGAAAACATTATCTACATAGCATATATCATTATTGCAATTCATCTTAGTTTCTAAGTTCACCATAAGAAGAGAATTATAATCATCACTTTTACTTTGAATTGCATATTTTCCTTGTTGTTTACCTCTTCTTGAGAAGGCTCCTCTTTGATTACCACCTTGATTACTCTAGTGTCCATACCTTCCACATATGTAGCAATTGTTTTTATCTTCCCTCCTTTGTCTTTGATTATAGTTATAATATCCTCTCCTACCCCTAAGGCTTGATATTCCTCTTCCTCTTGTGTTGAAGGAGCCACTTGAAGTCCCTTGATCATCGCTACTTCTTCCTCAACCAGACTCTTCTTCCTCTATTTCCTCTTGATGATCCTACATAGAGAGCTTCTCCTTGAGATCATTTTTTATTTGAAGTAAATCCTTTTAGATTCATCCCTCCATGACCATGAGAGCTACAAGCGGATCAAAAACTAGGAATTATATTCTGATATAAATAGAAGTAATGAATGGTTTCCATCTCTTATAGTCCTTGAGTCCATTGAGATTATGTGCAACCAAGTCTTTGTCCTCCACATGAGATTGAATTTCTTTTAGCTGATCTGCAATCTCTTTAAATTTCAATAAATAATCATTGAATAATGTCCTTGTATCTTTCTTTATGCTGTTCAACTCATTTTTAGTTGAATCTTCCCTACTCTTGTATCTGTAGCATACAAACTTTCCAATGCAAGCCAAACATCCTTACTTGATTGTTGTGATTCTAAATCTCCTTGATAGTTGTTCTTATCAAGCTTCTCTTTTTGTGCATGTTGGTCGCCCATTGTGTAAATACTAAACTTCCTCCTTCAACTCTTATTTTGGATATATTTGATAAGGAGAAGTATGAGATTTACCTTTGTAATGAATTTTATGCACCTTTCTTTTCTTGAATGTCACTTGAGATGCTTCCTTGCAATCTCCTTCTACCTTCATGTAGTGTTGATGATGAACCTTTGCTCCAATATCTTCAACTTCTCTAAGGTATTAAAACCTTCTCCAAGCTTAAATTACTTAATGTGATACGAATGTTGGAGTTCATTGACCTCCAAAGTATAGCTAGAAGTAGGTGAAACACACTAGAGGTTGAGCTCAAATCCCATACTTAAGGTGCCTAACTATAATAAGCCATTCCACATTAATGTGGATGTATCCAATTTTGCAATTGCATGTATACTTGCACAACGGGTAGATGAGGGGAAGTTAAATCACCCAATTTTTTATGCAAGTAGGCAATTGAATCAAGGAGAATGAAATTACACTACACTCGAGAGAGAAGGGTTAGTCATGGTATATGCTATGAAAAAAATTTAGGAACTATGTCCTAGACAATAAATTCAAGTTCTTTGTGAACCATCGAGCATTGCTATATCTGGTCAATAAACCTTGTAATATAGGGATATTTTGAGTTGGTTCCCACTACTAATGGATTTTGACTTTGAAGTAGTAGTAAATAAAGGAAACACACCCATACATGTCAACCACCTCTCAAGGATAAATCATGGAGAGCCTAACATGGGAGTAGCTAAGAAATTAGAGATACGTATCTTTTCAATCCAAAGGTGAGTTCATGTTGGAAAAAAAGGATAGTACCTATTCTTACACATGATCCCAAGCATCAACTTAATCCAATGAGTGGATAGGATGTGATGAAAACAAGAAACCTCCAAATCTTAGCAAGAAGTTTGTATTTCAAAGATGTAAACTGAGTATTTCTAAGATGTGTGGAAGATGATGTCTAGAAAGCCCAACAAGCCCATGAGAATATATTGAAAAGGAATAAAAAGATAGTTGGAACCATACAAGCGTTATACACCACTTGGGAATATACTATTGAAACACGCAAAACAATGTGCATGATCATGTAGAAAACTATTATATCTTCCAAGTAACCAAGACATTAGAACATTCTTCTACAAGATAGCTAACCATAGCCCCTACGTGGATAAAACATATAGTAGAATTCTTAAATTATAAAGCCTATCCTATACGAGCTAGTGTGGCTAGGAAAAGATCCGTAGAGGAAGAGATGAGAGATAATGTTATCACAGGAAATTGAGTTTATAATAAAGACCGTGATAATCCATTCCACCTTTGCATTCATGAAGGGGCACATCTAGCCATCTTAGAGATGGCACATGCAAGAGCAGCTATGGATCATTTCTCTACAAAAAGAACATCAAAGATGATCCTCTTTGTAGGATTGTGGTGGCCCACAATATTGTACACCATCTTGACTAAAATATTCAACAATGGGAGATCAGATTGAGATAAAAAGCTATACCATGGTGTTTGGACTTTTTGAATGGCTTATAAGACAGCCCTTGGAAGAACCCCATTCAATTTGGTCTATGGTGAGAATCCTAATTTGTGAGTGGCCAAGAACTATGAGTAGAATGGCCATGAGTTGTCACAAGAGATGGAGAATATTAAGAAGCTACAAGATACATGTTTGCAAGAAATAGTAGGCATGCATATATGTAGTGAAGCATATACAAAATCCATACTATGATGCATACATAAAATATAAGGGATTAAAATTTGGTGATTTGGTGTTTGGTTAGAAATTGAAGGAGCATGTGAAGAATTTGCAAAAAACGGGGTTATGGCCCTCTTACCACCTATAAGATATCTTTTGGAGGTGCCATAAATGTAACCACATTATATGGAGACGTAACTACCTACATTGGGGAGAGAGCTTTTTCTAAGTTAGCACTGACTTCTATCATTATGTAAGATTAAGGACACTTGGAGAGATATTGTTACCATACGAAAAATAATTGAAGAGGAAGAGTTAGGAGTTTTTGAAGGATGAATCAACACCTTTGTAGATTTCAAAGATTCTCGACCCTCAAAAGTTGTTTTCCACAATGACCTTGACTCACTGTTTTAGCTATAACTCAAAGTGCAAATGTAGAATGGCAATGAAACTTTGTAACATGTTATTCACTATTAGAGATCTACAACACTTAAAAATATGCAATTTAGATACTACTAAATGGCAAACCAAGCTTTGCAACATACCTTCAATGTGAAGATACACACCTTCAATGTTTGCAATCTTACTAAAACTTTTCTCAAAGAAAATCACAAAATCTTTAATAGCTTTATTAGACTATCAGAATTCAAAAAAGAAACTTGTGTCACCTCAAATTGATAGTGGAAGAGTAAATAAAAGCTAAAACAAAACTGTACTAGAAATTATCTAACTACATAGAAAGGTAGTGAGCAATGGCTAACTATAAAGAACTATACGCTAATGAAATGGCTAACTTAGCATGGGATCTAACTCTAAGATAGATGAGGAAGAGAATAGAGTTTTGGAATTACACTCAACGCTTGAATTCATACATTAATAGGCTCTCAAAAAGTTCTCCTACAATTTAGGAATAATTTGCCAATCACTCAACTTTTTGGTACGTTATGAAGAAAGTATTTGAAACTTCTTTGCAGCTAAAATTCATGATATTAGGCCTCTTAATTCTAGGTTCACATTTTATCTATGCCCTTATTCTTTGAATTAAAATTTAAGGCTTGATTTTTAACACTCTTCCTCAAGCCTTGAGCTTAAATCTTTCATACCAATGCATCTCTTGATTTTTAAGAGTCTTCTTCCTTCTATAACTTTTTTTAAACAGTACGAATTGATCCTTGGTACTTACAAACTCTACCTTGACCTCCTATCCAATCACCTTTAATCCTATAATCCATTGATCTTACCCATTTTACATCACAATAAGCTTTCATCTAAAAATTCTCATCGTAAGCATAAGCTCAACCTTCATTTATAATGCCCTTGAGGTATCTAACAATATTTTTGCTTGTAATTAAATGTTGTGCTTTAGAAGTTTGCATAAATTGTGAGAGGATGCCTAATACATGTTTGATGTCTAGCCTAATAAGAGTTGCATAATTCAAGGATCCTAAAATGGAGCTACATAGATTAAGGTCTTCAATATCTTCTTCCTCATGTGCAGTCATCTTTACATTCACCTCCAATGGATCTGTAATTTGTTTGCAATTACACATGCAATTCATTCGCTAGTATATCAAGAATGTGTTTCCTATGCATGAGGTATATACCTTCCTCCTTGTAGATTACTTTTATATATAGGAAGTAATTTAGTTCTCTAAGGTCACATTTCTTGAATTTTTTCCGAGCCTTTTGTTGATCTCTTTTATTCCATCATTTCTTATAAGAATAAGGTCATTTAAATACATGAAAATGTAGACAAAAAGATCACCTTACTTCTTCATGCACAATGATGGGTCCACATTACTTTGTTTGTAGCCATATTTGGCTAAATATTCCACTAGCCTTTGGTTTGAAGCACTTTGGGCTTGTGTGCGACTATATAGAGCCTTCTTTAACATGCACACATGATGAGGATAACTTTGATATTGAAAGCCTTTAGGCTTCTCCATGAAAATAGTCTTTTCAAGGTCACCATTCAAGAAAGCATTATTAACATCTAATTGGTGGATCTTCCAACTCTTTGATGTTGTAATTGCAATAAAATTTCTTAGCTTAATTATCCTTGATATAGGTCTACAAGTCCCCTCAAAGTGAATGCGATAGGTTTGTGTGAAAATCTTTGCCACAAGCTTAGTTTTATACATAGATAGGTTGCCATCCGAATTCCTTTTTACCTTGTTTACCTATTTTTTGCCTAAAAACTTCATGTCCTTGGTCTTAGGAACCAATGAAAATGATTGGTTTTCTGTCACTTCGTTTAGTTTGTGTTGCAAGGCTTGGTTCCATTCTTCATACTTTCTTGCATCCTCAAAAAAATTAGGTTCTACACGATTCATCAAATATAACATCTATAGAAACCTCTAGCTATTTGGCTTTAGGATCATAGTAGATAAAATCCTTTTTCTCACTTGAATACCAAATACATATACATCTTTAAATGTTTTCTTCAACTTTACACCTCAATTCGTACAACACATGCACTTAACATGCAAAACCAAAAATCTTAAAATGATATAAATTCACTTTCCTACTATACCATCCTTCATATGGACTCAAAGATTGTACACATTATGTGGGAACCTATTCATGATGTAGATGTTTGTACATGTTGCATCTACCCAATAGAATTTGGGCATTCATCCTATCCAACTGTGTCAAAATTTTCTCTCTCCAACGGTAATTTGTTGGGATGTATAACTACTGACTTAAAAAATCTTAAAAATACTTGAAGAAATATCCTCTCCATCCATCCAATCTCAGATTCTTTATATACCTTCCCATATACTTTTCTAAAGGTGTTCTAAAAAGTTTAAAGTGACTCATTCAAGTGAAGAATTAGCAAAGGAAAGGAAAAGGCAAATATTGAAGACCATCACTGGGTATACATGGACTCTACAAGTGATGAAGATGTGGAGAAATTAGAAACTCTAGGATTTAAAGCATCCAAAACAAGGAATCTAAGGGCTTGGAACCAAAGACTTTTGTCGGATTTGGTAAAATGTGGATATAGTTAGAGTCATATAGATCCATAACTCTTTGTGAAGAAGGAAGGTAGCAAAATTATTTTCATTTGTATATATGTTGATGATTTGATCATTAAAGTGGATGATGAAGAAAACATCAAGGAAATAAAGAGGAAACCTGGATGTGAGTTTAAAAACCTCCGAGTTGGGGATTTTAAGGTACTTGCTTGGGATTGAAGTACCATACAAAGAAGAAGCTATGTACTTGATGCAAATGAAATACATTCAAGATCTTTTGAAGAAGCTTGGATTGTGTGATTGTAAGCCCGGTTAAAATACATTAGAAATAAATGCTAAAATGAGGGTGAAGAAGTACAAGATTTGACCATGTATAGTTCAATCATTGATTCTATCTTTCACACTACTATGATAAACACCAGATTTTGCACATGTACTTGTAGTGTTATCTCAATTTTTACAGGCACCGAGAGTTACTCATTTTGTTTCAACCAAAAGGGTGCTTAGGTATCTAAAAGGATCAGTGAATAAAGTCTATCCATTTGATGATGGATACATGTGCAAGCTTATTGTGGTGCTGATTGGGTAGGTTCCAAGGATGACAGGAGGAGCACTAATGGATATGTCATCATGCTAGGAAACAAGACCATCTCATGGATATGAAAGAAACAACCAATAGTGGCTCTCTCCTCAACGAAAGTTGAGTATAGAGGCATAACACAAGTCTATGAGCTTATGTGGCTCAAGAAATTCTTTAATGATCTTGATGTTCACGTTAAGTAAGTACCTATTTTTTGTGACAACATAGTCGCATATGTGTGGCTCAAAACCTAGTGTTCCATAAAAGGTGCAAGCATATAGAAGTTCATTACAACTTTATTAGAGAGATGATCATGTCAAATTATGTAAATGTGGAGCAATTCAATACAAAGCACCAATATGTAGCTATGTTTACCAAAGCATTGAATGATTTAAAGCAACAACACTTCAAGAAATGCATTGGGATGAAGGACCTAGTATTGAGACTTAAGGGGAAGTGTTGAAAATCAAATCTCAAACATACAAGAGGGCTCATCCAATAAAAGAGGGGGACTCAAAATTATGAAATCAAGTTAAGATCTCCACCAAAATAAAAACAAAATCAAATCTTTTCAATTACCCACCAAAAAGGTGCACATGCACTCACTGATGGGTGGTTAACTAGATCCTTGGAAAAATGAAACTTCTATTTAAAAATCATTTTTCCTTTTTTCCTTCAGTTTTATTAATTACAAGATTTTTCGTGTTATTTTATTGAAGTGCTAAATTCTAGCAAGTAGACCCCTTGCTTGATTATCTCATTTTCTCATGATTTGGCTCCTCCCTATCTAAAGGTGTAGTTATGCTTTCATAATTATGTTTGTACTAGATTGTAGAACATTGTTTGCTATCTCATTGTAATTCTTTCTGTTTATTTCAAGAATCCTTTGGTATCTCATAATGGGCCCCAAAGTGTACCAAATTTGCAAGTTTTTCTAGTCAATTAATCGTGAGAAATTCCAAAGTTTGTGAACCTATATCTCTGCACATAGGCAAAGAGTGTTGCAAATAGATATCATGTTGCATAGTGGATGGTTTGCACAGGTAGAGCATGGATTTTCTTTGATTCAAGGCTTTTTGGATATCTCACAGAGTCTAATTCAAGTTTTTAAAGATTCATTTTCATTCTTGACATAAGTGCAAAGAAAAGTGTAGAACAATGAGCATATATCAATGTGTGTGGACCTAGTGCAGGGCAAGCATCTTCCATATCTCGATTGGGGTGTTAGAAACTTCCCCCATCATTGGTATCACAACATGTTGGAGGCTTCAAGACAATATTGGACATCATATTGAAGACTTTGAGGGAGCAAGACAAATCGTGGAAGCACAAGGAGGACTTATCAAGTGAAGATGACATCAAAAGAGGGATACATCAATCAAGACCACAAGTAGTCAAATCTTAGCAAGAGAAATCTTCGAAAATGTAACATCCACACCCTCTAAGTCTTACATGCATATATTAATTGATGATGTATTATATTTACAAGCTTATTGTGATGTTGATTGGGAAGGTTCCAAGGATGAGAGGAGGAGCACTAGTGGATATGTCATCATGCTAGGGAAGAAGACCATCTCATGGATGTCAAAGAAACAACAAAAAATGACTTTCTCCTCAAATCAATCTGAGTATAGAGGCTTAGCACAAGTATCATGTGAGCATTTTTGAATCAAGAAACTGTTCAAAATCGGATGTTCCATACAAGGTTCAAGCATATAGAAGTGCAATACCACTTTATTAGACAGATGATCATGTCAAAGGATTTAAAGGTGGATAATTTCAATACAAAGGTAGACTATGTAGATATGATTACCAAAGCATTGGATGGAGTAAAGCTACAACACTTCAAGCCATGCACTAGAATGAAAGAGCTAGGCATTGGGACTTGATGGCGAGTATTGAAAATCGAGTCTCAAATATAGAAAAGGGCTCATCCATGCTTTTTGCAAGTGGAACAATAAAACATGAGGACTCAAAGACATGGAATAAGTTTAGGATCTCCACCAAATTCAATCAAAGTCAAATCTGCTCAACTACCCACCAAAAATTGCACTTACATTGATTGTTTGGGTGGTTGGATAGATTCTAGGAAACGTAAAACTTCTATATAAGCATAATTTTGCCTTTGTTTCTTGAGGTATATGAATTTTATTAGTTTCCCTCTTAGATAAGTGAAGTAATAAAATCCAAAAAGTAGCCCCCTTGCTTTCTTATATCATTTTTACATGATTTTTTCTTCTCTATCTAGAAATGTAGTTAGGCTTTCACAAATATATCTATAGTAGATTGTAGAGCACTTTTCGCTTTCTCATTGTAATAATTTGTGTTGATTTCAAGCATTATTTGGTTTCTCATTTAATTCCCCAAAGTTTGTTGAAGTGTCAAGTTTGTTTTACTATGTGAATTGTAATAAATTGCCAAGTTTGTTAACCTATATCTTTGCACATAGGTAGAGTGTGTTGTAGAGAGATAGCCTTTCCCAAAGTGGATAATTCTCACAATTAGAACAAGCATTTTCTTTGATTAAAAGATTTTTGTATAGCGCACAAATTCTGTATGTTTAGTCTTGTCATGATAGATAGGGTTAGCAGCAAGATGTAATGAACTAATATTGTCTCAAAATATATGTGGAGTTGAAGTGTTCAACCCTAAATCTGAGTATAGGGTTCTAATACACATAGATTCTTGTGTAGCATTTGCAAATCCTCTATATTGAGCCTCTATTGATGAAAGAGCAACTCTAAGTTGCTTCTTTGAAGACCATGAAATCAACTTTCTTTATTCAAAAGTAAGATAACCAGAAGTACTTCTCTTATAATCTTTAGAGCCTTCCCAATCTGCATCAGAAAAGAGTTTAACATCTATATCATATGTATATGCATAGTATAACCCTTCATTGATTGTGCCCTTCAAATACTTCAAAATTCTGTTGGGTGCTTCCATATGAGGCTTCCTTGGAGTGTGCATGAACTAACTCAGCACACTTACTCCATAGCATATATCTACTCTAGTTAGAGTAGCATAATTCAATCTTCCAACTAAACCTTGATAGTTAGTTACATCCTCAATGAGCTCACATTCATGAGCACTTAAGTTCAAATTGAACTCCATGGGAGTACTTTTAACCTTTGTATTCTCCATTTTGAATTTAGAGAGCATATCTCCAATGTACTTTCTTGATTGAGAAACATACCTCTCTCTATGTATACCACTTCCAAACCTAGGAAGTATGTGAGAAAACCAAGATCACTCATCTTGAATTCCTCCTTCATTTGAGCTTTGATTTTTTTGATTCCATCTACATCATGTCCTGTAATGATTATATCATCCACATATACACAACGGTATATGACCTCTGTTTCATTCCTCTTAATGAAGAGGGAAGGATCTACCTTGCTTACAATGAAACCTTTATCCTACAAGTAAGTGATAATTCTATGATTACAAGATCTAGGAGCTTGCTTGAAGCCATACAAGGCTTTCCTCAACCTGCACAAATGTTCAGGGTAACTAGGAGGTTGAGCCATATATACCTCCTCTAAAGTCCAACCATTTAGAAAAGCATTTTTAACATCCATTTGTTATATCTTCCAATTCTTGGAAGATGAAACACTCATGAGTACTCTAATAGTAGGCATTTTCTTGCAACAGGTGAAAATGTTTCTTCATAATGAATACCTTGAGTTTGTGCAAACCCTTTCGCTACAAGAGTCGCTTTGTACCTATCAAGTGAACAATCAGAAATCATCTTTACCTTGTAAATCCATCTTGAACCAATGAGCTTCATATATGGTTTCTTAGGTACCAATTCCCAAGTCTAATTTTATATACTGAATGTTTAGTGACCAAAGAAGTATCATAATTATACCTTTCTAAATTTTTCATTTCTGTAGTAGACCTTCTTGTAGTTTGTTGAGATGATTATGCCACATCTCTCAACTCCTGCACTTTGGCTTTGCATTTGGAGTTCCAACAATTGATTTCTCTTCTTGGAGTCTTTTAGTAATCATTCGAATCACTTGATGCTTCAAGTGTAAGTTAATTCCTCTTTGACAATGTTGCAAAATCTTTCTCTAGATGATAGGGGAGCTTTATTTTCTTGCAATCATCTTCAAACCAAGATTTGTTTTCATCAAGCACAACATCTCTACTTACAATGAAACCTTTATTGCTTGGATTGTATAACCTATAAACTTTTTGATTAAGGTCATAGCCAATAAAGAAGCATTTCTCTACCTTTGGATCTAAGTTGCCTCTGATTTGTGAAGGTATGTGTGTATATGCTATGCACCCAAAAATCCTGTAATGATCAAAGGAATTCTTTCATTCCATGCTTCATATGGTTTTATCCCATCCAATGCTTTTGATGGGACTCTATTGATTAGATATGTGGTTGTGGATATAGCCTTTTCCCACAAGTAATTGGGTAACTTCTTCTCATTTAGCATTGACCTTGCAACCTGCATAATTGTTCTTTTTCTTCTTTCTACCACTCCATTTTGCCCTGGAGTATATGTGGTAGTAATATCTCTTTTAATTCTTCTTTCTTGGAGATAGGAATCAATGTCATAGGAGAAATATTCTCCCCCTCCATCTCACCTTAGTCTCTTCAAGGTTTTACCTGTTTGATTTTCTATGCCGTAGGTATTTCTTGAAACATGAGAATACTTCATCTTTATGCTTCATAAAGTATAATATTATCCATCTACTACAATCATCAATGAATGAGAAATAATACATGGGTCCGGAGATTGAAGGCTTCTTGCTTGGTCCCCATACATATGTATGGACTAGCTCCAATAGGTCTCCATGAATGTATGCCTTTTTTGTGAATGGTTGCTTTTGTGACTTACCAAATTGACTAGCACTACATTTATACATCATGTGTTGTTTAGAGATGTTTGGTAGAACAAGTATACTATGATCCCTATTGATTTTCTTTAGAGATCTTTCACCTATGTGAGCTAACCCCTTGTGCCAAATTTCCAACTCTCATAAAGTTTGACTTCCATTATTTAATGCAATGTTTCTGGTATTTTGGAGTTCAAATGTAAATAATCTGCCTGATTTTTCTCCCCTTGCTATCCTGATCCTCAACAAATGCTCCATTCTTTTTTAACCTGACCTGCAATCCTTTTTCCACAAGTTGACCATCCTTTTTCCACAATCTGACATACACTTATGAGGTTCTTGGTGATAATTGGCACATATAATACCTTGATCAATAGGTTCATGTTACCATTTGAAGTCTTCACATTGCTTATCTTCTCCGTTGGATGCCTCTTGTCATCTCTTGTTTGGACTTCATGTCTATTCCTTGGATCCTCCAAGTCTGAGAGTAGAGCTATATTCTCTGCTACATGATTTGAACACCCTGAGTTTATATAGAACACATGTTCATCTGTTTTACCTTGCTTCATGGTCATGTTCATTAGAATAAGTGAATCTTCTTCATTTTCATCATTTGCATAATTCTTGTAGTCTCTCCTTCTTCTCTATCCTCCTTGGTAGTTGTTGTTATTGTATGATTTGCTATTGTAACCATTGTTGTTGTTGAATCTTCCTCTTGAGCCTCCATAGCCTCCTCCTTTGTAACCTCTTCCTCTTTGGTTTCTAGGATTCCTCAAACAATTCTCATTAATGTGATTAGCTAGGCCACATATGGCACATGGAGATGAGCTTTGAGCTCTTCCCTTGCCTTGTCTTCCTCCTCTGCCTCTTCCTCTTAAGCCTCTACCTCTACCTGCAAAGTTTGCTTGAGAGCTTCTACCTTCATCATCAGACTTTTTACCTTTTCCTTTGTTCTTGTTCTCATTTTCATAGAGAGAAGAGGATTGATTACCTTTTGAGTTGTCTCTATTCTTCATAAGCTTTGCCTCATGTGTGAACAATTGTCCCATGAGGATGTTGAAATCAAGAACCTACATCTCAATGTAGAGGTCCATGGCTATGGTGAAAACTTCCCATTTGTCATCTACCTTTATTCCATTGACTAATTGCCTTATTGTTTGCTCTTCATCAATGATTTCTCCAATGCTTCCAATTTGTTCTCCTATGTTCATTTTGGTGACAAAATCATGCACACTTTTCTTGAGAATCTTCTTTAGTGTAGTGAATTCCATCCATAGTTGATTCTTCCTTGGCTTTGTACTTGATGAGAAGAATGCTTCAAGAGCATTCCAATTCTCTTGTGAAGTCTTGCACTTCATGATGTGTGCAAGTAAAAAATTAGAGATTGAGTTTAGAATATATGACCTTGTTAGAGCATCCATTGAACACCATGTGTTTAACCTCTCTTGTTCTTCTTGTGTTCGTTGACCTTTGCTTTTGAGAATTGGAGTCATCTCATCTCTAGATATGTAACCATAGAGATTTCTCACTTAAAGATAAGCTTCCATTCTAAGTGAACAAGCTGCGTAGTTGCCTCACTCTAATTTCTCTATGGATGAAGGAAATTCATCTCCCATGTTGATGAGTTGTATTGATACCACTGTGAGGAGATGGTGAGATAGGTTCCACAGATCAGTTGGTGGTGCACAAGACCTACTCTAGACTTGCCAATCTAACTTTAGTGTTGTATAATAGATGCCTTTAGCTTCACAATGCTGCATTTAGAAATACCAAGTCCTTTGGACCAACACTTTCAATTGTGTGCATCATAAAGATAACCTAAATATGCAAGAAACATGAAGAACTTTCTATTTAAGGACTAGAAGTTCTCAATGCTATGCTCATAGCTCACAACGTGGTATGAATTGACAAGAGATCTTTTGGGCACATCTAATTGAAGTGTAGAGTTAACCAAAGCAAGTTATTTCATGAATTTAGCTGCAGCATATAGAGAGAAATGAATCTAGCAATTCAAGGGGGCCATCCCAACTTTTCAAGATCTAGAAGGTGTGCAAATATAGTCACCTTCCTTTTTCCATATCTCGAGTTTTGTTGAACCAAAGATAGATGAGGAAGAAACTATCAGACAGTTTATCAATGGAATCAAAGCAGACGATAAGTGGAAGCACTCACCAATACCAGGGACTTGTACATGGACATGCAAGTGCTAGATTAGACACACTCATGGGAAAACTCTTCAATCATGAAGCCAAACTTATGAGAAATGGTGAGACACAAAAAGGTAATCAATTCTTTTCCCTTTACACATATAAAAGTATAAGTAAAGATGTCAAAGAAAAAGGCGAGAATTTTGATGAGGAAGCAAGTACCTCCCAAGCTAACTTTGCAAGTAGAGGTAGAAGTTCAAGAGGAAGAGGAAGAGGTGGCACAGAAGGTAGAGGGTGATCTCAAAGCTCCTCACCTTGTTCCATATGTGGATTAACCAACCACACTACTAAGCATTGCTTCAAGAACCCAAGGAACCAATGAGGAAAAGGATATAACAATGGAGGATATGGAGATTGTAGTGGTAGATACTACAACACTTATGGATACAACCACAAAACCTACAATAACAATTATCAAGGTGGCTACAAAGGAAGAAGATAAGTGATGATAAATCTCAAGAGGATATAATTTTCGCATGAACATGACAATTAAAGTAGGAAAATGAGATGAGCAAGTGGTCTATATTGACTCTAGATGTTCAAATCATGTAGAGGGGAATGTAGCACTAGTTTCATATTTGAAAGACCCCAAGAAAAAGCATGAGTTGCAAATAGGAGATGACACAAGACACCTTATGGACAATATTGGAAATGTTAAGACAATACCCAATGGTAACATGAATTTGTTGAGCAAAGAGCTCTATGTACCTAGCACTACTAAAAACTTGACAAGTCTACGATAGATTGTGGAAAAGGGATTCTAGGTGAGGCTCATAAAATATGGAGCTTATGTAGAAGATCCATACCAAGGAATCAAGAAGATAGAAAAAGGAGAAAAGATAGGTGGATTGTTTACCTTTAAAATCCAAGATACTAGGAACATAGCACTGTTCAATTATGGTAGCGAAACCCTATTGGAGTTAGGGATTTAACATAAAAGATTGGCTTACATTGGAGAAAGAGCCTTAGAAAAAATCAATAGATATCAAAGAGTACTTGAGGAATAAAGCTTAGGATGGACTAAAACTAACATATTTAAATCCATGATTGGACTTCAGGACATTGCAAATGAATGAAGAATCAAGCACCTTAGACTTGAGGGGGATTTACTAGTACATATGGCAGGCCTAAGTGCTTGAACATAATTTAGGACAAATATTTGAGAGTAAAAGTAAGTCTAAGGAGAATCAGAATCCATGAATGATTTTTTAATTAAAACTCAAATACATACCAAAAAATTGAGTGAAATATTTAAGTAGAATCAATAAACATATACCTTCTAAAATCAAGGCGAAAAACTTACATATACTTCACTAGAATAGTCATGGGTAGTATGCCAGCTTTTGTTCACTTCTTTGGTAGCCATTGTACTCATCTCCTAGTCTTTGGAGTCCTCCAACATCTCCATGTAGTGTAATTTACATTTAAGTACTTGTACTTGAAGTTTTTATCATCATCTTCATCTTTCTTCATTGTTGCATGTGTCTTGTCCAAGTCCATCAACTTCATAGAGTCATTGAAATGAATTTATGGTCTAATTTACTCATCTAATTCCTGCATCATGATATTAATACCCTTAGATTTTATTTTAACAAGGAGCTTTGTGTGTAGAGATATGAATCAATCTATTCAACTATGTATGTGCACTATCTACTTGCTGAAATATTAGGATCACACCTATGAATTCTTAAGTATATTGCTCACTCTCTAGTCACTCTAAATTCTTTTTTAAAAAAAATTCATCTCATTTACCTTCTTATTTGAATTTTGCAAAAGGATTTTTCTCAATCCATAGCACGCTATGAGAAATCAACATTTTCCTAAGAGACATCTTCCATAAATATAAGGTTTTCTTCTCTCAATCAAAATTTGGAAGTATTCTATCTTGGCTACATTTCATATCAACATTCCAAAGTGATATGGTCATATTTTTTCATCATTTAATAGATTATAACAAAGTATAGCTAGAAGTAGGTGGAACCCCCTACGAACTAGTTGACCTTCTCACAAACTTATGTGTAGAAAACCAGTCATGCTTGAAGAGCTTGTTGTTCTCTACTCACTTAGAAATGTTTAATCTTTTTTAATCTACATCTACTATACACAAAGAGATTTTTGATGAACTAAATAAAACTCAAATTGGATATATAAAGAAAGAAATATGACCTCTACAAATCTGGAGATTTAATGAAGTCCTTGAATAGAGATAAACCGTAGAACACACACTACTTGTAGAGAGCACTACTCTTCCTTCACAACTCCAATGAATATGAAAATTTATAGAATGAGATAACATATTATGAGATTTCCAATGAACCATGAGACATATAATGAGGTAGATGGAAGCTCTGAAATCTATGTCTACAAAACTACATAAGTGAAGAGATAGACATATGATTCTATTGGACTTCAAACAAGATCACGACTTCTTCTCTCGTATTATCGCATCATAAACTAACCCAAAAACTTCCTAATGCATCTAAACTCATGTTATAAACTTGGCTTGAGGTATTACATGACTTAAGTGATCAAATAAGCAAAATATTTTCACATCGACCTTTCACTAGGACAACACTACAACTCCCTTATGACTCACTCATTTGTGTAATTACCTTCTAGAAATCACGTGGTATTTTGGCTAAAATTTATCAATTATTTGAGCCTACTTGAATTATTTGAAGACCTCGCAAAGGTATTTACATATTTTGGAACTTTTGCCTTAACGTAAACATATATTAAAGCAAATGCTCTCAACATTCTCCCCCTCAAGTTTCAAATGGTATTTCCTTCATGCCAAGAATATAGTTGAATCTTCCAAGCTTTGGTCCATCCAAGGATTTGGTGATGATATTTGCAAATTGATCCTCTATTCCAATAAAAGAGACCTACACTTCATTGTTTATGGCCTTCTCTCAAACATAATGATATTGTACTTCTATATACTTTGTTCTAGCATGAAAAATAAGATCTGAGGTCATATGTATGGTGCTCAAGTTACCCCATATATGAATGGTACATCAACCTACACATTCAAGTCATGCAGGAAATTTTTAAACCACTTAGTCTCAGTAGTACGCAAATCTGTACCTCTATACTTAGACTCTATAGAAGATAAATCAATTGTAGGTTGTTTCTTTCAGCCCCATGTTAATGTCATGTTTCTTGTTATTACCTTATATACACTTATGGATCTTCTATTATCATTACACCCATACCAATCTCCATCACTAAAGACTTTAAGAGTTAGATTAACATCATGACTATAAAATAATCCTTCGTATATGGTACCTTTCAAATACCTAAACACTCTTTTTGTTGCATGCATATGAGGTACTCTAGGTTCATGCATAAACTGTGACAATACTACCACTGCATAGCATATATAAGGTTTAGTTTTTGTTGCATAAATCAAATATACTACCATAGATCTATAAGCATTCATATCATGCAACTCATCACCTTATTTTGCACTCAAATTTACATTACACCCATTTGAGTAGAAACACATTTACATTCGTGCATACCAAACCTTTTCAACATATCACATATATAATCTATTTGTATGAACCACATACCTTCATCGCCATACACAATCTCAATCCCAAGAAAGTATTTAAGTAAACAAAGATTTGAAAATTCAAATTCTTTCCCCAAATTACCTTTGATCTCTTCAATTGCTTTTGTGTCATTCCCTATAATAAAAAATTCATCCACATAAATGCATAAATATACACACATATCATCTAAATGTTTTACATAAAGTGAAGGATCAGCATGACTCTTCTGTTAAAAAATAAAGAAGCAAGGTTGTATATATGTTGCAAAAAGGATTTTCTTCAAATAGAAGGAAAATAAAAAAATAAAAAATGAAAGCATTTCCTTCAGCAAGTAGTGTAGGCCAAAAGAGAATCAATCCAAAAACTAAAACGAATGAGAAGAGTGTTGCTCAAAGAAGTGGAGGAGTTATGGAGAAGAGCTCATGAATGAGAGCTCATGGTCACTTGGATACAAAAGAGGCAAGGGAGGACACTCAAGAAAAGAGGAACAAGGTGTTGAAGTCCCCTTGTAGGTAGTTCATTTGGTTTGAGTCATTTCATTTTTTAGAATCTCATAGACTATGTACAATTGCTCACCATTTCTAGATAGCTTGATTTTGAGAGTCATATATCTCAATATTGTTGGAGGATAAACACTCCTATGTGCAGAACAAAAGCAAATGAACCCTCTTAGGATCCTAAAATTTTTCAAACATAGGTTCCGTATTTTCTGAGTTTCCTGATTATATGTAGAGACTGAAAATGAAATTTTGCAGGCTTAAACTATACTCTAAGAGCTTTAAAATCCATTTGGATACTGGATGATGCCTCAACCAGCTGCAACAAAACAGATAACTTGATTTCTTCACAGAGTATGAGCTAACTAGATAGACATTGTTCTAGACATTTCTCTGCACATGTGCAGGCAATGAACCCGAGACTTATACCAGAGAAAGTAGAACGTATAAGCTTTCCAACAAGACAAAAATCATTGCAAATGGATTCTGGATGAAGGAGAAACAACAATTACAAGATAGGGGGGTCTGCCAAGATCATATAGGGAGAAAGAGTATGAAAAAGTGAAATCTCTGCAAAATATGCAGAGAACAGCTAGTAGGGGGTGTGATTAAGCAAGGGGGCAGCTTGGGCACATATTTCCACGACTCTAAATCATAATGCAACTCATTAGAGGTTTTAAAGACCACATACTAACCTCTTTAACCAATCAAAAGCATATACATGTCAAAAGTGAGGTCCAATCACATCAAGAGGTGAGCTAAATCTTCTCTAATCAACTTCTTTCCATTATGGGCATGATTTGATGCCTCCAACACATGGAAATCAGCCTCCTTTGATTGTGAATGATGTGGAAGGTTCAATTTGGGGCATGTTTCCACACTCTTGAGCTTGAAAAACTTTCAACACTCCCCCTCAAGCTCAAGTCTTTTCCTTTTGTTGCTTCAGCCTATGTCTCTTATGTTGATAGCTTCCTTGAATCCTCCAAGCTTTGTACCTTCAAGAAACTTTATCATCATGTCTGCAACCTGCATTTTAATATTCACATACCTTATATCTAGCTCTTTTTCCATCACCTTTTCTCTAACGAAGTGGTAATGAACCTCTATGTGCTTGCTCCTTGCATGAAACATGGGATTGTTAGCTAGGTAGATGCTTGAAATATTCTCTCCATGAAGAGGAAACTCCTTCACTTCTACTTCCAAGTCCTTAAATAGCTTGTTAAGCCACAATAGCTCACATGTAGCCAATGCTAAACCTCTGTACTCAGCCTCTGTGGATGAAAGAGCAACAGTGGGTTGCTTCTTAGAGCTCCAAGAGATAACTTTTGTACCTATCATGAAAACATAACCCGATGTACTCCTTCGATCATCCTTGCTACCTGCCCAATCAGCATCACTATATCCTTTGATACTTAGATCAGCATCATATGAGTAAAATAGACCTTGGTTGATGGTGTGCTTGATGTATCAAAGCACCTTTCTTGCCACCATAAGATGATCATGAGTAGGTGCATGCAAAACTTGAGAGAGAACACCTACTACATATGCAAGATCAGGTCTAGTGAATGTAGCATAAATTAATCAACCAATTATGCTTCTATATAGTGTAATATCTTGTATAGCCTCTCCTTGACCTGCAACCAACTTTGTATTGGGCTCCATGGGCTGAGAAAGTGGCTTACAACCACTCATACCAAACCTGTATAGCACATCCAACAAGTATTTTCTTTGAGTCAAGAAGATGCCATTGTGTGCATAGATTACCTCTATTCCCAAGAAGTATTTTAGTGTTCCAAGATCAGATATCTTGAACTCCTTTCCTAGCTTTACTTTGATATCTTTAATATCTGCAATATCACTTCCTATGATGATCAAATCGTCCACATAGATGCATATGTATACCGTCTTGTCTCCTTGCTTCTTCATGTAAAGTGATGGATCTCCAACACGTTCTTTGTATCCACAACTTGATAAATAATCCACTAACCTCTTATTCCAGGCCCTTGAGGCTTTCTTTAGTCCATATAATGCTTTCCTTAGCTTGCAAATATGATTTGGGTACCTCATACTAGGAAATCCTTGAGGTTGGCTCATGTAGACTACTTCTTCAAGCTCTCCAGTGAGGAAAGCATTCTTCAACTCCAATCGATATAAGCTCCATTTCCTTGATATGGCCACTGCAATCAAAGTCCTAATTGTTGGAATTTTGGCTACGGGGCTGAAAGTTTCATCATAATCTATCCTGTAGCTTTGGGAGAAGCCTTTTGCCACCAACCTTGCTTTGTACCTAGAAATGGAACCATCTGAATTTCTTTTAATTTTGTAAACCCACTTATTACCTATCATCTTCATGCCTTCTTGAGTTGGTACCAAGCTCCAAGTATGGTTCTCATCAAGTGCTTTGAGCTCTTCCTTCATTGCCTCTTGCCATTCCTTGCAATCCTTAGCTTCTTCATAACTAGTTGGTTCTTTGTCCTTGATTACCTGAGTCATGTATGCATAATGCTTTGCAATGAAATTATCATATGTTAACCTTTGTACTAGATATCTTACTCTTGAAGATCTTCTTTCACTTCCTTTAGGTGTGGTTGCCATCTTCTTTCTTTGTTTTGCCACTCTTGGAGTTTGAATTTCTTCTATCTCTTCGTCTTCCAACATGCTCTCGTCCACATAGCTTCCTTCTTCAACTGAAATCTTCTCTTTGCCTTTGACTTTGCTTTCTTCATAGCTGATTTAGATAAAGATAATTTTCAGTAGTGGACATATAGAATGATAGCTACATCTATGGATTCTTTTATGCACACATTCAAATCCTCACATCTCCTACAATACACCATATTTCTTAGCTTTGGATTTTCTAGTTCCTCTATGAATAATGGTTTTTTTTTTTGCATAGAGGGTCTCTCTTGAGTAAGACATATATCTATGTATTGCTTAAATATCCTTGTTGTCAATCTCATTGTTTCATTAGGGTTTTGTTTAAAGGTGTGAGCTAGAGTAGACGTATCATGTTTAATACCTCTCTTGTACAACTCACATATGAACTCTTATAATAAAGCTTCAATATTAGCAAAACTCTCCATTGCGAGTGGTTGGATCCACATAAGGGCTGACTCCTTTAGAGTTAAGCCAAAGGCCTCTTACTAAGTGAGGTAATCTTCCACTTCTTTAGCTCTTAGGACTTCTTTGGATTTTTCCACATGATCGTATTGATCAGTGGATCCATCATATTGATTTCCTCATGCTTCTAGCTACTTCAATTGGCCTCAGTCTTCTATACTGACCTTCAAACCTTTCCCTACTATTCCTTCCTAGAATGTTGAGGTTTTCTCCATTTTATCTATTGTTTCCCATGTTTTTAGCCTCTTGATGTTGATTTATCTTAAGTCTAATTGGAGGTATATGTGGGTTTGCAAAGATGTTCTCTCTATTTTCCTCTCTTATGTCCTCTTTTCTTTTTGGTAATCTTGCCTATTACTCTGATTTTTCCTATTGTTTCTTTGCTTCTCAAATTCAACATTAGGCTTCAGATGTTCTATTGGAGGAGATTGTGAAGGCCTTCCAAAGATGAGATGGTGTTGCAAATCCCTGCATCACACCAGCCAAAACTGGATTGGGGAGTGCAAAGTAGACTTCTTGAGCTTTCTAGGAAGCATAAATAATCATCCAAGTACTTTGGAAGATGATCCTCAAATCATTGGATCAAAATAGATAAGTTGGTGTTTCATAGTGAACCAAAAACTTGCTATTTTGGTCAGTACGCTTGCTCAGAGAAATGAACAGTTCTCTTTCTTTGCTAACAATTGAACAAAACCCTTGTTGGGCATATCTAATTAACTTGGATAGCTAACTTTTGCAAGTTATTTCACTTGAAATAATAAACTATGCTAAGAGAATGATGCTTAGCAAATCAGAGATGCATTCTAATATTTTTGGGTACTAAGAGTATGCAGAATAGTGAGGCATGTTTTGCTCATAACTCGAGAATGACTGAGCCAATAACTCACTCACCCACTCCAGCACAAACTAGAAAATTTGCAGATTGGGAAGAGAGGAATCAAAGGGTGATGTTCCTCATCTCATAAGTTGTTTCTAACATTATGATTGGTCATGTGCAAAACCTAGAGATAGCCAAGGAAGTTTGCGAAGCATTGGAGAAGGTGTATGCTACCTTAGCAAGGGCTCAAAAGATGCAACTCAAGAACAAGATCAACAACATGAAGAAAATCTCAAACCAAAGCATTAGTGAGTATTCGTTCAAGATCAAGGAGCTTCGAGATCAGCTAGCATCAGTTAGATGCAAGATAGAAGAGTAAGACATCGTCCAAACAACTCTCAATGGCTTAAGGAGTGAGGAGAAGTGGAAGCCCCTCTTCAGAAACATTCTTTATAGAGATCCTCTACCAACATTCGATGAGATTATACCAAATCTTATGGCTAAAGAGGCTACTTGGAAAGGAGAACGCAACAAAGGTAAGGACAGACATAGAAAAATGTTATATGTAGGTCAAGGTAGAGGAAGGAACTCAAGAGGCGGCTCGAGAGCAAAAGGAAGAAGCTATAACAACACAAATTCCAGCCAACACAACTCGGAGGACAACAAGGACAACTCAAATGCCAACACATATGGAAGAGATTGAGGAAGAAATAGAGAAAGAGGTCGAGGTTCATCCAATCCTCATAAAGGTATAACATGTTAACATTGTGGTAAAATAGGACATTGTGCAAATGATTGTTTGCAAAAGAATGGAAGGCCAAATGGAGGCACCAAAAGGAGCCAAAATAACTATGCGAGTACATCAAGTGAAGGAGACAAGAAAACCATGCTTGCATGAAGCATGAGTGCAACAACCCCATAAGTGATGATAAAAAATGGTTTATAGAGTCATGTTGCAACATTCATATGACATGCCAAGGAGATTTATTCACAAATCTACAAGCTCCAAGTGTAAAAGGCTGTGTATAGATTGGTGAAGAAACTCAACACATGATTGAGCATGTTGGAGAAATCAAGCTTGGAGACAAGAAGGTATTGGCTGATGTTCTTCATGTTCCTACTATTGCAAAGAATTTGATTTCAGTAGGACAAATTGTAGAGAAAGGATATCATGTTATCTTCAATGAAAAAGGCTACTTTATAAAGAATCCAAAAGAAGGATTCGAGGTCATTGCTCAAGGGAGGAAAAAAGGTAGGATGTTTATTTTGGACATTCAACAACCACATGGAAAGGTGATGTATATTCAGTTTAGAAACAAGAGGATTGTTAAAATCAATTTGTGGCACAAAAGATTTGGACATATCAACATTCCCAAGCTCAAGGACATGAGCAACCATGAAGTTGTAAGAGGTCTTCCAAGATTCAATGATATTGGACTGCATGAGTTTTGTGAAGCATGCCAACTAGGAAAGCAAACCCAACAAACATTCAAGAAGAGCAACTATGTGGCAAGGAATGTCCTCAACTTGATACACACAGATGTATGGGAACCATCACAACAACCATCAACTTTTGGTAATAGATATTTTGTCATTTTAATTGATGATCATTCAAGAAAAGTATGGATGTTCTACGTAACACAAAACGCAGATGTGTTCTCTATGTTCAAGAGATTTAAAGCATAGGTAAAAAAGCAAATAGGACATTACATAAATGCCTTGAGGTCTGATGGAGGAGGAGAATATTTCTCCAAAATATTTTCAGATTTTCTTTATGACAATGGCATCAAACAAAAATTGACATGTAGGTACATGCCTCATCAAAATGGAATTGCTGAAAGGAAAAAAGGACAAATCACAAAAGTTGCAAGATGCATGCTCAAGGAGATCAAGGTTCCACTAAAATATTGGCCTGAAGCAACTAGTATGATTGTTTATTTGATGAACAAGTGCACAATAGCTGGAGTGCATAATTTAACTCCTAAGGAGGTTTATTTCGTTAAGAAACCTGACCTTACACATCTCAAAGTTTTTGGATGTGTGTGTTATGTTCACATTCCTTAAGAACTAAGGACAAAGATAGAGCCAAAGTCATGCAAATGTATTTTCATTGGATATTCATTAGAGCAAAAAGGATAAAGGTGCTACAATCTGGTGAAAAAGGAGCTACAAGTCTCACAAGATGTGGTATTTGATGAGCTAAGACCATGGTTTGGAGACAAAGGCAAAGAGAAGATTCTTAAAGAAGATCATGAAGATGATGGAGGTGTTGTCTAGGAAGAATTTCATAAAACAAGCACTCAAATGTTAGGCCTAGAAGCTTCTACATCACATGGAGAGATCTCAACATGGAAGGGGAGACTAAGGAGTCATTCCTCATCACTAACATTAGGTTATGAAAGATTTGAAGCTGAAAGTGCTACCCAAAATAGTGATTCAAATGCAAGTGAAGAAGAGTATGAAGAAGTGATTACACCATTTAAGGTAAAGTTGAACCGGTTGAAGAAGCAATATTCAAAAGGAAATGAAAGGAGGTCCTCAAGAGCAAGGCATCCAATTCAAAGGTTGAGTTTGATAGAGATGATTAATCTCCAAGAGAACAAGTTATCCTTGATGTTAGAGCACCTTTATATCAAGAACAACTCATAAACACAAGCAATTTTGGAAATCTATTTCCAAATTATCAAGATTTGAGTCAATTGTGAAGAAACTCATTACATAGAAAAGTCTCATGCACTTAATTCACTCATTGACTGATCAGATGTTTAAAGTTTTCAATAAAACTTTATACAAGCTGATGGCTAAGGTTTGCACACGTTCTCCAAGTTAAAGCTCTTCAAAAAAATCAGTAAATCTTGAGATTTCCCCCAAACAATGCACCTATATCTCAAACTATTTTTTTGTGTAGTTGACTTTGACACATGCAACTTCTAATGCATGATTCTCCCAAAACAGACCCCGTTTATTCAAATGCTTTTAGCCATAAGTGTCTTACATTTCAACTTAAAGATTGAGTGCTTACTTGCTCAAAAATTTACACTGTGGAGTGAGATTTGAACAAAACTTTGAACACCAGGATTGCACATGTTCCTGTCTTCACTTCTTCACATTTACACATTTAAATGTTCTTCTTTTCAATTCTCTCAGCCTCATTATAATTAACCTCTCAAACCTTGTACAGAGGTCAATCAACTATAGAATTAGACTTGTACAAAAGCATTCCTCAAGAAGATAAACACAAAAGGAGCACTAAGCAAAAGATTGAGGTGCAACTTTCTAAATTCTCTTCTATTCAGAGAAAATGTACATCTAATGGATGGATCACATTCTTCTCACTCTCTAAGGCTTCTAATGACTTCTTATTTTTGTCATTCATCATCTCTCACATCTTACATCTATATTCAAGTATATATATAGACTCTTACATCCCGACTCACCATGGATACAAAGTTTTTATGGACTAATTACAAGAGTAATATACATGTATATACAAGTCTTCATCTTCTGATCATGCACTCATCTTCAAAGCTCAAATTGTGATCTTTGCTTTACTTTTTGACTTCAAAAGTTGTCCAAATCATCAATTGGTGATTCTCCTACACCAACAGCTCCCTCTCAATCATCAATTATGATTTTCTCCATCTTCTTTATACCTACCATGTCTTTGAACCTCTGCAACTTAGGTCCATCCAAGCTTTTGGTTAACATGTCTGTAATCTGATCTTTTGTAGAAGTGTGTATGACTTCAATTTCTTTATCAATCACTTTCTCTCTCAAGAAATGATATTGGATCTCAATGCATTTAGTCTTGGCATGAAACAAAGGGTTAGCAACTAGATACAATGAACTCATATTATCTCCATGAATGATGGGTGTACTTTGATTGATGTCAAAGCTCTTCATGAAGACTCCATGTAACCTCCTTTGTAGCTTCAACCATACCTTTATATTCTGCTTCTATAGATGATAAAGTAGTTGTATGTTGCTTATTAGAACACCAAGAGATTAATTTACCTCCCACATAACATAGATACCCATAGAATGACCTCCTATCATCAAAGTTACCTTCCCAATCTGCATCACTATATATCTTGATTTTTGTATCTAATGTGAATCCATAATACAAACCTTCTTTGAGTGTACCCTTAATGTATCTTAGCACCCTATTGACACTCAAGGTCGAGCACAAGCATGGAACTGCATCAAAGAAGTGGACACACAAGAAGAGAGAGCATGTTGGGAGCTCCAAGAAGTATATGTCAAATTTTCAGAGGAAATCCCTATAAAAATAGTGAATCTTCCACTGTTCCACTCTTTGCTCTTGCTTTGTGCACATGTGTGTGTATGTGTGTGCATGCTTGTGTGCTTTCACTCACGCACTTGTGCCTTCACTTGCTCATGGTCTTCATACCAGTCCTCACATCTCCGTGGATTGACATTTATGAGGTGAATCTCCTCATGTTGGTACTTGCCATTGTGCTAGAGTGACACCAAATTTGGCATCGTTACCGGGGAGAGAGCTTGGAGGATGAGCGTGTGATGGTAAGATGTAGAGTAACATCGTTGGAAGGTAAAAAAATCATCATTTTCTATTCAGCTTTTGATTTTTTCTCAATCTTCATCTTCATCATCATCACTATTCTTCTCCCATCTTCATCTCCTCATATTTTTTTCATTTTCAACTATACATTCACCTCCTCTTTCACTTGTGCTTGTGAGAAAGAAGTGTAGAGGAGGCACAAAGCTGAAATGCTGAAGAAATACACCTCAATATACCCAAAAATTGAGGGACCAATCTCGGACATGACACGACCTGTGCCAATTATTGTGAGTGTGGTATCGTGGGTTTGGATTTAGATTTTGCATCTACTGGCACATACGAGTGACAAGGACATAAGTTACACATATTTGCAAAAAGTTTTGAATTTGGACTTCAAAAACTCCAAGTATCTTGTCCGGTTGAGTTTAGGTATTGTGATACCAGAACTCCCGTGTATCGTGATACTTGTCGAGTATCGTGCATCGTATCGCCATGTATCGTGATACCTCACGTGTATTGTGTATCGACAGGTTGAGTATCATGTATCGTGACCATCAGGTATCATGTATCGCCGATACCTCTTACTCCCCATGTATCGCGATACCTTGGTATCGTGTATCGTCGGGTCGAGTATTGCGATATTGAAGTATCGTGTATCGTGTATCGTCACTCTCCCAAGTATCGTGTATCGTGTATCGCGAAGGTCGATATCGTGTATCACAATAGCTCAAGTATCATGTATCGTGAAGTCCAAGTATCGCCGATCTCAAGTATTTTGTATCGTGTATCGTCACTCCCCCAAGTGTCGTGTATCGTGTATCGTGACCATTTGGTATCATGTATCACCGGGTCGTGGATCACGTTCATAAGTATCATGTATCGTGACTGATCCAAGTATCGTATCGCGAGTCCAAGTATCATGTACCGTAACTTCCCAAGTATTGTGTATTGTGTATCGTGTATCGTGTATCGTCTGTCGTGTATCGTCTGGTTGTGTATTGCGATACTTACCAAGTATCGTGTATCGCCAAAAAGGCAAGTATCATGTATTGCAAAATTTGAGTATCGTGTATCATGACATCTGGAGTATCGTGTATGTATTGTATACTCCCAAGTATCATCGATACTTCATAAGTATCGTGTATCGCCTATTCTAAAGCAATCCTAGAGAGGTCTTGTTTCTCTGTTTTAACCCCGAGAACCCTCAATTGGCATAACTTTCTCATATGAAATCCGTTTCTTGTGATTTTGGGTTCGTTGGAGAGCTCCGGTGAATTTGACCGTCCAAATGGGACTAGGAAACCAAGGGGACTCCAAAGGATTTTGAGCAATACAAAGGGAAACGAAGACAAGGCTTATGAACCTGATATCTGGTAGACACCTAGGCAAGGATAGACAAAGCATTAGATCATCTGAGGCCAGTGTCAACCATACAACTACGTCGTGGGCACAACAACTTAGTGGTAATCCCTACATGCTAAGTTTTGAAACAAGTGACTCAGAAATGTCTTTTAGCATGGAAAGACCCACACGTACCTCTGGTACTGCTTATTTACAGACACGAGAAGGCCCCTATGAGACCCAATTGGAGTATATAAGGACCAACGAATTAGGTGCACTCATCTATGAGGATGGCCTGAGGCAATCAGTGGTCCAACTCAAAAATCGAGATAAACCTTTTGGACTTGAACACTCAGTGTTGAAGTTCGAAGAGGGTTCATACATTGATAAGGAGGGAACCATGTATGTGGTTACCAACTTACCAGATAGGACAGATGATTTTGGAAATATCATTCCTGAGAATGAGGTAGGAGACCTAGAGCAAGGAGACCTGGGATGAGAACCCAAGTCTCCTAGAGGTAAGTCAGTCTTGACTAGGGTAATCACTTCAGATTGGATCCCTCAAGACAACAAAAGCATAGAACTATTCTTGAATAGGGAAATGGAGGAAGCTTTTTGGAGATTCAAGCTAGACGAACCTATCCCAATAGACACCCTCTATGATTTCAAAGATCCGGAGACTAGGAAAAGTTGTCTATCTAGATAACACATCAGAAAGAATGTTCTTGGTAACAGAGCATGATAGGCATGCATACACTTGGCAAGGTGAATCAATTTACCCTCCACCAAGATCTAGTGTTTCCCATGGTTTCTAAGCAGTAGGATCATCCAAGGCTCATGAAACCCGGAGGGACAGAACCAGAGAGAGACCTGAGGTAAGCTTTGCATAGATTGTGGGCAGAGAGATATCTAGACTTGAAGGTGGAAGACCTAAAAGAGAGAGACATCAAGAACATAGACATCAAAGAGATGAACATGATTTTCCATTGCCTAGACCCCACGAGCACCCAAGAACCCGTAGGCCTTCTCAAGTGGTCAAGGCAATGAAGAACTATTTTGATGGGTCATGAGATCCTTATGATCATGTGGTCGAGTTCAAACAAGTGTTAAGAGCTGAACAGGTTGAGGACTTGTTCACCCAGTTCAAGGCATTTGGTTTGACTCTCAAGGGTACTACCTTAGCTTGGTTTCAACATCTAAACAGTCACAATTACCAAAACATAAGTCAATTGTTAGAGGAATTTATTGTAGAATTTTTCAAGAGTGGTATCAGGCATAACACATCATCCTTGATCCACATCTTCAAGCAGACACCCCAAGAAACAGTGTGACTTGCAGGTAGAAGGTTTAGATAGTACTTGGAAAGATGCCCCATTCCAGAGTAACCCACACCAACCAAACAAGTGGCCTTGTTTTTAGATGGCTTACTAAGCACCAAGTTAAGATAATATGTGTAATTGAAAGAGCTTAGATCCATAGAAGAGTGTGTGTGCATGTGCATTGACATAGAGGACAACTTGGGTGAGGAGTAAGGACTGTCCAAACTCTATAAGGATTCAGACAGTTCTACTAGTCATACGTCCAGATCCTCCACGGGGATAGATGAGATAGCTGAGCAAGTTGTCAAGAAGCTAGGAGTTCAAAATAGACAAGAACCAAGGGTCACCTCATGGAAGCGATACTACAATTGTGGAGGAGACCACATGGCTAATGTTTGTCCGACAATGGCTCAACCCCAAGGAATCTCTAATGATCTGTATTGCACCATTGAGAGAAAATACATGAACCACACGGCTCAAGATTGTCCATACAATAGGCAGGCTGTCGAACAGAATTATCAACAACCTTATCCACAGGGTAGGTATTAGAATCAATACTTACAGCCATATTATAGGCCACAAAAGCCATATGAGGCACCATATAGGCCACAACCATTCCTAGGAAACCAACCATCAGCTCCTGCCAATGTGATTCTAGTTAAGTATGCAGTGGCAAAGGAGAACCTTAATAGAGCATTGGTGCTAGTGACCCCTTTGATCTTAGAAAATGACTCTCATGCTCATAGTTTAGAATACTCCCATAAAGATAGTCCACATGGTTATTACAGAGAGTCACCTGAGCCCAGTGAGAACTATTTGTATCAATATGAGGCACCACCTATGGAAAAAAATTGGGAGCCAAAATACTCCAATGTCATGTATACAAATCCTAACCCTAGGCCCCAATTGAGATAAGTAAGATCACAAGCCCCTAGAGGACCATGTTTTAGATGTTAGAATGACCATTTCCTTTGTGAATGTCCCCACTCACTGACCCCATGACAAGGAAAGAACATCACAATACAAGGCTTTTGTCCTTAGTGCGAGAAGGAACATCTCCCGAGAGAATGTCCCAGGAACCCCTCTAGTGCACCCAAGGTTACACCCATTAATGTGGTAGGCTTAGTGGTGGATTCTAGTGCAAGTAGTAGTATCGTGGCTCTTATACAGGCAGTTACTAGGGCACAAGTTGTACAATAAGTGAAAATATCTTATCAATCCGAGTCAAGTGAATCAAGAGAGCCTAGTAAGAGGAAAACAAGAACATGGAAGGATACCAAGGAGAAGACCAATCATAAGTGGAATAAAAAGATATCTAAACTAGAAGAAATCATGAAAGACACAAAAACAAAAATAGAAGACATTGCATCTCAAAGCCCCTCGCATGCTGAACCTTTGTCCACTCCACCTCATTCCACCCCACCACTCATTGTAAATAAACCACAATCAGGGTCTGTTCTAGCAGATCCAACCCTAGAAGGCTTGGACATGATGTTGTAGGCCTACCAGGCGAGACTTCAAGAGGGGTCAACAGCTGCAAACTTAGACAAGAGTTACTCTACAGTAGATTTAGAGATTGAATGGACAAAAATGTGCATGCAAATGGTATAGTTGGCTCAAGCTATTCTTGAAACCAGTCAAGAGTTCAATCAGACAAACTCTGCCAAATCGGATTTTCATTTCTAGGGCTTAGTAGAAAGATTAGAGCAATTGGTAAACAAGCCATAGGTTTCTTTGCCTCTACAGGCTCAACCAATTGTTGAAAGAGAAAGCTCACTGCCAAGGAAAACTTATATTCCTAATTTCGTGAATGAGGGAGCACCTCTTTCAATTCAATAGTACTCTCAAGAGTTCTTGCGAGAACTATAGGAAGAGAAATGGGCCAAGGAGAAGGGTAATTCCCCTCCTATTCCTGAGATCGATGACCTTAATAATCAATTTCCCCAAGACATTCCATCAATCTATGGAGATCAAGCAGAGCAACAAGAAGATGAAAGATTAGATTTTGAATCTAGTTCTTTACAAGGGTTGCCGCAATTCATAGGCCCATGGGAGTCTGAATCTCTGTAGATCAGAGCTCCCACAATACTGGTAAGAAATGAAGACTCAGTGGTTCCAAGGAACATTGATGTCATGAAGAACACTAAGGTTCAATGTCATCTCACTTTAGAAGAGCTGCTCAAAGTAAAACTAGAGCTATGGAATCATGTGAAGGATCAAGTTCCAGAACTTGATTCCAATATGCCAAAAGCAGGCTCTAAGCAGAAAATACAAGAGATACCTCTAGAAAAAATAGGAGACATGAGTGAAGGTGAAGAAGGTAATACTTATCTTGCAATCACCTACCAAGGTTACATAACCAAAGCGATCGTAGATTCAGGTGCTCGTGTTGCTATCGCAACCCCCTCCTTGTGGAAGCAATGGGGCAAACCCACATTAAGACCAACTAGAATGAAGCTTCATGGCTGATGGACATGTTGAAAGACATCTAGGATTATTAGAAGGGATAACTCTCACCACTTGAGGGGTAGAGTTTGAGCACACCTTTGTTATATGTGATTCTAAAAAAAAAGAACATCTATGAGATGATCCTAGGAAGGCCCTTCCTACAAAAATTGCAAATAGTACAGGATTGGGGAACCAATGCCTTGTACTTATAGCACTTAGGGGTCACCACCAAGGTCAATTTGAAGGATTACACCTTCAGAGATGTACCACCCCTACAATGGAATCCTATCCACAAAGCAAAAGAAGATTCAATCTCTTTGCATTTTGGAAGTTCTCCTGGCCCATCCTGGATGCATGAAGATACTCATTTGTGGATGCACAAGGTCGTAGAGCAAGAGGAAAGACGCCTAAAAGTTAAAGAAGAAGGAACTTGTCAAGGAGAAAGACCAGTTAAAGACCCAACCTCTACACTGATGGTCTTTCCAGATGAGGAATTTGAGCCTCATGGTTGGGCAAAAATCTTAGCCACCATGGACATTGTTGTTAATGAGGAATAATGGATGCCTCACTGTGATGATGAGGGTTATGATATCTCAGTGTTCATGTGTCAGCCCTTGTTGGACGAATGTGATCCTAGTGATGTTATAGAAGAAGAACAGAATGATGATGATCTAGAGTCCATTGTGATGGATAGCTGCTCTAACTCAGAGAAGCACTATCTAGAAGATGTTGGAGTATTTACTCAAAAAGAAGAAGAACCTCTCACAAGTATTAAAACTATAAATTCAAAGGATGGAAGTGAAGGAGGTCAAAAGAAAAAGAAGAGAAAAGCTCTGAAACAAGAAGAGGAGGAATCATTGTTTGAGGTACCAGAAAATTTCAAGAAATATGAAGTTGAAGAGTGAAAAATTTTGGTACGAATGCCTAAGAGAGAAGCCATCATAGGAGAAGCATATAATAACAAAGAACATACCAAGAAAATTATAGTAACCACTGAAGAGAACGAAGAGCAATGTATGTACATAGTAGATGACCTAAATGCAGAAGAAGAAATGGAGCTTATAGCTCTATTAAGGGAATATAGGGATGTGTTTGCATGGAACTATAGAGACTTGAAGGGAGTAGATCCAAAAATTTGCTCTCATACAATCCCCATGACTACTGACACCAAACCCACCAAACAAAAGCCCTACACATATAATGACACTTATGCAGCTAAAATAAAAGAAGAAATTGACAGGCTAATTGAAGCTAGATTTAGCTATGAGATTGAGCATATTGAATGGGTTTCCCCCATTGTAGTGGTGCCCAAGAAGAATAGAAAGTTACAAGTATGTATTAACCTTAGAAAAGTTAATGCTACTATGATTAGAGATAGCTATCCACTTCCAATCACTGAACATTTATTGGAGCATGTTGCAGGCAAGGAAGTTTATTGCTTCCTTGATGGATTTTCAGGTTACAACCAAGTAGCCATTGCCCCAAAAGATCAACACAAAATAGCTTTTGCTATAGAGTGGGGAATCTTTGCATTCTGTGTGATGCCATTTGGGCTCTCCAATGTTCCTGGAACATTCCAAAGGCTCATGTGTCATTTCTTCAAAGAGTTCTTGCAAAAGAGCTTAGAAGTATATGTGGATGATTTATGTGCTCATTCCCAAGAAAGAAGATACCACATCCCTGAGCTCAGACAGATCTTCAACAAGTGTAGAAAATATCGAGTGTTTCTGAACCTCGAAAAGTGTGTGTTCATGGTACGAGAAGGTAAGATCTTAGGTCATATTGTTTCTAAAAATGGAATATCAACAGATGAGGACAAGGTAAGAGCCATGCCAGAGTTGGCAAGGCCAAGGAATGTTAAAGAGGTACAAGCCTTAATGGGCTATTGTGAATATTACGGTAGGTTCATCCACATGTATGCGATCATAGCAAAACCTCTTTATGCCTTGCTGACAAATTTTGGGTGGAACAATGAATGTGAAAAATCCTTCAATGAGCTGAAAAGAGGTTTGTGCTCAGCACCAATACAGAACACTCTTGATTGGAATAAACAATTCCATGTCCATGTAGATGCATCCAATCATGCAATAGGATGTGTGCTAGCACAACCCACAGGTGAAGGAAATTTAGATTTGCCTATAGCATATGCTAGTAGACAGCTAAATGCCACTGATTAAAACTATACAACAATAGAAAGAGAAGGCTTAGGCATGGTATATGCTGTGAAGAAGTTTAGACATTATCTATTGGCCAACAAGTTCAAGTTTTTTACTGATCATCAAGCTTTATTATATTTGGTCAATAAACCTTGCAATACAGGGTAGACCATCTTTCTTGCATCACTTCACGTGAGTCACTGCAAGGAGTGTCTGATGAATTTCTTGATGCTTATCTATTCAATTTAGAAGTTGTTCCTAAATGGGCAAATAAGTTGGTACCTGTCTTAACCTTTGGACCTACAAATAAGGACGTAAAAACAAACAAAGAAGAAATTGTAAGACCACAAGAATATCAAATATTGGCAGGACGCATGTACAAACAAGATACAAATGGTGTATTAGCTTGTTGTGTCAAGGATGATGAACATTCTAGTTGGTTGCAACAAGCCCATGAAGGATTGCTAGGTGTTGCTCTAGCACAATGGTAAGTACCACGTTAAGAAGCTTCACCTCCTTAATGTCAATCCGTGGGAGAGGTAGGAGTGATATGAAGATCGTGAACGTGAGATGATGTGAGAGTGAAGGTGAGAAGCACAAAGATGCACACACACATACACACACACAATGAAGAGACAAGCAAGACACAATGGAAGGTGGGAAATTAACTCTATTACTCAAGAATGCTCTTACAAGCTCAAACTAGCTCTATGCTCACACTAACCAAAATGAACCAACCTCAAAAATGAGCTCTCTAGCTCTTTTTATAGTTTCTAGACTAGTTTTGACCGGTTTCACATCTAGTGACCGGCCTAGTTAAAAATTAGGTCCTAGAGGCTATTTGGAAGGGTAAACGATGTCTAAAAATAACGAAATTTGGTACGAGTATTCTACCTAAGCTCCTCAAGCTCGAGGACTCCTCGGCTTGCACAAAATGGAGCTATGGATTACAAAATGGGGTTTTCTTATGATACATATGTTACAATTAGTGATAACAATCACTGTTGAATGTTTGGAGAATTAATAAGAAATATATTTGTTTAAAAAATTGATCCGCCTGGCTCCCTGCTTCGTTTTCACATGCTTCCGTGGCGTCTGTGCCTCTGACTGCTTCCAACACCCCCCTCCCTCTCGCTTCTGTCGTCCCTGACAGAACCTTGTTGTGAGGTCTGCCGGATGTAATTCTGTAGGAGGTCTTGAGCGAGGGTGTGCTCTGATATACGAATACCTCGGGCTAGATCAGCCTCGAGTTTCTCCCAATCGATAGGTTGTGGCTCGTCTGGTGGTGGGAGCTGATAATGTGTGGAGTACACCATTCGTTCGCAGGCGAATAATTGCAATAAGTGTGTGGGCCTGCTTATAAATACCTCTGAATGGTACTCCCAAAAGCCGGTGGTGAACATTTCTTCGAATGTCTGCTTGTAACATGCCGGTAGATATTTGATCCTGCAGTGCCAGGCGTAACACACCCGTAGCGATGGCGTTGTGCTCATATCATAGACTAAATCAAAGTTGCCATGCTCAAAGCCCGGGGTGTTTACATGGGGAGCCTTGATGCGTCGGAAGACTTTAAAGACCATCTGCATCATGTCAAAGATTTTGACAGTCATGTGCGCGGCAATATCATCCATATGTTTTAATCGAGGGAGCCAGTGGCGGATCGTCGCCATCATGTAGCCTACTGTGGGTAACGCGACTGGTGGCTTGAAGTAGGGATAGTTCAACCAGTCTTGGCACTGCTTATTGTTCTGTAGCTTAATAGCGAAGGCAGTCCAAGAGTGACGTCGTGGTACTGGTCCCCAGCACGGATTAAATTTTAAGTGAAGCGGCGCTTTTACCCACGTGCTCATCATCTCTGGATAATTTTGCAGTAAATCTTTGCGCCAGTCTGGTTGAAGGATTTCACCTCTCTGCGCCCTTGGTGGCAAGTCCTCTGGCTCGAATTGAGTGGCATGCGTTGGTTTCATACCTGTTTCTTTCTCTATGGTTAACTGGTATTCGGCCATTAACATGAAGTACGGTTTATATTGGAGCTCATGCCCAGATATGTATCGTCGCGGGGCCAATTGAGCAAAGAATGGTTACTGTAAAATTTTCTCTTCAATTATGGCCATGGCATGTAGCTGTGCCTCTACTCTGGCCGAGTGTGTCGTTCCGAGTTCTTCAACTGTCTTCATCCACGCGGGGGTAGGTAATTCATATGTCATCTGGCCTTCGGCCGTGACACGTCCGCCTGGGATGGGTATCGGTTCATATGCCTCTTCAAATGTCTCCTCCACCGGGATAGTGACGGTTTCTTCCTCAGCTGGTAGCTCAGGTGGGGAGTCTGGCCTTGGTGGTGCTTCATAGATGGCAATCCTAGATTCAAGATTTGTTACCTGGGCCCGAAGTGCGTTGAGTTCCTCTAAAACTTCAGGGGCAGGGTCCACAGGCGCTGGTAATTCTGCTGCTACTTGTACTTGTTGTGTTGCTGGTTCTCTGAGCTGCAGCAGTTTGTGATCTTCCTTTAACTTTTGATGTTCTTCGTTCATACGATCATAGTCCTCGAGCAATCTAACATGGTCGTCTAGCAACATCCGCATCGACTCAGATGGGATTGCCTTGAATCTGCTCGGACTTAGTGGCTGTTCTGGATGATCTAAAGCCGCTTCCAAGTTCTCTCTATTTTGCTCTTGGAGTCTCTGGTTCTCCTCTTTTGCTACGGCTAAGTGTCTTCTTAGTAAGCCCATATTTCTAGTAAGCGTTGCATTGCGGACAGTCTGGGCTCTAAGTAGGTTATCCAAATCCGCGGTGGCCTCTTTGGTTTTCTCCTCACTTTCTAGTTCTAACTTGTGATAGGCCTCTCGTAAATCTTGGTATCGGCTGTTCAGTGAGGCGTTCTCAATTGATAACGAATTAAGCTGCGTTTGTAATTCGTTCGTCGTTTTCTGCAGCTGTTGATAGTTGGTGCCGAGTGATGCAAACTCATCGCGGACTTGCGTCATGCATGCGAACATGTGTTGAAATGCGGTGTCTATGGTGGGCGATAGTAGTAGTGAAGTGCTAAATGAGGATGTAGTGGGAGTAGATGCAGTGGGAATGGGAAGTGGGGTTGGGACAGTGGATGCAGTGGTGATTGTGGAAAATTGTGAAGTGCCTAAATATGAGGGTGCTGTGAGTGGAGTGGGTGGTGGTGAGGTGGATGGTGATATGTCCATGCCATTGGACGTGTTTAGTGTTGTGACTGTGAAAAGTGGTGTGATTGTGGGTGGTTGTGTAGGTGTGAATACGGGATTTGCTAATGTAGTGTAGTTTACAGGGGGAATGGTTGGAGCAGCTTGGTGAAACGGGGAAATAGGGGTTATGGTAGGTTGGGGAGGTGAGACTGGTGAGAAGGTTAGTGGGGTTAGGAAGGGGAATGGGGGTCTTAGAGGTGGGGGAAACGCTGGGAAGGATGAAGGGGTGAAGGGGTTAACATATGGATGCGAAGGGTTGGGTGTGGGCATGGTGGTATGAATGGGTAAGGAAGAGGTTGTGGCTATGTTGCTTTGTACAGGTGTGGATGTGGGGAAAGCAGGTGGGTGTGCGGGTGATACAGGATGGGTTGGTGAAAGATGAGGTGAGAGAGGAGTCGAAGGGGTGGATGTTATTTCGAGGATAGTAGTGGTATGTACAACGGTGGTATGGGGTGGCGAATCTACAAGGATGGTTTCTGCGGTCAATGAACTTTCTGGGGCGAGGCGTGCCTCCCTGGCTGGTGCTGAGGATTGAGCTCCTGTTGGTACACGAATATACTCTCCGGGCTTTGAAAGTAGTCGCACTCGGCGGGGATCAAACTGTGGTAGTTGCTTTCTTTGTAAAAACCTGAGTGCTTCATGGGAGCCTACTGATTTGACTAACTCTCTGAACCCTCTGATATATGCGTCTTCGAATCCTCCGGAGATGAGTTCCTGTTCAATTAATGCCTCGCTCTCCTCTTCAGTTAACTTCTTTCGTGCCCAGACTTTCTCCATGGTACGATATAATTTCTTTATAGCCAGTGTGTACGCTGCGGCTTCGAATGTCTCATCTTCATATGTGCTGGTGTCGCCGTGTGTGTCGGTTTGTTGGCCTTGGCCCTCTGTCTGTTCGTCATGTGAGCCCTGGCTGGCTTCATCGTCGCCTTCCTCGTCATCTGTTTCGGTTCTCTCTTCTTCAGAGCTCGACACAGCTTGTCCCTGTGGCAAATCTCGCGGTGTAGTAGGGTAGCTGGGACGTTCATATTCCTGGGAGAACAGTTGTGCTTCTGAATACTGGAATTCGTTTGAGAATGCATCAGGCATCTCAAAATCAAATGTCGTGTTTATGGGGTCGGCCTCCATATGTGGTATCGGGAAAGAAAACGCTTCCGCACCAATAGTGGTGGGAGCTTCTGCTGTTGTGGTGGTGGGTTCTGAGGTGGCAGCTGCCTGAGGTGCAGCGGTACTAGTGGTGGCCTCTGTAATCACTGGTCTGGACAACCGTATGCGAATAGGTTGTACAGTGGGAGCAGCTTTTGTCTGTGGTCGCTCTGGAGATGGTTGTGGTGATGGCGACTCTGGCACTTGAAGGCAGGGGATGGTGCCTCGCATGCGCTTACCTGCCCGTGTCCTACTGGGCTTCCTGGCTTTCTTCGTTGTGCCCTTGAATGCCTTCAGTTCTTCTCCTGTTAGTGCACGCTCAATTGGCAAGTCATAAGCCAAACACATATACACAATTCTAGTGAGCACACAACATCCGTTAAGCACCTTCTTGCGCTCCCATCTGTGCTGTGCCAGATACATTTGATCTATGATCTAGCTTGCCAGATCAACTGTTTGAGGTCCCGTACATGCCAAATACAATCCGAACCAGATTCGTTTATGGGGCATGGTAAATCTGTCCTGAGCTGGAAATGCGAAATGTTGCATGCATATCCTTAGTGGCTTTGACAGCTCAGGTGTAATGGCCGAAATCTCCTCCCACTTCGTGACATCCCCACGTTTCATCGGTTCTGGAATCAATCTCTCTCGATCTGTGGGTGTGTGGGTGTCATGGATCTTGATGGCTGCTCTGATTAAGTCCTTAGAGAGATAAAATCTTTTGTAAGGTGGATCATCCACTAGAGTAGGCAATATGAAGGTTCCTGGGATGTCCTTATTCTCTGATGCCAGTAAGGTAGTGATTAAGTAATAGCACCTGTAAAAATCCGGTTTGGGCAGAGGATCACTGAAATACTCTGTGAAGCCTGCTCTGGCCCAAACATGAGTTAAATCCTGGGTGCTTTGTAGGGCTTCGAACTCTCTGGAGAAAAACTGGTACTTTCCCCACGTGCGGTCATCAAAAGTCAGAGAGGATTCAAATATAAAGTCCGCGTCCGCAAGGGGTCCTGCAAGGCCCTGAAACCAATGAGAGTTTCTGTGTATCTTTTCGGTGTAGCCCATGGGTGGGTTGTCGATAGGCATGGGCCCTGGAAATCCCTGAAATTCCGGCGGTGGAGCAGTCGGGTGGGACTCTGCTCGTAGCACGTTGAGGGGCACAGCCGCTACACTGGGGCCTGCTCCTGATGTTCCTTCGTCGGTTTGCATGGTGGCTGGTGCGCTAGTGAGAAAGATCTGCTACAAAAGATTAACACATTAGCATGGAAATTAATCATGATCCCATTAAAGTGAGACCGCAATCCCTTTCCATAACTGATGCGTAACCCGTGTAGCCAAGTGCTGTGATGTGATGGATGCAATGTTTCTTGCAGCACTAGTGCAGGTCTCTAGACACCTATACGTTTCAGATCATGCATACATTTCTTGATGAGATGAGATTACGAGTGGTGTGTGATGATGGTGTGTGAATTTATACAAGGTTTAAAGGTTAGTGATTTAGTACAAGGTTGTATGTTAGTCGGGGGGTAGTTAGACAATGGGTTAGGGGAAGACGGTTGGACACGTTTCGGTATCCATTTCCTAAAGATCTTGGAGTGGGTGGTGGGTTTCTGCTGAGGGGTAAAAGGTGGTGTCGGGTTTGGTGGTATCGAGGGATGAGATGAGTTATGGGGGTTATATATTACATGGCTTATGGGTTGAGCTATGATACATGGTTTGGGTACCCAAATCTGCGTGGGCGTGGGTCTATGGGTAAGGTACTTCTTGGCGATCCACATTTGTCGGATGCTCGGACCTGTAGAAGAAGGTTGAGGGGATGGTGGATATCGATTCTGTTTCTGTTCGGCCTTTTGCTTGTTGATCTCTGCTTGGTTGGAGTCCTTCGGTGCTTTTTGTCCTTTCGGCACCCATATTTGTCTGGTGCCGCTTCCTTTGGGAGGCCTAAACTACTTTCCATGTTGTTTCCTCTGATACTGTCGTCGGTCTGGGTTCCTTTGTCGTGGTTGACTCTGTTGTTGTTGAGGTTGAGAGGTCGGATGGACACTCTGCTTTGGAAAAGAAGGGAGTTCCAACACTTGCGTGACCTGCCCATTAGGAAGTGATGCCTTTTGTAACTTTAATCTAGGCCAGTCCGCAACAAGTTTGGAAGGATGAGCACCGCAGGGTGTCGTGCTCATTTGGCCGCTGATGCAACCCACCTGACCTCTGATTGTGCCCTTCTGTCCTTGCGTTTGGGTAACTGTCGCTTCTAGTTTGCAGGAAGTCCCAGGGAAGATCTCCTGTCGTTCTTCTGACTGACAACTGTCTATAGCCAAGCCCGAGTGGGTTGGTGTAGACGTAACGTGACTGGTCTGCCCAAAAATCTTCCTGTCTTCCGTCGCATGCGTTTCATAGGGTCTAGGGTCACAACCGTCAAGCGGAATGCCGTTAGGGAAGTCAAGCGGTATCACTCGCTTCTGCTCTAAGGTTCCAATCTGTAAGGAGCCTTGTCTAAGATTTAGGTCCACTGAGTGATCGTATAGCCAATCTTGGCCAAGGATTAGGGGTTCTATCAGGTCGTCATCATGGCACACTAATAGCTTCGCTGTCATGGTCACCTCCTTAACGAGGATAGGAAGGTCCACCTCACCCATGCAAGGGGTTTCCATGCCTCCTAGGCCTATGAGGTATGCCTCAATTGGCCGCATTTCTATTCCTGAAGCCTTATAGTGGGACCATCTAATCGCACTAGTCGCAGCACCTGAGTCAATCAAAGCCCTGAGTTCTTGGCTATGGTTACAGTGCGCTAGCCTTACTGTAATGAATGGTCTCCTGTCCACTATGCTAGGATGAGTGGTTGACTTTACTTGACACATGGCCATGGGATATCTGGGTGATGTTTCCAGATGGTTATAATGTTCTCTCCCTAGTCCTTGTCTTCTTAGCTTCATGCGCTTAATGCGTTCTATGGCTTCTGCCTGAGCTTCGGCTCGTATTCGGTTTTCTTCCTCCTTACGCTTCTTTGCCAACGTGAGTCGTCTAAGCATATCCTCAGTAAGAGGCTCTTGATATAACCTGACTCTACAGCCACTAATGTAATTAGGCATTATATCTCCTTCTAAGGTGGCTAACTGTACTGCTCCACTAGTCGAGAGTCTGTTAATGATCATAGGTCCATAACCTCGCTTTTCTAACTTGCGTGCATGCTGTTTCAGCGTATACACTAGAACTAAATCTCCTTCTTTTAGGCCTTTATCTTTCACATGTGCATCAAAATATGCTTTCTGTCGCTTCTTCGCTGCGTATATTCCTGCTGCTGCCTTTAGCCTGGTTTCTCCTAATCGTTCCAAGTCCATTATTCTCGCTGATAATTCATGGCCGGTCCACTGATGTTCTTGTGCAACCTTAAGGGTCGGTATCAAGAAGTCCAAAGGAAGCACTGCATTCTGACCAAAAACCATCTGAAAGGGAGTTGCATTGAGTACGGTCTTGTAGGCCACTCGATATGCCCAAACAGCGTGGTGTAGCTGTTTGTCCCAATCTGAACGTTTATTGTTCACGAGTTTCGTCAGTACGGTACAAAGTATCTTGTTAGTGCTTTCAGCCTGACCATTGGCCTGAGGATGATATGGTGCAGATTTCTTGTGAATCACCATAAAATCCTGTAACAAATATTCAATGACTTGGTTTAGAAAGTGAGTGCCTCGATCGCTCACTATCTCTATAGGCAATCCATATCTTGTAAAGACGTTTTCAAATAAGAATTTTGCAGTCGTGTGAGCATCATTCTTTTTTGTGGCTTTTGCCTCTACCCATTTCGTCAGATAATCTGTAGCAACAATAATGTATTCCGCATGTGTACCTTTTGCAGGGGGGTTAATGGGTCCTACAAAGTCTATACCCCACTTAGAAAATGCACGTCCGCCCATCATGGGTTTCAATGGCATTTCATCTCTGCGAGTAGGAAACTGAGTTCTTTGGCACACGTCACATCTCTTTACATAGGTATGTGAATCCATGTGAAGAGTGGGCCACCATAATCCTGCAAAGAGGATGGCTTTGATTATCCTATCTGGTCCAAAATGACCTCCTGCAACACCTTGGTGTGCAGTCTCTAGTATGCTCAGATAATTGCTCTCATGAACACATTGTCTTAGATATCCATCTCGTCCTCTTTTGTATAGATTATCGCCAATAAGTGAATAGTCTTGAGCTTCCTGCTCTAGACTGCGTTGTCGAGCTAAGGTCATTCCTTGAGGGAATGTGTGCGTCCTCAAGTATGTCACTAAAGGTTCACTCCAGTCTGGTGTGAGGGACACGTGATATAACGTCGCATGCTCTACCGGTGGTCTTTCACAGCAAACACTGCATTCCTTACACAACTTGTAGACATCTGCTTCCATCGTAGGCCAATATACTCCCAATCTCTGCAGAGTCTGTAGTGTTCTATGTTTTGAATGATGTTGCTTTAGTGCACCTAAGTGTGCTAATTGCAACCAATTCGCATGTTCTGATTCATCTACACAACAAGCAAGAATCTTTTGATTATCTTGTTTATATATGCTTCCTGCTATTATTTGGTACCTCTGAGATTTGGTAATCTCTCCTTCTTTGATCTTTATCCTAGGACTCTTGGGTCCGTATGTCAGAATAGGGACTAACGGCTTAGCCCATTCTGGTGCTATCTCAAGGTTAAACAAGTATGCATCTGGTAGATCATCCGCTACTCCTTGAGGGGCTTCTCCTGAGGTTAATCTTGAAAGGTGGTCGGCTCTAAGATGCGTCTTTCCTTTCCTGACTACTACTTCAAAATCATACTCCATGAGTAATAGAAACCAGCGTATCAATCGTCCTGTGTTACATGGTTTGTTGACTAAATATAATAGGGCTTGATGATCTGTAAAGAACTTGAATTTGTTGGCCAACAAGTAGTGCCTAAACTTCTTTACAGCGTAGATCATCCCTAATCCTTCTCGTTCCGTCGTGGTGTAATTTCTTTCTGCTGCGTTCAGTTGTCTGCTAGCGTAAGCTATGGGGAGATCTATGTTACCTTCATTCGTGGGTTGTGCTAACACACATCCTATGGCATAATTGGATGCATCCACATGTACATGGAATGGCTTACTCCAATCTGGGGTAGTCAATATAGGTGCTGAGCACAAGCGTCGTTTGAGTTCATTGAATGAATTTTCGCATTCATCTGTCCACTCAAAATTGGTCAAAAGAGAGTACAGAGGCTTGGCTATGATTGCATACATGTGTATGAATCTCCTATAATAGCCGCAATGGCCCATAAATGCCTGTACCTCTTTCACATTAGTTGGTCTTGGTAATTCTGCAATTACCTTCACCTTTTCCTCGTCCGTAGAGATTCCATTTTTTGACACAATGTGTCCTAGAATTTTGCCTTGTCTGACCATGAAAACGCATTTTTCTGGGTTCAAACAAACCTGATATTCTCGACATTTGTCAAATATTTGTCTTAACTCTGGGATATGTGTCTGTCTTACATTTGAATGAGCACATAAGTCATCGACATAAACTTCCAAGCTCTTGCGTAAGAATTCCTTAAAGACATGACACATGAGTCGCTGGAAAGTGGCGGGTGCATTTGTCAAGCCAAATGGCATTACGCGAAATGCAAATATGCCCCATTTTGTGGCAAAAGCCGTCTTGTGTTGGTCTTCTGGAGCAATGGCTACTTGATTATAGCCTGAGAATCCATCAAGAAAGCTGTAAACTTCCTTGCCCGCAACTCTTTCCAATAGGTGTTCCGTAATAGGAAGAGGATAACTATCTCTAATCGTGGCGGCATTAACTTTTTTAAGGTTAATACACACACGCAATTTTCCATTCTTCTTGGGCACAACCACAATGGGGGATACCCATTCGGTATGCTCAATTTCGTAAATGAATCCTGCTTCTATCAATCGATCTATCTCCTCTTTAATCTTCGCAGCGTAATTATCATTGTACGTGTAAGGTTTCTGTTTTGTCGGTTTCGCATCTGGAGTCATAGGGATTCTATGAGAACATATATCTGGGTCTACTCCTTTCAAATCTTTGTAACTCCAAGCAAAAACATCTCTATATTCGCGCAATAGGGCAACTAACTCTTCTTCTTCTTCAGTCGTCAAATCGTGCCCTATGTAGGTGCATTTTTCTTCTTCTCCTTCTATGGCAACTATTATTTTCTTGGTTTTCTCTCGGTTATCATATACTTGTCCATCCTTCTCTTTTCTATTAGGCATTCGTACCATGATTCTTCTATCGTCGATTTCATATTTCTTGAAATTCTCGCGTACTTCAAACAAAGATTCTTCTTTTTCTGACATGGTTTCTTTCTTCTTTCTTTTCTTGCCTTCACTCTTGGTAGTCACTTCCGTGGCTAATCTCACTTCATTCGTAATTTCCTCGTGTCTTTGAGTGTGAGTCTCTACTTCGTAGAAATATTCTTCCTCTGATGCAAAGGGTGAGTCCATGATAATTGATTCTAAATCAAAATCGCTTGCATCCTCAAATGCATCAGTGTCTGGTTCACACTCTTCTAAAATTGCATCGCCCATGATTGGCTCTATCGTAAAAACTGAAATGTCATAGCCATCCTCGTCACAGTGGGGTGTCCATTGTTCTTCATTGATGGCTACATCCATGGTTGCTAGAATCTCTGCCCAACCATGGGGTTCGAATTCCTCGTCTGGGAATACTACAGGTGCATAGGCTGGATCTTGAAGGGTTCGTGGATGTTGTTCTGCACCTAAGGTCCTGGCTTCTAACCGCTCTTCCTCTTGTTTGGCAACTTTACACATCCATAAATGGGTATCCTCATGCAACCAAGAAGGATCTGATTCTAATGAGTGCACGGATTCCGTTTCTACTGGAGTCTTATGGATGGTATTCCATTGTATTGGGGGTACATCTCTATGTGAATAGTCTTTAAGATTGACTTTAGTAGTCACTCCTAAATGTTGCAAGTACAAAGAATTAGTTCCCCAATCTTGTACAATTTGCAACTGACGCATGAATGGTCGTCCCAATATCATCTCATACGCATGATTTTTAGCAAAGTCACAAATGGCGAAAGTATGCTCAAATTCTACACCACAAGTGGTGAGAGATATGCCTTCTAGTAAGCCTAATGGTTTTTCTATGTGTCCATCAGCCATTTGTAGCTTCATCCTGGTGGGTCTGAGTGCGGGCTTACCCCAACGTTTCCATAAAGCGGTGGTAGCGATGGCTACTCCGGCTCCTGAATCTAAGATGGCTTTCGTGGTGTAGCCTTGAGGGTTATTGGAAGATATGTGTTACCTTCCTCTCCTTCGCTTACGTCTCCAATCTTTTCCACGGGTATCTCTGGTACCTTCTTATGTGATCCTCTCTAAGAGGGTGTGGTAGCTAGCTCAGGGAATTGATTTGCTACGTGCTTCCACAATTCTGGTTTTACCTTTAACAATTCCTCCAGAGTGAGATTACACTGTACTTTAGTGTTCTTGATCACATCCGTGTTCCTAGGGATCACTGATTCTTCATTCCTCACTATTATCGTGGGTGCTCTCATACTAATAGACTTTGCTTCCCAAGGTCCTGTGAACTGAGGTAATTCTTGTAAAGAATTAGATTCAAATCCTGTGGGTTCACTCAGTTGCTCCACCTCTACCTCATCATATATAGAGGGGATGTCTTGGGGAAATTGTTCCTGCAAATCGTCTATTTCTTGAATAGGAGGATGAGTTCCTTGTTCTTTTCTCCATTTCTCTTCTTGGATTTCTCTTAAAAATTCATGTGAATACCTATGTATGGAAGACAAATTGTCTTGGCTTTCTGTATTGGGTACTTGAGACAGGGATGGTGCATTCCTTTCCTGTGTCTCTGGAACAGTAGGGTTCCTAGACTGATCCTTTTTCTCTTTGCTTTCTATCAAGTGTTCTAGCCTCTCCATTAGTCCTTGAAAGTGTAGTTCCGGTTTTGCCATGTTATTCCAATTAAGATATCTAGAGGCTTCGAACAAAGCTTGTGCTAACTCTACCGTTTTCATGCACAGTTTAGTTCTCTCAATTTCTAGATCAGCTCGAGGGTAGTTTTTACTCATTTCCTTTACTTGAGGTCCCTCTTTTATTCTAGCCTGATATGCACGAAACATCATGTCTAGGTCTTCGGGTATGGGTTCCGCTAAAACTGATCCTGATTTTTGAGCTGGGATTTCTTGGTTTAATTCTTGTGAGGTCAATTCTTGTATTTTGGCTCTAGATTCCCTTAGACTTCCTTCCAACTCACTTATCTTTTTACTCCATTTTCTCTTTATTCTTTCTCTGGAATCTTTCCAAGATTTCGTCTTTTTACTACTCGATTCCGCAACTTCACTAGTTTCGGCTATTTTCTCATGATTAAGCTGTTGGTTTTGTAAAAGTGCCTGGGCTCTGGTTATAGCTTGGATAGGCACGTATGTAGGGTTGGATCCATCTGCGTTATTTACAATACCTATCACGTTGATGGGTGTCACATTCGAAGCGTTAACTGGGTTCTTAGGACAATCTTTGATTATGTGCTCTTTACCACAATCGGCACAAAAGCCTTGTATGCTATAGTACTGTGATTGCCTTGCTATTGGGGGATGTGGACAATCCTTTATGAAATGATCTCCTTGGCACCTAAAGCATGGTCCTCTAGGGCCCTGTGGTCTTTGTTGTCTCAATTGGGGCCGTGGGTTTGCGTTTGCGTACATCACATTAGTATAATCTGGCTCCCAACTAGGTTCCATTGGTGGACTATCATAATGATATGTCTCCACATGCTCTGGTGACTCCGTGTAATAAGCTGGTGGACTAGTTACATGAGTAGAGTCAAAACTGTTGGAGTTCGGGTCACTTTCGGTGATCAGGGGTGAAGAAGGCACTAAGGCCCTACTTAGGTTCTCTTCTGCAGCAGCGTATTTGACTGAGATGACATTCGCTGGTGGGGGTGGCTGCTGAGCTAAGACGGGTTGAGGTCTCTGTTGAGCCTGGTACGGGTAGTTCTGGGGAGGCCTATAGTAATAAGGCTGAGCATTGTATTGGCCTTGATACCTACCTGGCTGCTGGTATGCTTGCGGGTAGTTCTGTCTCACGGTTTGTTTGTTGTATGGGCAGTCCTGAGCCGTATGATTCGTGTATCTTCTCTCAATTGTGCAATATTGGCCACTAGGGTTGGCTTGAGGTTGAGGTGCATTGGGACACACGTTTGCCAAATGATTTCCACCACAAGTGTAACAACGTACGTTAGTTGGTAGCTTGGGCACCTGTTTGCTAGAAACTCCTAGTTTTTGGGCCACTTTTTCTGCTAGATCCTCTATTGAATTCGACAATTTTGTGGATGCTAGAGAAGAACAATCTGAGTCTTTATAGACCTTTGAGAGTTCTAATTCATCTCCTAGGTTGTCCTCGATGTCTATACATATTCTTACACACTCCTCTAGCGTTCTGGGTTCTTTTAGGTACACATAGGAGCGTAGTTTAGCGCTCAACAAGCCATCTAAAAACAAGGACACTTGCTTAGCTTGTGAGGGTAGCTCTTGCATTGGACATCGTTCGACATATTGTCTGAATCTACGTCCTGCCAGTCTTACTGTTTCCTGAGGGGTTTGCTTAAAACTATGAATCAACGAAGACGTGTCATGTCTAACCCCACTTTTAGAGAATTCAGTAATGAATGACTCTAAAAAGTGATGGATGTCTCTAAATTGCCTTTGTTGCAGTGGTTGGAACCAAGTTAAAGCGGTATTCTTTAACGTTAGTCCAAATGCGTTGTACTGCGTGAACATGTCCTCGACTTGTTCTGCTCTTAGTACTTGCTTGAATTCTGCGACATGGTCATAGGGATCTCCTGTCCCATCAAAATAATTTTTCATTGATTTTACCGTGTGGGTCTCAATACTCTTGCGTGTTCACGTGGTCTAGGTAGAGGAAAATCATCTTTACCCCCTGGTATTCCATGTTCTCTTTGTCTATCCGTCCTATTAGTGTTCGTGGTTGTTCTATCTCTCCCTATGGGGGGATTGAAGCTTACTTCCGGTCTCTCGTGATTTCCTTCTCTTTGATTTCCATGGGCTGAGGATGTTCCTGCCCCTTGTTGACTTGTATTCATGTTTGTTCGAGATGGAGGGAATATCAATTCACCTCTCCATGTGTATGTGTTTTTAGCGCGCTCAGGCACCACAAAGACTCTTTCTGAAGTCTGATCCAGGTATACAACCTTTCCAGGTGTATCTGGGTCCTTGAATTCATAGATTGTAATGATGCCTACCTCACCAGGGTTTTCCTTTCTGTACCTCCAAAAGGCTTCGTCTGTTTCTTTATTTACGAACAACTCGGTGCTCCTGTTGTCTTGAGGGATCCACTCTGGGATGAGTACTCTTGTCAATACGGATTTCCCTCTAGGTGTTCTAGGTTCTTCTAACGGTTCTTTTCTTTGAAATTTCATTTCCGTCTCTAATTGAATTGTGCCAAACTCATTAGTATCGTTTGGCTGCATACTTAGGATGTACATGGTCCCTTCTTTGTCTATGTAAGCGTCTCTCTCAAACTTCACCACTGGTCTTTCCAATCCAATGGGTTGATCAGGGTTGTGCAGTTGCACCACTTGCCTTCGCAAACCATCCTCATAGATGCGAGCACCTAATCGGTTGGTTCAGAGAAACTCTAATTGCGTTCTATAGGGTCCTTCAGGTTTTTCTAGGTATGCTACATTGGACCCTCCTTCTGGTCTGTCTGTGCTAAATGCCATTTCTGATTCACTTGATTCTGAGCTCAACTCGTAAGGATAACTACTATTCAACTGCTGAGCCCAAGATCGAGCGGTAGTTCTCACACTAGCCTCTGATGATCTAAGGCTTCTTCTGTCCGACTTACCTATATGTTTGCCCGATCTAAGGTTCATTAATTTCCTTCCTTGCTCACTCAATTACACACTTAGATCGTCGATAGTCCTTTGTTATTACTTCCTTAATTCTTTTCTTATTTTTCTTTGGATTCTTGTCGTAATATATGCGTCAGGAATTCGACTTTCGTTATGATTTTTGAGTTCTCGTTCCGTCAGACTTAGGTTCTTTTCTTTAGGTTTTCGTCACACACCTTTACTTTAAGTCTTAAACTGAAAGAATTAGGTATCTTGAACTTGAGGCGTTCCTATCGTCGTTAATCCACAACTACCATCTAGCCTAAGCTAAGAATTGACTGAGGGGGTTGACTAATCTTCCAACCTCAAGTCGACCTTTCTGGTTGCTCTGATGCCCTGTTGCCCAAGAAGCCGTGCTTCCCAAGCTCTGCTATCTTCGCTGCCTCGCTTGCTTGCCTTTGATTGCCTTTGCTAGACCTGGAAAAATTCCAATATTAGACCAATTCACAAGATGATCAAACACTTGAGTATATACACCTTTTAATCCCTTCCCTTTTTGCCCAAATTTTAATGTGTGCCCCCTGGCTTCCTAGTCCCAAACTGGGTGAACCTCAAAATACCTTATCCAAAAATAGACGTATCCTTTATGAAAAAAACAGTTGAGGTCACGTAGTACTCGTCACGAGCTTTCTAACGAGCTATTAAGCTCAAAAAACGGACTTCGGATGAGAAAGTTGCACGCGTTCAGGCCCTGGGGGGTAAAAATTGACAATCCAGTTTTCCCTCAAATATGAGCTAAGGGGTCTCCTATGAGTCTAATGGTCCAAAAATTTTCCAAAAATACCCTCAAAATTGGTCAAAAATTGAAGTCCAAAATTTGCGATGGGGGTGGGCAATCGCGATGGCCTGGGACCGTCGCGATGGTCCGAGCGAACCGTCGCGATGGCGCGGGATTTGGACAATCGCGATGGCGCGAAAAGGCGAACCGTCGCGATGGCTCGAAGTGAACGATCGCGATGGCGTGAGGTCGAACCGTCGCGATGGTCCAAAAAATGAACCGTCGCGATGGCGTGATCGGGCGGACAATCGCGATGGTGCGGTCAACGGTCAAAGATGGACAATCGCGATGGTCCGAAGTGAACCGTCGCGATGGTCCGTGATGCGATGGCTTGAGCCAATCGCGATGGTCCACCAAACAACGAATTTTCAAAATGTAATTGTGGTTCCGTGAATGCGCAAGTATCGCCTATCTAGTGGTGTGGTCGCCTATCTCAAAAACCGAAAATTGCAGACCATCGCGATGGTCCGCCACACTCGGAAATCTCTGACAGAAAGTACATTTTTTACCTTTTGGAAGCTTTCCTGATGCTCTGAAGCTCTGTACCTGCAAGAAAACTCAAGAAAAAGCAAGCACATACAATCGCAAAAACTCTCTCTCGCTCTCTCGCATGCACAAATGAGGGGAAATGAGGTGAATGGGTGGATATGGTGAATTTTCTGATTTTTTTTTTTTTTTTTTTTTTTTGGAAATGGAGATGATGATGCAATGATGAAGATGGAGTGTGGGGAAGGTGAAAAACACTAAAAACTAAGTAAAAACAACAACAAAAACTGAAATTTTTACCTTCCAACGCCACTTCTTGCTATACTCTTACCATCACACATTCGTCCTAGACTCGATCCCCGGCAACGGCGCCAAATTTGGTGTTGCTCTAGCACAATGGTAAGTACCACGTTAAGAAGCTTCACCTCCTTAATGTCAATCCGTGGGAGAGGTAGGAGTGATATGAAGATCGTGAACGTGAGATGATGTGAGAGTGAAGGTGAGAAGCACAAAGATGCACACACACATACACACACACAATGAAGAGACAAGCAAGACACAATGGAAGGTGGGAAATTAACTCTATTACTCAAGAATGCTCTTACAAGCTCAAACTAGCTCTATGCTCACACTAACCAAAATGAACCAACCTCAAAAATGAGCTCTCTAGCTCTTTTTATAGTTTCTAGACTAGTTTTGACCGGTTTCACATCTAGTGACCGGCCTAGTTAAAAATTAGGTCCTAGAGGCTATTTGGAAGGGTAAACGATGTCTAAAAATAACGAAATTTGGTACGAGTATTCTACCTAAGCTCCTCAAGCTCGAGGACTCCTCGGCTTGCACAAAATGGAGCTATGGATTACAAAATGGGGTTTTCTTATGATACATATGTTACAATTAGTGATAACAATCACTGTTGAATGTTTGGAGAATTAATAAGAAATATATTTGTTTAAAAAATTGATCCGCCTGGCTCCCTGCTTCGTTTTCACATGCTTCCGTGGCGTCTGTGCCTCTGACTGCTTCCAACACTAGGAAATCACTATTCTAAACAACAAACATTGTAGAATCTGAAACGTTTAGGATGTCTTGGCCCAACATGGACAAAGAAATTCATGAGTGGATTAAGAATTTTCCAATTTGCAAGGAGAAAGTGGAGCATTCTACCCTTTATCACGTGTCATTAATTCTAGAATGGAGTGCTTCATTGGTAGAATTCATGAGATTGGGAACATTACCCAATGACACTAGTATAGCAAGAAGAAGAAGCATGGAACAAGAGGTTCAGGACTATGCCTTAGTTGGAGACAAGCTATATCAAAGAGGCAGAGACGGTCACTTAAGATTGTGCGTTCACGAATCAAACTATTTGAAAATCTTAGAAACTGCATATAGTGGTGTTGCAGGTGGACACTTTGGTCCTAACCGAGTAATTAAGACCATTCTATTTTCAGGACTTTGGTTGCCCACTCTTCATATGGATGCACATACTTATGTGAAGAAATGTGACACATGCCAACGTGCACAATATTCGATTAGAAAAGACGAGATGCCTTTGCGGCCAATTATGGGAGGATGTGCATCCTCAAAGTGGGGTATCGGCTTTGTAGGTCCTATTAACCCCCCAACTAGAAACTCCCATGTAGAATACATTATTGTGGCCACATATTACCTTACAAAGTGGGTAGAATTCAAAGCCACAACCAAGAATGATGCTCAAACAACGGCAAAGTTCTTATTTGAGAACATGTTCACTAGATATGGGTTACCAATAGAGTTAGTAAGTGATAGAGGTACACACTTCTTGAACAAATTCATTGAAAACCTTCTCCTATAATTCTTAGTGATACATAAAAATTCAGCCCCCCTATCATCCACAAGCTAACAGACAAGCAGAGAGCACAAATAAGATCCTATGTAATGTATTGACCAAATTGGTAAATAGTAAACACTCTCATTGGGACAAACAACTTCATCATGTTGTTTGGGCTTACCAAGTTGCTTACAAAACAATACTCAATGCCACCCCATTTCAGATGGTTTTTGGTCAGAATGTTGTGCTACGTTGGACTTCCTAATCCGAGCTTTAAAGGTAGCACAAGAGCACAAGTGGAATGGACATGAGTTTTCCTCCAGGATCTTTGACCTAGAATGCTTAGATGAGACGAGGCTACGAGCAGCAGTAGGCATTTATGTTGCAAAGAAAATGCAAAAGGCATACTTTGATGCCCATATAAAGGATAGAGGATTGAAAGAAGGAGATCTAGTGCTGGTTTATATGCTAAAGCAACATGCTCGCAAATTGGAAAAACGAGGATATGGACCCATGATCAGTAATAGAATCTCCACTAGTGGTGTGGTTCAATTGACCACTCTAGAAGGTGACATCTTGCCAAACTATATACTGGGTACCTAGTCAAGCTATATCAAGAACCTCTTATAGAGGATATGTTATTAAGACTCAACACTACTAAGATGCGAAAAGAAGAAGAGTTGAGAGTTAGAGAAGAAGCACAAGCAGAGGCTAGAGAGCGCATTAGACGAAATAAGTTAAAGTGCCTAGGCCTAGATGTCAACATGAAAGTCCCAAAATATCACATGGACATGTGCCAAAAATCGGGCATAATTACTTCTCGCATAATCGATCGATGCCCCCTTTGTGACCGTGGAGGTAGGACAAGGAAAGAGTGTAAGGAATGTGAGAGCATTGGTTGACTCAGGTGCAGCAACTAGTGTAGTTAGACTTTCATACTGCCAAGACCTGCAATTGAACATCAAGCCCATAGAAGCCTATCTCATAGGTTTGGGAGGTGTGGAAACCCCTTGTTTGGGCGAGGTGGAACTTCCCATCTACCTTCAAGATGTTCCAATGAACTTGTCAAAATGCTAGTATGTCATGATGAGGAGCTTACCGAGCCACTTGTCTTGGGTCAAGATTGGATTCATGACCATGTAGTGAAGAAGTCAAATTCTTCAAGTTTGGGTACAGGGACAATGCATTACATTAGAATTAGCTAATTGCATGCTAGCAAATCCAAATGTCACACATTCTCTTAGTTTTTCTAGAACTAATCTTAGCAAAAAGGATGTTGTATGTGCTAAAAGCTCTATGTTCTAGAAGAACTCAATCATGGAAAGAGACACTCAAAGACAAACCACCTCCTTCTCTTGTGCAACAACTAATACCATCACAACAACTAAACCAAAAAGGCAATCAAGAAAGTACATGACAACCGCTATATCAAATAGACCAAGAGATTTCAAGAAGAAAGTAGTTCCAGGCATGAAGCAGATCTGGGTATGAAAAGGAGAGCAACCACCAAGTTTCCCACAACAATGTCCATCCAAGTAGGCCAATGACACCAAAATAAGAACCAAGCAACTAGGACAAGCTCACTCACAAGGTCTCAGACAGATTTGGGTGCCTAAGAAATTAGTTGCAAAAATGACTTTTTTAAAATTTCATCATTTTCAGCCATACACAATGGAAAAATACACTTTAACCCATACACATACAAGAAAACACATTTTCTAAGTAAAACATATGCTTTAGAGTCCCTTCCAATCAGTTTTCCATCTTTGTTTCTGATATTGTTGGTCATTAGCAAAGATGGTGTTGACATGTATCACAAACTTCACAGTAGACTGTCCTCATGCTCCTGCATCAACAAGTATCCATGTTCGTGTGCCTAGAGATTTTGCTCCAAATACACGATGCAACAATGATGCCAATTTTCAAAATGAACGTCATGCAGCTAGAGAAAAAAGTAATGATCTTTGGACTCATGGTTCACTATATCCTCTTGATCCAGTATCTTCTTACCATCCAACATTCCATAACCTCTCAACTTTACTTCAGTTCATTGGTGCGGGTGAAGCTGGACCATTAGGTTACTGCAAGCAAATATCTACACATTCACATGCTACTGCTAAGTATTGGTTCCAACAATATGAACTCCATCATATGAGGGTGGTCACTTTAGAAAGCACAATCATATCTTTACAAAAACAACTTGCAGATGTGGAACAGGATATAGAAGCAAAACAAAGCACAATTTCAAAGTTAACTGCCAATCTCCAGCAGCTGAAAGAGACTCCACTTGGTATGAGACATAGGAAAAGAGCATTGTCATCCTTTGAAGCTCTTTCAATAGGTGGCGGAGCATGCAAACGACGTATATATGCAACAAGGTGAGTGTTTGTTTTACTTTTATATGTTTTAATGAAGATTTGTAATGGAATCTTTCATTGTGTAGGTCGTTTATTCAAGACATAACTGCTTCATCAACAACATAAGACCAATTCAAGTTGATGAATAGTTGTATAAACACCAAAGAAATCACTTCTGCTTTAGACTCACCCATAGGAAAGTGTATTAGAGTCGTTGTTGAAGCTGAGTTTTCAAAGAAGTTAAAAAACCTTATCACAGTGCAAGATGTGCAGGCAATATGTGACGAAGCAGGCATGAGTAGAAATGGGTATACTACAATGTAAACCCTTCTGAGGCAAGCCTTACAAGCACAAGGTATTTCTCAAAGTATATTTCTATGCCCATATAAAGTGTCTGTAAAGAAAAAAAACTTCAAATGAGGATGTGACTCGTACTATTGGACAATATTTATTCATAGAAGACACTATGCCTACCTCTGTTTATCATCCAAATATTCCCAAGAAGCAATCAAAAATCCTATCTACACAAGGATTTACTTACACTAAATTCAACAATATATTTGTGGATCTTCAGAAGCTTCAACAAGCAATGGTTCACTTTTATAGTTCAACAATCAAAGGTACCCCTACTACATTTTATTTTGTGTTGAAGTTTTATTGCATTCAAGTGTCATATTAAGATAATGTTTTCTCTTTTGTGCAGACTGTAATGTTAAGTTAAAGTTCATACTAAAGCTTGATGAGTGTCAAATCATAAAGGGTTGGCGACTAGAAAGGTTGAGTGTGACGCTAATGAATGAAGTTATGGACCATGCAATGAGTGATGAAACTTTAGGATCCACTTCCCATTTGACTTACAATGTGCAATCAGAGAGAGATATCTAGTGGTTAGGTGCTATAGAAGTTCCCAAAGAAACAAACAATGTTATTTTGTGGATTTTTAGTAGGACTCCATGGTTTATGGAAGTAATCTATTCTCAAATACATGGGAAAAAGCTTTATGTAGATGATATAGGTGATTTTGAGGTAGAATGGCATTTGGGTGGAGACCTTAATGTTGGAGCAAGTCTATGACAAGCCTAAGTATTGGCTTGAGTCCCACAAAGTCATGAAAAAAGCTTTAAAATGAAGACTATGTAAAGTTCACTTGTGAACTACCTCTTGTAACTTTTGAAGAGTTTACTTAATGTAAAAGTGAAAGAATCTTAAGTGGTTGAGTCCACTTGATCAAGAATGGAAAGAGGAGCCACGAACTCATGATTTGTGGTAGGTAGAGAATCAAATCAATCATTGATTGATTGGAGAGTGATTGAGGGAAGTTAGCCTCCCAAACTCAACTATAAATAGATGGCAGTTTTAATCGTGGTTAGAGAGACCTATGTGAAGACCTCCAAAAGCTGAGCTTTATGCCATATCAAGGTGTGATTACAAGGCACACATATGTATCAGTAAGTCCATTGTATTGTACAAGCACTATACTTTCATTTTCATTATCACTTGAGTTCGTATTTCCATGTTCTTGTGAAGTGTACTACTCACTGCCATATCTCTCAGTTTTCTCAGTCAGATTGCAGAGATTTTTTCTCTGAGCTTGGTGCATCATTTTCAGTGATTTAACTTGGTAAATTTAGCTCTATAAGTCTACTATGTGCTCACAAGTTTTCATGTCATCTGGATGTTTCAATCTTCAGTTATGTTCAGTTGAAGTCAAAAGTGTCTGTTCATCTTCACTTCTTTGTCAGGTACCTGACTTTTTTACTCATCTTGTCAGAGCCATTTCTCAGTGGTTACTTATTCAAATTCAGTAATTTAAAGCTTGTTGGATTGAGATTACTATCTAGTATAACCATACAAATTTTCATAATCATTGTACTTTTAAATCCTGAGTTATGTTCATTTTTCTGTTCACTGGTCTCAAACTGTAGCAGCCCGTGAAAATCGGGATGATGTCATCACTTGTTAAAACTCATTCTCAGTGTGTGGTTTGTCATTTTTGATGAGATTACTCTTGAAAGTTAGCTCTTTAAGTTAACTAGACTTCCCCAAGAGGAATTAAGCTAATTGCTGCTGTGCTCAGAGAATTATGCAAAACACTCGACAGGTGTATGAACCAAAATAGCAAGCTTTTCACCTCTGAGCTAACTCCAACTTATCTGTTTTGATCTATCTTTTTGAGAGTGATCTTCCAAGGTACATAGGGTGTCTAATACATCCATTGGCAAGCTAAAAGGGCCCACCATATACTCCTGGAGTTCATTTGGCTGGTGTAGATCAAGGATTTTGCAACACCTCTTCATCTTCAAGCACATACCTATCCATCTCTTCATAGTGGTATCAGAGCAAGGTTGGACAACATGGCAGATGGATAAGAAGAGCAAGAAAGATTGAGCACATAGTGCTCCAAGGATGCACTTGCAAGGTCTTATCTCCTCAACTCTATCTCAGATTTTTTGTTGCCTCACATTAGAAGTTGTAAGACATCTCACGAAGTGTGGGATGCACTTGAAGCTTTCTTTTCTTCAAGTACCAAAGCTAGGAAGCATCAACTATGGCTAGATTTCACAACTCTCAAGAAGGCTCCCAAACAAAATGTGACTTATTTTGTCACAAAGCTCAAGGACATAGCGGATCAGTTGGGAAGCATTAGAGAGGTAATAGATGAAGAGCAAATTGTAAGGCAGGTCATCAATGGCTTGAAGGCAGATGACAAGTGGGAAGCATTCACCACAGCTATGGATTTGTACATGGACATGCATGTACCTGATTTCAATACACTCATTGGACAACTACTTACTCAAGAGGCAAAGCTTATCAAAAATGGAGAAAGCTCTAAAGGTAATCAATCTTCAGCTTTATACACTGATAAAAGCAAGTCCAAAGATAACAAAGGAAAGGCAAAGAAAGTGGATGATGAAGCAGGTACATATCAAGCTAACTATGCAGGTAGAGGAAGACATGGCAGAGGTAGAGGAAGAGGAGGTAGACAAGGAAGGGGGAGATCCCAAGACTCCAACCCATGTTCTATTTGTGGACTAACTAATCACACAACTGAAAATTGCTTTAGGAATTCCAGGAATCAAAGAGGCAGAGGATACAATAGAGGAAGTTATGGCTACTCAAGAGGAAGGTTCAACAATTATCATGGCAACTACAACAACTACAATCATTCAAACTATCAAGGAGGCTACAAAGGAAGGAGAACTACAATAACTACACAGAAGACTCAAACAAAGAGGATTCATTATTGATCAGAACATGGCTATGCCACAAGGTAAATCTGATGAGCATGTTTTCTACATAGATTCAGGTTGTTCAAATCATGTGGCAGGAAATGTGGCACTCCTATCAGATTTAGAAGATCCAAGGAATAAGCATGAGGTACAAACAGGAGATGATACAAAACATCCTGTGGAGAAAATAGGCAATGTCAAAGCACCTGATGGAAACATCAACCTACTCAGTAAGGTACTCTATGTCCCTACCATTACAAAGAATTTGATAAGTGTTGGGCAGATAGTAGAGAAAGGGTTGCAAGTCAGGTTCACAAAAGCAGGAGCATTTATTGAAGATCCAAGTCAAGGATTCAGAAAAATTTCAAAAGGTGAAAAGACAGGTAGATTGTTCACATTTGAATTACAGGACACTAGAAACATTGCTCTCTTTAATTATGGTAGTCAGACACTCACAGAATTGGAAGTATGGCACAAAAGGTTAGCACATATTGGTGAAAGGTCATTAAAGAAAATTTGTAGGGACCAAAGTGTACTTGGACTCCCTAATTTGTCAAAACAACATATGATTTATAAGTGTAGTGCATGTCAATTTGGAAAGTCTCACAGGTTACCATTCATGATGAAAGGTTATATGCATGGAGATCTCTTGGAGTTGGTTCATACAGATGTATGGGGACCTAGCAAGGAAGCTTCAATATCTGGATCAAGGTATTATGTTTCCTTTATTGATGATTGCAGCAGATGGACTATCCTATTCTTTATGAAACACAAAGATGAAGTTTTTTCATGTTTCAAAAGATATTTGGCTCTTGTGGAGAATCAAACAGGTAAATCACTAAAAAGGCTAAGGTCAGATGGAGGGGGAGAATACTTCTCCCATGATTTTGATTCTTTTCTTCAAGAAAGAGGAATCAAAAGAGAGGTAACTACAAGGTGTTGATATATTTAGGTAGTGATGTGTGTGAACACTTTAGGACCGCTGGGGCACTTTTTTCCCTCTTTAGGAGGTTTTTTTTCCCCGGCTTGTATATACGCCAATTGCCCTAATGGGCTACTGATCTTTGTACATTCTCTAGTAATACATTCAGTATTGTGTGTTTGTGCTCCAAGCTTCTTCTTCTTCCTTGTGTTGTTCGCGTGCTTCCGCAGACGTCTATCTCCAACAATTGGTATCAGAGCAGGTCGTCGCTTCTTCTAGGGCGCCGTAGACACTCCTCCGTTTGCAGTCTCAGATTCGCACGAAATTTGGTGAGCATACTCCGAACGCACTATCGCAGCTTTTGTGCAGGCTATTTCTTCCTTTTGTGCCAAAGGTATATACCAGTTTCTGTTCACCAGTTTAAGCATCTCGAAGTTTGCTACAGGTCTACAGAACTCGTTTGGGCAGTTTTGTTCAACTTTTTGAGATACATTCAATTTTCTGCATCAAGGTATTTTAGTCACCGGCCATGGCTGAAAGCAATGATGTATTCCGTATGTTGGCTGTTGAGGATAAGTTGGATGGTAGCAACTACCCATTATGGGCTTATATGATGCGACATGTACTGGTTGCAAAAGGATTGTGGAACATTGTGCAGGGTGTTGAAAGACGTCCTGTTACACCTGTAACGACAGGTACTGCAAATACAGGTGTTGGAGTTGATGAAGATGGTGTCGAAGTTGATATTCCGCAGATTCCTGTTCGTGCTGCTGTTTCTGTTGCACCTACTACATAGCAGATTTGTTGGGATGGCAGAGATGCCCTAGCACATGCATTGATAGCTTTGTCTGTCAAACGTGCCATTATTCCTCACATTCGCTCTTGCAGAACAGCAAAGGATGCTTGGGATACACTTACCACTTTGTACCAGGCTAGGAATGAGGCTCGTGTTGCTTACCTCCGAAAACAGTTGGAGAGTGAGCACATGAATGAAGGTGACTCTATGGACAGTTTTCTTACAAAGATCAAAGACCTGAAGGAACAATTGATTTCTGCTGATGAGGTTATTCCAGATAGCTCACTTGTGCAGACCGTTCTGAATGGTCTTCCTGATTCATATCATAGTTTTGCCTCTACTCTTCGGTTGATGATGAAAGGCAATCCGAATGCCTTGTCATTTGAGGAATTAGTCTCTGTTCTGTTACAGGAAGATCAGTCCAGGCACAACAGGTCCATTATGCGTGTTGCAGATCAAGCTTTCATGGCTAGTCAGAAGGGCAAAGGAAAATGGAGCTCTTCTACTAGTAAGCAGAAATCTACAAATGCTGCAGAATCAAAGAACCAGGATAAAGATGAGAAGAAATCAGAAAAGCAGAAATTGTTTTGCAAGTACTGTAAAGGAAATGATCATATCATAAAGAACTGTCCAAAACTGGCTGCTAAAGAGGCAAAGACTAAAGAGGCTGGAATGGTTGTTGCAGAGGTCTCTACACCAAAAACAGAGTCTACAAATCTTGTGCAGCAAGAAGAATGGGCGTTTACTACTCTCTGCAGTTTTGATCCATCTTCTTATGATCAGCATGTCTGTAGTAGACTCAGATGTTTGGTACTTTGATAGTGGGGCGACCAAACATATTACCTCGCAGTGCGATTTCTTCTCTTCACTCGAGTCTGCCCCTATAGGGAATACTGTCACATGCGCCAATAACTCCTCTTATCCTGTTATGGGAGTTGGTAAGATCATTCTGACTACTGCTGATGGTAGTTCTTTCACTTTGTCAGATGCTTTATTTGTGCCAGGGATAAAAAAGAACCTGTTATCAGTTTCTGCATTAGCCAAGATTGGCTTGGTTGTGAAATTCGTTGATGACAGATGTACAGTCCATGATCTCTCAAATGGTGATGTGATTATTGCTTCTGGCATTTTATGTCGTGGGCTGTATAAGCTCATAGAATATGAAAGATCTGTGAATGATTCGGCATGTGCAGTTCATGATTCTCAGGCTATGTCAGATGCAAAGCTTTGGCATGCACGCTTTGGTCATCTGAATTTTGCTAGTTTGCTACACCTGTAGAAATCTGAAATGGTGTTCTCTTTGCCCAAACTTGAGGCTCCTGGAAAACATGTTTGTGAAGGCTGTATTTTGGGCAAAATGCAGCGTTCTTCCTTTCCAAAAGATGGTTCAGTTCGAGCTACGCAGAAATTGCAGCTTGTACATAGTGATGTCTGTGGTCCTATGCAGACACCCTCTTTTGGAAATTACCTTTACTTCGTGACTTTCATTAATGATTTTTCCAGGCATGCATGGGTATATCCACTCAAAGCAAAGTTCGAAGTGTTCATGTGCTTCAAACAGTTTTTGGTTTTGGCTGAAAATATGTCACCATGTAAAATGGGCAGCCTCCGTTCTGATCGAGGGGGGGAATATATGTCTTCAGATTTTAATGCATTTCTGGCTAAACGTGGGATAAAACACCAGTGTACAGTGCCGTATACACCTCAACAGAATGGAGTTGCTGAACGAAAGAATAGGTCACTCATGGAGATGGCGAGGTGCATGGTCAAAAGTCAGGCTTTACCACATAGTTTCTGGCTTGAGGCTGTCATGTGTGCAGCATATGTACTGAACACGTGTCCCACTAAAGCGTTGCAGTCTATCACTCCATATGAGGCTTGGCATGACCGCAAGCCATCTGTTGCTCATTTGCGTGTTTTCGATTGTTTGGCATATGCATTAGTGCCTGAACAACATCGCAGAAAATTGGATGATAAGGCAGTAAAATGTATTTTTGTTGGGTACAGTTCTGAAAGTAAAGGCTATCGTCTGTATCATCCACAGACTAAACGCATTCTGGTTAGCCGTGATGTTGTCTTTGTGGAAGATGCTATTCAGCCATTGCTTTCATGTACTAAGGAGACATTTGTTAGCTCCAAAGACATGTATGATACGTTGATGCCTCTTTTTACAGGTGGACAATCTAGTGCTGGTCCTAATGAGGCAACTTCTCCGCCCTTGCAGGTTTCATATGATGATGTAGATCATTCTATTTCTGATGCAGATTTACATGATGCACTTGTTGATGAGAGAGTTGATATTGAGCAGGCAAAAACTATGCCAAAATGGTTGGTGCAGACTTTGCGTGACAGCAAATTAGATGCACCTTTGTCATATCGTACTCGTTCAGGCTCTCATAGTGCCTCCTTTGCATTAGATTGCTATGCTATGGCTGCGTCTAGTCTCTGTGATGAGAATGAGCCTGTTTCTTTTGATGAAGCACAGAATTCAGAAAATTGGATGGCTGCCATGCAATCTGAATATGATGCTATAATGAAGAATGGTACATGGTCTTTATGTGACTTGCCTCCTGGCAAGAAGGCCATTGGCACTAAGTGGGTATACAAGCTGAAGCGTAAACCTGATGGTACAGTTGACAGGTATAAGGCTAGGCTTGTTGCAAAGGGTTATGCGCAGGAAAGAGGCATTGATTTTGATGAGACCTTTGCACCTACATGCCGTATGACTACTGTTCGGAGCATTTGTGCACTTGCAGCCCATCATGGTTGGAATGTACATCAGTTGGACATTAAAACAACATTTCTGAATGGTGACTTACATGAAGAAGTGTATGTTTTTCAGCCCCATGGCTTTGTGCAGAAAGGGCATGAAAACCAGGTGTGTAGGTTAAAGAAGGCATTATATGGTTTAAAGCAAGCACCACATGCTTGGTATGAGAAGATACATGCCTATCTGGTTGCACATGGTTTTGAGAACAGTCCAACTGAAAGCACCTTATATGTTAAGCGTGCTAATGATGTGCTTCTGATCATTGTTGTCTATGTTGATGACATGCTGCTCACTGGTCCTATTGAGACACATATTGCTGATTTTAAGGCTGATTTGCATGCCTCATTTGAGATGTCTGATTTGGGGCATTTGCATCACTATTTGGGCATTCAGTTTATGCAAGTTGATGGTGGAATGGCTTTGTGTCAAATGAAATATATTGACACATTATTGCAGCTTTTTGGCCTTGAAGACTGTAAGCCTATTGCCACTCCTATGGAGACAGGTTTACGATTGAGTCTTCATGATGCTGGAGATGCATTTGATGTTGTTCTCTATCAGCAGGCTATTGGATGCTTGATTTACTTATGCATTACTCGGCCAGACATTCAATTTGCTGTCTCACAGATGAGCAGGTTTATGCATTGCCTAGGAGTCACGCATTGGAAGGCAGTTAAGCGCATCTTTCGCTACTTGAGTGGTACTCGACTACTTGGGTTGTTTTATCCCAAGGGGGGATCACTACCGCCAGATTTGCATGCTTTTTCTGACTCAGATTGGGCTCGTTGCTATGACACTCGTGTGTCCACCAGTGGTTTTTGCTTCATGCTTGGTAGCTCATGTATATCTTGGTTGAGCAAGAAGCAGCCTACTGTGGCCACTTCTAGTTGTGAGGCTGAGTATAGGGCAGCTTTCATAGCGACTGTTAAGTGTGTGTGGCTCAGACGCCTTATGGCTGATTTGGGTGTTGGCCAGTCTTCTGCCACCACCATCTTCACTGACAGTTAGAGCGCATTGGCAGTTGCGAGGAACCCTGTGTTCCATGCTCGCACTAAGCACATTGAGGTGCATTATCACTATGTCAGGGAGAGTTTCTCTGTTGGGGAGATCAGCTTGGCATATGTGCCCACGCAGGAGAACATTGCAAACCTTTTCACGAAGGCTCTGCCTAGGGAGAAGTTTGAAGCTTTCCGCAAAGCTTTGGGCTTACTTCCTTTTGTGGAGTGATTTCCACATAGTTTGGCACTTCCTTATACATGAGTGCCAGCTCCTTTTTCACCGCATCACTCCCAGGGGGGATTTGTTGATATATTTAGGTAGTGATGTGTGTGAACACACTAGGACCGCCGGGGCACTTTTTTCCCTCTTTAGGAGGTTTTTTTCCCCCGGCTTGTATATACGCCTATTGCCCTAATGGGCTACTTATCTTTGTACATTCTCTAGTAATACATTCAGTATTGTGTGTTGTGCTCCAAGCTTCTTCTTCTTCCTTGTGCTGTTCGCGTGCTGCCGTAGACGTCTAACTCCAACACACAAGGTACACTCATGAGCAAAATGGAGTGGCAGAAAGGAGAAATAGGACAATTGTTGAAGCTGCAAGGTCTATGTTAAATGAAAAGCATTTACCTAATTACTTATGGGCTGAGGCTGTATCTACAGCCACTTACTTGATTAACAGGTTGCCTTCAAAATCCCTTGATTGGATGACTCCATATGAGGCTTGGAATGGAAGAAGACCAAGCTTAGATCATTGTAAAACTTTTGGATGTATTGCTTTTGCTCATGTTCCTTCACAGGTTAGAGGCAAGATGGATCCAAAGGCAGAAAGGTGTGTATTTATTGGATATGACAACAATCAAAAGGGCTACAGGTTATACAACCCTACCAACAAAGGATTCTTGGTAAGCAGAGATATAGTTTTTTTATGAGAACAATTCATGGTATGAAGATTCATGCGGGAAGGTCAATTTACCATATGATCTTGAAGAAGATTTTCCAAAGCTTGGTAGAGAACAACCAAAGATTGAAGAACAAGACACCTCAGAGGATGATGAAGAATCTCATATGGAAAAGATCAAAGCATGGAAGTCTAAAGGTAAAGCCAAATTGCAGGAACTTGGACATGAGGCAGAATCATCACATCATGGCCTAAGAAGATCTATGAGGGAAAAGAAAAAACCAGAAAGGTATGGGTTTGACACCTCATTAGTAACTAAACATTCTATCTACATAGCACAGGACATAAACCAAGAGGAGCCATCATCATTTGAAGAGGCCAAAGCAAAAACAGAATGGAAGCATGCAATGAAGGAAGCAATTGAAGCACTTGAGGAAAACAACACTTGGGATTTGGTGCCCAAGACTTCATCCATGAAGGTAATAGGCTCAAGATGGGTCTATAAACTCAAGAAGAATTCTGATGGTTCCATTAACAGGTATAAGGCAAGGCTTGTAGCAAAAGTCTTTGCACAAACTCAGGGAATTGATTATGAGGAGACCTTCTCTCCTGTGGCAAAGATGCCTACTATTAGGGTTTTGCTTAGTATTGCCTCTTCCAAGAATTGGAAGATACTTCAACTAGATGTAAAGATGCATTCTTGAATGGTTGGATAACAGAAGAGGTATATATGGCACAACCACCTGGTTTTGAGAATCAAGTTTATCCTGATTATGTGTGTAAACTTAACAGAGCATTGTATGGGCCTCTCCACTACATTCTTTCTTCTCTGAAAAGACAATGGCAATTGGTAAGTCAAAAGTGATTGGGATATTAACTGAGGATCTGTCAATCCAAGACCTAAAGCTATTCCTATTTGACCTAATATTTTTCCTCTAAAGTCAACTCCTAGGGTAGTAAAGGCAAAGGACTTCCTAACCAGAAATATACAATTGGTCCCTTGCATTATTGTAGATAGGCACAAAACTTTGCTCGAGGCCTTCAGACACCAAGTCATGAAGTGTCCTTGAGGGGAAAAGTCCTTGTGGATTATGACAAAATCTTCCTTTGGCAATTTTCCAATGTAATGTGCCAAGGAAGAGCCATGGCCATGGGCAACACGGTCACCACCACTCATTGCTGCAAATTTATCCACTTCAATTGCTTCCTACACATAGACAATCATAAAATTAAATAGATACATCTTGTATGAATATGAGACAACCATAAAAGTCATTAGATACTTACATCTTGAAGCCTATCTTCATCCTCTCCTCTTCCCATTGCATCTAGTGGAATCGATGATTACATATGTGTATGTATGTGTGTGTACGTATGTGTGTGAATGTATGTATGCATATGTTTATGTATGTATATGTGTTTGTATGCGTATGTTTGTGTATGTATATGTGTATGTATGTGTGTGTACTTATGTGTGTGAATGTATGTATATGCATGTGTATGTATGTGTGTGAATGCATGCATGCATATGTTTGTGTATGTATGTGTATGTCTGTGTATGTATATATGTGAGTGTGTGTATATGTATGTGAATGTGTGTGTATATGTGTGTATGCATGCATGCATATGCATGAATATGTGTATATGAGTATGTAATATGCATGTGTGTATGTAATATATGCACGTGTGTATGTAATATTGTATGTGTACATATGTGTATGTATGTGTGTGTACGTATGTGTGTGAATGTATGTATGCATATGTTTTTGTATCTTTATGTGTATGTATGCGTATGTGTGTGTATGTATATGTGTATGTATGTGTGTGTACTAATGTGTGTGAATGTATGTATATGCATGTGTATATGTGTGTGTATGTATGCATGTGTGTATATGTGTGTGTATGTATGCATGTGTGTATATGTGTGTGTGTATGTATGCATGCATATACATGAGTATGTGTGTGCTTATGTATCTCTATCTCTCTCTCTTTTTCTCTGTTTATGTGTATGTATGTGTATGTATATGCATATGTATGTGTGTGTACATATGTGTGTGAATGAGTGTATGCATATGTTTGTGTATGTGTATGTGTATATATGTGTGTGAATGTATGTATGCATATGTATGTGTATATGTGTGTGTATGTATGCATGTGTGTATATGTGTGTGCATGTGTGTATATGTGTGTGCGTGTGTGTATGTATGCATGTGTGTATATGTGTGTGTGTATGTATCCATGTGTGTATATGTGTGTGTGTATGTATGCATGCATATACATGAGTATGTGTGTGTATGTATCTCTATCTCTCTCTTTCTCTCTCTTTATCTCTCTCTTTCATCTATCTCTCTCTCTTTCATCTATCTCTCTCTTTCTCTCTCTCTTCTCACTCTCTATCAATAGAGAATAAAAAAATCACTTACAAATATGTCCCTCTTTTGGATCGTTGTCATCAAAGCCTAATGAATGTGGTCTCTCATCAAATTCCAAAGAATTGATGCCAAAAAACTATTGCAAAACCAAAAAGAAGATAAATTATAAAATAAAAAACATGGAGAAGGAGAAAGGTTAAGAGTATGCGCACCACTTACCAAGATGCAGGATCTAGAGAGAGAGAGAGTGTGTGTGTGTGTAGAGAGAGATCTATATGTGTGTGTGTGTGCACAAGACAATGCAAGTCACAATTTAGCTCGTGCACACAAGCTCGACAAATGCACTACTCAGTTCAAAAGATATGCAAAATGTTGAATTTTTGCTATGAGGTCCCTGTATTTTCAAAACACATCATCGGTATAGGCATCGTTATGAGCATCAGTAATCTCTTTAATTTACGGATGCTCATACCCACACCTATACTGGCACCTATACCGGCACCTATACCGGTGCCTATACTGATGCCTATACCGGCACCCATACCGATGACAACAATGGATACAGAGGATACATTTTAAATGGTCATACTGATTTTTAGAGGCATCTCCAATGATTGTATCGATGTCGGGGGGTGACTGTCAATATGGAAAACATTGGTATGCCCCTCATATGTTGTAGTGATCTAAAAACACAGTTGCAATAGGTAATGCAAATGGCGTTGAAGATGGTGATATTAGTCATGTTCCTATTTTTGTTGTGGTTCATGTTGCACCTACTATAGAGGGATGGTAGAGATGCTCGGGCACATGCATTGATAGCCTTTTCTATCAAATGTGCCATTATTCCTCACATTCACTCTTGCAGAATAGCTATGGATGCTTGGGGTACACTTACTACTTTATACCAGGCAAGGAATGAGGCTCGTGTTGCTGAACTCCGAAAACAATTGGAGAGTGAGAACATGAATGAAGGAAACTCCATGGATAGTTTTCTGACGAAGATCAAAGATTTGAAGGAGCAATTGATTTCTGCTGATGGTCTTGCCTAATAGTTCACTTGTGCAAACTGTTCTGAATGGTCTTCCCAATTCATATCAAAGTTTTGCTTCCACTCTTTGTTTGATGATGAAAGGAAATCCAAATGCCTTACCATTTAAGGAGTTAGTCTCTGTTCTGTTGTAGGAAGATCAGTCTAGGCAGAACAGGTCGATTATGTGTGTTGCAGATCAAGCTTTCTTGGCTAGTCAAAAGGGCAAAGGTAAATGGAGCTCTTCTACTAGTAAGCAATCTATTAATTCTACACAATTAAAGAAGGATGATAGAGAGGATAAGAAAACAGAAAAGTAGAAGTTGGTTTGCAATATTGTAAAGGAAATTATCATGTCATAAAGATTTGTCCAAAACTAGTTGCTAAATAGGCAAGGAAGAAAGAGGCTATTTAGGAAGAAAGAGGCTGGAATAGTTGACGTAGATGCCTCTACACCCAAAATAGAGTCTGCTAATATTATATAGAATGAACAGTGGGCATCTACCACTATTTGCAGTTATGACCCATCTTCTTATGAAGAGTGTATGTCTACAGTAGACTCAGATGTTTGGTACTTTGATAGTGGGGCAACCAAACATATTACCTAGCAATGAAATTTTTTCACTTCACTCGAGCCTGCCACTATAGGGAACACTATCACATGCACCAACAACTCCTCTTATCCTGCTATGGGAGTTGGAAAGATCATTCTCAATACTACTCATGATAGTTCCTTTAAATTCTTAGATGCTTTATTTATGATAGGGATCAAGACGAATCTGTTATTAGTTTCAGCTTTAGCCAACATGCCTGTAGAAATCTGAAATGGTGAACTCTCCGACCAAACTTGAGGCACCTAGTAGACATGTCTGTGAAGGCTATATTTTGGGCAAAATGCAACGTTCCTCATTCCCAAAAGATGGTTCAGTTTGAGCTACTCAGAAGTTGTAGCTTGTTCACAATGATGTTTGTGGTCATATGTAGACTGTTGGGAAAGATGGATGGATGATCCAAGAGATTGAGTAGGCACTACTAAAACCTGCTTTGTACCAGCTCTCTTTAGCTTCAGATTTGATTAGTAGACTCCCTTAGCTTTCCAATGACACCAAGAAATGGCCTATGTCCTTTGGAAATGAAGTGTGTAATGATTGAATCAAAACAGATAACTTTGGAAGTCACAAAGTCAAGAAAACTTTCTATTTTGGTCTTGACACCTGCTCAATGTTTTGCTCAATGTGACCAGCATAGTAGCAATTGATAAAATTCCTTCTAGGGGTATTCAATTAGCTTATTAAGCTACCATTTGCAAGTGGAATGATGTAAAATAATGAACTATGCTAAGAGAAATTAATTTAGCAAGATTTGGTATACCCCCGACTTTTTAGGACTGTAGCACAGATGGACCAGTGAGCACCTCGACGACGATTTCTCTGAATTGGCTGAATTAAATCACTTAAAACTTTGTCAGCATGTAGATGACTTTGAGCTGAATCCAACAAGCTTTGAATCACTGAATTTTGTGGAGTATTGGCTGAGATATGCCCTTGACAAGTTGACAGACTTTGGAGTAGACAATCAGTGAGCACAGAGATGAATGATGTAAATGTATCTATAAATTAACACTTGTGTACAATCCCATTGGCATGACAAGCATTGCCTAATGGTGTAGAGAGGTGTAGACTATGATTTAGTGCTCACACACACTCAATGACAGTAGAATGAAGCTCGGGAGTGATGTCTCTCACCGCGACTTTTCAAGTTCACCTTTTATATGGAATGTGTAAGAATTTGAATTCAAATTCAAATTCTTGGCTCCTTCTAATCAAGTTTCTAAAAACTTGGAGATATTCTCTCAATCAAGTGAACTAACTTTTCCACGAATCATTTAGGTAGGTGCTTACAAAAGATTCTAAGTCAAATTGACTTTTACAATGAGGTAAAGTGGTAAGTAATCACTAGCATATGTTCCTATGATTCTTCATGCATGTAGAGTATTCATGATATCTTCCAAGCCAAATGTGTAGGCTTGTAATTTACACCAATAGCTCCCCCTCAAGCCAAACATTTTGGCTTAAGTCTTCATCTTCAATCTTCAAGTACATCCTGCAATCCAATCATAGATTTGAACTTGCAAAGTTTGGTCCCATCCAAAGCTTTAGTCAGCAAATCTGCACATTGCATGTTGGTTGACACATAGGTCAGCCGAATGTCCTTGCTTAGCAACTTCTCCCTCACATAATGATAATGAACTTCTATGTGTTTGGTCCTGGCATGATAGATAGGATTAGCTGCAAGGTGAAAAGAACTTATATTATCTCCAAAGATAATTGGAGGCCTAGTATATAAGCCCAATTCTGTATACAAAAGCTTAATCCAAATTGCTTCTTGAGTGGCATTAGCTAGCCCTCTATACTCTGCTTCTGTAGAAGACAATGCAACAGTTGGTTGCTTCTTTGCAGACCATGAAATTGGTTTGTCACCTGCAAAAGAAATGTATCTTGAAGTGCTTCTCCTATCATCCTTGCATCCTGCCCAATCTGCATCTGAATAAACTTTTATATCAATATCTGAAGTGTAAGGAAAGTACAAACCATGGTTCTGTGTACCCTTGAGATACTTCAAGATTCTTTTGGCAGCCTCTAAGTGAGGTATCCTTGGCTTGTGCATAAATTGACTTAGCACACTAACTCCATATGCAATATCAATTCTTGTAAGAGTAGCATAGTTCAAGCTACCTACCATACTTTGATAACCTGTAATGTCTTGGACTTCATCACCTTCATGGGCACTTAGCTTTAGGTTCACCTCCATTGGAGTGCTAGCTGCTTTAGCATCCTGCAAGTGAAACTTCTTCAACATGTCCTGCACATACTTCTTCTGAGTAATGTATATTCTTGAATTAGTGTAAACTAGTTCAAGTCCCAAAAAATACTTCAATATCCCAAGATCATTGATCTTGAACTCCTTCATCATTTGGCTTTTGATGCTTCTGATTCCATTGACATCATTACCTATAATGATGATGTCATCAACATAGACACAGAGATAGATTACCTCTGAATTACTTCTCTTAATGAACAGAGAAGTGCCAGCCTTACTCATGACAAAACCTTAGTCTTGGAGGTATGTAGTTAGCCTATAATTCCATGCCCTAGGTGCCTGCTTCAATCCATATAAAGCCTTCTTTAATTTGCAAACATAAGTTACCTTCTTAGGGTCTTCATAGCTAGGAGGTTGTGACATATAAACCTCTTCTGAGATCCATCCATTCAAGAAAGCATTATTGACATCCAATTGGTACATGTTCCAATTCTTTGATGCAGCCACACTCACCAACACTCTGATTGTTGGCATCTTGGCCACAGGAGAAAATGTTTCTTCATAGTCAATGCCTTGGGTTTGTGCAAAACCCTTGGCTACCAATCTGGCCTTGTACCTATTAATTGTGCCATCATAATTTCTTTTCAATTTATAGATCCATCTGGATCCTATTACCTTCATGGAGTCCTTCTTGGGTACTAACTCCCATGTATTACTCTCCTTGAGTGCTTCAATCTCCTCATCCATAGCTTCTTTCCATTATGATTTTGTGATTGCTTCTTCATATGATCCTGGTTCTTCATTTAGCAAATCCTTTGCAAGATAAATTGAATGTTTAGTAACAAGAGATGTATCATACCCATATCTGATAGGTTTTTTGCTCTCTCTTTGAGACCTTCTGATTGATTGAGTTGAAGATTCTGGTATGTCCTCAAGCTTCTGCATCTTCATTTTGCCTTTGGACTTCCATGCCTTGAACTCTTCAAGGTTGATTGTATCTTCATCATCTGAACGTGACTCTCCATCCTGAGTAGGTTCCTCCTTTGTAAGTTTTGGAAATTCTTCTTCCAAATCATAGGGTAGTTTGACCTTCCTGCATTCATTCTCATACCAAGAATCATTCTCATCAAAGATCACATCTCTGCTTACCATAAATCCCTTATTGGTAGGGTTAAAAAACCTGTAACCATTTTTATTTAAATCATATCCAATGAAAATACATTTTTCAGCCTTTGGATCTAGCTTTCCTCTTACCTATGAAGGAATGTGTACATATGCTACACATCCAAAAATTTTGCAGTGATCCAATGATGGTCTCTTACCATGCCATGCTTCATATGGTGTCATACCATCAAGTGACTTTGATGGTAACCTATTTATGAGATAGGTGGCAGTAGAGATACTCTCTGCCCATAGATAGTTAGGTAATTTCTTCTCATTAAGCATAGATCTAGCTGTCTCAACAATTAACCTATTTCTTCTTTCAGCTACCCCATTCTGTTCAGGAGAGTACCTTGTGGTTATTTCCCTTTTGATGCCTCTATCCTGCAAGAAGTCCTCAAATTCATTTGAGAAGTACTCACCTCCTCCATCTGACCTTAGCCTCTTCAAATTCCTTCCTGTCTGATTTTCAACTAATGCAAGATATTTCTTAAAACAATTAAATACCTCATCCTTGTGCTTCATAAAGTATAATAAAGTCCATCTGCTATAGTCATCAATAAAAGACACATAGTACCTTGAACCTGAGACTGAGGGGTCTATGCTAGGTCCCCATACATCTGTGTGTACAAGCTCTAGATAGTCTTCATGCATATATCCTTTCTTGGAGAAGGGTAACTTGTGAGACTTACCAAATTGACAAGCACCACACTTGTAAATCATATGTTGCTTGGATACATTAGGTATCCCAAGCACACATTGGTCCCTGCACATTTGCTTCAAGGTCCTTTCTCCTATGTGCCCTAATCTCTTGTGCTAAATCTCAAGCTCTGAAAGTGTTTGATCTTTATAACTGTATAATGCAATGTTCTTTGTATGATCCAAATCAAAAGTGAAAAGTCTACCTGATTTTTCTCCTTTAGCTATCCTTTTGAATCCATGTCTTGGGTCCTCCACAAATGCTCCATACTGATTGAATCTGACCTGCAACCCTTTCTCTACAATCTGACCAACACTCATTAAGTTCTTTGTAATTGTACGTACATAAAGTACTCTGCTCAACAAATTCTGATTACCATCACAAGTTTTCACATTTCCAACTTTAACTACAGAATGCTTTGTATCATCACCTGTTTGGACTTGGTGTTTACCTTTTGGTTCCTCAAGATCAGAGAGTAGTGCAACATTACCAGCCACATGATTTGAACACCCTGAATCAATATAAAATAAGTGATCATCATTTGTACCTGACTTTATAGTCATGTTCATGATCAAGAGAGAGTCATCCTGCTCCTCTGTGTAGTTGTTGTAGTCCTTTCTGTTTCTGAATCCTCCTTGGTAGTTGCCATTGTAATTGTTGTTGTAGTTGTTGTTATAATTGTTGTTGTGGCCTTGGTGATGGTTGAACCTTCCTCTAGACTGAGAGTATCCACCTCTTTGGTAGCCTCTTCCTCTCTGATTTTTGTAATTCCTGTAACACTCATCTGTGGTGTGGTTTGACAAACCACAAATGTTACATGGTGATGTGTTATAGGGTCTCCCCCTACCTTGCTTACCTCCTTTGCCCCTACCTCTTGAAGATCTACCTCTCCCTGCATAGTTGGCTTGGGAGGTAGAGCATTCATCTTCCACCTTCTTACTCTTGCCTTTATCCTTAGATTTCTTATCAGTGTATAGGGCAGAAGAGTTGTTACCTTTGGTAGTATCTCCACTCTTGGTAAGCTTTGCTTCATGTGTGAATAGTTGACCCATGAGAGTTGTAAGATCTGGAGTGTGCATGTCCATGTAGAGATCCATTGCAGTGGTGAAGCTTTCCCACTTGTTATCAGCCTTGATCCCATTGATTACCTGCCTTACAATTTGTTCCTCTTCAATCTCTTCTCCTATGCTTGCTAACTGATCTGCAACATCTGTCACAAATTCTGAAACAGCTTGCTTAGGTTGCTTCCTTAGTGTTGTGAATTCAATCCACAACTGATTTTTCCTAGCCCTTGTATTGGAGGAAAAATATGATGACAAGGTTTCCCAAGTCTCTTGGGAAGTCTTACAATTTCTGATATGAGGTAAAAGAAAGTCAGATATAGAGTTGAGTAGATAAGACCTTGCCAATGCATCCCTTGCACACCATGTGTTGAGTTTTTCTTGCTCCTCCTTGGTTGGCAAACCTCTTGCTTTGAATGAGGGCAATTCCTCATCTCCTGAGATGTATCCATAGAGACTCCTTCCTTGTAAGTAGGTCTTCATCCTTAGAGACCAAGCTTGATAGTTGTTCCTGTCCAATTTGTCAATAAATGAAGGAAAACCATCTCCCATTTTAGCTTATTTGCTCTGATACCACTGTTGGGAAAGATGGATGGATAATCCAAGAGATTGAGTAGGTACTGCTAAAACCTGCTTTGTACCAGCCCTCTTTAGCTTCAGATTTGATTATTAGACTCCCTTAGCTTTCCAATGACACCAAGAAATGGCCTATGTCCTTTGGAAATGAAGTGTGTAATGATTGAATCAAAACAAATAACTTTGGAAGTCACAAAGTCAAGAAAACTTTTTATTTTTGTCTTGACACCTGCTCAATGTTTTGCTAAGTATGACCATCACAGTAGCAATTGATACAACTCCTTCTATGGGTATTCAATTAGCTTAGTAAGCTACCATTTGCAAGTGGAATGATGTAAAATAATGAACTATGCTAAGAGAAATTAATTTAGCAAGATTTGGTATACCCCTGACTTTTTAGGACTATAGTAGAGATAGACCAGTGAGCACCTCGACGACGAGTTCTCTGAATTGGCTGAATGAAATCACTTCAAACTTTGTCAGCATGTATATGACTTTGAGCTGAATCCAACAAGCTTTGAATCACTGAATTTGGTGGAGTATTGGCTGAGATATGCCCTTGACAAGTTGACAGACTTTGGAGTAGACAATCAGTGAGCACAGAGATGAATGATGTAAATGTATCTATAAATTAACACTTGTGTACAATCCCATTGGCATGACAAGCATTGCCTAATGGTGTAGAGAGGTGTAGAATATGATGAGTGCTCACACACACTCAATGATAGTAGAATGAAGCTCGGGAGTGATGTCTCTCACCGCGACTTTTCAAGTTCACCTTTTATATGGAATGTGTAAGAATTTGAATTCAAATTCAAATTCTTGGCTCCTTCTAATCAAGCTTCTAAAAACTTGGAGATATTCTCTCAATCAAGTGAGCTAACTTTTCCACGAATCATTTGGGTAGGTGCTTACAAAAGATTCTAAGTCAAATTGACTTTTACAATGAGGTAAAGTGGTAAGTAATCACTAGCATATGTTCCTATGATTCTTCATGCATGTAGAGTCTTCATGATATCTTCCAAGCCAAATGTGTAGGCTTGTAACTTACACCAACACAGACATCCTCTTTAACAATCTTTCTTTACTTTGTGACTTTCATTGATGATTTTTCTAGGTATGCATGGGTATATCCATTGAAAGAAAAGTCTGAAGTGTGTATGTGCTTCAAATAGTTTCTAATTTTGGTTGAAAATATGTCAGCATGTAAAATGGGCACCCTCTGTTCTTGTCAAGGGGAAGAATGTATGTCTTCTGATTTTATTGCATTTCTAACTGAACGTGGGATAGAACATCAGTATATAGTGTTCTATACACCTCAAGAGAATGGAGTTGCTGGACAAAAAACATGTCACTCATGGAGATGGTGAGGTGTATGGTCAAGAGACAGGCTTTACCACATAATTTCTGGCTTGAGGCTATTATGTGTGCAACATATATACTTAACAAGTGTCCCACTAAAGCATTGCAATCTATCACTCCATATGAGGCTTGGCATGGTTGCAAGCCATTTGTATCTCACTTGCATGTTTTTTAATACCTCGTACATGCATTAGTGCCTGAACAACAATGTAGGAAATTGGATGATAAAGAATGAAATGTATTTTTTGTTGGGTACAATTTTGAAAGCAAAGGCTATCTTCTGTATCATCCACAGACAAACACATTCTGGTTAGCCGTGATGTTGTTTTTGTGGAAGATGCTATTCAACCATTACTTTCATGTACTAAGGAGACATCTATTAGCTCCAAAGATATGTATGATACTTTGTTGCCTCTTTTTATAGTTGGAAAGTCTAGTGCTCATTCGAATGAGGCAATTTCTCAACCATTATAGGTTTCATATGATGGTGCAGATCATTCCCTTTCTGATGCAGATTTACATGATGCGCTTGTTGATGAGAGAGCTGATATTAAGGAGGCAAAAACTATGCCTAAATGGCTGGTGCAAACTTTGCAAGATAGCAAATTAGATGCGGCTCTCTCATATAGTACTCGTTTAGGCTCTCAAAGTGCTTCTTTTGAATCATATTGCTATGCTATGGCTGTCTCTAGTCTTTGTGATGAGAATGAGCCTATTTTGCTTGATAAAGCACAAAATTCTAAAAATTGCATGGCTACTATGCAATCAAAATATGTTGTTATTATGAAAAATGGTACTTGGTCTTTATGTGACTTGCCTCCTGGCAAGAAGGTCATTGGCCCTAAGTGGGTATATAAGCTGAAGTGTAAATCTGATGGAGCACTTGACAGGTATATGGCTAGGCTTGTTGCAAAGGGTTATGCTTAGGAAAGAGGCATTGATTTTGCTGAGACCTTTGCTCCTACATGTTGAATGACTACTATTCATAGGATTTGTGCACTTGAAGCTCATCATGCTTGGAATGTACATCAATTGGACATTAAAACTGAATTTCTGAATTATGACTTGCATGAAGAAGTGTGTGTTTTTCAACCCCTTGGCTTTGTGCGGAAAGGGCATGAAAACAAAGTGTGCAAGTTGAAGAAGGCATTATATGGTCTAAAGTAAGCACTACTTTTGGGGTTCGGTTCAACACATCACTACTAATTTCAAACTTTACTCACACAGGAAATAAACTTGCCCTTGATTCTATTCTTGCACAGAATGAACAAACAAGTATAGACATGTATGTAGATATACATAGATTGAAGAATCAGATTGATATACTTCTGCTTCAAACAGTACAAAACATATCATTTACTCGAGAAGATCAATCACTCGCATACTTGCACCAAACAGATGTAAGGAAAACAACTTTATTAAGTCTTCAAAAACTTCAGAGTTTACAATTTCAGATTTTTCGTTAAACACTTTCCTACAGAGACTTCTGTCTTCAGGATAGATTTCAGATCATTTTGTGAACTCCCTGATTCACCGTTGCTTCAGACCAGCCTTCTTATTTCTTGCATCTTCTTCTCCGGGATGTTTTTGATTCCTCTTCCCTTTCTTTGAAAAAAATATAAAGTAACCATACATTCACGCAACGTGCGACACTAACTGAACTATAATTGTCTATTAAAAGTCCTATTCAACAACATCCAATTCACCAAAATCCGATTCAGCAAAATTCCGAGTTAACAGAATTTGGATAGAAAACTTTTCGACTAATCATCTTATCCTTCAACACCTGGCACTACCTGGTGGGGAATTTTTGCAAAAAATTGAACTCGGATTCACAATCCCTTGATCATAAACAACTATTTCCAATGATCCATGATGAAATTTTGTTTCTTTTTCAATTACCCCTTCAACTTGTACCAAATTCTGACATACCTATATCTGATCCTTCTTTTCAACCAATCGCGTATCTGAAATTAATAGTTTTTTATCTACCAATGTATCCAACTCTTTTTTAACACTTTGCTGCACCAAGTACTCTTTAAGTTCTTTAATCATCTGCAAATGTTCTTCATTCTCTGCCTTATACTTTTATTGCTTGCATTGAGTGCTTAACCCCTCATACTCCCAACTTTTTTGTTTTAATTCCTCTTGAAGGTTCAGAATTTGTACCTGTAATATTTGATGTTCTTCAATACTTATAATATCCACACGCTACTTCTGTTGTGCTAACTATTCTTCCTGCTTGCATAAAAACTTAGAGACCTCTTCCAACTTCATCTGCATCATTCTTACTTTTGAACCTATTTCCATCTGTGGTCGTTGATGCTGCTCACCTATAGATTTATCGATAATTGTTTGCAATTGAGGCTCTAATCTCCTTTTCTTTGATAACTTGAACGTCCTCCCAACCACCCTGGGTTGCTCCTCACTATGTGAAATATGGACTAATGAGTCTTGAGACATTAATCCCTTAGATGATTCACCCTTCAACTTCTGAGCAATAGATGCTATCTCCTCCATCTTGTAGCCAGCTTTAAACAGATCACTATATACATCTTCTTGATGTTCTGTTTGCTTGGCCAACACCTGTTCTTGCTTTCTACCCACTCATGCATCCAATTGACTTGTAGTCTCCTTTGGCCATACTGCCTCCTGCCTATCCACCTATTGAACAAACTCAAACAAAGCAGCCAAGTACACTGCCATCCTGCTATTTACTAGTGTTTTGCATATGTCTCCTGCAAACATCTCACTATGCATTCTCTCATACACCCAATGTGCCCAACTGACTCTCCCATTTACTTCTGCATATGCTAAAGGAGCAAAATTCTCCTTTGACATATAGTCATACTCAACAATGAAACATAAACATTCTAAATACCACTTTAATTGCTCGCACCTTGCATATGTCGCATTCTTTATCATGTAATATTGTCGAACACCCTCTCGTGGTCCAAGCTCCTTCTTTAATATCTCCTTTGAACACTTAGGAGTTATAGCATCCTTATAGAAAGGTAAATTAAACACCTCAACAACCAACTCTAGAGAAATTTTACCTGCATAGAGAGCTCACCTTTTGTCTTCTTGATCTCCAATTGGCTCTTTGCATAGTAATTACATCGCCAAGTTGACCAAGGAAGCGATGCAAATTCAAAGAGACACACACACTGCAACCATATGACATTCAGAGGGGAACTGAAATCCATCTCCATTTTAAAATGCGTGAAAGGATCCATCAATGTTTGTACAAACTTGCTGGCTGAAGTTGGCGTCAAAATTTCCTCCTCTTCCTCTTGTAGTAAACTATCGCTTTCCTTAGAAGTGGTTTCATCTTTGCGAGCTGCCACCTCCCTACGTTTGCCATGGCCTCTCATTTGAGCTGTAATGCCAGACCGAACAATGGAGGTTACAATGACTATCTTCTTTCGTGGCATGAAGTAATATTCGACAAATGCCAAACGCAGGTGCCAAACTTCAAATCTTCTCTCAATTACCTGTTCTGAGGAGAACCATTCTTCGGCAAACATTCCATTACTAATCAGAATGTGGAAAAATAAGTTTTTCTGCAACCATGCTCTGCAACAATGTCCAATTGCTTACTTGAATGTATTAATTTCTGAACGAAATTTGGTGAAGAAAAAATCCATGGATCGATTACCACGATATTAAACTTCCTATGCAGATTTTGCTTCTGAAATTTTTGTACGACTATAATATCTTCATAAACCTGCACTACTTGCATATACATTTCCTCTTTCTCCAGTGTCATTTCAGAAACTATTTCTTTCTGTTGTACCTTCTGCTGAATGTGATTTTTCCAATCCTTATCTTGCGTCTGCTTCTTCTGCCCATCCGATATAACTCTTCCTTTGCTGACCTAACCTGCTTTACCACCCACTGTGCAACTCTTGCACTTGTATTTTCTGCATCCGACCTTCTTGAAAATTGAATACTTCATTTACTAACTTTAAATTAACACATGAATACCATTGCATCCTCAAAAAAGCACTTAACATAATCTTGGACCAACAATTATCAATAAAACATGCCACCACCGAAGACCATGTAGATAAATAGGCCTTCTCACTTCTGTGATGAGTAATGGTACTAATCCGATCTTCATAATTAAACATCACCTGGACTAAATTAGATAACAACCAGTCCATATGGGGCAGCTTCCCTTGGAATTTCTTCAAACGAAATCCATTGATCGGCTTTTCCATTCTTGTGCCAAACATGTCTGCTAGTAAAAAAGTTCCTTGACCTAAGTCCTACACAATATGATACAGACCTTTATATCTCAATGTAAGTTTTTCTGGATGAGTTCCTACTTAGAATTGTACACCATCACCCAATATCTTCTTGAAATAACTTGAATTTCACATTCATATTCACCCAAGCTTGTCTCCTTCTGTGAATTACTTCTGTAATGTATGCGCTAACTAAATGATCCTCCTCCAACTGAAGAAGATACTTACTTCTATGCTTAACTAAAACTTCAGGAGACATCTTTTCAGCTCTGGCACTCAAACTTAGGACCACAAACTCCATGGGCACTACAGCTTCCAATCCATACACCAATCGGGATGGTGTCATACCTGTTGTCACCTTGAAGGCTGTTCGGAATGACCATAATGCTGAATCAAGTAACAAATCCCAATTGTTCTGATTATCATGCACTAGCTTTTTAAGAATATGCATTAAAGTTTTGTTGATACTTTTTGCTTGACCATTTGACTGTGGGTGATATGTTGTAGACTTTTTATGCATAATCAAATGAGTTCTTGTTAAGTTTGAAATCACTTCGTTGAGAAAGTGAGCACCTCTATCACTTACCAACTCTACAGGACAACCAAACTTGGTCATAATGTTGTGGTAGAGGAACTTTTCCACACTTGCCGCCTTGTTATCATTTAGTGCTACTACCCCCACTTCATACAATAATTTGTAGCTACTAAAATGTATTGATTACCATGCTGAGTACTGGGCTTAATGGGTCCAACAAAATCCCACTTTTGAAATGGATTCCAAGGTAAAACAAGATGATCACACATCCGATCTGAATTATTTGGTTGGCCTATTTTTTGGCAAATCACACATCTTTTTGCATACCCATGAGCATCTTTTAATACTGTAGGCCACCACAATCCTGCTTGTAAAACCTTCTTCCTTGTAATATCTCCTAACAAGTGACCTCCTACTAGACTTGAATGTGCTTCTTGTAACACAGCTGGTTGCTCAAAATCTGGTACACACCTTCGAATAACCTAATCCAGCCATTTCTTATATAATGCAGCAGCTATAACCAAATATGGTCTACTTTAAGAGCAAACTTCTTTCTTTGATCAAGTGTAAAATGTTGAGGCAATGCTCCATCAGTTAAAAACACTAATAATTGATCATACTAGGAATCAGAATCTATAATTTGTGCATTAAATAGCTCCGCATCTGGAAATTAATCATTTAAACCTATAGGTGCTACCTGATTCCAATCTACTAAAGTAATCTGCCATTGCATGCTCTTTCCTTGGAGTATGAATAATAACAAAATCAAATTCTTGCAATAGAAGCATCCACGTAGACAATCTTCCTGTCACTGTCAATAAAGGCTTCTTGATCAAATACACCAAAGCCTTATGATCAACATGAAAAATCACTTTATTACCCAATAAATAATGTCTAAACTCGTTAAGAGCATACACCATTGCTAAAGCTTCTCTTTCAGTCACTGGATAGTTTCTTTTAGCTGCACACAACACCCTACTAGCATAATGTATTGGCCTATACCATCCTTTTTCCTTTTGCTGCATCAAAACTACTCCTACAGCCACATCTGATGCATCAACAAATATATGGAATGTCAACGACCAATCTGGCAGCTGCAAAATTGGTGCCACTAAAACCATCTTCTTCAATAATTGAAATGCTTTTTCTTGAGATTCAGCCCATACAAATGGAACATCCTTTTTTGTCAAATGTGTAAGTGGTAAAGAGATATTGGCCAAGCGCCTTAAATACCTAGCATGCCACTTAATCTGGCCAACAAATCTCATTACTTCCTTGACATTTGTGGGTGCTTTTGCTATCCTAATGGCTTAAATAATTTTTCACATCAATAGCCATTCCTTTTCAAGAAATGACATGTTCTAATAAAATACCACTCTTTACTGCAATGACACTCTTAAACGGATTGAGCACCATCCTGAATTTCGTGCATCTGTCAACATAGGATTTCAGATGCAGCAAATGTTGTACCTTTTTTCCAAATATTGAAAAATCGTCCACAAAGACTTGCATGAAATCCTGCAATAAGGTTCAAACACTTTATGCGCCACATAATTGAACAAGGGCGGTCCATTCTTCAATCCAAAACTCATGATTGTAAATACATAAGCCCCAAATTCTGTAATGAATGCAGTTTTGTGCTGATCCTCCTCAGCAACCCGAATTCGGTTGTATCCTGAAAATCCATCCAAAAAACTATACATCTCGTGCCCAGCTACTGCATCACAAAACGGCATAGGGAATGGATCCGTAATTGTTGCCACATTTAACTTCCTATAATCAACATAAATTCTCAAGTTCCCATTCTTTTTAGGGACCACTATGATAGGAGACAACCATGTGACCTGATTAACTGGTTTAATAAATCCAACTGCCAATAGTTTATCAATTTCCTCTTTGACCTGCTTAGCAAAATTAGGATTCATCCGATACATTTGTTGCACAATCAAAACTGCGTCTTTCTTTAAATGTATCCTATGCTGATGTAAATTAGGGTCCATTCCTTTCACCTATGAGTAATCCCAAGCAAAAGCATCCACATATTCCTTTAATAAGCAAATTAGGTCTTCCATGAACTGACCCTCTTTGCTTACTCTCACCATCTTTGGTTCAATCTCCATTCCCAAACTAATTTCTTGAAAATTGAACTTCATCCTCTTTTACGTTGCCAGAACTTGCATATTTTTGCTCATAAATTTTTGCTTCCAAATTAAAAACCTCTTTCTCTTGCTGCTCCAGTTTCTGCTGTGTAGGACCTTCCTGACTTTGTTTAGACATCCGTCTCACTTGTGCACCTTCCAATGCATCTCCTAGAATCATCTCACTTGACTTCTTCACTACTTCATCATCCTTTGCTAAGACACCTTCCACATCTACTTCTAAAACTGGTACAACCGTTGGGTTTGCTTTCAAAAATTCTTCCTCCTCATCATCTTCTATCTCATCTGCCACATTAATAGTCTGAGCCATCAATGGTTTCTCATGTACCGACATGTTTCTTTTACCTTTCATGGGAATTGTCACCTGCTTTTTACCTTTTGTAATCAATACCACATTCAATCCCCAATCCTACTTAACCTTCGCCAACCTAAACCAAGGTGTTCCTAACAACATTTCATATGGATATACACACTTAGACATTCTAATGACCACAAAATTTACCATGAATGACATTCTTGAAATTATGATTTATTGTCACTTCAAAATGGCCAATGGTTGAACTCTAGTTTGATCCGCCATTTTTACTTGAAAAGGCACTAGAGCCAAAGCCCCTTTCCCCATTCCTTTAAAAATATGCTCCGATAATATATTCACTCCTGAGCCACCATCAAGCAACACTTCATCGAATCACCTTTGATTATACTGTACCTGAATTATTGGCACAACAAAATCTACATCAATCGGATCAATATTATTAGCTGATGTCCATGGTACCTACATAGCTGCTAGCTGTGACTATTGTCCAACAAGCTTCTTCAATAACTTCTCTCTAAAAGCCGATACCAAAGATAATAAGTGATCTAAGGACAATTGTAAAGGAGAGTTAATGGTTTCCTCAAACCAGTTGTTATCTAAATCTTACTTGGACTTAATCTTATACCCCTTCTTCATTTTTTGTACGAATACTGCATTATCCTCTTCCTAAGATGAACTTCCAAATTGCACCTGTTTTTGCTGATCTTGCTAGATCTATTTCTGAACTTGGTCTCGTATATGTCTTTGTTCATACCAATCAATGGGACCTTTATTTTTAGACCTTGTAACTACCAAGCCATCCACTTGTTTAGCCTTACCACATTGCTTGTAATCACAATTTCACTGATTTTCATGATTCAGATGTAGGCTTCCTGATGTATTAGCACCTCCATCGTTATGAAACTCATGATTTGATAATTCTATCACTATTGCATTGACCTGAGTAGCCTATTGAGCCTGTTGTTGTTGTTGCCCCTATTCGTTATTTTGATTGTAGCAAACTACTAGTATAGCCCTCTCTATGCTTCACCCATAAAGGACAATTAGGCCCTATCCAATGATCAGGTGCTAAACAATATCCACAAGGAATCACCCTCGGTGGTCTACCCTGGTGATTTCGTTGTTGGTTATTTCCTTGTTGGTTCGCCTATTCTCTTTATGGCAGTCGTCCTTGCTGCTGCCTCTAAAAATTACCCCGTGCCGGAACTGGAATAGACTGATTGGCAGCCACTTCATTATTATTTCTATTGTCCTGCCGTGAACTTTGCCCTCTATGCTTGGGGTTATACCAACACTGATTTTTTGTGTGTCCATCATCTCTACAGAAATCCATGTTTCTTTAACTTACCAATCAAAGCTCCCTCTTTACTTTGTTTACCTTTATGTTTGCGGTGCTTTCTCACCACTACTTCTTCATCTTGAGTATCAGAATCAGAATCAGTTGTCCCTTTCTCTAATTCCATTTTTGAATCCAATTCTGCCTCTCAACTTGAATCACTATGTCTCTTTTTTTATCTTCCAAATCTTCTTTCCACTCTTGCCACTGCTGACACTAATACATCAAAACCATTAGCAATATCCAAACTTGCAACTGCATGTCTAATGCTACTCCTTAATCCTTTTAGAAAGTAACCCGCCGACATCTCATCGATAGGTCTCTCATTGCCCTGTAATCTTTCCATTAAGGTTCTAAATTTCAGAGCATAGTCTTCTACTAACATGGTCCTTTGTCTAATTGCTCTAACTTCCTCAACACATTAGAGGGAGTTTTTTGTTTCCTAAATCTTTGTAAGAATGCTGTTTTTGATGCATCATATGTAGCAAAATGAGCAATACCATATTGACTAAACCAGCTCATTGCTCTTGCTTCCAACATAGCGGCAAATTGTTGGAGTTTGATGTCATCACCATACATGGTTGGATATCCATTGGCTATCCACTTTATCTCAAATTGGGCACCGTGACAATCAACATCTTCTTTAGAGCCTCCTCTAAAATGGGCTGCTTTAACCTTGGGATTTGGAGGTGGTTGTGCCATTGGATGTGGCTGAGGTGTACGCCTAGTTCTTTGACTGATCATCCCTGCAAGTGGGTCGAACTGGAGTCATCTTCTAACTCCTACAGTTGCTTCTGTTAGGAATAGCGCTCCTAATATACCACCCACTAGCCTTGCCTCTGCTGCACCTATTCCTCCTTCATCCTCTTCAGTTTCCAGATTAGATTCCTCTTGTGCTTCGTACCAATCGTAAAATTCTGAAGATGACTCCACGTTAGCTGCCTTTGCCTACGCTCTTGTATAATAAAGTTTACCAAATCTTCCTCTTCGTCCTGTCATGCATCTCTTGCTTCATTAGCAACATAGTAGGATCGCCAAATGTGTTGGGGCTCGGTTCAACACATCACTACTAATTTCAGACTTTACTCACACAAGAAATAAACTTGCCCCTGATTCGATTCTTGCACAGAATGAACAAACAAGTATATACATGTACGTAGATATACATAGATTGAAGAATCAGATTGACATACTTCTGCTTTAGAAAGTATGTAACATATCATTTACTCGAGAAGATCAATCATTCGCATACTTGTGCAAAGCACATGTAAGGAAAACAACTTTATTAAGTCTTCAAAAACTTCAGAGTTTACAATTTCAGATCTTTCATCAGACACTTTCCTATAGAGACTTCCGTCTTTAGTACAGATTTCAGATCATTTTGTGAACCACCTGATTTGCCATTGCTTTAGACTAGCCTTTTGGTTTCTTGCATCTTCTTCTTGGGGACGCTTCTGCTTCCTCTCCCCCTTTCTCCGAACAAAATATAACGTAACCATACATTCACGCAATGTGCGATACTAACTTAACGATACTTGTCTATTAAAAGTCCTATTTAGCAACATCCAATTCACCAAAATCCGATTCAGCAAAATTTCGAGTTAACAAAATTCCGATAGAACACTTTCTGACTAATCATCTTATCCTTCAACAACCACGTGCTTCGTATGAGAAGATACATGCCTATCTGATTCCACATGGTTTTGAGAACAATCCAAGTGAAAGCACCTTATATGTTAAGTGTGCAAATGATGTGCTTTTGATCATTGTTGTCTATGTTGGTGACATGCTGCTCACTAGTCCTCATGAGAAGCATATTCCTAATTTCAAGGCTGATTTGCATGCCTCATTTGAGATGTGAGATTTGGGGCATTTGCATCATTATTTGGGCATTCAATTTATGCAAGTTGATGGCAGAATAGCTTTGTGTCAAACAAAATATATTAACACATTATTGCAGCATTTTGGCCTTGAACACTGCAAATGTATTGCCACTCCTATTGAGATAGGTTTACGATTGAGTCTTCATGGTGTTGGAGATGCATTTGATGTTGTTCTCTATCAACGGGCTGTTGGATGCTTGATTTACTTATGCATTACTTGGTCATATATTTAATTTTTTGTCTCATAGATGAGCAAGTTTATGCATTGCCCAGGTGTCAAGCATTGGTAGGCGGTTAAGCACATCTTTTGCTACTTGAGTGGTACCCAACTACTTGGATTGTTTTATCCCAAGGGGGGATCACTATCACCATATTTACATGCTTTTTCTAACTCTTATTGGGTTGGTTGCTATGACACTCATGTGTCCAGTAGTGGCTTTTGCTTCATGCTTGGTAGCTCATGTATATCTTGGTTGAGGCCACTTTCGGTTGTGATGCTGAGTATAGGGAAGCTTTCATAGCCATTGTTGAGTGTGTGTGGCTTAGATGCCTTATGGCTAATTTGGGTGTTGGTCAATCTTGTGCCACCACCATCTTCACTGATAGTAAGATCGCATTGGCAATTGCAAGGAACCATGTGTTCCATGCTCACAATAAACACATTAAGGTGCACTATCATTATGTCAGGGAGAGGTTCTCTGTTGGAGAGATCAATTTGGCATACGTGCCCACACACGAGAACATTGTAGACCTTTTCACAAAGGCTCTGCCTAGATAGAAGTTTGAAGCTTTTCCCAAAGCTTTGGGATTACGTCCTTTTGTGTATTGATTCCACATAGCTTGGAACTTCGTTACACATGAGTGCCACCTCCTTGTTCTTCGACTAAAAACTGCAATTTTTCGGCGTGTAGCTGTAGGGACTTCAGAAGGTAGACATCCATCCGAAAGGAAGGTCAATAACTGATCATAATACGTAGTTGGTACTGGTTGGTTCGACAATTCCTCAATAGTTGGTTCTGAAGTATAGATGGCTGGTGTTGTATCATTTATGCCAACCGGAGGTTCACCTGAATCTAAGCGTGACAAAAAGTCTGCTAAAGCATGTGAACTACCTGGCCGATGAATGACATCATAGTCGGAAGAGTATTATCGGGTCCTCGGGTTCTTGGGAGTGGTAGGGGTCTGTTAGACAGAGGCCCTGTACTATTTTCCCAACTTTTCACACACTCATAAATACTCCATCACGTCTTAGCACAGTGGTTGATTCTGACTACTGACAACTATTCGGCATGCTGAATGTTAGGACTTCTGGACTGAATCTGCTATAGAAATGGAGCAGAGGTCCTGTTCTGACATATAACTAATAGAATACTCACCTTTCATTAATTGAATACTACTCAATATGTTGATTCCATGTGACAGGTAGGTATACCGAACAATAATACACAGACAACTATAATCGAGATTACGCCAAACTTATCGTATACCGACTCAAGTCACAAGTTCCTACCACGATTGACAAACTTACCAATGCTTCTGTTCACGTACAGATCTTTACCGATACAAGTTCTTCCTAAGATAGGAATTCTTAGTGAACGCAGACTATTGTATCGAATCTGGTCACTTAACCGAAAAGATACTAAATGCAAATGATTAACTTCGACCTTACACAGTCTCTCGCAGGATGACAAACCCACTATTTCATGACGGAAAAGATCCAGAACCGTATATAACTAATCACCAAACAGACGCACAACACAAGACTACCGAATGGAAATCGGCACGACAAGGAGAATAGCAGAATAGTTAGATGCGAATAGAATAGAACAGAACTCAATGTGCTCATCAATACCTCATACATAGTCTCAAATATGATGCTCGCAATTTCCCAAATTGGATCAATATAACAGACAGACAGACACAATACTATACTTGCAAATTCCAAACACCTCGGTTCGAGACGTGATCAACCCACTCGCTACAATGCCCAACAGAACAGAGGTTCTTTCCGAAAACTACTGATCTTTACCGCTTTCCTTTATGCGCTTTAAATAGAAGTCTGCTACAATGTTTCCGCGAATCCACTTTTTACGGCACCTGTCCGGGTTCATCCGTCCTGGTTCGGCGGCCCTCTATATGTTGCTGCCGAACCAAGTAAACAAGTGCAGCGTGATCGACATGAAATGTAAATTTTCGGCCCAGCAAGTAATGTCTGAATTTTTTTACCGAATACACTAGTCCTAAGCATTCCCTCTCTGTTACCGAGTAGTTCTTCTCTGCAGGTGCTAATCTTCTGCTAGCATAGTATATTGGTCTAAACCATTTATCGGTTTGTTGCATCAGTACACTTCCTATTGCTATATCAGATGCATCAACGAATACGTGAAATGGGTGATCCCAATCTGGTGGCTGTAAAATGGGAACCTGTGTTAATAACTGTTTCAGTCGATCAAATGCTATCTGACATTCCTGAGTCCATTCGAATTGCCGTGGAGTCTTGGAAATTAATTTGTTCAGTGGTATTGCCACATGAGCAAGCCACCGTAAATGTCTTCCATGCCATCTCACTTGACCCATAAACCGCATTACTTCTTTAGGTGTATTAGGCACCGGAGCTTCTAATACTGCTGAAATTTTATCAGGATATACCCTGTCCCGATATGATGTGACCAAGTAACTTACCACATGAAACCGCAAACACAGATTTGTTTGGGTTTAAACACAATCTATATTCTCTACATTTCTGAAAGCAACATCGTAAATGTACCAGATGTGCGATCGTCTTACCAAAAATTGAAAAATCGTCAAGGTATACTTGCATAAATGAGGTGAGATAAGGAGAAAATATCTCCTGCATACATCTTTGAAATGTGCTTGGTGCATTCCTCAATCCAAACCACATTACTGTACAAGCAAAGACACCCCAATTTGTAATAAATGCAGTCTTTGGTATATCCTCTTCAGCCATTCTTACTTGGTTATATCCACTGTATCCATCTAGAAATGAATACATCTCATGACCTGCTACTTTGTCAAGCATAGTATCCAAAAAGGGAATCGGAAAAGGATCCGGTACTGTTGCAGCATTTAATTTCCGATAGTCTACGCAGATTCTCAATTGCTTGTTTTTCTTCGGTACAATCACAATCGGTGAAATCCATTCCGCATGTTCTATTGGTACTATGAATCCAACTTTTAATAACCTATCAAGTTCAGCCTTTACCTGTGATGCATAATGTGGGTTCATCCGGTAGCTGGTTTACTTTATCGGTTTCGCTTCTGGTTTTAGCATAACTCTGTGTTGATAAATACGAGGATCCAAGCCCTTCATGTCTTTGTAATCCCATGCAAAGACGTCAGTAAATTCTTGGAGTAACTGAATCTGCTTGAAATGCTTCTGGTAAGTTTTGCTTTATCTTTACAGGACGAGGGTGATCTTCATCTCCAAGATTATAAGTAATTAACTGGTCTTCTGGAACATAAAATTGTTGATATTTCTCTGTATTAGCTGATGGTTCGAGAAGTTGCTGTAGTTCATTATCGTGAATCGAAATGGTATCTTCCTCCTTAGTTTCTTCGGTAATGGGTATTACTGTACATACTGAAGCATTCCAAGTATCTACAACAGACTGTAGATCAATAGTTCCTAATGTCATTAAATCAACATTATTCTTCAGAAATTCTTCTTCTTCGTCATCGGACAACCCATGTAACATATGGACTGGTTCGGCAAAATATGGTCGAGCATGTAACTCACAGGGTTGTATCGCGTCTAACTTTACAACACATTTGCGATTTTTATCTTTGAACGTAAGTTCCTGGGCTGACCAGTCTTGAATTACCTTGGCCTGTTTCAACCAAGGACGGCCGAAAAGTAGATTGTAATCTAGGGTGGATTCCGGTAATTCTAGAACAATGAAGGTCATCTTGAATGTTGTGTCTTGCACAGTTATGGGTATATCTCGGACAAGTCCTACGGGATGGACTCTAGATTGATCAGCCATCCTAACAAAGAATTGAACTGGTTCTATCGTAGTCCATCCCAACTTCTTACAAAGTGACGTAGTGGCAATATTCACGCCAGACCCCCCATCAATTAAAACTTGTGTGATTTGATGTTTATTAAACCATACCGTAATCAGAGGAACTGAGTGATCTACCGTAGAGTCTGGCTCTGGTTGTACTGTTGCGGTAGCCGGAATGCAAGCAGATTTTGTAGTAAACTGCTGTTGAAATTGTTGGCGTATTCCTAGTACTAATGCTAGTAATTGCCCGAAAGGCAGTGTGATGGATGCTTTTGACAATATATCCCATGCTGGTTGCAATTGATTTGCATCTTCCTTAACTGTTGAAGATGAAGCTTGGTCTGAAGATGGTAATTCTGCTGCAGATGATGTACCTGCTTCTGTATTGTCAGCACGAGCTTGTGTCGTATCCGGGGACTGGATTACTGGAGTAGGTTCTGGAAAAACAGGTGGTTCTACGGTAGTCCATTGACTAGCTTTATTATACATTCTGTGTTGTTCACGTATCCCTGGTTCAAATAATTCTGCTGCTAGGTGCAATTGTTTACCGGAACGAGTTTGAACAGCTGCTGCCTGCGTCTCTACAGGTGTGATTGTTACCACATTGGCCATTGGATTTTGACGTTCCTTTTTCCTTTGATCATATTCCGCTGCATCTCTACAGAATCTTCTAATATGGCCCAATTGTCCACAGAAATGACATCGTGGTGGTGGTAAATTATGATTTTCCAGTGGTGGTCCATTCTGCCAGCGCGGTGTATTGTAGTTATTATTCCTCTGTCCTCGATAATGTCGATGACCTTGTTGTTGATTGTTTCTCAAATGTGGGGGTACATATTGATTGGCTAGCTGCCCTTGTTCCTGAATAATTGCATTAACTGTTGCTGTTCCTTGTCTTCTGGCATTGTATGCACAATTCTCAGTGGTATGTCCAACAATGTTACAGATGGCGCAATAGGTCTAATTTAACGCACACTAGGCACTAGTATGTCCTGAATTCTTGCATGTGGTGCAATATACTTGCTTAGTTATATCTTCAGCCACATGTTTGTTTGTTTTTATCCATTCCAAATCCTCTGAAAATCCACCAACTTTGTTTTCCAGCTGAAGGGTCATTGCGATCACTGCATCGAGGGTCATGGCTCCTACACATCTTATAATCATGATTTGCCTAAGTTGAGGAAGTAAGCCATTGATAAACCACTATGTAATAACATCGTCTGGTAAATTAGTATGAGCTTGGGGTAACTGTCTTAAATGTGTTCTAAAAAGGGTAGCATACTCTTGTACAGTTTGATTTGGTTTCTGTCTATTGTTCTATAAATAATCAAAGATCTCTGCAGGATTCTTTTTCAGCCTGAATCGCTGCAAAAAAGCGTCTCGTACTGCTTCATAAGTACCGAAATGATTAATATCGTATTCAGTAAGCCATCTTGATGCTTCATTCACAAGTGTAGATTGAAAAACAAATGCTTTGTATGCCGGGTCCGGTGGATGGTTGAGGACAGCGTAACTGATTTCAAAGGTGCGTACGTGAGCATCTGGATCATCTCCTGGAAATCCACTAAACTTTGTGTATGTTACTCCCGTTGGAGCCAATCTGGGTTGACCTAACTGTCGTTGCGGTTGTTCGTTCATCGTGAGTGTATTATACCCTCCTTCTGTATTTCTGTTTTGAGTTTCTGAACTACCGGAATTTGTTTCACCAAATGGCACACTTTCCGGTGCAATTAGCTTACTTACTATATTGCGAATTTCTGTTTCAAATAGTCTTCCTTCCTCCTTGATATCCAGATTAGGAGGACTTGCTTCCAAACGTTGTAGTTGAGCGGAAGATTCAGCCGAAACTGCTAAGTCGTCACCGAAAAACTGTGATTTTCTTACCGAAATTCCATAGGAAGGATTCGAAATTGTGACTGGATACGGTGTTGATTCGCCTGTGTTAATTTCCTTCCCTAAAGTGTTTCTAATCGTATCTGAATCTATTCCGAAAACTTTTAGACTAGATTCCAACTGCGTCTTGGTAGGTTCCAAAATTGCTGTATTTTCGACAGTCTGCACCGTAGTGATACCAGACAGTTCTAGAGATGTACTACGTTCTACCGTGATTTCACCGGAATCAGTTTTATCGTTCGTCACTTTTTCGACAACTGGGTCAGGTCTAATTGCACTAGTACCTCCCAGATTTGTTCTTAATACCCCTAACTGGTGATTCTTGGGATACTTTTCACCTGATCGAGTAATCGGCATGTAGCATTTCCGTACTGATCATATAGTATTACCAACAGAACAGTCTTGCAACAATCTGATTCTGTTGCTACTGTCCTTCCAACAAAATTTAATTCGAACAAAATACCAGGCAATCTTAATGCCACATCCCCAGCAGGATCGCCAATGTTAAACGATAATACTTTCTATCCAACTTTCGGAAGAGTATTATCGGGTCCTCGGGTTCTTGGGAGTGGTAGGGGTCTGTTAGACAGAGGCCCTGTACTATTTTCCCAACTTTTCACACACTCATAAATACTCCATCACGTCTTAGCACAGTGGTTGATTCTAACTACTGACAACTATTCGGCATGCTGAATATTAGGACTTCTGGACTGAATCTGCTATAGAAATGGAGCAGAGGTCCTGTTCTGACTTATAACTAATAGAATACTCACCTTTCATTAATTGAATACTACTCAATATGCTGATTCCATGTGACAGGTAGGTATACCGAACAATAATACACAGACAACTATAATCGAGATTACGCCAAACTTATCGTATACCGACTCAAGTCACAAGTTCCTACCACGATTGACAAACTTACCAATGCTTCTGTTCACGTACAGATCTTTACCGATACAAGTTCTTCCTAAGATAGGAATTCTTAGTGAACGCAGACTATTGTATCGAATCTGGTCACTTAACCGAAAAGATACTAAATGCAAATGATTAACTTCGACCTTACACAGTCTCTCGTAGGATGACAAACCCACTATTTCATGACGGAAAAGATCCAGAACCGTATATAACTAATCACCAAACAGACACACAACACAAGACTACCGAATGGAAATCGGCACGACAAGGAGAATAGCAGAATAGTTAGATGCGAATAGAATAGAACAGAACTCAATGTGCTCATCAATACCTCATACATAGTCTCAAATATGATGCTTGCAATTTCCCAAATTGGATCAATATAACAGACAGACAGACACAATACTATACTTGCAAATTCCAAACACCTCGGTTCGAGACGTGATCAACCCACTCGCTACAATGCCCAACAGAACAGAGGTTCTTTCCGAAAACTACTGATCTTTACCGCTTTCCTTTGTGCGCTTTAAATAGAAGTCTGCTACAATGTTTCCGCGAATCCACTTTTTACGGCACCTGTCCGGGTTCATCCGTCCTGGTTCGGCGGCCCTCTAACATTAGGATGGAATGATCCACATGGAAAGTAAATTTACAGCCAAGATAGATAATGATGGAACTTTTTTATGGAATAAATGAGACCAATACACTCACATTCGGTAACTTAATAGTTTTGTTCTACAAGCGCAAGGCATCTACCAGCATAGTAGACCAGATGATACCATTTTTCATGGAGTTGCATTGAAACACTACCAACAATGGTATCCAATGTGTCAACAAATACATGGAATGGTAGGTCCCATTGAGGGGCCTAGAGGATAGGAGCTTGCATGAGTAGCTATTTTAGGTGAAGAAAACTAGTGTTACACTCATCAATCCAGTAAAAATTACGGGGAGGTACTGTCGTCAACAAGGTAAGTGGGATCCTGAGATGTGCCAACCAACAAAGACGATGAACATGCCACCGGATCTCAATAATATGGCCAAGAAATTTACTACATGTTACAACAAATAAGGATTTGGCCCGATTAGCAAAGCGAATAGTCTCTACACTTTGTAAAACAAAGGTGGACATGTTGTAAATGATCCAGTTTAGCACTTAAAACTAAATAATCATCTACAAATGCCCTCATGAAGCTGGTCAGATAAGGGGAAAAGGTGTCCTGCATACAACATTGGAAGGTGTTAAGAGCATTGCAGAGACCGAACCACATAACAGTACAGGCATAGACACCCCAATTCGTTATAAAAGTAGTTCTAGGAATGTCTACTTGAGCCATGCGAGCTTGGTTATATCCACTCTGCCCATCCAAGAAGGAATAAATTTCATAGCGTGATACGATCATACTATCCAAAAAAGGTAAGGGGAAAGGATCGGGAATGGTGGTAGCATTAAGTTTTTGGTAATCCAGATAGGCTCTTAGTTGTTTATTTTTCTTAGGGACAATCACTATAGGCGAGATCCATTCAGCATGTTCAATAGGGACAATAAACCCAACACATAAAAGGTGATCAAGTTCTTCCTCTTGTTTGGCATAACACAAATTCATCATATAGCTCTATTGCTAAGTTGGATAAACATCTAGTTTTAGAACAACTCGATGTTGCTAAATGTGAGGATCCAGACCCAATTGGTGGCCAAGAAGATTATTCTCCTTGTGGCTCAAGTGCTAGTGGAACTCAGCTAACTCCAAGGGATCCTCTAAACACTTCTCGATTTCTACAAAACTAGGTTGGACTATACAAGATGCAAGAGACCAATGATTCACTACATGTAAATCTACCCTTCGTAACGAGATTAGATCCTAGTTAGCAAAGAAGAAAGTTGTTTCCTCATCATCAGAGAGTCCATCCAACATATGGATAGGTTCTCACAAGGTTTGAATTCATCAAGGGACACAATATATTTGTGATGGCTACATTTGAGATGACCAATCTTGTATCACTTTGGCTTGTTTTAGTGAGGATCGTCCAAACAAAAAATTACGATCTTTCTTTCATTTATCATACTCTTGAGTGTCTTTGCAATGACAATAGATATGGCCCATCTCCCCATAGAAATGAAAATGTGGCTAAAATGCTTTATCAAAGGTCTTCACAATACCTTGATTCCACCATGTCTGGTTAAATTTCCCTCATCGTTGTGTGTGAAAGTTTGTTTATGGAAAATAAGATGTATTACAGAGGTGAGGTGGAGGATAGTTAGTTGTAGATTCTCTGGGGTCCTATATGATAGCATTGACTGCCAAGCGATTCAAAGTTTTGGCATTCTAAGGGAACATTTTAGTAGGGTGACTTCCATTTTAGCACAATACACTTGATTCAATGCACAATTGGTTGCAAAATGGCTGGGATTTTTACATTTGATAGAAAAAAGTTGTTTCAACATGTCCTCTGATTTATTTTTTTCGATCTTCAACCACCCTAAATCTTCTGCAAAACAACCAATTTTATGCTCAAGTTGTAAAGCCACTAGATAATCATAATTTGCTATAGTTGTGGGTTGATTCCATTAATAAAACACTAGATAATAACATCTATTAGTAGATTGGCATTTGCCGCATAAAGTTGTTCGAGATGAGTATGGAAAATCATTGCATATTTTTGCACACCCTGATTCAGCTTTGTCTATTATTTTGTAGTAAGGTAAAATTTTGTGCTAGATTCTTCTCCAATCAAAATCTTTGTAAGAAGGCTTCCTTGAATGCATAATACTATTGAAAGTGTTCGAAATCAAATTCTGTTAACCATCATGCAATATCATTTACCAGTGTGGATTGGAATACTTGAGCCTTTTACTCGTCATCATTCAGATTGTTTAGTACGCTGTAATTGATTTCAAATGTGTGAACAAGTGCATCTCTATCATCACCTAGAAATCCACCAAATTTGGCATAGGTTATTCCAGCTAGATGCTACCTTCTTTGGCCACCTTGTAAGTCTGCCATGAATCTGGGGCTAAAATACTCAAGTGTGTCCACAACATGTGTACAATCGAAACTAGTTGGTGATGCTTGATCAGTTCGATGGGTTCTAGTTCTTCTTTCACAAGTGCTTTTCTACTACTACAAGAACTTGGGAAGGTCATTGCAATTTGTCACTCCAAGGGTGTTCTCCATCCTTCTCTAATACTGCTTGCTTTCACCAATAGGTCTTCTGAAATTCTTTTGATATCTACTACAACTTTTGGTGGAGATTCAATTTTTCACCGACTGATTCTTCTACGTCTTTTCATTCCCAATAGCACTACAAACAACTGTAGTTCCATCGAACTCCAATGAAATTTCATTGGACTCCATGCAAGTTTCACCAAACACCATCGGAGTTTCACCAAACACCACTGAAGAAGTTTCCGATATCTCTTACAGGATACAAACTCAGAATGGTGTTGGGGGTTGCTGCGACTTGTTATAACTTTAGCATCGAACATCCTGACTTTTCCTACCTTGCTCTATGGTGTTCCTAAAGCACTGTTCACTTTCATGGGGTTCTTGTCAATCTTATACTTCAGGTAAAATTTGTCTTGTTTGATCATGTTATCGACATGTAGGCTATTAGAACCACTCCCTAGTGGGATCACCAATGTTAACCTCTGTCCTATCGAGTTAAGGAAGGAACAAGTTCAAAGGGTTCTTGGGTGGCAAAATCTAGAGAATAGATTCTTGTTTTTCTCCCAAATTCACCAATATTTACCAGATACAAAGATCTTTTAGTACTACACGAGCTTCAAGTGGAGGAATTAGTTTGGTTGCTCTCAATGGCAATGTTTTTCCAAACTACATTAGTTGTTGCATAGTCAAGACTTACTAGGAGCCTCTTACACAAGCAATGCTCACAAGACTTCAAAAAGTAGAGAATAGAAAAGTTGAAGCTGAATTCATTAACGAAGAAGATAAGGGATAGGAAATAAAAATTTAGCTAAGAGAAAGGCATGGATATGAAAATGAGATGAGAAACCGAGAACACAAACATTTGATGTTGTCTATCCAATCGCTATATATTACGTGTGGACCACATGCTCACTCATGGAAATTCATAAAAGTTCAAGGTTTCTTCCACATTTCATGTGTTCAAATAATAGTTGACATAGGAGCTTCATGCTATATCATCGGGCAATCCTTAGCTGCTATTGTAAAACTATAAAAAGATTTAGAGAGCTCGGTTGAGAGGTTAGAAATTCGGTTAGTCATTTTTGGGAAAGAATCTTGTAAGATCATTGAGAGTTATTGTAATTAGATCAATCTACTTCCATTGCTCATATTCTTTGTCTCTACCTTGTGTGTATGTATGTGTGTATGCATCTCAGGTGAGACTTCATCTTCACAGACATCAATCGCTCATGATCGTCACATCATCCTCACATCTCCATGAGGTGAAACTCCTTGATGTGGTACTCATCCTTGTCTAGAGTGATATCAAATTTGGCACTCTTGTCAGAGGTCATAGCTCGAGTTTGAGCATGTAATGGTAAGAGCATAGAGTATCAATGTTGGAAGGTAAATTTCTTATTGGTTTTTATTAAAATTTGCATCATTTTCATCACTCTCTTCATCTCCCTCACCCCCATCCACCATATGTTGGAGTTAGACAACTGCGGAAGCACACGAACAGGACAAGGAAGAAGAAGAAGCTTGGAGCACAACACACAATACTGAATGTATTACTAGAGAATGTACAAAGATAAGTAGCCCATTAGGGCAATAGGCATATATACAAGCCGGGGGAAAAAACCTCCTAAAGAGGGGAAAAAGTGCCCCGATGGTTCTAGAGTGTTCACACACATCACTACCTAAATATATCAACAAATCCCCCCTAGGAGTGATGCGGTGAGCAAGTAGCTGGCACTCATGTATAAGGAAGTGCCAAGCTATGTGGAAATCACTCCACAAAAGGAAGTAAGCCTAAAGCTTTGCAGAAAGCTTCAAACTTCTCCATAGGCAGAGCCTTCGTGAAAAGGTCTGCAAGGTTCTCCTACATGGGCACATATGCCAAGGTGATCTCCCTAGTAGAGAACCTCTCCTTGACATAATGATAATGCACCTCAATGTGCTTAGTGCGAGCATGGAACACAGGGTTCCTTGCAACTGCCAATGGGCTCTGACTGTCAATGAAGATGGTGGTGGCAGAATATTGACCAGCACCCAAATCAACCATAAGGCGTCTGAGCCACACACACTCAACAGTCGTTGTGAAAGCTACCCTATACTCAACGTCACAACTAGAAGTGGCCACAGTAGGCTGCTTCTTGCTCAACCAAGATATACATGAGCTACCAAGCATGAAGCAAAAGCCACTAGTGGACACACGAGTGTCATAGCAATTCGCCCAATCAGAGTAAAAAAAAACATGCAAATCTGGCAATAGTGATCCCCCCTTGGGATAAAACAAACCAAGTAGTCGGGTACCACTCACATAGCAGCCATCCGATTTTCTGAATTTTGTGTTTCGTCAAATGGAACTGGCTCATTCTCATCACAAAGACTAGATGCAGCCATAACATAGCAATCTGATGCAAAAGAGGCACTATGAGAGCCTGATCGAGTACGATATGATAGAGATGCATCTAATTTTATGTCACACAAAGTCTGCACTAGCCATTTTGGCATAGTTTTTGCATCCTTAATGTCAGCTCTCTCATCAATAAGTGCATCATGTAAATCTGCATCAGAAATGGGATGATCTACATCATCACATCAAACCTACAAAGGCTGAGAAGTTGCTTCATTAGGACCAGCACTAGACTGTCCACCTGTAAAAAGAGGCAGCAAAGTATCATACATGTCTTTGGAGCTAACGTATGTCTCCTTAGTACATGAAAGCAATGGCTGAATAACATCTTCCACAAAAACAATATCATGGCTAACCAGAATGCATTAAATTTGTGGATGATATAGACGATTGCCTTTACTTTCAGAACTGTATGCAACAAAAATACATTTTATTGCTTTATCATCCAATTTTTTGCGATGTTGTTCAGGTACTAATGCATATGCCAAAAAACAAAAACATGCTGATGAGCAACAGATGGCTTGTGATCATGCCAAGCCTCATATGGAGTGATAGACTGCATCACTTTAGTGGGAGACCTGTTAAGTACATATGCTGCACACATGATAGCCTCAAGCCAGAAACTATGTGGTAAAGACTAGCTCTTGACCATACACCTCACCATCTCCGTGAGTCACTTGTTCTTTCGTTCATCAAATCCATTTTTTTGAGGTGTATATGGCACTGTACAGTGGTGTTTTATCCCACGTTCAGCCAGAAATGCATTAAAATCAGAAGACATATATTCCCCACTCGATCAAAACGGAGGGTGCCCATTTTACATGCTGATAGATTTTCAGCCAAAACCAAAAACTGTTTGAAGCACATGAACACTTCAGACTTTGCCTTCAATGGATATACCCAAGCATGCCTAGAAAAATTATCGATGAAAGTCACGAAGTAAAGATAATTTCCAAAAGAAGGTGTCTGCATAGGACCACAGACATCACTATGTACAAACTGCAATTTCTAAGTAGCCCAAACTGAACCATCTTTCGGAAAGGAAGAACACTGCATTTTTCCCAAAATACAATCTTCACAAACATGTTTTTTGGCTGCCTCAAGTTTGGGCAAAGAGGACACCATTTCAAATTTCTGCATGCATAGCAAACTAGCACAATTCAAATGACCAAAGCGTGCATCCCAAAGCTTTGCATATGACATAGCTTGAGAATCATGTACCGCACATGCCAAATCATTTACTCATCTTTCATAGTCTATGAGCTTATACAACCCACGACATAAAATGCCAGAAGCAATAATCACATCGCCATTTGACAGATCATGAACTCTACATCTATCATGAATAAATTTCACAACCAAGCTAATCTTGGCTAATGCAGAAACTGATAATAGATTTTCCTTGATCCCTGGCACAAATAAAGCATCTGACAAAGTGAAAGAACTACCATCAATAGTAGTCAAAATGATCTTACTCCCATAATAGGATAAGAGGATTTGTTGGTGGATGTAACAGTATTCCTGTAGGGGCAAGCTCGAGTGAAGAGAAGAAATTGCGCTGCGAGGTAATACATTTGGTTAACCCACTGTCAAAGTACCAAACATTTGACTCTACTGCAGACATGCACTGTTCATGAGAAGATGGGTCAGAACTGCAAACAGTAGTAAATGCCCATTCTTCTTCCTGCACAAGATTAGCAGACTTTGTTTTCGGTGTAGAGGCTTCTGCAACAACCATTCCATCCTCTTTCTTCTTTGTCTCTTTAGCAGCCAGATGTGGACAGTTCTTTATGATATGATCATTTCCTTTACATTACTTGCAAAACAATTTCTGCTTTTCTTATTTCTTGTCATCTTTGTCTTCCCTCTTTGATTATGCAAAATTAGTAGATTTCTGCTTACTAGTTGAAGAGCTCCATTTTCCTTTGCCCTTCTGACTAACTAGGAAAGCTTGATCTGCAACACGCATAATGGACCTTTTCTGCCTGGACTAATCTTCCTACAATAGAACAGAGAGTAACTCCTCAAATGACAAGGCATTTGGATTTCCTTTCATCATCAACTGAAGAGTAGAAGCAAAACTCTCATATGAATGAGGAAGACCATTCAGAACGGTCTGCACAAGTGAGCTATCTGGTATAACCTCATCAACAGAAGTCAACTGTTCCTTCAAGTCTTTGATCTTTGTTAGAAAACTTTCCATAGAATCATCTTCATTCATGTGCTCACTCTCCAACTGTTTTCTGAGGTAAGCAACACGAGCCTCATTCCTAGCTTGGTACAATGTGCTAAGTGTATCCCAAGCATCCTTAGCTATTATGCAAGAGCGAATGTGAGGAATAATGGCATGTTTGATAGACAAAGCTAGCAATGCATGTGCCTTGGCATCTCGGCCATCCCAATGAATTTTCTTTGGAGTGGGTGCAGTACAAACCGTAGCACGAATAGGAATATGCAGAATATCATCATCTTCGACACCTTTTGCATCAGCTTCAGTACGTGCAGTTGTAAAAGTTGCAGGTGTGATAGGACGTTTTTCAACACCCTGCACAATGATTCACCATCCTTTTGCAACCAATACATGTCACATCATATAAGCCCACAATGGGTAGTTGCTACCATCCAACTTATCCTCAAGAGCCAACATACGAAATACATCACTACTTTCAGCCATGGACGGTGACTAAAATACCTTGATGCAAAAAATTGACTGTATCTCAAAAAGTTGAATGGAACTGCCCAGATGAGTTCTGTTAAACCTATAGCAGACTTTGAGATGCTTATACTCGCGAACCAAAACATGTATATACCTTTGGAACAAAAAGATGAAATAGCCTGTAGAAGCGCTATGATAGTGCGTTCGGAGGCCGAAACGAGCTCAGTTCGCAATTTCGGTACCACAAAGCGAAACTATTTTGATCTCTGAAACACCTTGAGTATGCTCATCAAATTTCATGCGAATCTGAGACTGCAATCGGAGAGGTATAGATGACGCCCTAGATGAAGCAACGACCTGCTCTAATACCAATTGTTGGAGTTAGACGTCTGTGGAAGCACGCGAACAACACAAGGAAGAAGAAGAAGCTTGGAGCACAACACACAATACTGAACGTATTACTAGAGAATGTACAAAGATAAGTAGCCCTGGCGGTCCTAGAGTGTTCAAACACATCACTACCTAAATATATCAACACCATAGCCACTCACCTCCATCTCCAACAAAAGACATTTCTAGGAATATCTACACATCTCCCCTCATATTTCCTTATTTGCATGCTTGAGAGAGAGAGAGAGAGCGGAATTATTGTTGTGTTTTTTGTGTTGCTTTCTACTTTCTAGGTCAAGTCATCATCTCTAGCAACCTACATAGGTATAATAGAGGCTTTTTGGGAATCATGTTCATTTCCTCAACATGCCATGATAGACCAAAAAAGGTTGATATTTTGGGTTTGCATGTATGCTATGGTAGAGTGCTCCTTAGTGTCATCCTAATTCCATAGGCACATCATAAATTGGGCAAGTGTTTGGTTATATCATGACATACTAAAAACATGACAAGTGAGAAACCAACCTATCGTGACAAACTCCTCTTTAGCATGATAGACCAACCCTCAACTAGCTTGGAGAAACTTCCAATCAAGCCTAAGGTACTTAACCTTAGAGAAATAAGCCCTACGCTTGAAGAACCTTCAAAAAGGGGTAAATACCAGATAAATACCAAGGGATTCAAACCAAGAAACCCAAGGGTTCTACCCCTCAGACCCATGTAATCATACAAAAAAGTCTCCATCGAGTCTCTATCACTATGGCATGATAGAAATTGTGATTGCTAAATGGTAGAAGAGAGGGAATCATGGCTTGGGTTATAAGACGGACCGTCAACTAAAAATTGCAATGTTTTGTAGAAAGGGTCATGGAATTCTTCATTTCAGCATGCAAACCACACTGATTATCCACTTGTATAACCAAGTGGATCATGTTTGGCTTCTCTGGAGACTTCTAAAAAAGAAGGGCAACTCATTTCATAAATTTCATACCAAGATGGGCGATGACCCAATATTCATGGTTCGTTAGTCTCATCTTATCTTGGGAATCTGATGTTATTTGTCTAAAGCATTTGTTTGGTGTTGATATTAACTTGATATGAGCACTCAATCTTAATTGAAGGGCAATTTATCCTTGATAAAAAAGAGGTGGTTGTCATGCACGAGACTGACTAAGATGATAATTAACATCACATAGGCCTTTAACATCAGACAGGGGAAATTGATTTCATGAGAAATCGATCATTTAGAGGAATTCGATCAATCTTGAAGTTTGGACCTATGGGCGTTTGAACCTCCCATTTCGGATGAGAAATCACCCGAATTTTAGATGAGTGTTTGATTCTTGAACTAGGGATCACCCTTCAATATGGAAATCACTTCATAACCTTCCAAGCAATCAGCCTTGATGTGAAACGGCCTTAATGGGAATTGAAAACAAGATGGGAATTCAACCTATGACAAAGGGTACTTGATCTCTAGGGGGTTCAATCAATGTGTGCGAATTACAATCATAGAGAACTCGATGTTAGAAAGCTTCAAAAAATATCCTCAGTTCCCTTGGATGAATAATTGATGAGCTTAGTTCACTTGGATGAGTGATTGATGAGCTACTTTGTGAGACATTTGCGTTCAACGGATGGGAATTCAATGAAATTAGGGAATATATATACTACACACGAGAGAAATCAGCCTTTAAAACTTGGGGAACAATCGAGCAATCGAGAGAGAGAGAGAGAGAGAGGTTTCCATACATAGTGAAGAAGATGACTTCACTGAAACTATCCTTCTTGCCCGGAAAGTTCAAGAGTTTCTAATTTTCCTAGATATCTTCAAATTCTCTAATAACACAAAAAACACTCAATTTTGATTTTCTTTGGCCTCTTATTGGAGATCTCGAAGCTAAACTATTTTGCATCTTTTGCGCCAAGCTCATGGATAGTAAATTGAGCTGGACTTTGTGCTCTTACAGTAAAAAAACGTTGAAGAAATCAGGGAATAGGTGAAGAAGGTTTGCAAGAGGAAAGAAGATAAAGAAGAAAAAAGATCCTTGAATTGTCATAGGTCAAGCATAATCCTAACCTCAACTATGGTTGTAAATGAAGATGATTTGAAGATGAATATGAGACCAATGAAATGAAAGCACGATAACACTTATATCATCATGTAGGAATCCCCTATGTGATCGTGATTCTTGACAATGGGACCAGAAATATGATTTGTACTTGCAATCATAATGTCTCACCAACATCATGGATCTCTCTTATATATGTGTCCACACATGTGACCTCTCTATGGGGTGCATAAAGAGAAAAGCCAAAAAGATGGTGACAAATGGACGAGAACCATTTATTATCATGACAAAAGTTGGAAGAAACTCAAGGGAAACACTCTTACAATATGGAGAAGGGTACTTTCACATGCATTAAAGAAAGAGATATGAGGTGTACAAACACATGGAGAATATTGAGCGCAAACATTCTTATTCAATATTCAATAATCCAAGAGCTCTTCTTTAATAATGATGGCCATTGTGTGCTATAATTTTCCTTTTCTCACTATTAACATTTTTGTTAAGGAAATTATGGTACATGAAGATCCATTGGCACTCATTTCTAAGTTTATGAATCCTACGTGCAATGTGAAGAACTTCGACCAAGACCCATTCTCCCTTGCATGAATTAATTACAATAACAACTATACAAGAGGAGGGGGTATAGTGCCCATGTGACTTCCCGTATCCACAAAGCAAGGAATGGCAAAGATGCTTAGATGGTGTGAAGGTCGTAGGTACACATCGATTAGGCCAAAGAGATAGGAAAAAAAACCAAAAATGTTTACTTAGAGTTATACAAAAGATTAATCATCCTTGCGTCCCCCTCGTGTAAGATCTGGAAGATCTATTTTTGGTTCTCGCTTTTCTCACCTAGGAGAGTCAGAGTATTGCCTATAGATTACTCCGTAGGTGTGTTCTCAAAGCTAATTGCACATCTATCTTTCTATATTTTCCAAAGTGCATCCACTTGGATAGCATGCCAAGGAGGGATCAAACAATCCACAAGTTTACCAAGGTTGAATCGTTCCCAAGAGAACCGTTGGAGTTTGTTGGGGGATTCTTGAACGGAAAGGGACTTGAGTATTTGTAGGAGAAGGAAGAACAAGAAGAAGTACAACACTTGCACCGAAAGCTTCTGTATCTTGATTACAATGAATAATACAATGGATATGTCTAGAATAAGACAAATTGTTCTCTGCACCGAGTGCTTAAAGATTAGAAGCCCTCCATTGATTGGAAATTGTGACTCATGAAACTCCAAGAAGGATAGAGAATAAGCTCAAAGGGGGAGATCTTTTTAGAATCCAATTGAGAGTAGAAAATAAATACACTATACACTATTATGACTGACACTTTAATTAGAGTGTCTATGAGGTTGTAATTTAATGTACTTCAATGAGTTATGAGGAAAAATGCAAGAGGAGGGAAGACTCTCAACATCTCATGAATCCATGGGGTGCCTTACAAGACAAAGAGAAGGAAGGACTCTATTTAATTCTCGATAATAGACATGTAAAATCAAAAGAGGCAAGTGCTTCTTTGCACGGGTAGACCCCAACCCCATTTCAAGTGGCGAAGTTTACTAGCATTTCAAGTGGCCAAAGACTACTAGAGAAGCCATCAATATGATCAATTAGCCATCAATATATACACACATTTCAAGTGGCCAAGGACTACGAGAGAAGCCATCAATATGTACACACATACATATACACATATACATATACAAATACATATACACATACATGCATACATGCATACATGAGCTTAACTTGATATAGAAAATCTTCCTTTCAGTGTGAAACTATGAGAGTTTTTTTTTTTTAATGGAGGTTCACCCAAGCTTACCCCCCTGAGCTCTAACTTTGAGATTATAATTGTATAGAGTGCATGGGCATAGTACTCGCGGGACTCGCCTTATCCCACAAGAGCAGGGGTTAAATGAGCTTGACATGATACATTGATAATTGTGTGAAGGCGATAGGGAAATCTAGTTTATAACTCGCCTAAGGCCCAACATGTGTCAACCGGCGCTCGCAGGGGTTCCGTGCCAAAAGAGGCAAGGGCCCAAACCAATCGAGCTAGCATGCGTCGACAATCGAGCTAGCACGCAAGCTAGGCCGAAACTATGAGAGTCGTCGAACCACGATTTGTTGTCGAGGTGGTGATGGAATTTGTCACTACCACATGTGAACTACATTGATTATTGAAGTGTTTAAGAGAATGGATCATGTTAGGCTTGACCTAAAGGTTTAGAGAGGCGTCAAGCCTAAGATATGTACACACATACATATACACATACATGCATACATGAGCTTAACTTGATATAGAAAACCTTCCTTTCAATGTGAAACTATGAGAGTTGTCGAACCGCGTTTTGTTGAAGAGGTGATGCAATTTGTCACCACGCATGTGAACCACACTCATTATTGAATTGTTTAAGAGAATGGATCATGTTAGGCTTGACTTAAAGCTTTGGAGAGGCTTCAAGGTTCCTCGAAGAAAAAAATAAGGGGAAATTTGTGTGTATTCCGATTCCAAGCATGTTCACTGATGCATGTCCACGGCATTAAAGAGGGAGACGGAAGACGATCGTCGTGTCCTTGACTCTACCTACAACTCCAATCCATGACAAGAAAGACACAAAAACAAGAGAGAAGAAAGATTTATACCATCAATAGCTCGTTTGGCAGCTTTTGTTCCCAAGGGTTTGACATTTGAACGGTAGCCTTTGGGCTACTTCCCTATATAATCCAGACTGCAAACTCTAGTTTCTAAATTCTCTACGCTGCTTGGGCCCCGACTTCTCTCTCTTTCCAATTGTCCTCTTCCGCGATGGGGCTGATCATGGCCCAACGCGCTCTCTGTTTGTGTGTTGTTGTATGTTCGGCCTGCAGGCTATGGTCTATACTTTCGGACGGCCTCTCTCCTCTTGAACCTTGACTCTCTCCTCTTGCTTCCTGCTTTCTGTTTTCTTTGCAACCCACTTGCGCATTTGTCTCCACTGTAGCACGGCATCACATCTTCTATCTTTGTACCCTGACTTGGTCTGGCTTGGCTTGGCTACTCCAGTGTTCACTCTTGCATTTAGATTTTCACTTCTCTCTTTCTCTCTCTCTCTCGTGAAGAGGGATGTCTCTGTTGTATGAATAGTGTAGCCTAGTGTATGCGATGATTTGCGCTTGTCTCTCTGTAGTTTTTACTACTTGAATGGCGCCCTCACATGAGCGATATGAATAGTGTAGCCTAGTGTATGCGATGATTTGCGCTTGTCTCTCTGTAGTTTTTACTACTTGAATGGCGCCCTCACATGAGCGAGTTACAAGTGAACTGAGGCTTGCTGGCGATGGTGAATGGAGCTCGATCTAAATAGCGATGTAGATGTAACGGGTCGGGCGCAATGCATGCCGAAGCGGGTTGGGATATCTGGTTGAATTACTCGAGGGCTCCTCCCTTATTTCCATCTCTCTCTCTCTGCCCCATTGTCTGTCTCTTTCATCTCCCTCTCTTTCACACAAACTCTCTGTCGTTCTATCTGTCGGCTTTCCCTGTGCATGATGCAGGGGTGATTTGAACTTGAGGGTGTCTCCAAGTAGCAATGGCGGAGAGGAGAAAGGTCTTATGTGTAAGGGAATGGGTCCCGTGAGAAGATAGAACAAGTGTTTATTATTGAGGCAACAAAAGGAAGTCCGATCACCCTTTCTCCCGATTCATGGCATTAACCATTTATAAGCGCAGAGGGATAAATCGTGTGTCTCTACTATATTGCCTAGCAGCCCTTCCCAATTCCTCCACAGCCACGCACTAACAGACATACATCATCATACACAGTTTCTCTCCCTAAGATTGCAATGCAAGAAGTACTCATTTAGTGATCTTCTTATCATCTTGAATTCTTCAGCAGGAAGAGTAGCCAATCTCTCCCCCTCTCTCTCTCTCTCTCTCTCTCTCTCTCTCTCTCCCCGAAAATTACATGTAAAGGTATCCTGAAGATCTGGTCGTCATCTTCAGTCCCTATGCACACCAGTGTTGGAAAAATGCCACTATTTTAACTCTTGTTTCTTTCTCTTAAATGCATCCTGCGGTTGATAAGACTTATTGTGATCATCTTCCTTTTCGTTGAATGGCGTGGTAGTGCTAGTGTGCCGACTGTCACTTTACATACCACAAAAAGTTCTAGAGGTCCATCAAAGCTCACTCATATGTGTGCTGTAAGAGTGATATTTTAGCATGGTCACGTCTTCATCAATTCAGGAGGCTCGAGTCCGAGAACATAAGCGTGGGAAGTTCCATGTATTGATTATTATTCTGGTTATAGATGCAGTGCAACTATCGAGCTACATGGCAGCAGGTAACTGATTTCATTGCTTTTTTTAGAGCCAGTTGTCGGAGGTTGAAGCCTTTCCTTTCGTTCTTGAATTTCAGTCCATTTCCGCGCATTGTGATCTTTCCTTAAGCGATCTGAAGTTTTCCACAGACATTCATGAACGCCCATACATTTTCCGTTTACGTTTGGCCCGATGATGTTCATGTGTTTTCCTTACTGCTTTATCATCGAATTTGTTGTGGCTGTCATGCGCATGTGCCTTTAGTCGTGCCTGAGATTTTGATCCGCCCCACAATTAAACTGTGCTGAACATGAATTTTGTTTGCGATATGTTTTGAAGCTAAATTATTGATGTTTTGCTTCCCACAATCCAGCATCTCCAGGCAGCTTTGCCTCGCACATACAAAGGGCGAGTTCTAACTATGGATTACATCAGCTAAGTTTCGAAGAATCAACGCTGGAACCGAAAAACAAATGGATATACCACTCGAAATCGCATGGAGCTTATCGACGTTTGCTGGTATAAATTTTGCATCTCTCAGGAAACTTGACATGCTGTAAAGTATCTATGCCTACTAATATGAACGAATGAGCACTGATCAGTTGCTTGTCTCGCTATAGCTTTAGCGCTGTTGCTCAGCATCTGATAATAATACATGAATAGTGGGAAATGTGGATTGCGGATTTTAGTTCTTCTGTATCAATTGTGATTAAATATGTGAATAGCTCAATTCATCAGCTCAGAAATCATGCTAACAGAATACAACGCATGAAATGAGATCAGGTAGTGATGTCGAAGCACTTCTATAGGGTGAACTCACTTAAAGAATTAAACTCTGAAACGGTTTTAATTAAATCTAATTAGTGAGACTGACCCAATCGACAATGTGTATCTGATAGCTCTAGTGAGGAAGAGCGATCAGCATTTTAATATTGTTCACTCTGTTAATATTTGTATCATCAAAGCATCTGTATTTTAGTGTCCTATTTTTTATGGCAAGCTCTACGATGTTGCCGGAGGTGTCAGTGACCTTTTGCTTACTGATGTACAGTGTTGCCGAACTTATATAACAGAATCTGATTAACTATGGGCGATAGAGCACGGTAGTTGTGAGTCACTTATGGTAAGAGAGTTTGGCGCATGGGATCAACTTTTATGATATGGTCTCAAGAAAACCAACTTGGTGCCAGAAGTCTGCATAATTTTTCCTAATAGGTACCCGATAGCTTTTAGAACGCCAGTTTATTTGGTCTATGTACCAGTTGCATGTTGCCATTAATGTTTTTCCGTTGATTTTCCTATGCTGAATCTAGGTGGCAATATAGTCAGCGTGTGATTGTCAGCGACACTTTCAGTTGCATGCATATATGTGATAATAATTTGATGTTTTATTGAATTTTCAGACGAGTGTCGCAGTATGCATAGTGGTAGGGACTTGACCGTGGTTCTTAGATAAAAAATGGTCAGCTCTATGACAGGAAAACAATTGTGTAAATTTTTTTTTTTTAAATGGAGGTTCAGCTCCTACTCCCCCGAGCTTTAACTTTGAAATTGCAATTGTACAAGTGCACGGGCATAGTACCCATGGGACCCCCCTATCCCACAAAGCAGGGGGTTAGACTGCCCGAAGGCGACACAAGAGAGGACTGGTTTCAACTGGAAATATCAAGGTTTACACTGGCCTTAGGCCCACACTGTCCTACCAATAGTGGGGATTGAACCTTCACCCTCGCCTAAAGAGGCGGAAGGCCCAGCCAGCCCAGCTAACTTGCATGGACAATTTCACTTTAATACTTCGGCGATCTTTTATACAGTGCCAGTCAGAGTAAGAATAATTTATAAAAGCTCTAAATACCTGGATATTGTGGTGTACTGAGTAAGTTTGACTTGCTTTCACTGTTATGAGATGTTTTTAGGAGGAGAAAACCATATCTGATATTTGATGTCTAACAATAGCAAGAGTTCCACTGATATATATGCGCCCAGTTTAGAATTCATATGGAAAACGGTATGGCTGCTGTTGCAATGGGTGTGGTTAGCAGATTTGATGGGCATGATATTGTCTGATCTAAATATCACGGAGTACCTGTGTGTCACTATTGAGCTCTTTGGCTAGACGCTTGCTAATAATAATGTAAATTTTTGCCAATAGACAGTGAAGAATCCAGTGACAAACTTCCTATGTTATATGATCTATTCAGGTAAAATTTTTCTCTGTTGACATAAAAAATTGAGACTTAGAATGAATGTGCCTCTTTGGGAAAAGCAAGTTTAGTTTTACCATAATTTCAATTATAAGTATTGTCTATTATTCGACTTTTGATTTTCCTCCTTTTCCAGTCTTAGAGTTGCAGCCATCTTGTTTAATCTGCATAACACTTTTTTACATCTCACACTTTTTTGGAGCTAGTATTGTCCAGCCCTAACTGCAAAGATTTTGGAGCTAGTATTGTCCAGCCCTAACTGCAAAGATCCGTAGTGTATTAGGTGGTAAGTTATTGGTAGGACCTGTTATGTATGCGTTCAAAACGGCGTTCCAATTAGTAAACCATACACCATGGAGCGAAGTACTATTTTTCTTAGAATATGCAACTCAACTGATGACCATTTCTCATGCATTCATGTTTCTGTAGGGAAATACTGCATTGATACAATAAGCAAGGTATACTGCATAAGAATCTTTCCTTTATGGGTAATTCTTTCCTACTTCAATCTTCATGTATGATCTCTGCATTATAATAGGATGCAAAGTGCTTCAAGAGTTGCTTCTTTCATATTAGTATGTTCAATGTTCGTGAACTTTAATTCAAACTAATAAACTTGATATAATTTGATGACCAGATTGGCAGAAATGGTGGGCCCGAAGCACCATTGTTGCAATATGCAGACAAGGCATCAAGAGCTCTTGTAGGGTCATCACCCCCGAAGTGTATAAAGAAATGCGGAAATTGCACACCTTGCAGGAGTGTACTTGTTCCCATCCATACAAGCAGTTTGCCTATAGCTCCAGCAGAGTATTATCCGGAGGCATGGAGATGTCAATGCAGGGGTAGAATCTACAACCCCTAGCAGAATTCACCACATTACATAGCGGCAATAGATGTATGCCTAGAAACAGCAGAGTGCCTCTTCAGGTCCGCAGAGCAGTTGAAGATCCTCTTGTCTGTTGGTCAAGGTTTTCAATGGCAGGACGTTCCTTGTCCTTGTCTATCTATCCACTTCTGCTTGCCAATCATCTCATGTGACATTTTATAGACCAATCAGAAGGATCGATGGTGTGTTGTTCACTTTAGTGAAGCTGGCACTCATCAGCAAGATACATATTGCCAATTTGCCACGGTTAGCTTTTCAGAATCAGCATTCAAACCATCATTGGCCATGCGAAGATGGGAGAGGAGTAACTGCTAGCTATGACCACAAAAGGGGCAACCCATTCATGACGTCTCAATATAAAAAGCTTGGAATAAAGCTTTGATTGGTTTCTTGTGGGGTCTTACAGACAGTAATCATCGTTCTCATTGAATGCAAAGTGCAAAAATAATAAACAGTAAGGCAGAGGGTATCAAGAAGAAGACCTATCATCGCCGGATGAGCGTAGACGGGCTCGTACTATGTATCTTATAAAACCTCGTACACTTTCTTCATTAAGATGGAGTGTAGTTCTTTTCTCTTTCTCTTGATAACAGCGACAACAGCAGCATAGAGCATAGCTGGAAAGGTATATATGAACACATCAAAAATTGAATTGGTTGTGTACTGTAATGGTATGAGATATTATCAGTGCACGAGTTCATGGCTGGTTCACGGCTTTCTGTTATTCTCTCTCTCTCTCTTTCTCTCTCTCTCTCTGTGACGTCAAATCGTTCTTTCTCTCTTTCTCTCTTTCTCGTTCCCCGTAAGACTACATAACGAGCAGGTGTCTTACAGACCTCTTTTTGCAAAATGTTATATTATACACTTGGAAAAGATAATGATCGAATTATTTATATTGTCGTTACGTAACTAAACTTGCCTGTATGCGTGCGTGTGTGCTTCTGCGCATAAGTACATACACGTCCATACACAATACACATAGACGCACAACTCTATACATACATCGATACACAAATGAAAACATTGAGATACACATAGAAAAAATTATTGAATGCATACTACATACATGCAATCGTGTACATCTGTACGTTCAAAGATACTTGTATATCCAGACAAACACATGTATATATACATAAAAACATGCATGCCCACGCAAGCACACACACATGTATGTACATATCTATATATTTGTGTATGTATGTATGTACGTATGTACGTACTGTGCTTGCACTTGTGTGTGTATGTATGAGGTGTATGTAGGTATGTACCTATGTATGTATGCATGTATGTATGTATGTGTATGTTACATATATATATTTATGAGTAATGAATAAAGTGATAGTTTTATTAGCTTTTCGAATGCATTTCAAGTCTCCGAGTCAATATTTCCAACATTTGGAAGAAATTGCAAAAACATATAGCATTTGTTGACTATGTATAGGTCCTATACAGTGTTCATTTTCCTTTTAGATTATTTTGAAAATTCTTCATATTTGGTATTAGAGCCAATAAGAGGATATTGAAAGACATCCAAGGACTTGCGAATGTTGATGGAAAGCTCAAGTGATGCTTTGAAGCCAAGAAAGTGGAAGTTGCATTCTTGAACGGGGGAGGGGATGGGGGGCCATTCTACTTGAATGATGTCAAGCATAACTTTAATACATTGTTGATTTGGTTTACAAGGAATTTTCACAATCTTCTCATCACGTTGGCATTAGGAGAAGCATTACTATACCAAAAAATCTTAGGAATTTCTATTGGAGAATTTGAATGCATGGATTGGAAAGTTAGAGAAACAAAATTAACAAACATGGAGATGTAAGGTTAGTTATTTCTTGGTGGGAAAGGGTAAATGTGACACAATGAGTGGAACAAAAGTGGGATTATATGTGGATGCTCAAAATCGTATTGAAGGAAAAGCAAGGTAGTGAGAGATAGCAGAATGATATTTAGATTGTCGCAACATATTAGAAATGCAATGATATCCATATTTAGGACTCCCAAACATCCGAGAAAATGTGGAAGCATTTGGGGAGACTCTATGAAACTTCAACAAAATCTAGGGAGATCCAACTTAAGATAGAGTTAAATAACCTGAGCAAATCCTCAAATCCAAGTAACAATTATTTTATTTTATAGGTCAAGTAGCTAATATATTCACTTTCATAGGGTGTGCAATTATGATGCCTAAGTACCTCATATATTAAATGGGCTAAGAGAGGATGTTGATGGAAGACATTCACAACCTTAGACTATGTGAGGAAATTCCTTCTTGATTTTGAAGGATTAACCACTTTGATGGTCATCAAAGAATTCATTTTAAGAGGTAAAAAGCCAAAGGGGAAAAGGATCAACTTGTCCATTGAGATAAAAGTGGAAGCGAAAGGCATAATAGAGGTAGAAAGAGGAATAAGAAACTACAACCAAGGAAATAATAGGGATTCAACAACATTCTCAAGTACAAGCAGTTCAAGTATGAGGGGAAAGAGGTAAATCTAGAGTTGGAGGTGGTAGATATGATGGAACATAAAAGGAATCATCGAGGCTACAACCACAAAGGGAAATGTAATCACACAAGTTCTTGTATTTCAATAGATAATGATTATCTATGATATTTGAGACACAGTGTAAAGAACTAACTTTTAGGACCACCACGTGCTAGAGAGATGACTCTCCTCCCAGCCTTATGCCTCTATATTTAGCTACTCAAATCAACGAGGACCACAAATGTAACTAAAGTTCACAAGTGCATGTAGGATCTCCACCACTCCTTTAATATCTTCCACTAGAGTCGAGTAGTGGTTGGTGTGATCTCCACAAGTACCTTAACACCTTCCACTAGATTCTACTAGTGGTATGTGTACTTTCCACTTGAGTTAAGTCTCTTTAGACTCAAGATAACTCAGACCAACTGTTATATGGAGTAACAATTGAGACAAGGTGTGAACCACCTCTTGTTCATTTAAATGGGCTCACACATGAGTGCCATGTGGCACCCATGTGTAGAGCCTTCGGTTATTCATCAATATAGAAAGAGAAGTTATGGGAAATCGTGCGTGGCTGGGCAGATAATCAATGGAACATCTCCGTGGATTGAGAACTACTGTACGTTCCCACCTTGGGAAGTGTGCAGGAATCACCTCAAAATGAGGGGACTCACTGGAGTGAATACCACACTGGTATCGGAGCAAATTCGCACGCACAATGAGGTGTCAATAGGCACAATCGACGACTGTGAAAGCTCACGGACGGAGCAGTCAAACTTCACCGACAAGACAGCAGGCGTGCAAGAGCTCAGCCCACGAGGAGCCTCTCTCCTCATCCCCTCCTCTTGGATGTGGGAATGAAGGTTATACCTTGCTATATATCCTTGTGCTCTGCGCTCAGAACTTCATATGTAGGATAAAAGGGCTCTTCGACAGCTCTTCGACAGACACTCCAAGCTTTTTTGAATGGATAGGGAGCTCAAAACTGGAATAGGGGAAAAATTCGAAGTTTCTTGAGAATCTTGGAGTATCAAAGTGATGCTATAGATCAAAATTTTGGCCAAGAGATGATACATGTATGTAACACGGGCTGTGGATATGGGATGTGGGTTTTGGATTTGATCAAAAAGCTTCAATTTCTCAGTTTGGAGCTTCTCAAAGTGACTCTTCTATGAAAATTAGCATTTTCACTTCCTACTCTTGAAATACCCGACGTCTCCGCATCATAGCTTACTCATACGATATCGGATTTCAAAAATTTTTGTCACGTTACAAAGCTGCTACATTCTTAAGCTTCGCTCAGAGACCATGGCTCTTGAATTTGGACGAGATTTTGCCCCACCAAAATCTCTCTGCAGTGCTTCAGCAGGAACTAGGCGACCACTCTCGAGCCTAGTTTTTCTTCATCCGGTGTCCAAATTCACTTTTTTCACTTGGGATAGTCTCAAATTTTTGAAGTACACGTGTTGGGCTACATTTCTTGGACTGGTGAGGACTGTCAAATCTCAGAAGTTGCTCAGTTTTACTCAATTTGCCTGGTTGGGGCTATTCCCACATGGTTTTGGCATAGTTTTGGATGGTTTTTGGTGTTTAGAACCTCCCCAGACCAACCGGACATTTCTAATTTTTGTTTGGGCCTGGCCAGGATTCAAAATCAGCGACCTAAAGCTTTAAGGATCACTTGGATTTTGCTTCCGTAACTTTACTTTGTAACAGGAAAGTGCTCTTGTGATATATTTCTCTTCTTCTTGCATATTTGAGCTTTACTTCCATTCATTTTCATATACTCTAGTTAGCAAACGGGGGAAGGAAAAAAAAACATGGAATCTAAAGGCAAACAAGTAGTTGAACATACTTCTCCATCTAAAGAACAACTAGAGGATTTTGATTCTAGAATGAAAGAAGTAGAATTAGGGCAAGAAGTAGAAGAGAACCTAGAAGAGAAAGAGCCTCAGCAAGAGGAATATACATATGAGGAAATTTTAGATAGATTTGTCACTCGTGACCACTTCATAGACTTAAAAGAGCAAACCCTCAAATTAGAGAGAGATCATGGTAGCATTACATCTCTCATACAACAGCTTAAGTCTCAAATGATCTCACTTGAGACTAGTGTCACTTCTTTCCTAGCTAGGAAGGAAAGAGAGAACCCTCCTATTCCTTTGGAGCTCACTAGAAAAGATGCTTCTCTTCCTAGTAAGCATAAAGGAGAGAGCTCTAGGGAATCTCCCCTCTTGAAAGACTTGAAGCCACCTATCTTTACGGGGGATGACCGAGACAGGAATAAGGATGCAATCTACACTTTTTTACAAAAGTGGCATGATTTGCATCAATTGAAGGGCACCCCACCAGAGTACTGTGTGCTAGAGGCGAGTCTCTCCCTCGGCCTGCGTGCCTACAAGTGGTGGATGAGTCTTAAGGAGGCGAACTCTATCCCTACTGACTGGACTCAGTTTGAGACTCTTTTTCTAAAAGAGTTTCTTCCTGAGAATGAGGAGGAGAGAAATTGGGATGAGTGGGATAGGATTACACAGAGAGGTAGGCCTCTTTCCGTCTAGCTATCCCACTATAGAGAGATCATTTTGAAACTTGAGGGCTTAGATGATTTCTAGAAGATCAGAGGGTTTGTTAGGGGCTTGGATAAAGCCATAAAGAGGGAAGTCAGAAGGAATGCACCTAAGACGTTTGAGGAGGCGATCAAATATGCACATATTTATGAGGACCATAACCGTCCTCAATATACTCCTATGAAGACGGATCAGCCCCTCAAGCCTCTTAGTACGAAGAAATTCAAGAAGAAGTTGCCTTTTGGAAAAAACAAAGTTTTTATTAAAAAGCAATGATCACAAGGGCCTAGGTTATCCACAGATCAGTTTGAGAGGGCCAAAAGAGAGAACCTGTGTTTTAGGTGTCTGTCTCCTAGCCATTCACAGTGGAACTGTCCACTCAAGAAGGGGGAAGAAAAGAAGAAGGGACCAGAGTCTAGTGCGGCCCCCGAAAAGGGCAAAAAGGCGGTCCACCTAGTGCAGACCCTTCCTATTCATGGCAGCTCTAGCTGCAAGGGAGTGGAGGTGATGCACGAGGATATAGAGCACACTTGTTGTTTGACTCAGTCATTGTGGTCACCGTAGTTTGGACCACAATTAAACTGCATGGTACTGTATACGGGACCAGGGTGCGGGTCATGATAGCTGACTCTGCCACTCATAATTTTATAAACTCTACTTTGGTCAAGAAATTAAAGATTCCCCAACAGCCTAGTGCACATAAATACATTGTATCTATGATGCAAGGGCAAGATAAGAGAATATGGGATACTATGGTATCCAATTTGGAAGTCAAGATGCAGGACTATACAGATTATACGGACTTCCAAATTATGAATATGGAGAGGACAGATCTAGTCTTAGGAAGAGAGTGGCTTTGGGGATTGGGAGACACACTTAAACGCAGCTATCAAAACAACACACTTGAATTCGAAAAGAATGGAAGTAAAGTTTGTATTCAGGGAGAGAGATATGTACCTAGTGCATCTCCCATTTCATCACTAGAGTTGTATAGTCTTTGTTATTCTCAGCATGTACAGGACATGTTTTTATTGTATAGTCATGATATGGAGCATTGTACAGACATCTCATCTGATGTATATTTTCATGCTAGGAATGTAAATATGAACAGGACTTTCTACTATTCTTTTTCGCAAGAGTGTGTGGTTAAAAGTTTTAAGGATCTTATGTTTGATTATAGAGATATTTTTCCCACTGACTTACCTAGAGGGCTACCACCTGAGAGATGGGACATTGACTATGCCATTGAGGTTGTTACTAAGACTAACCCTATTTGTAGGCCACCTTATAGGCTTAGTGTTTCTCAGCATGAGGAGGTTGAGAGGCAGTTGCAGGATTATTTAGATATGGGCTTCATTAAACCTGGTAACTCACCTTGGGCATCACCAATGCTCCTAGTTAAAAAGAAAGATGGCTCTATGAGATTATGTATAGACTATAGAACACTTAATAAGGTAACTATCAAAAATAGGTTTCCAATGCCTAGATTGGAAGATCTATTTGATCAGTTACATCAAGCTAGGTATTTTACTAAGCTTGACCTTAGATCAGGATATCATTAGATCAGGATTAGGGCAGAGGATGTCCCTAAGACTGCATTTAGGACTAGATATGGGCACTATGAGTTTTTGGTGATGCCTTTTGGTATCACCAATGCTCCTGCCACTTTCATGAAGCTCATGAATACTGTCTTATGGCCTTATCTAGGACTTTGTGGTAGACTTTTTGGATGACATTCTTATCTATAGTGCATCAGAAGAGGAGGACTTGGAACACTTGAGGAAGGTATTTCAAGTGCTAAGGGAAAATTAACTCTTTGCTAAGGAATCAAAGTGTGAATTTTTCAAAACAGAGGTTAGATACCTTGGGCATATAGTCTCCTAGGATGGAATCTAGATGGATCCTGATAAAGTAAGGGGTATTATGGAATGGCCACATCCAAAGAACTTGGAAGAGCTGCAAATCTTCCTAGGTTTGTCAGGTTTCTATCGAAGATTCATTAAGAACTATGCCAAGATTGCTGTCCCGATGACGGAACAACTTAAAAGGAAAGGGAAAGCCTTTCATTGGGGAGATGAACAGAAGCAAAGTATGGAGAAATTGAAAGTAGCAATTGCTATAGCTCCACTTTTAAATATAGCAGATCCCAACAAACCATTTGTGGTTGAGACTGACGCGAGTGACTTTGCTATAGGAGCAGTGTTAGTACAGGATGGTTGACCAGTAGCTTTTGAGAGCAAGAGACTAGAACCAGCTCAGAAGAATTACTCCATCTATGAGAAGGAGTTGTATGCAATTGTTGATGCTTTGAAGAAGTGGCATCATTATTTATATGGTGCCAAAGTTATGATAGTGTTTGATCAAGAGAGCATTAAGTGGCTCTCTAATCAAACAGACCTTAAAGGTCATAAGGCCCGATGGAAAGAGACCATTGAAGAGTTTGATTATGAGCTTAGGTATAGGAAGGAAAAGTTTAATGTAGTGGCTGGTTCACTTAGCCGCATGCCTATGCTCAATGGACTGAGTTTTACTTAGATCACTAGTGAGCTACTTGAGTCCATTAGAGGGAAATGTAGGCTTGATCGTGCATATTCCGAGATTTGGGAAGCCATGGAGAATGGGGATCATGATATACGGGTTTCCAGTGAGGATGGAGTATTGACGCGTACTCAAGAAGGATTCAAGTGGAAGAATTATAGTGTCCATGATGGATATCTGTTATACAAAGGTAATGTGTGTGTTCCTAGAGATACCGAGATAAGATAGCATATTTTACATGAGTTTCATGACACACCTAGTGCGGGACACCCAAGCGTTAACAAGACTTATGATCTTGTTAAGTGGCAGTTTTATTGGCCTTGACTTCATAAGAACGTCCTTGAGTATGTGCTTAAGTGCAATAAATGCCAGGTCAACAAAGTTGAGAGGTTGAGGATTGGAGGACTAATCCACCTATTGGATATTCCTAATGGGAAGTGGGAGAGTATCTCCATGGACTTTATAGTCGGATTACCCAAGACATAGAGAGGGCACGACTCAGTCTAGGTAATTGTGGATACGTTAACCAAAATGGCTAGGTTTATTCTGACACGTACTATAGTGAAGCCACCAGAGTTGGCTAGAATTTTGGTCTTCCGTTAGACATTGTTTCTGATCGGGATAGGTCCACAGTCCGATGGGTAAACAGAGAGGGTTAACCAAATCCTAGAGGACATGCTTCGAGCATATGTGAATGAAAGGCAAACTAATTGGGAAGAGTACTTACCTATAGTAGAGTTTGCATATAATAGTGCCAAGCACTCTTCCACTGGGCATAGTCCATTTATGCTTATGTATGGGTTTCAACCAAGAGCTCCTTATGCAGTAGGCTTGCAGAATGAGAAAGTTCAAGCTGTAAAGGAATTCTTGGAAGAGATGAACGATATGCTTAGACTTTCTAAGAACAACATTAGGAGAGCTCAGGATAGAGCTAGAGCCTATGCTGACCCTCAAAGGAGAGATATCAACTTTGAGGTAGGAGAGCAGGTCTATCTTAGAGTTCTATCTAGGTCTAAAACCATGAAGACGGGACCTTGTCCAAAACTATCTCCTAGGTATTGTGGACCTTTCCAAATACTTAACAGAATAAGAAAGATGGCTTACCAGCTCCAACTTCCAGAGAATAGTCAAATCGATCCAGTTTTTCATGTTAGCCGGCTTAAGAAAAGGCTGGGTGAATCTGACAACCTCATTCCAGATAGTGAGGTAGTAGAGCCTATTTCTGTCCAATCTATTCCACATGAGCCTGAGAGCATACTACGCACTCGAGAGAAACGGATGAGAAGTCACTTGTATAAAGAGTTTCTAGTAAAGTGGAAAGATAGTTCATAAGATAGTGCCACATGGGACCGGGTTAGCACCCTTCAGAGACGGTTTCCCAACTTTAGATTACCTTCCCAAGGGTTTTCGTAAGGGGAAGGATATGGGGAAACAACATGGAGACATGACCATGTATTGTTATACATGGGGATTTAGTGGGAGCACTATTCCCTTGATTATCTCTTTCTTTACACCTTCCAGTACCATTTTTGAGGACATAAATGGAATTAAGGGGAAGGAAATGTTATATGGAGTAACCATTGAGACAAGGTGTGAACCACCTCTTGTTCATTTAAATGGGCTCACACATGAGTGCCATGTGGCACCCATGTGTAGAGCCTTGGGTTACTCATCAATATAGAAAGAGAATTTATGGGAAAGCATACATGGCTGGGTGGATAATCAATGGAACATCTCCGTGGATTGAGAACTACTGTATGTTCGCACCTTGGGAAGTGTGCAGGAATCACCTCAAAACGAGGGGACTCACTAGAGTGAATACCACACCAACTTGAGTTAGAAGTCTATAGGTCTCTTTGGGCTCCTCATGGGGGTTTAACTAAAGATGTCCTTCTTCTAAACTTTTAGACTTAACCACTAGGCTAAGTGGATTACTTGTTTTAGAGAGCACATGAACTTATGCTTAAGTTTAGTCTCCACATCTTTGGCCATACACAAGTGACCAGACGATGTCTAATTTCAGATCTTTATGAATTTGTCGGATACTCAGATCATGGAATTACTTTATTACATTCTTTTCCCATTGGGAAAAATTTTCATCCATGAAAATAAAATTATGTATAGTGACATTAGGCATACCTTAGAGCCTCATGCTCTAACCTAGAAGAACATGTTTTAGTTTTTGTGGTGGGATCTCTACCCAAATGATTCAAATCACCATTTAGCTTTGCACTTTGATAAATTGATATGAGTGCAAACTATGGAATGAATAATAAAGGTTGATCTAAAAACATCCCTATCCAATTCACTGTTTTCACTATGTGCTACTAACATGTGAAATGGGTGGATTTGACTAGTCCATTTCTAGGCATCACTAGTGCATGGACTTAATGACTATAGTGGGATTTCTATCCCTATCAAGACTTTGAGAACTCTTGGTTCACTTGAATTGGAATTGGAAGTCAAAATAGAAGTTTGGTTGGCTCAAACATCTAGCATATATGTTTGTACTATGGCTCACTCCCAACCAACATCTACTTGATTTATTACCCAATTGGAGGACTAATTTGTCCTAATGGGCTTAAAAATCCTATCTAGAATATAGGACAAAGTTTTCCATTTACTGTTGGATAACCTCACTTTATTTTGAACAAGTCAAATCCAAAATGTGCATTGGCCAACTTAGGACACTTTTCTCAAAGACTTTAGCTTTAGGTTCTTGAGAATCCTGAATCTTATGGCAATTCCTAACTTCTCTTTTGAACAATGTACTGAACTCTATAAAATTCATTTTAAGTTATGCTATTAACTTGAAGCAAACTCAAATTACACTTAGCATCTTTTGATGATTGAATATTTTTTTTGTACAGAACATCTATCTAGGGTATTTGATTTAATTATATTGATCTTGTAGAGAGCACATATGCAAAAACAAAATGAAAAGAAGAGTAAAGTCAAAAAAAGAAGAAGTGTGAGATACTCAAAGTGAGTAGACTAAGAAATGGGTAAACTTACATGGATTAGAAATGAGGTTTCCAAGAGCATGGAGTAGGCTCTTCAAGCTTCTAACCAAGTACAAAGTGAGGGAGAGACCCTCCTTATATAGAGCTAGAGGGGGAATCTCCAAACCACATCATATGTGGGATAATTCCCCTTGACAGAGAATCAATACACTTATAAAAGAAAATGGAAAGGTACCCAAATACAATAAGATACAATATAAAATGGAATGAAATAAAAAGCGAGTGTCTCTTGGATACAAAATGCAAATGCACTCATGTAGATTCAAATGGAAATAAGGTAGAAGAACTCATGTCATCAAAACCCCCTCTAGAACTCCATTTTGGAGTGGTTAAATGTTGGAGTGGAATTTGAGGTCCACCAAGCATTGGAGTGGAATTTGAGGTCGAGCCTTCGTGAGCATGGTGAATAGGTTGTCTTGAGAGGTACACTACTCTGGTGTAATCTCCCAAGATATGAGATTCTCCTAGATGAAATGGTAATGGATCTCAATGTGCTTCATTTGAGCATGTAACACTGGATTCTTGGTGATGGCCAAGGATGAATGGCTCTCTGTACGGATGCATGTTGGACCAACCAGCAAATCACCAATGTCAGATAATAAAATTTGAAGCTTGATGGCTTCACATGTAAGAATATGTATCCAAAAGTAGATCCTTAAGAATTAGGATCACGAACCTAATTTGAATTTGAATATCTGGCAATTTCCATGCCACCTCTATACCAAAGACCATGGTATTGGATGAGGGTAAGGTACCATAGTAGTCTTTGAGCAGCATTCCAATGTGTCTGGCAGGCTGATGTGCAAATTGATTGAGTATATGGCAACTACATATACAATATTTGATCTCGTGTTGGCTAGATAAAGTAAGGAGTCAACAAGCTATTAATAAGCATGCACATCCATAAGTGAAGAGGAGTCCTCTAGTGTGAGCTTGATGTTTGGATCAAGTGGTGTAGATACTAATTGGCACTGGTCCATGCTATATCTAGAAAGACGATCAAAGTTGTACTTCTGTTGTGATAGGAATATACCTTCTTTTGTTTTCCACACTTCCATGCCTAAGAAGTAGTGAAGGAGACCAAATCTATCATGAAATACTCAAGGTGAAGCTATGTGATGATAAATTGGATGCATTTGATGTTTGAACCTATCAAAATCAAGTTATCTACCTAGATGATGATGATTGCACTAAAGACTATTTTTGATATATGTATAAGTTAGCATCGATAGTGCTCCTTTGAAATCCTTTAACCTCAAAGAACTTGTGAATCTTTTAATACCAGATCCTATGAGCTTGCTTAAGTCCATAAGTGCTTTGTGAAGATTGTATTCTTGATCTTCCTTGCCTTTGATCTTGAAACATTCAAGTTGTTCTATGTATACTTCTTCTTGAAGATCTTTGCTTAGGAAAGAACTTTTGACATCGAGTTGGTAGATGGACCATTTGAAGTGTGCACTTAACCAATAATAAATCATATACTTGTAAACCTTGCAATAGGGGAAAATGTTTCTTCATAATCAGTATCAAGGTTTTGCTTATAACCCTTAGCTACAAGTCTTGCTTTGTAGTTGTCCAATGTACTAGATGATTTGTACTTGACTTTGTATAGGCACTTAACTTCAATAACTTGATGATTTGGAGGCTTTGAAACAAGTGTCCAAGTGTTGTTCTTTTCAATTGCATCCATTTTTTTCTGTATAGATTCTTCCCACTTCGGTTGACCTTGAACTTATTTGAAGTTGGAAGGCATTTGAATCTATTGAATTTTATGATTAAGTGCATGATTCACATAGTGATTTTGTTCATGTTGCTACTTCTAGATGAGCCTTTGAGATCTTCTAGGTTGGTAAGAAGTACTTGCTTCTACATTTTTCTTAGAAATGTTTGTGTCACCTGTTGAAGTATAAATGGGTGGAATCAAACTTGAAATTGTTTCTTTGGTTGAGTACTTTTAAGCTTCATCAAATATGAAATCTTTTGAAATGGTGATGGAGTGGTTCTCAAGATCATACAATCTGTAAGCCTTATATTGTTCATTATATCCAATGAAAAGATGTTTCTTGGGACATGTATGAATGCTTCACTTCCAAACTCTTTCAAGTAGCTGACATTGGGTTTGCACCTATAGTGGGCTTCAAATGGATTCTTGTTGTGTAATGCACTTGTGAAGCCTCGATTGACTATGTGAAATACAATGTGTATAACTTCCTCTCAAAACTTGAATGGTCATTGGTAAGGCTTTGTTGCAAAGCATAGTGTGTGCCATTTCCATAATGCTTCAAATCTTTCTTTCAATTGCTCCATTTTGGGATGGAGTATGAGGCTGAGTGACTTGCCTCTTGTTGCCATTTTGCTTTTTTTTTTCTTTTTTCAAATTGTCAAAGTCGTGATTGATTCACCACCTCCACCTAATCTAATGGTCCCAAGCGAACTTGATGCTTCGTTCTCAACTTGATAAATTCATTCTCAAAACTTTCAAAACGGTTGGAAGGTGTTAATAGAAAAATTCTGATATAGTTATATCTCACATATTCTATGTTATATGAAGATCAAGCAAACTTTCATGCAAGAATAATAAGAGATTACTTTATTCCAAGGGTGCCCTCCCCATCTTGCAACCATTTTTATAACTTTGGCCTATATCCATTCTAAAAATAGGTGTGTCTCACCTAATCATGGCCCATAACCACTCCTTCACACCACCAAAAAATATATGTGTTATGACAGCATACATCAAGTTTTTCTAAGACTATGATGAATCACAAGGATGTTCCATTGTGTTAGTAGGATGATATTGTTTCTACTTCAATATGCATAATGAGTAGGTTCCCTATCTCTCAAATACAAAATTTGACACTTGGAATGGTAGGAAAGTAGACCTCCCACCTACAAGGATATTTTCATGTGTGCAAATAGGTTGAATTTATTTGGTCAAATAATTCAATTTTGCAGACTTATGTGAAAAAAAGTATATTTTTTTGTATAAAATTTAAATGATTTCGATCAGCACAATTTTTTCTTTTAATTGAAAGGTTTTGATTGGGTACCTTTGATTATCCAATCGAAAAAGTACTTATAGAAATTGAATTTAACTCTCAGAAAATATCTATGTCACATCTTCAACTAAAAGTATAAGTAGTACTTTGAGCAACTATTGAGAATTTTCTAAGTATTACAGAGAGTTGATTACCCAAAGAAACTCGCAAGAGTAATTGATAGATTTTAAAAGTTACAAAGATAGTTAGTTACACAAATAGTGGAATTCCAAACTTAATAAATGGAATAAAGATGATCAAGATTTTCATCAATATAATACTTGGATGCAACTCAAGTTAGCAAAGCTATTTTGACAACTTTAGAGTTCATAACAAGTATCTTTTTGAGTGACTTACCATGAATCAAGAATCTCTTGAAAATTTTAAATAGATAATCAAAAGCTAGTGAAATTATCATCAACAATATTTGGGTTCTTAGTTCGAAGTGAGTTTAAGTCTCAAATAATATATACGATACATCTTTTTAAAAATATCATAAGTATTACTCTCAGAAAGTATTAAAAAGTTTGAAGAATTCATACAGATTTGATTACAAAAAAAATTCTCAAGAATAAAATGGTAGATTATAAAAGTTACAAAGGTAGTTGGTTACAAGTAAGGAAGCTCTAAACTTCTTGAATGGAATAAAGATAATGAAGATTTTCATCACAACAATTTAAGAAGCAACTTAAATTAGTGAAGATATTTTAACACATTTTTCGAAACTATTTTTTATATTGCTTTTTGATACACTAGAAACCTTGTTCTGAGTTGTAAGCATCATGATCTTTTTTTTTTTGAACCATCCGTATTACTTGAGCTTTTAAATAATTTTCAAAACATAAAGATTCACACTTTTGTGAAAACAAATATCTATCTTGGCTATTTTAAATAGTTAATCTAACTCAAATTTGATCCTATCAAAATAGATATGCAAAAAAAAATGATATACTAATTTGAAAGTATAAAATTTATGAGAGAAGAGTCAAGGCCATGTGTTTGCGTGTCTTATAAAACGTATATACATAAATGTGCTTTGTGAAGCTCTATAACTATCATAATATATTTTGCACGCACAAAGATTACTAACCACATGAAGAGCCTCCCTCATATGTTGGAGAAAACATATACTAAAGAATAGTCTTGTATCCAACATACAAGAGAGGATCTTGTTGTGGTTAGATGCACATAAATTATATGTGTAACAAAAATGTATTACAATCTTCACAAGGAGTATCACAAATGCATCCATGTATATACTATCAAAACGTATACCCACAGACACACACACACACACACACACACACACACACACACACATATATATATATATATATATATATATATATAGATACATACATACATACATACACACACACACACACACATATATACACACACACACACACACACATATATATATATATATATATATATATATATATATATATATATATATATATATATATATATATATATATATATATATATATATATATATATATATATATATATATATATATATACATATACATATACATATACATATACATATACATATACATATACATATACATATACATATACATATACATACATACATGTATACATACATATATGCATACATATATACATACATATATGCATACATATATACATACATAGACACACATAAGCACACACACACACACACACACACACACACACACACACACATATATATATATATATATATATATATATATATATATATATATATATATATATATATATATATATATATATATATATATATATGCACACACACACACACACACACATATATATATATATATATATATATATATATATATATATATATATATATATATATATATATATATATATATATATATATATATATATATATATATATATATATATGGGTGCAAGGTCATGCATAAATAACCAAGAATTGACAAAGGAAAAAATGATTAAGTATAGGAGAAAAAGGAAATATAGGGATTTATCCAAATGAGACCATGTGGATCCATGTTTCGTTTTTCTTCTACCCTTGATCCTTTGATCAAGAAGAAAACTAAAAGACAAGGGAAAATAAAAGATGAAAACAGCAATGTGAAGAATCACATGAGTACTCCATAGGTTTTAGGCCATTATAATGAGGATTTCAAAAGAGACTAGGTGAGGAGAAGCCTAGAAAGTGAACAAGCAACTCTTTGTTTGTAGCATAGAAGCATAGAAACAACTCCTTTCGTGTTTGTATAGTCCACAATGTATTTCCAACTTTCAAGATTTATGCATACAATCATCTTCTTAGAGTCATTACTTTTCAAATACTCATTAGATATCTTATCTTGTCTAGTATTTTTCTTTCAAATATGTGTCCTAAATTGTCTCTAATATGAGAGTAATCAATTAGACATTAGAACCTACTTTTTTGCATAACTATTTGATAGGTAGTCTCTCTCAATATAGTTAGCTTAACCAATTAGAGTGTAATCAACAATCCATTGTGTAGGTGTATAGTAGCATATTCATTGATAGCCTTATCTCTCAAAAATGGCATTATTTCTCGTACTCGCTTCAGAAAGGCAATAAAACATGCTTGGGATACTCTCACAATACTATACAGGTAAGAAATGAGGCTCATGTTGCTTATGTTCAAAAACAATGTGATAGTGAGCATATGAATGAAGAAGATTCATTGAACAATTTTATGAAAAAGATCAAAGATTTGAAGGAGCAATTGATTTCTACCCATGAAATCTTGCCAGATAATTCACTTGTGTAGCCTTTTCTTGATGATCTTCCACATTCATATCAGAGTTTTGCTTCTACTCTTAGATTGATGACGAAATACAATCCAAATTCCTTGACATTTGATGAGTTAGTCTCTATTTTATTGCAAGAAATTTCTTAGCTACTCTCAAGGGCAAAGGTAAATGGATCTCATCTACTAGTAAGAGGAAATCTTCTAATGTTGCACAATCAAAGAAGGAACACAAAGGTGATAAGGAGATAGAAAGGCAAGAGAATTTTTGCAAGTACTACAAGGCAAATGATCATCTCATAAAGAGTTGTCCCAAACTAGCTGCAAATGAGGAAAAGAAGAAAGAGGTTGGAATGGCTATTGTAGAGGCTCCTACACCTAAAACAAAGTCTACAAATCTTGTTTAGAATGAAGAATGGGTGTTTTTTATTGTTTGCTGTTATGAACCATGTTCTCATGAGAAATGTATGTGCATAATAGGCTCAGATGTTTGGTACTTTGCTTGTGGTGCAACCAAATGGATTAACCCGCAATGTAGTTTCTTCACTTCACTTGAGCCAAGTCCCATAGGGAATACTTTAGTAGGTCCTAACCTATGTTTCATTTATTTTATTGAGTAAAAACGATACCGAATATGTTTGGTTTATTCTAGGATTCCCAAATAATCCCAAATAAATAATCAGATGTCATTTTATTTAGACCAGAGCATTTGCAATCGAAAGGGCAAAGGATCGAAAACATTTTCGATTGAAAAACTTTTTCTAAGTAAAAAAGTATATACGTTTTTCATTTGATCAAAAAGCTCATTTGCACACATGCTTATTTGCACACATGCTTTTATGCAAGTTGATAGATCTTTATTGTGTAGCATACCCTTTATAGTAATCCTTATCGACCATACATGCATTGATTTCTTTTAATTTAGTTTGTATTTTATTGTTATGTTTATTTTGTATCATGTATATGCTATGATTCACATATGTGTCTCTTACAAATGTATGATTTATATTCATCTAATAGGTTTTCATGTTTTGTAATCATCAAAAGTATACATGTTTGACTCGCAAAAGCATTTCCTATTGATTCTTTGACTCTTACTCTTACAATAGTCACATGAATTTATGTGAGCATAATTTAACATAGTATAGGGTGACTGTTGTTTAAAAACCATTGTGATTGTTTGATTCTTTGACCCTCACTTTCACAATAGTTATATACATTCATGTGAGGAGAATCATACATAGTATAGAAAGTGCATATGAACCATTATGAATGTCTGATTCTTTGACCCTTTCATCCTAATAGTTACATAGATTCACTACAAGACTATAATAATACTTTCTATTTATATATAAATCTACTTATCTAACAATCATAGAATTTATCTAATTTTTAATACTTGTCCATTTATCCATTCATTTATGCATTTAATTATTTAAGTATTTGTCTATTTATGTATAAATATATTAGTTAAATCATGTATCTATCTATCTATTTATCTATGTGTTTGTCTATCTATCTATCTATCTATCTATCTATCTATCTATCTATCTATCTATCTATCTATCTATCTATCTATCTATCTATCTATCTATCTATCTATCTATCTATCTATCTATCTATCTATCTGTCTGTCTGTCTGTCTGTCTGTCTGTCTGTCTGTCTGTCTATCTGTCTGTCTGTCTGTCTGTCTATATATATATATATATATATATATATATATATATATATATATATATATATATATATATATATATATATATATATATATATATATATATATATATATATATATATATATATATATATATATATCGATCTATTCATCTATCTATCTATCTATCTATCCATATATTTATTCATCTCTCTAATTATCCATATATCTACTGATATATTCATCTATTTATCCATTTATTTATTCATCTATCTATATATACATCTATATGTCTATTAATCTATCTATGCATTCACTTACTCATTTGTCTATATATCCATCTTTGTATCTATTCATTGATCTATCCATTCGTTTAACTATCTACTCATTTATTTATCCATATATTGATCTATCTATCTTTATTTATCTATATATTCATCTATTTATCTATTAACTTATTTATTTATATATTGATCTATCTATCCATACATTTATTGACCTATCTATTTATATGTCTACTTAAAGATGTATTTAAGTATCTGTCATTTTATTTATGAGTCTTATTTTTAATTATTGCTTTTATGAATTAGCATATTAATTTTAACAATTTGATTATATTCAAAATTTAAAAATATATATGATAGTCTATTTGTTATATTTGCATAGATTGGAGGTAAAATAAATAAGCATGAGTACAAGTTTTTAGAAGAGCTCACCTACTTGTACATGTATGGAATGTGAGAAGACTGGATAACATTAGCAATAGAAATATTTCATTGGCCTCTTATGCAGACAACATATATTAACATTAAAAATAAATTTAGAAGCATATCAGGAAGAGCACAATTGCAAGGTGAGCAAATGAGCAAAGAGCTCAGTCACATTTTTGGACAAATAGTCAAAGTGGTACAATCCTTGGCACTGGAACTAACAACAAAGCCAAGATTTATAGACAAAATCAAATTTGCCAATTTACACTACCAAACGATGAAGAGAGGAAAGAAAGTGAGGCTAGATTACGGAACATGTGGAGAGACAAATGATAATAGCGACAGTAGATCCATGTATATATATGCATGTGAACATGGGAGATCAAACATCGAAATATAATAGATTGCTAAAATTTATGTTGTGGATCTTGGACATATGGAACTTGGATCTGTGGTATTAATTATGGGCCTACCTAATTTCGAACCACCACAATATTACCTATTAACCATAGCAGAATAATAAGCCCACTTGAATGAGCTACACACCATATTAAAAGCCCATGTCTTAATTCAAATCATGAAATAGTGGTACATTGGACATTTGGCTTGAGAAAATGAAGAAAGTGTCATTAACGTACCACATAGGAGATGTATCAAAGGCACACAAGGGGATATAACTATAGTGACGATAAATATTTGGAAGTTGATCAATGGATTGTTGCAAAGAGTATTATTTTTGCACACTTGCAGTATATTGCGTAATGATCTCCATCCAAGCAACATATTATTGCATTTTGAAGATGAATGTGTATACATTGGATTATGTGACTTTGGCAGATCAACACGTTTGTTGACCAGAAAAAGTTTTCCAGAATTACCAAATCTCAAGATACCAATGAGGAATCAGTGGAGTAAAAAATATTGGGTGATTTCACCTAAATGCATTTCAACTTGCCTTCTGTCATTTAATAAAACTCAAGCGACATATGTAGGGTCAATAATTATTTTGCAACTTTTGAAATATGTAGATTCACATTTAGATTTATAATTTCAAGTTTGCATTAGAACTAGCCATCGATAAAGATGTATCAAAAAGAGTAAGCACACATGATTTGCTTAAGTATTCTCGAACCTTTTTTGTCATGCTTTGAAGATATCCAATAGTGATGGACTAAGACCATTTGAAATATTTTCTTTTCAAGGAACACATGTTTATAAATAAAAATTCATTGTTTATCATTGTGTCGAATACAATTAATGTGCTAATGCTATATAATAAGTACTTTAAGTTTGAGTGTCTTTATGATATAAATATTAATATGGTATTAATATGAAGTGATTATGATGGATTTGGATATGAAGTAATTATCAATGATTTTTACCTAAAGTGTGTTACAACTAGTGTCATGTGAAAGGCCAAATGGCTCCAAGACACTTTTGTATATATTTCTTAATAAAACATATAGTGTACTAGTTAGCCATAGGCTATAAGTTTGATCGCATTTGTAACACCTACGAAATCTATCTTCATGCTCCATGTGTACTATGTTTTTCTGCGTATTCTATAGCCTCTGTGTGGACTACTATGTGTCCTGCAGAGACCTTAATTTTCTTTCTATTCTAAGGGTATCATTGTGGAGCACTCGATAAGGATAGTTTTGCATGGTGCATCACTACCAAAATACTTCACTGGTATCATAGCATTTTGATGCAAATGCTTTGTTCCTTTTGTGCAAGCAAAGCGATCACCCACCCACCAACCCGAGGCTTTCTCCAAGGTGGCGACCAAGGCATAGACCTTGGCAAACCTTGACATCCAAGTCACCAAAGTCGCCGTGGGCTACGTGCAAGGGAGGACCTCAATGATCAAGGAAGACAAAGGTTCCCGACACTTCACGAGACATCACCCATCCTAGTTTGTTCCCCTTGCATCTCGCTTAACCAACAAGCTCTCTTGCCACTAAGATAAAGTCTTGTGGTGTCCGAAGAAGATAAAAGAGTAAGATTAACATTACCTTGAACATGTTTTGATCCCTTAAAGCTTCATTCTTTGCTTTGAAAGCCTATTTTGAAGCATTTTTGGGGTGATTCTTGGAGCCATTTTGGAGTATTTTTGTGCATAGTTCTATTTACATAGGTTCAAGAATGTCAAGAAGAGTGCTCTTTGTACTTCTTCGACAACGAATATTCACCTTTGGGGTTGTTTTTATCAGCCACACTAATAAATCTACATGTTCTTGAAAGGTTTTAGTTATGGTGGGAGCAGTCACCACAATTTTATGTAGGATTTTGAGCCAAAAGAATACAGTTGATAGACACTTGTAGGTGTTGTTTGCTAATGTTTGGGCTATGAATTCAACCTTTAAGTGCCATCTCTTACTACATATATTGAGCACATACACACTATGCATGCTTCTATGGATACCACTTATGTATGTCCATGTGGTGCTTTTTCATAAAGCCTTTGATATTGATAAAGAGAGTCATGGAGATCTTCTTAACTGGGAGAAACCCAAATGTTGGGGTCTCTTTGGTGATGCAAGTGGGAAAAGAATGGTCAACGAAATAAGAGTAGAATTAAATCAAGGAAGAGGGATATCAAATGCCATTATTTTCATAAGAAAGAACACATGGAGAAAGACTACTATGCATTAAAGAATGCTAAAGGTAAAGGGCAAAATGTTGATGGGCATGTTAAATAGCTCCCTGCACCATCTATTTTGACGATGAAGATTGAAGAAATCAATGCTATTTATGATGATGTTGATGTGTTCACACTTGACAGTACTATGCCTACTGAGGCTCTTATGGTAGATTCTCTTTCCCATACATAGCTGCTAGATTTTGGTGCTTCTTTCCATGTGACACCACATAGATAGTGGTTCTCTACTTATGCACCAAAGTCTCTTGGTACTGTGAGACTTGGTGAATCTTGTCAATGTGACGCTGTGAGGATTGGAGATGTGGTTGTGCAATTCATTGATGGTTCAAAATTACTATGCATAATGTATTTTATGTACCTTAGTTGTCATGCAATTTGATGTAAATTGGTCAACTTGATGACCTTAGTTAAAAGGTGGTCTTCTATGCTCAATCCTTTTGCATATCAAAGGGCAATATGGTTATTGCAAAAGGAAGAAAATTTGGCTCACTTTATCCTTTATTTGTATCACAGAAAGAACACTTGTTAGTTGTTACTGAACAACCTATGGCTTGTATTTGGCATGTTTTTTTGGGCCATATATGTCATAGTGCAATGGAAAATCTTTCTCATTTTGGCTACTTACCTGTGTTAGCTTTGCTTGATTTTTCATTTTTTGAGCATTACCAATATGAAAAGCAAACTAGGAATGTACACAAGAAGCACATTGACTCTTCAATAGAGTCTTTAGATCTCGTTCATACAAATGTGTCTGGTTCCATGCCCACAACGTCATTAGGCGGTTCTCTTTACTTTATCACTTTCATAGATGATGCTACTAGAAAAGTCTCGGTATATCCTATCAATGCAAAGGATAAGATATTACCTACTTTTAAAAACTGGCTTGCTTTAGTTGAGAAAAAAAAGGAACTAAGCTTTAGGCTTTACATTTAGATAATGGGGGTGAGTATACCTCACATGAATTCAACCTTTTCTCTCAGTTTAGAGGATTTCATAGAGAGTTTCGAACTTCTTATATCCCAATACAAAATGTTATAGCTGAAAGGATGAATAGAACTATTCAAGTTAGATTAGTTTCTATGCTACATCATGCAAACCTTCCACAAGGCTTTTAGGTAGAAGCAGTATTAACTGCAGTTCATGTGATTAACCTTTCACATAATTTTGCCAAAGGTTTGAAAGTGGCACAAGAGTTATGGATAGGGAAGCCACCATATTATGATCATCTTTGAGTTTTTGGGTGTGAAACATATGTTCATATACCCAAGAACCATAGATAAAACCTGGACCATAAGTCAAAGAAATTATTTTTGTTGGATATTGTTGAGAAGGACAATTTGGATATCACTTATGGGATCCTGAAACATGGTCACTAATCAGAAGTAGTCATTCCATTTTCAATGAGTCTAGGATGCATGAAAAACCCATTAAGGAGGTTGAAGTGAGAAGAGTGGTGTTTGAGGATACTAGTCCTCAGATAACATGCCTAAAAATTTTGCACACAAGGATGTTCAAGAGAATTTTGGATCATATTAGTTTGCAGATGTTCCAGTTCAACAACCATTGAGATGCCTAGCATGTGTCTCACATCCACTTGATAGATATGTTGCAAGTTTGGATTTTGTTATGATAACTTATGCTGGCGAGCCTGCTTTCAAATTCACAAAAATAAGTTGAGTGAAACATTTGATATGAAGGATTTGGGACATGCGAAACATATTCTTGGCATGTGCATTACTCATGATAGGAGTAAAAGATCCATAAACGTGTCTCAAAGTGAGTACATACCCAAAGTACTTCATAGGTTGCATATGTAGGGTGGAAAGACATTGAGTACACCTTTACCCACATATGTGAAATTAATTAAGGATCATTGCCGCAAATCAGATGAGGAAAAGGAAATCATGACCAAATTTTCTTATTAGTTTACTATTGGTACTCTCATGTATGCTATGGTAGCTATAAGACTAGACATTGCATTTGCCATGAGAATTGTGAGCAGATATATGTTGAATCCTAGCAAGAAGCATGGGAAGTGGTTGAGATGATTTTGAGATATCTGAGTGGCACGAAGGACAAGTGTTTATGCTTGGGTAGAGGGAAAGCATCCATTATTGGTTACATAGATTCTGATTATGCTGGTTGTGTAGACAATCATAAGTCTATATCAGGGTACATTTTCATTTTGCTAGAGGTGATATCTCTTGGAGATCTCATCTTCAACAATGTACAATTGTTTCCGCTACAAAAGCAAAGTATGTTGAAGCAAGTGATGCATGTAAGCAAGCATTGTGGTTTTCCCGTCTTGCTTGTGATATGGGTTTACATCGACATTTACCTCAATTATTCTCTGATAGTCAGAATGCCACTGCATTGGCTAAGAATCCAGTCTATCATGCAAAGACCAAGCACATTGAGGTGAGGTATCACTTGATTAGAGACTAATTCATTATTCTTGAGAAGTTTCATACTCAAGATAATATTGCAAATGCTTTTACTAAAGCTCTACCACAAGATAGCTTTTGACACCATTGTCACTTGATGGGGGTTACTTGATTCATGATGTCACATAGTTACTTGTATACTGTGTAACATGCCCATCAAGTGGGCGGTATATTTTGTATACTTAGACTCAGGTATTCTTTATTTTTCTTCCATAGTCACTTTGGCCATATTGTCCTTTAGTGGGAGATTGTTACTGTTTCTATCCATGTGAAAGGCCAAATGGCCCCCAGACACTTTTATACATGTTCCTTAATAATAAATATAGTGGCTTGGTCAGCCACAAACTGTAAGTTCGAGCGCATTGATAACAACTACAAAATCTATCTTTGTGCTCCATGTGTACTATGTTTTTTGTGTATACTATAACCTCTGTGCGGACTACTGTTTGTAGTGCCTGGAGCTGGATCTTTTTCTACTATGAGGGTATCATCTTAGAGCTCTTGATAAGGAGAGCTGAGCATGGTGCATCAGCATCAAAATACTTCAAAGTGATTATGATGGATTTAAATTAAAATGTTATGATGTGGATTATGTTAATTATGTATATATTTATCTATGTATCTATCAATCTATCTATATTACTATCCATATATCCGTCATTCTATCTATTTATTTATTTTTATTTAATATACATCTATCTATCCATACACATATTAATCAATTTATCTATTTGTCTATTTATCAACATATCTATCTATCTATCTATCTATTAACTACCTATTTATATACTTATCTATAGATTTAAGTATCTACAAATGATGTGGAATTAATTGGTTTACATGGATTGCATGATGTGGACTCATTTGAATTATGTGCATTGAATGATGTGAATGATGTGGATTGAATTATATGGATTCATTTGAATTATGTGTGTAGAATGATGCCAATAATGTGGATTCAATTGAATGATGTGAATGATGTTGATTAAATGATGTGATTATGTGGATTGAATGATTTCAATGACATGGATTGAATAATTTCAATGATTTAAAATTAATGTTTTAGTTTTGTAGATTTGAAAGTAAAACATGGAAAGAATGCCAGATCTCAATAATAACCTTGATCTTGTTGAATAAAAAAATATTTTCTCTAAATACAATGCTCAATTTTCACAATCTAGATTAGAATTTTTATTTTACCAAGATCTAGAACTAGGGGGTTCAGAAGGAGAACCATTATCAATGAAAGAAGTTACAAAGCTATCACTGAATCATTTTGTTCATGATGTTCTCATTCAAGTTATAGGGAGAGCAAAAGAGACAACATCATAAAAGTTTTTTGAATTAAAACATAAAGGATTAGCAGAAACTTTGATTTGACACTCGGTTCAAGTTGAAAGATCATTTCTGAAAAATAATCAAGTTGCACTATATTTCATCCAATTTTTATTTTTTTTAACGAGATATCCTTCACTGATGTGTAGATTGGGATGATAGCCCAAAGAATGTAGGTGTAGGTGTGGTCCATCCTCAAAATCATGCAAAATTTTGTTATCAAGGACACAAAGGCCCTCTGCCTTGAAAGCAGGCATAAAGTTTGCTACGCAAACAATGTAACCTTATTTATGATTTATCGTCATAGGGAGTAGATTTATACAATGAAGGATTAACAATTACATGTTTTCACAGACCAATTGATGATCAACAAAAGAGAATTTATGATTTTAAAAATCAAGTGAAAATTTTACAAATATATCTCGATGCATATGAGAATAGATATGGAAGACTATCAAAGGCATCATCATCTTTTGATTAGTTCGCTAGAGATGAATTATTGCATCAACAAAACATTAAATAGAAAAAGCCACTTTTTGTAATTTTTAGAATCATCACTTTATGATAAAGACATATTTTTTGCGGTTGAATGTAATCAAATTTTTTAGAGAACATCATTTGTATCATTTTGAATATCGTCATCTATTACAAATACCATGTCATCTATTTCTTCCATGTCTAAGCCATCATTGTGGTTTACATCTAATTCATGATTAGTCCATGAATTATTTGCTAAACTTTCATGAGTTTGAAATTCGTTAAAAGCTTGTTGTGCTACTATAGAAGTTATCTGGTTAGAGCATGTAACAAATTCATAGTACAAAAACCTATATCAAATCATTGGCACATGATACACTTAAATGATTTCTTTGTTTTGAATGAAGAAAATCATATGCACTCGAATTGTGCTCACAACTACTGCTTGAAGCTCTTACTAAAAGCACTCTCATAGCTATATGTTGCAGCTCTACTATTTCACCTTCGTTCTCTTTCCACCATAAAAGAGATAGATACTTTTGAATTGCTTAAATATGCATGGATCTCCAAACGTTCCTTCTCATTTTACATAAGCTACTCAAGTTGATGGAATCAATCCAATTATTCTACCACATTCACCTGGTTCACTCTTCCTTGACATATCTGGAGAAAACGGTGTAGACATATCTTGATTGTTCTCGAAAATAGTTTGTGATACTTTGATAGATGTATGAGGAAATTCCTCTCTTGTCATTGATACATCTACTCATTTTTGCTCTACACTTTGAATACTTCAAATTTTTTCTGAACTATTCATGATTTTAAGTCTTCCTAATGTGATACCTTTGTTGTGTGTGTATAGGTGTGAGGGACACACAAGAAGCACACACAAGGAAGACAAACACAAAAAGACACACAGAGAAGAGGGATGGCTAGAATAGTTCTCTCTACTAATGATGAATAGAAGTAAAGTAAGAGGTTAATAATATCCCTAAGTGTGAGGAGATGATGAGTAGAATGAGGTGGTATTGCAAAAAACCTACTCTACACCTACCAATCTAGATTTAGCAAAGCTTAATAGTCTTCATTAGCTTCACAATGGACTGCATAGATCCACCAAGTCCTTGGAGCATCATTCTCAAATGTTGCATCAAAACAGATAACTTCTATGTATTAGACATGAGAAGAACCTTCTATTTGGGAATAGAAGGTCTTAGTGTTATGCTAAGAGCTCACAACCTGGTACGAATTTACTAGAGAGATTTTGCACATATCTAATTGAAATGTGTACCTAATTAAAGCAATTTATTTCATGAAACTAGCTGCACAAGACAATGAGAAATGAATCTAGCAAGTCAGGGGGGTCATCCCAACTTTTCAGGATCTAGAAGATGTGCAAACACATTCAAGCTCTTTGCTTCATATCTCAAGATCTACTGAATCAAACTTAATGATAATTGATACGTGAATGCTAGATACTTTAACATAACTATTACAAGTTAAAATATAGAAAATGGACATTGCATATATGTAGCGAAATCAATTCCACAAGTTCACTATGATGATGAAGATGCTAGAGCGGATAGTAGACAGAGATGTACTCAATGAGATGTATAGCAATATGAATGCTATTGCACATATAGTACAAAGGGAGTGTAGGGGCCTACACATAGATAATGTGAGCTCAATGTATGCTCAAGTTTGTAGCTCAACACCTCTTAGAATTGCTACTCTATCCTGTGACTAAAACCATGTGTACTTATACACATTATTTGAATTGAACTTTGAATTTTCTCACCTAAAAGTGATCCTAGACTTTAGGAATGTAAGTGATTTGATTCCTCTACCAAATACGTCAGGATTTTACTCTCTTAAGTTCACGAGATCCTTTCTTCTCTTGAATTTTACATTTATCCAAGATAAATACAATGAGATTGAAAAACATAGGTTCATATGTAGGTCTCTATGTGAGAGAACAATTGATGTGTGTAGTACTTAAGTTTTAGCAAAGCACTTAGGCTTGTTAAATGTACCAATAGCTCCCCCTCAAGTTCAAAATGCTTGAGTCTTCAATCCTTCAAGTTTTTTATAATCAAATCATTGATTTGAATCTATTTAATTTGCTTCCATCCAAGGCCTTTGTCATCATATCTACACATTGTTGATGAGTTGATACATATGAGAGTTGGATATCTTTGCTCATAATCTTCCTTCTCACATCATGATAATGAACTTCTATACGTTTAGTGCTTGCATGCTCGATTGGGTTAGCAACAAGATGTAATGAGCTAATATTATCTCCAAATATATGTGGAGTCAAAGTGTTCAACCCTAAATCAGAATATATAGTTCTAATCCACATGGCTTCCTGTGCAGCATTTGCAAGTCCTCTATACTCAGCTTTTGTTGATGAAAGAGAAATTGTGGGTTTCTTCTTGGAAGACCATGATATTAATTTTGTACGTACAAAAGTAAGGTATCCAGATGTGCTTCCCCTATCATGTTTAGAGCCTATCCAATCTACATCAGATAAGAGTTTAAACATCCATATTAGATGTATAACATTAATATAGTCCTTCATTGATTGTGCCCTTCAAATAGTTTAGGAGTCTCTTGGTTGCTTCCATGCAAGGCTTCCTTGCAGTATGCATGAACTGACTCAACACACTTACTTCATAACAAATATCTACTCTAGTTAGTGTAGCATGGTTTAAGCTTCCAACTAGACTTTGATAGCAAGTTACATCTTCAATTGGATCACCTTCATGAGCACTTATATTCCAGTTTACCTTCATGGTTACCTGCAACCTTTGTAGTCTCCATTTTGAATTTAGAGATCATATCTCCAATGTATTTCCTGTGTGTGAGGAACATTCCTTTCTCTGTATATACCACTTCCAAACCTAGGAAGTATTTGAGCAAATTAAGATCACTGATCTTGAAATCTTCCTTCATTTGAGCTTTGATCTTTCTGATTCCTGGTGCATCATTTCCTATAATGATTATATCATCAAAATATACACATAGATATATGACCTCCGAATGATTCCTCTTAATGAAGAGGGAAGGATTTGTCTTGCTTACATTAAAACCTTTATGTTGCAAGTAAGTACAAGTCTATGATTCCAAGATCTAAAAAGATTGCTTCAAGCCATTCAAAGCTTTCCTCAAACTGCACATGCTTAGGGTATGATTGATCTTCAAAACCAAGAGGTTGAGCCATATATACCTTCTCTAATATCCAACCATTTAAGAAAGCATTTTTTCAAATCCATTTGATATATCTTCCAATGCTTGGAAGATGCAACACTCATGAGTACCCTAATAGTAGGCATTTTGGCAACAAGTGAAAATGTTTCTTCATAATCAATGCTCCTTTTCTCTCTACTAGACCTTCTTATAGTTTGTTGAGATGATTCTATCACATCTCTCAACTCCTACATTTTGGTCTTGCCTTTTGAGTTCCAAGAATTGATTTCTCTTCTTGGAGTCTTCTGATCATCATTAGAATCACTTGGTGCTTCAAGTGTAAGATTATTTTTCTTTCATAGTGTTGAAAAGTCCTTCTCTAGAGCATAGGGAAGTTTGACTTTCTTGCAATCATCTTCAAACCAAGATTTGTTTTCATCAAACAGAACATCTCTACTTAAAATGAATCCTTTCTTTCTTGCATTGTATAGCCTATACCCTTTCTAATTAAGTTCATAGCCAACGAAGATGCATTTCTCTACCTTTGATTTTGCAATAATCAAGGCTAGGTCTTCTTCCATTCCATGCTTCATATGGTGTCATGCCATCTATGTACCTAAGTCTTACATGATGGTAAGTGAAGTGACATTGCTACAATGCATGTAACTCAGTTCAGCTACCTCTCCTACTCCTTAATCCTCTAAAAATGTAGGCTGCAATACTTGCAATAGTAGTAAGCACAAATTCAGACTTTTCTCCCAGCTCAGAACTCTGAATATGGTAGTAGGTTCATTTCGAAGCTCTCAACAAGACACATCTAATGGCAGTATTTTCAGTTGAATCTAACAAACATGCTTCAAGTTGTGAGAAAAATAGTGAATGGTGAGAAACACTACTTCAGTTCCACAGCTCACCAAACTTCACTCATGCATTACAATCATGAAAACAAGAGGGGGATAGGGTAGACAACACCCCTGAGCACACATTTCAAGCATGAAAGCATGAAACACACACTCAAGCTCTTAGAGAAGAAGATAATCAACAAAGAAGAGGAAAATTCAAAAATTCTGCTTGATTACTCACAATGGCAAAAAGTTCTTACAAAGAGTCATCAAGTAACTTATATACAGTTTTTCTTCATTGAACAGTTTTTCTTTTTTATTTTCTTCTTCTTTATCTTTTGCTTGATTCTCCCCCCAATCATCCCTCCTCTTGAACTCTGTCAACCCTGATAGGTTTTGAATGGCGATGTGAGCAGGTTTGAATGGCAGTTTTCTCTCTTTGATTTAGCAGATTAGCTTCACATATCATCAATTCCTTCCATTGAGCTAACTTAACACCATCGTTTGGTGCCCGTCTATGATCGACAAAGAAAATGAGCTCATATGCCACCAATCGAGCATTTAAATTGGAAGATATTTTTGCAAAAATTTCAGAATCCAATTCAAAAAACCTTGCAAAAAATGCTTCTTTGAAAGTTTGCATGGAAGGGCTTGGTAGAAACACTATTCTCAAATAAATAGCCATTATTGTGAGTTGGCTGGGCATTATAGAGAGATGAAAAATTAGAGCATCTATGCCGTGGTTAATGCCAATGAAGTTCAAAACTGTATATTGAGCATGTTTGAATACCTTCAAAACTATTAGCAGCATGCTCAATATTTTATTTTTCATTTTGATAGTTATATCTAGAACTGTTGCATATCACGAAAGCCAAAACTCTATTGTGTGCACCATATAATCCTCATTTGGTAGATAATCATGTGGTGGGATTGGTAGTAGGGGGTAATTTAACCATTGATTATTTATTGTGCCATGGTGATGTGCCTCCCAAAATTTCATCCATGGTCTTCTGCATGGTACTAGATAGAAAGAAGGATTTACTTGTAGTAAATATGGCACGGATTCCAAATGCACTCGTAGAGTAGGACTTTTCTCCAAAAAATTTGTGTCTCCATATTGCATTGGCCTTATTTAATGCTTCTTGTGTGTATGAAAAAGTTTCAACCTAAAAATTCAATTGCTAGTCTAGCTCTTTTTGTGTCGTTTGTTTGATGTAATGCCTCGTTTCTTCCTTGAGAAATCCATAAGGAATATTTAATGGCTTTATAATGTGCTCTAAATTTTTAATTTTAATTTTGGCTTCCTTGATTACTTTGATGAATGTATCTTCTAATGGATCATTAAAGTTGGGACACCAGTAGGGTCTGCTGGTTTCGGCTCCTTTTTGCAATAGTGCATGTATCTCAATCAGCACTTGGTGCCTCCTCTCCCATATTCACAAGCGAGTTATTGATGGGGGGAGAAGGAGGACCATACCTCATTCTCCATAGTAGGTGCTTGAGAGCTGGGTACTACTGGTGTCCCCAAATTATCCTTTTTTGCAATCTAATCATGTAAGCTTTGAATGAGTCTATCTTTGTCCCTTATTTGCTCGTTAGTTGCCTTTAAGTCTTCATTACTTTGCACTAGGAATTTGCCAAGTAGAGCTACTTGATCCGCATCCTCTTTGCACTGCTCTACAATCTTGGCTTCTACAATCTTCCACCTGTTTATAAGCTCATTCCTATCATGAATATACTTTTTTCCCATACTTCCCTTAATTCTTGCTCTTGCTTAAGCTGTTTAGCATACTTGGCCATTTGGGCTTCTAGCTCCACTGTATCTCTTTGGTCAGCTTTTGGTACCTCTATTGGTTGATTGAGTAGAATCAAATTCATTAATTCTTTGCTTCTGATTCTTAGTGCGTCTGCCTCCTCCATGTGTAATTTTATTTGTGCCATTTAAAGGTTGCTTCTATTTGACATTCATACCTTTTCGGCTTCACTTGTCACATATTTTGTTGTAAGTTCCTTGAGCTAATCTTGTAGTTCTTGATTTGCCTCTATGAGCTTTTTGTAGATTTCCATTAACTCCTTGGTTTCCTCCTCTTTTTTTGCTAGCATCTGTTGAGCTTGTATCATTTTTTTCAATAGATCTTCTCTTAATGGATTGAATTGATTTCTTTCTAGTAGTTCTTTTTCATAATCTTTATCAGCTTCCACTAGTTGTTGTTGTGTGTCAATGGCTGTCTGGATCATTTTTCTTACCATTTGTTTACATTGTGCCACATCCACATTCAACCATGTTTTCGATATAATTGATTCTACCCCTGTTTGCTTGTCCTTTCCTTTCTCAATGTGCATTGTCTCATTAAAGGATTGTCTGATTTGGAGATGAACCTGTTGTTCTTCATCTCTGACCGTGGTAGACTTTGTAGTGCTTCCTTGAAAGGTTACATCCCTCAGTGATGGGTCTGCCACCACTTTAATTGACATAATTGGTTCTTGCTCAATGATTTCTTCTCCCCTGTGCTCTTCCTTCAAATGTTTCATTCTGGGAGAATCTTCAAGAGTTGCTTCTATGAATTGAAGTTTTGTCGTATCATTTATCTTGATTGTGTATGTTCCTTCTTGTTGCTATCCCTCCTTTGATTTGTGGTCTAATTTAGTATCTTGTGCTTGATCTTGCTGTTGGATTTCCCCTTCAAGTTGATCCCTTACTTGATTTCATTCCTCATATCCACCATCATCGTTTGATTTCGTATGGAGATCCATGTTCACAGTTGATTGGTCATGATCTTCTAGGATTTCAAATGATGAGCTAGAATTGACCAACCTCAACTCTCTATATCGATGAAACTCGCTATCCTAGGTACTATGGCAGTGGTGATTTGGGGTTGTCTAGCCTCTAGAAGACTAAAGACTTCTTTGTGCCCTACTTTGGCTGATATGTATCCTTGGGTGAGATGTATGTTGACTTCATATTCAAAAATCCAGTCTTGTTCTAGTATTAATTCTTCAAGAAGGTCCTCCTCTTTGCAGACCAGAATGTGTTGATTCATGGTGGTGTTTTCGAGATGTAGGGACATGGAGAATTCTCCTACACACTCAATGAATTGCCCCCCGATCTATCATATAGGTTTTAGGAGGATTCATGGTCGTTTTGAGGTCATTGGCTAATGGGACTTGCATGCAACTTAATGCCACACCTGCGTCAGTTAGTGAATCTACTAATTGATATTCCTTTACTCCAAACCCTAGATTCAAATATGGTCTATTGACACAACTATTTACATTCTCCACGTTACCTATATGATAGTGTGCCATGGGTATAGATCCTTCGCCTTGTATATATCGTTCATCTCTTTGTCTCATCCATTCTTTCTTTTTTCTAATTTGCTCTAGTGCTTCCAATCAAGCTTCTTCTCTCATCCTTTCCTCTTGCCTTTTTTGGTTCTACACTCCTAAGAGCCTTGTCAACATTCTTTCAGTTAATGGTTCCATGTACCCTTTGACTTTACAACCACTTATGTAGTTAGCAAGTACATCTCCATCTAATGTGGCTAAGTTTACTAACATGGCTAAGTTTACTGCTCCACTAGTTGATATTGGATTTATCAAAAGTGGAGTAGCTTTTTCGCACGTTGCTTCAATGTGTATACCAATACTAGATCGCCTTCCTTTAAACACTCATGTTTAATGTGTGCATCATACTATGAATTTTGTCTCCTTTTCGTTGCATAAATTCTTACCACTGCTTGTAGTATGGTCCCATGCAATTTTTCAATTTGATCCAATTGTTGAGATAGTTCGTGGCCTATCCATTCATTTTTTTGTTCCATCGTAACATGGGGACTAAAAAATCAATGAGAAAAATGGCATTTTGCCCATACACCAAATTGAATGGAATAGTTCCAATAGCGGTCTTGTATGCCACATGGAAGGTCCATATTGCATGATGAAATTGTTTGTCCCAATTTGACCTTTTAGTGTTAACTATTTTAGTTATAATTGTGCATAGTACTTTATTGGAACCCTCTGCTTGTTCATTGGCTTGAGAATGATAAGGGGCTGATTTCTTGTGAAATACAAGAAATTCATTCATCAGTGCTTCAATCACTTCATTGATGAAATGTGTCCCTTTGTCGCTAACAATTTCTATCGGAAGTTTGAAATGCATAAAGATATTTTCAATAGAAACTTAGCCGTGGTTTGGGCATTGTTTTTCCTAGTCACTTTTGCTTTCCATCCATTTGGTCAGATAATCCGTGGCCACAATAATATATTCAACATGTGATCCTCTTGTAGGAGGGTTTATAGGTCCTATAAAATCAATATCCCATTTTGAAAATGCCCTTGCATAGATCATGGGTCTTAGAGGCATGTCATCTCTTCTTATAGGATATTTGGTTCTTTGGCACACTTCACAACTTCGTATGTACATATTAGCATCCATATGTAAAGTTGGCCACCATAGGCCTGCAAAGAGAATCATTTTTATAGTCTTCTCAGGCAAAAAATGACCTCTTGCTGCACCTGCATGAGCCATCTCTAATAAGGTAAGTATTCTCCTTCGTGAACACACAATCGTAGTTGATCATCCTTCCCCATTTTGAATAATTGTCTTCCAATTATAGTGTAATATTTACTCATGTCTTCTATAGCCCTTTTTCTTGCTAGTCTTGCTCCTTCTTCATGTGTTCACAATTTCAAGAACTCCACTAATTCCTTACTCCATTCTGGTGCTATAGTGGAGAAATGTAAGGAAGAATAATCATCAGGGGTGTTCTCTTGGCATTCTTGGCAATTAAGAATGTATTCTTGTGCGTCTTTTTGCATGTTCAGCTAGTATACCCCTAGTCTTTTCAACTCCCTTGTTGTTCCATTAATGCCCTTATGCGTTTTCCATTGTTTTACATGATCTTGCTTGAGTAGATTTTTTTGTTCTTCATCTTCGACACACCGTAATAATAAGTCATTAGGTTCTTTAATCCTATGGTTTGGTCCATGCGTGAGAATTGGGATCAATTTTTCCACCCATTTCGGACACACTTCCAAGTTGAACAGGTATGCATCCGGTAGATCATTTTCCACTCTGATAGGTGGTTCTCCATGTGTGATTCTTGATAAATGATCAGCTCTTATGTGGGTATTCCCTTTTTTGATTACCACTTCAAAATCGAATTCCATGAGTAATAGGAACCATCTCACTAGCCTTCCCATGTTGCAGGGTTTATTGACCAAATACAATAATGCATGGTGGTAGAATAAAAAACTTGAATTTATTGGCTAGGAGGTAATGTCAAAATTTCTTGACTGTGTACACTATTCTTAAACCCTCTCTTTCCATAGTGGTATAGTTTCTTTCCGCTTGATTTTGTTGTCTACTAGCATATGCAATAGGGTGATCTAATTTTTGTTCATATGCAGGTTGCACTAGTATGCATCCTATTGCAAAATTCGATGCGTCCACATGGATTTGGAATGGTTTGGTCCAGTTGGGTACTTTCAAGTTAGGTGATGAACTTAATTATTTTTTTAACTCATTGAATGCCTTTTCACAATCCTCCATCCATGTGAATTGTGTCAACAACCCATACAATGGTTTTGCAATTATGGTGTACATGCGGATGAACCGACGGTAATATCCACAATGTCACATAAAAGATTGTACTTACTTTGCATTTCTTCGTCTAGGCACGTCCAAGATGTCCTTTATTTTATTCTCATCAATGGAGATACCATTCTTGGATACAATATGCCCCAAATTTTGTCCTTGCCTTACCATAAAGATGCATATCTCCGGATTCAAGCATGCCCTATATTTCTGCATTTCTCGAATATCTTCCATAGCTCGAGAATGTGTTCAGTTCTTACAGAGGAATATGTGCATAAGTCATCTGTGTAAACTTCCATGCTTTTCTCATGAATTCTTTGAACACATGACACATCAATCTTTGGAAAGTTGCAAGAGCATTCGAGTGCCCAAATGGCATCACTTGAAAAGCATACACTCCCCATTTAGTAGCAAATGCCATTATATTTCCATCCATCCATGTGGTTCGAATGCTTCACCAGGAAATATTTGATGCATGTATGCTAGGTCATCTATGGGTCTGTAATTCTTGTGTCCTATTGGCCATAATGACATTCTCTTCTCCTCTCTTTTTGCTTCCTTACACATCTGCTGGACATCTTCCTTCATCCATGATTGGTCCCTAGATCTTGTGTTATGAACGGATAGATCGTCTTCCTCTATGGACTGAATTCCATTGTAATGGGGGTACATCTCTATATGTGAAGGTATGTAAGTCTATCTTTGTAGTCACATCCTAGTGTTGTAGATATACCACATCTCTTCCAATTACAAGGCCTGATCTAAGCTATACTATTCGACTTGAAAGTTAGTTTATGCAGGTTCCTACGAAGCCACATTTGGATGCTCTGAGGTGCACTCTACGTTCTGTGAGTGCTACTTTGGATTATGCATTATTTTATGAAGTTGGTGTAGATTTTTAAGTTCATGGATACACCGATGCAGATTTGGTTGGTAGTATTCTAGCTAGAAGATCTACTAGTGGCTTTCTATTCTCACTTGGAGGTGCAGCTATTACACGGAGCAACAAGAAGCAACCAACTGTTGCTTTGTCGAGTACAAAGGTTGAGTATAGAGGTGCTATAATGGCAGCATGTGAGGTATCATGGCTGGAGATGCTACTTTGTCACATGAAATTCATGTGGTTATCTCACCTTATGATATAGTAGGGTAGAAGACTTAAAGCAAGAGTCTTAAATAAATAAAGACTACAGAGAGTCTTTTTATGAGAGATTCGAGCTCATCAGCTGGGTGGAAAAATGACGATCATCTTTGTGTGCAAGGATGCTCGCTTGATGGCAAAAGAGGAGTAAGCTCACACAATAGGCATGCAAAACTAAAGAGGAGTAAGATCATGCAATAGGCATGCAAAACTGGTATCAAAGCGTTGATTCTTGGCCTTCTCATGCGCTTGCAGTGAACAGGAATGGAACTCGTGTGGTTGCTATGAAAGGCGTTCGCTTTATCCAATGGGCCACAAGCTCTTGCTTGTTTATTAGATCTATGGTACACAGCAGAGATGACGATCGTGAGCTGCCGCCTTAGAACTATGGGAGGAGGACAGGCGAGCTGTCTTTTCTCCCTCCATTAAGATATGTAGGATAAATCCCTCAAGATATGTAGGATAATTTCCCAAATCATTGGGAATAGTTCTAGTTGTAGAAAATATATTTATGAGCATCTTGAGTATTCTTTTCGAAAAGTGGCTAGAGTATTCATCAACAGAAGATACTGGAAAGGAAGGAGATGGAAGAAGCATCTCAATCATGTGTAAAAAAAAGAAAGGATATTCATAATATATCAGAGCTATGAGGAGATGGACTACCTATGTATCAATTTTATTGTTTTTTAATTTTGAAAGGGTCTGGCTCTCTGAGAAGGGCAAGGAAGGGTTTGAGCATGTGTATGGAGAGTATAAGATAGATACTCCCATCTAGGATGAATGAACTTCCTCAAAATACAAGAAATTAGAAGCTTTAGGTATCTCCAAAGTAGCTCTGTTCATGATTTTTCACATAAATTTCAGGTGCAATTTGGATGATTAACCATTTGTGGAAAGGCAAATGAAGCACGAATTTTTATTATTTTGGTAGGGAAAATCATGGAGAATTTTATTTTAATGTATTGACTTCCATATAAGATTAAGAAATCCAAAATATACCTCAGTATGATGGGAGTTTGAAGCTCCACAAAACCCCCTTCCATCACAGTTTGAGAAAAAATTTCAGCACCTAAATCTAAGAAATTCCAATTTTGGAAGAGGGAAAAAGAGGTGCGATAGCTATGGATGGATGGGAAAAATTAGATATACTGAGAGTATCTTATATGGAGTTCACAATAGAATCATTAGATTCATCAAAACAATAAGTTAAGGAGGAATTTTGTATCCTCAAAGACCCCCTTTCCACACGTTTTGGAAAAAAACTTCAGATGTTAGTTTTTTGCCAAACTCCATCATTGGGAGTAAGAATGTAGTGCATTTTCACCATTTTCATACCATTTTTCACGCATTATTGTGTGGGAAGGAGTTAGGAGGTGCAAGGGAGAGCAAGCGCTGTGTTTTTTCATGATTTTCTGCTCATACGGAGCTCGCCATTGCCGACGCTCAGAAATTCGAATTTCCCGCCAAAAAATGTGATTCTGTGATGAAAATCGCGATTCTGTGAAAATTCAAAATTTTTTGAAAAATCACGATTTTCTATTTCCCACCTAAAAGTTTGCTGAAAGAATCACGATTCTGTGGTCATTCTCAGAATCGCGATTATGTGGTTGTGCTTAAAAATCGCGATTCTCACAAATCATGATTTTCAGCAAAAACACGATTCTGTGAACCACGATTTTGTGAAAATCACAATTTTTTGCTCAAAATCACGATTCTCACCAATCACGATTTTCAATAAAAAGGCAATTCTGTGAAAACACGATTCTGTGAAAACACGATTTTCTGTTGGCAATCGCAATTTTCATGTAAAAAATGCGATTATGTGAAAAGACGATTCTCTACCCAAAATCGCGATTCTGAAAAATCACGATTTTCATGTCAAAAACACGATTCTGAGAAAACACGATTCTGTGATTGTGCTCAAAATCACGATTCTCACAAATCACGATTTTCAGCAAAAACACGATTTTCAGCAAAAACACGATTTTCAGCAAAAACACGATTTTGTGAAAACACGATTCTCTGAGATAAAATCGCGATTTTCATGTCAAAAAACACAATTCTGAGAACCACGATTTTGTGAAAAAAAAAACACGATTCTCTGAGACAAAATCGCGATTCTCTAAAACACGATTCTGTGCTCAAAATCGCGATTTTCAAAAACACGATTTTGTGCTCAACATCGCGATTTTCAAAAACACGATTTTGTGCTCAACATCGCGATTTTCAAAAACACGATTTTGTGCTCAACATCACGATTTTCAAAAACACGATTTTGTGCTCAACATCGCGATTTTCAAAAACACGATTTTGTGCTCAACATCGCGATTTTCAAAAACACGATTTTGTGCTCAACATCGCGATTCTTTGACTTCACAGCATCGCGATTCTCTGATTTCACAATCGCGATTCTCTTGAGGTTTACAAAATCGCGATTCTCTTGAAGCTCACAAAATTGCGATTTTCTCCAAAAGGTCCTGTTTGCCTGTTTTGACCCTCAGGAGCCTGATTTGACATAACTTTTTCATCCAAAGTCCATTTTTTTCAGATAGGATATTTTGAAGTTGACCCTCTAGTGGGACTAGGAAACCAAGGGGGCCCCAAGGGATTTTGAGCAATACAAAGGGGAATTTTGGGACTAGAAGACAAAGCTTATGAACCTGAGGTCTGGTAGACACCTAGGCAAGGATAAACGCATTAGATCTTCTGAGGCTAGTGTCAACCATACAGCTAAGTCTTGGGCACAACAACTAAGTGGTCATCCTTACAGACTAAGTTCAGACACAAGTGATTCAGAAATGTCTTTTAGCATGGGGAAACCTGTAGGTGGCTCAGGAACTGATTATTTACAAACACCAGAAGGTCCCTATAAGACACAGTTGGAATATATTCGGACCAACCAATTAGGTGCTCGCATCTATGAGGATGGCCTGAGGCGATCAGTGGTCCAACTCAAAAATCCAGATCAACCCTTCGGACTTGAACACCCGGTGGTCAAGTTCGAAGAGGGTTCATACATTGATAAGGAAGGAACCATGTATGTGGTCACCAACCTACCAGATAGGACTGATGAGTTTGGAAATGTCATTCCTGAGAATGAAATAGGAGACCTAGAACAAGGAAATGTAGGACAAGGACCCCAGACTCCTAGAGGTAAGTCAGTTTTGACCTGAGTGATCACTCCGGACTGGATCCCTCAAGACAACAAAAGCATAGAACTATTCTTGAATAGAGAAAGAGAGGAAGCCTTTTGGAGATTCAAGCCAGATCAACCTAGCCAATTGGGCATAGTCATCATCTACGAGTTCAAGGATCCAGAGACACCAGGCAAAGTGGTCTACCTGGATAACACATCAGAGAAAATTTTCTTGGTAACAGAACATGATAGACATGCATATACTTGGAAGAGTGAATTGATTTTCCCTCCACCAAGATCCAATGTTTCCCATGGCCTCCAAGGAGTAGGATCATCCCACGCACATGAAGCCTAGAGAGAAAGAACTAGAGAGAGACCTGAGGTAAGTTTTGCACACACCGTGAGCAGGAATAGGTCAGGATTTGAAAATGAAAGACCTGAAAGAGAGAGACATCAAGCACATAAGCAACAAAGAGATGAACATGATTTTTCATTGTCTAGACCCCGAGAGCACCCAAGAACCCTTAGACCCACTCAAGTGATCAAGGCAATGAAGAATTATTTTGACGGGTCAGGAGATCCTTATGATCATGTGGCCGAGTTCAAACAAGTGTTAAGAGCTGAGCAGGTTGAGGACTTGTTCACCCAGTACGAGGCATTTGGTTTGACTCTTAAGGGCACTGCCTTGGCTTGGTTTCAACCACTGAGTAGTCGCAACTATCGCGATATAGGTCAACTGCCAGACGAATTCATTATTAGAATTTTCCAAGAGTGGTATCAGGCATAACACATCATCTTTGATCCACAGCTTCAAGCAGACACCCCAAGAAACAGTGCGGCTAGCAGGTAGAAGGTTCAGACAGTATCTAGAGAGATGCCCTGCTCCAGAATTACCCACATCAGCCAAACAAGTGGCTTTGTTTTTAGATGGCTTACTAAGCACTAAGTTAAGATCATATGTGTACTTGAAAGAGCCTAGATCCATAGAAGAGTGCGTGCGGACATGCATTGACATAGAAGATAACTTGGGTGAGGAGTTAGGATTATCCAAACTCTATAAGGATTCAGATAGTTCTACTAGTCATACTTCAAAAATCTCCACGGAAATAGAGGAGATAGCTGAGCAAGTTGCCAAGAAGCGGGGAGTCCAAAATAAACAAACACAGAGAGTCACTCCATTGAATCGGTGTTATACTTTCGGAGGAGACCACATGGCTAATGTATGTCCATTGCACAACCAGAACATGAGAGAAAGGAATGCTCCATATTGCACTATTGAGAGAAAATATACGAACCACACGGCTCAAGATTGTCCCTACAATACACAGGTTGTTAGACAAACTTATCAGCAACCTTTCCAACAAGGTAGATATCAGAACCAATACCAACAGCCATATTATCGACCACAACAGCAATATGAGGCACAATATAGGCCACAACCAGTCTTGGGAAACCAACCACCAACTCCTGCCACCGTGATTCCAGTCAAGTATGCCGTGGGAGAGGAAAATCCAAATAGAGCATTGGTCCCACTAACCCCATTGATTCCAGATAATGACTCTTATGCTCATAGTTCAGACTACTCCCATGAAGGTAGTCCACATGCTTATTACACAGAGTCACCTGAACATAGTGAGATTTACCCGTATCAATATGAGGCACAACCTATGGAACAAAATTGGGAGCTTGAATATTCCAATGTTATGTACGCAAATGCTAATCCTAGGCCCCAACTGAGACAAGTAAGACCACAAGCTCCTAGAGGACCATGTTTTAGATGTCAGGGCGACCATTTCCTTCGTGATTGTCCCCACCCACCATCTCCGAGTCAAGGACAGGCTATCACAATACAAGGCTTTTGTCCTGATTGTGGAAAAGACCATCTCCCTAGAGATTGTCCAAGAAACCCCTCCAATGCACCCAAAATTACACCCATTAATGTGGTAGGCTTAGTGGCGGATTCAAGTTCAAGTAGCAGTAATGTGGCACCTGTACAGGCAGTTACTAGGGCACAAGCATTAAAACAAGATAAACCAGCAGAACAATCGTAGTCGAGTGAATCAGGAGAGCTTAGTAAGAGGAAAACAAGAACATGGAAGGATACCAGAGAAAAGGCCAATCGTAAGTGGAATAAAAAGTTATTGGAACTAGAAGAAAGCTTGAAAGACGCAAAAACAAAAATAGAAGACATTGCATCTCAAAACCCCTCTCATGCCAAAACTCCATCCACTCCACCTCATCCCACCCCACCACCCATTGTAAATAGACCGCAACCAGGTTCTGTTCTTGCAGATCCAACCCCAGAAGACTTGGACATGATGTTCAAGGCCTACCAGGCTCGACTTCAAGAAGGGCCTACAGCTGCAAACCAAGACAAGAGTTACCCTAGAGCAGATTTAGAGATTGAACGGATGAAAATGTGCATGAAAATGGTAGAACAAGCTCAAGCCATACTTCAGACTAGTCAAAAGTTCAATCAGACAAACTCTATCAAATCAGATTTGCATTTCCAGGGCTTACTAGAAAGATTAGAGCAATTGGTAAACACACCACAAGTTTCTTTACCTCCACAGGCTCAACCAGTTATTGAAAGAGGAAGCTCACCACCAATGGGAGCTTATGTTCCTAATTCCACGGATGCCGGAATACTCCTTCAATTCAACACTACTCTCAAGAGTTCTTGCGGGAAATACAAGAAGATAAATGGGCCAAGGAGAAGGGTAATTCCCCTCCTATTCCTGAGATTGATGATCTTCATGATCAATTTCCCCAAGACATTCCATCTATTTATGGAGATGAAGCAGAACAACAAGAAGACGAAAGGTTAGATTTTGAATCTAATACCTTAGAAGAACTGCCTCAATTTCCAGGCCCATGGGAATCTGAATCTCTCCAGATTAGAGCTCCCACAATACTAGTAAGAAATGAAGACTCAGTGGTTCCAAGGAACACGGATGTCGTGAAGAACACTAAGGTTCAGTGTCATCTCACTGTAGAAGAGCTGCTCAAAGCAAAACCTGAGCTATGGAATCATGTGAAGGATCAGGTTCCAGAACTTGACTCCAACATGCCAAAAGCAGGCTCTAAGCAAAGGGTACTAGAGATACCTCTAGACAAAATAGGGGACGTGTGTGAGGGTGAAGAAGGTAATACTTATCTTCCAATCACCTACCAAGGTTACACAACCAAAGCAATCATAGATTCAGGTGCTGGTGTTGCTATTGCGACCACCTCGTTGTGGAAGCAATGGGGCAAACCCACATTAAGACCAACTAGAATGAAGCTTCAAATGGTCGAAGGTCATTTTGAAAGACCTCTAGGATTGCTAGAAGGGATAACTCTAACCACTTGTGGTGTGGAGTTTGAACATACATTTGCTATATGTGACTTTGAGAAAAATAATGTCTATGAGATGATCCTAGGAAGACCCTTCCTACGACAATTGCAAATAGTATAGGATTGGGGAACTAACTCCTTGTACTTGTAGCACTTAGGGGTCACCACCAAGGTCAATTTGAAGGATTACTCCTTCAGAGATGTGCCACCCGTATAGTGGAATCCTATCCACAAAGCGAAAGAAGATTCCATCTCTGTGCATTCTGAAAATTCACCTGATCCATCATGCGTGCATGAAGATACTCATTTGTGGATGTGCAAGGTCGCAGAGGAAGAGGAAAAACGTTTAAAGGCGAGAGAAGAAGGAGCTTCTCAAGAAGATAGACCAGTTAAAGACCCAGCCTACACACCGATGATCTTTCTAGATGAGGAATTTGAGCCTCAGGGCTGGCCAGAAATCTTAGCTACCATGGATATTGCAATCAATGAAGAACAATGGACACCTCATTGTGATGAGGAGGGTTATGATATTTCAGTATTCATGTGTCAGCCCTTTCTAGAGGAATGTGATCCTAGTGATATCATAGAAGAAGAAGAGAATTACGATGATCTGGAGTCCATTGTGATGGATAGTTGCTTTAACTCAGAGAAGCACTATCTAGAAGATATAGGAGTGTGCACCCAGAAAGAAGAAGAACCTCTCACAAGTATTAAAACGGTAAATTCAAAGGATGGGAGTGAGAGCAATCAAAAGAAAAAGAAAAGAAAAGCAGTGAAACTAGAAGAGGAGGAATCATTGCTTGAAGTACCAGAAAACTTCAAGAAATATGAAGTTGACGACCGCATAATTTTGGTACGAATGCCTAAGAGAGAGGCCATCATAGGAGAATCATATGATAATAAAGAAAAGACCAAGAAGATTGTAGTGACCATCGAAGAGAACGAAGAGAGATGCACATATATAGGAGATGACCTAAGTGCAAGAGAAGAAATGGAGCTTGTAGCTCTATTAAGGGAATATAGGGATGTGTTTGCGTGGCACTATAGAGACTTGAAAGGGGTAGATCCAAGAATTTGCTCTCATACTATCCCCATGACTGCTGATGCCAAGCCCACCAAACAGAAGCCCTACACATATAATGATACCTATGCAGCCAAAATAAAAGAAGAAAATGATAGGCTGATTGAGGCTGGATTCATCTATGAGATTGAGCATACTGAATGGGTGTCCCCCATTGTAGTGGTACCCAAGAAGAACGGGAAGTTGCGAGTGTGTATTAACCTTAAAAAAGTTAATGCCGCTATGATCAGAGATAGTTATCCACTTCCAATCACGGAACACCTATTGGAGCGTGTTGCAAGCAAGGAAGTTTATAGCTTCCTTGATGGATTTTCAGGTTACAATCAAGTAGCCATTGCCCCAGAAGATCAACACAAAACGGCTTTTGCCACAGAGTTGGGAATCTTTGCATTTCGTGTGATGCCATTTGGGCTCACCAATGCACCTGCAACGTTCTAGAGGCTCATGTGTCATGTCTTCAAAGAGTTCTTGCGAAAGAGCTTAAAAGTGTATGTGGATGATTTATGTGCTCATTCCCAAGAAAGAAGATTCCACATCCCTGAGCTCAAACAAATCTTCAACAAGTGTAGAGAATATCGAGTGTGTCTAAACCCAGAAAAGTGTGTGTTCATGGTGCGTCAAGGTAAAATCTTAGGTCATATTGTTTCTAAGAATGGAATCTCAACAGATGAAGACAAGGTACGAGCCATAGCAGAGCTGCCACGACCAAGGAATGTTAAAGAGGTACAAGCCTTTATGGGCCATTGTGGATATTACCGTAGGTTTATCCACATGTACGCGATCATAGCTAGACCCCTTTATGCCTTGTTGTCTAATTTTGAGTGGAACGACGAATGTGAGAATTCTTTCAATGAACTGAAGAAACGTTTGTGCACAGCACCAATACTGACCACTCCTGATTGGAATAAACCATTCCATGTCCATGTGGATGCATCCAATCATGCCATAGGATGTGTGCTAGCACAACCCACCGGTGAAGGAAATTTAGATTTGCCCATAGCATATGCTAGTAGACAACTAAACCCAGCTGAAAGAAATTATACCACAACCGAGCGAGAGGGCTTAGGAATGGTATATGCTGTGAAGAAGTTTAGGCACTATTTATTGGTCAACAAGTTCAAGTTTTTCACTGATCATCAAGCTTTGTTATATTTGGTCAATAAACCTTGTAATACAGGACGCTTAGTAAGATGGTTCCTCTTACTAATGGAATATGACTTTGAAGTTGTTGCCAGGAAAGGTAGAACCCACCTTCGGGCAAATCACCTTTCTCGCATTACTTCAGGAGAGTCACCGCAAAGAGTGTCTGATGAATTACCCGATGCTTATTTGTTCAATTTAGAAGTTGTTCCTAAATGGGCAAATAAGTTGGTACCAGTCCTAACCTTCGGCCCTGCAAATAAGAATGTGAAAACGTCACAAGAAGAAATTGTAAAATCACAAAAATATCACATATTGGCAGGAAGCATGTACAAACAAGATATTGAGGGCGTATTAGCTTGTTGTGTCGAGGATGATGAACATAGTAGTTGGTTGCAACAAGCTCATGAAGGATTGCTAGGAAATCACTATTCTAAACAACGAACGTTGCAGAATCTGAAGCGTTTAGGAGTGTATTGGCCTAGCATGGACAAAGAAATACATGAGGGGATTAAGAATTGTCCAATATGCAAAGAGAGACCACCAGTGGAGCATGCGACCCTTTATCAAGTATCATTAATTCCAGATTGGAGTGCTCCATTGGTAGAGTTTATGAGATCGGGAAGATTACCCAAAGAGGCCAGTCTAGCAAGAAGACGAAGCATGGAGCAAGAGGCTCAAGGCTATGCCTTAGTAGGAGAGAACCTATACCGAAGAGGCAAAGATGGTTACTTAAGACTGTGCGTTCATGAATCAGACTATTTAAAGGTCTTAGAGACTGCACACAATGGTGTTGCAGGTGGACATTTTGGTCCTGACCGAGTGATCAAGACCATTCTATTCTCAGGACTTTGGTGGCCCACTCTTCATATGGATGCACATACCTATGTGAAGAAATGTGACACATGCCAACGTGCACAATATCCAGTTAGAAAAGATGAGATGCCTTTGAGGCCAATGATGGGAGGACGTGCATTCTCGAAATGGGGTATAGACTTTGTAGGTCCTATTAACCCCCCAGCTAGAAACTCCCATGCAGAGTATATTATTGTAGCCACAAATTACCTTACCAAGTGGGTAGAAGTGAAAGCCACAACAAAGAATGATGCTCAGACTACGGCTAAGTTCTTATTAGAGAATGTGTTCACGAGATATGGATTACCAATAGAGTTAGTAAGCGATAGAGGCACCCACTTCTTAAATGAAGTCATTGAAAATCTTCTCCAAGAATTCTTGGTGGTACATAAGAAGTCTGCCCCCTATCATCCCCAAGCTAACGGACAGGCCGAGAGCACAAATAAGATCCTATGTAATGTCTTGACTAAATTGGTAAATAATAAACGCTCTGATTGGGATAAACAACTTCATCATGCTGTTTGGGCTTACCCAGTTGCCTACAAAACAGTACTCAATGCCACCCCATTTCAGATGGTCTTTGGACAGAATGCTGTGCTACCTTTAGATTTCCTAATCCCAGCATTAAAAGTAGCACAAGAGCATGAGTGGAATGGACATGAATTGTCCTCTAGGATCTCTGATCTAGAACGCTTAGGTGAGACAAGGCTACGCGCGGCGGCAGGTATCTATGCTGCAAAGAAAAGGCAAAAGGCATACTTTGATGCACACATCAAGGATAAGGGACTGAAAGAGGGAGATCTAGTGTTGGTTTATAAACTAAAACAACATGCCCACAAGTTGGAAAAAAGAGGATATGGACCCATGATCATTAATAGAATTTCCACTAGCGGTGCTGTTCAATTGGCTACTTTAGAAGGTGATATCTTGCCCCACTATATTAGTGGATGTAGAGTCAAGTTATACCAAGAACCTCTTACAGAGGATATGCTTACAAGACTCAACACTGCTAAGAAGAGAAAAGAAGAGGAGTCAAGGGTGAGAGAAGAAGCACAAGTAGAGGCTAGAGAGCGCATACGGCGAAATAAGTTACGACGAGTAGGCCTACATGTCAACTCAAAAGCCCCAAAATATCACATGGATATGTGCCAAAAGTCAGGCATAGCGACTTCTCAAGTCATTGACCGAAGACCCTTTGTGACCATAGAGATAGGACAAGGAAAGGATGCAAGGACTCTGAAAGCATTGATTGACTCAGGTGCAGCAAGTAGTGCAGTTAGACTATCCTACTGCCAAACTTGCAGTTGAACATCAATCCCATAGAAGCTTATCTCATAGGATTGGGAGGTGTGGAAACCCCTTGTTTGGGTGAGGTGGAACTTCCCATCTACCTGCAAGATGTTCGAATGAAAGTCAAAGCGCTAGTGTGTCAAGATGAGAACCTTACAGAACCACTTGTTTTGGGTCAAGATTGGATTTATGACCATGCAGTAAACTTAAACCTAAGAAGTCAATTTCTTCAAGTTTGGGTACATGAACAATGCATTACAATAGAATTAGAGAACTGCATGCTCCCAGATCATGGCACCACACACTCTCTTAGTTCTTCTAAGACTAATCATATGGAAGAAGATCTATGTGTCAAAAGCTTTAGAATGCAGAAGGAGTCAATCGTGGAAGAAAGGCTCAATGACAAGCGGACTCCTCCTCTGGGGCACGAACTAATGCAACCACAACAACTCAACCAACAAAGCAAGCACAACCGAACAGAACAATTGCTATATCAAATAGACAACGAGATGTCCAAAGGAAGGTAGTGCCGAGCATGAAGCAGATCTGGGTACACAAAGGAGAGAAACCACCAGCCTTGGCCCCACAAATCCCATCCAGGCAAGCCAACCAGGTCAGAAGACGAAGAAAGCAGCTCGGACAAGCTCAATCACAAGGTATCCAACAAGTTTGGGTGCCTAAGAAATTAGCTGCAACTCAACAAGGGCGATTATAGATGTGGGTACCTAAGAAGCTCTTACATCTACAACAACCTACGTTCTCCCACATGCGAAGGGTCTCAACAAAGAAGCCAAAAGGAGAAGAGGGTAAGAACCACGTACAGAGACCGAAAGGAGATCAAATCAGCTCTTCAACAATAGTAGGAAGACCCGCAAAAAGGATATGGGTTTGGAAGCCAAAAGTACAAGTAGCCTCCATCGAACCAAAGCACCAACCACACTAGATACCACAGTTCAGAAAGCATCCAACGAGGAAGACGCCTGAAGTAATCTCTACAGTGCGAAATGCTGTTCTAAAATGGGTCCCTATCAAGAGGAAGGATCAGTGGTCATCTCGCGATCCAATGGATACCTCCAAAAAAGATGACATCAACATCTGCAGGTGACATCAGGCCTCGACGAGCGACAACCATGTGCTCCTTGCACAACCCTGTCTTTTGCACCATTCAGGTCATGCATTTCCAAAGTATGCATTAATATAGGGCCACATTACATGGCCGTGCATAGACACACTTGAGAATCCCAGGCACAAGAGCACATTGACATCTGTCAAAGATTTTTATTGATTGATACTAAACTCTGTCTTCTTGTTTTGTTATATTGTTCCTATTAAAAAAAAAACAAAAAAAAGAAAAAAGAAAAAAAGAAAGAGAGGACGAACTTGTTCCCAAGTTTGGCTCATGAAACATGAATGAGCCATGCTTAGTTGAAGATGGAAGTGTTGATTACTGGGCATTTATCAGTTTGGATAGAAGTGTGTCTCGGCTAGCAGATGATATAATTGATGCCTTATCTAGTAGATGTCAAGAACTTCACCTGAACATGGCATCCACAAGTATGGTTCCCTCTTACTATGGTAGGAGTGAAGATCCTGAAGGTCCGCAACTTGAGTGATGCTTAACTACTGCATGTCAGAGAGCATCCACAGAAATATGTGCAAGGGGTAGTTCTGGTACCCTGCACATCTTTGTATGTATACTAGATGAGAAGACTCCTGCTTATGGTGAGCTAAAAGAGAATATGTGAAACTAAGCTTGGTGTAGTTACCCAATGTTGGTTGTCAAAGAATATAAAGAAATTCAATTCTCAGTATTTGGCAAACGTTTCTTTGAAAAGAGAAGACAGAACCAAGCACTCAAAAAATTTTTCAGTGGACCAGCAACATGGACATTCATCGACAATGTTCCATCACAAATGTCGGGTATACAACATGAAGAGATAGACATCAATCAACCCTTCACCACGGTAAGTATCTTTACTCTGACAACATCATAACCATGATAGATTAGGAAACCTCTTCGTCAGCATACCCTTGAGCACTTAGCTCAAGACCCTCAATTTTTGCAACATACTTCTTCCAATGCATTTTCCAAGTAAGCATGCGTAGGGCTACATTACAAGGTCGTGCACAAGGCACATATTTTTTTCAACCCATGCACATACACACTTACCCATCATTCACTATGGGTTATAAGTACTTGGCATGAATACTCTGAACATCATCTTTAGAAGCGCTAGAGGACATCCTGGGGCAACATCAATACCTAGGAAGCAATTTGAAGCTAGCAGTTGCTCCAACTCAATCTTGATACGCATTCATGCGGGAATCCACGGAAGAAGCACATACCAAGGGACTACGACTTGCAAAGGCGTGCAGTGACAAATGAAGGACCGGACAACCAACACTGCCAAATTTGGAAGATAGACGGCTCTTGTTCATACAGAATGGATACTACCTCCCAAGCACTACATGGAACAACCACTACAACAAGGGTCTGTCAGGGATGACAGACTCGAGAGGGGGGGGAGTGTTGAAGCTGAAGGTCAAGGACAAAGCATAGGAACACATCTAAGAGGTGGACACACAAGAAGAAGGAGCAAGTACGGAGCTCCAAGAAGTCCATGTCAACTTTTCAGAAGAATTCCCTACCAAAATAGTGATTTCCATCACTAAAACCATTGTAAATACCATTTTCTATTTTTGTAGCTCCATTTTGTGCAAGCCGAGGAGTCCTCGAGCTTGAGGAGCATTAGAAGTATCATCCTACCAATTTTCATAATTTTTAGACTCCGTTTGAGCCCTCAAATAAGTCCTGGAACCTAATTTTTAACTAGGCCGGACACTAGGTCTGGACAGGGCCAAAACTAGTCCAAAAACTATAAAAAGAGCTAGAGAGCTCATTTTTGGGGTTAGCTGGTTAGAGAATAGAGATTTTGTAAGAGAACTCTTTTGCAATCAAAGCTTTCCATTGTTCCTCTCTTTGATCTTACTTTGTGCGCGTGTGTGTGTATGTGTGCATGTTTGTGTGCTTTCACTCACGCACTTGTGCTTTCACTTGCTCGTGGTCTTCATACCGGTCCTCACGTCTCCGCGGATTGACAAGTAAAGGAGGTGGTGCTTACGCTTGAGCTACAAAGAATAAAGATCATTTAATAGGCTTCCCATGGATTATTGCATACATACATGAAGTATGGTGTATGTGTTACCATGGCAAACAAGAAAAACCAAGAGAAATCCACATTAAGAGTGGATTAGAAGCTTGCTAAAAGCTCCTATTTAAGTTTTTGCATAAAAGTAAAAATCTTGATTTAAGCCTATTTTGGGGAGCAAACTGGCATGCACGAAGGGAGGATTTGGTAAGGGGAAAATGTTGGAGTTAGAGGTCTACGGAAGCACATGAACAGCACAAGGAAGAAGAAGAAGCTTGGAGCACAACACAAATACTGAATGTATTACTAGAGAATGTACAAAGATAAGTAGCCCATTAGGGCAATAGGCGTATATACAAGCCTGGGGAAAAAACCTCCTAAAGAGGTAAAAAAGTGCCCCGTCGGTCCTAGTGTGTTCACACACATCACTACCTAAATATATCAACAAATCCCCCCTGGGAGTGATGCGGTGAACAAGGAGCTGGCACTCATGTATAAGGAAGTGCCAAGCTATGTGGAGATCACTCCACAAAAGGAAGTAAGCCCAAAGCTTTGCAGAAAGCTTCAAACTTCTCCCTTGGCAGAGCCTTCATGAAAAGGTCTGCAATGTTCTCCTGCATGGGCACATATGCCAAGTTGATCTCCCCAGTAGAGAACCTCTCCTTGACATAGTGATAATGCACTCAATGTGCTTAGTCCGAGCATGGAACACAGGGTTCCTCGCAATTGCCAATGCACTCTACCTGTCAGTGAAGATGGTGGTGGCAGAAGTCTGACCAACACCCAAATCAGCCATAAGGCATCTGAGCCACACACACTCAACAGTCGCTGTGAAAGCTGCCCTATACTCAGCCTCACAACTAGAAGTGGCCACAATAGGCTGCTTCTTGCTCAACCAAGATATACATGAGCTACCAATCATGAAGCAAAAGCCACTAGTGGACACACGAGTGTCATAGCAACCAGCCCAATCAGAGTCAGAAAAAGCATGCAAATCTGGCGGTAGTAATCCCCCCTTGGGATAAAACAACCCAAGTAGCTGAGTACCACTCAAATAGCAAAAGATGCACGTAACTGCCTGCCAATGCTTGACTCTTGGGCAATGCATAAACCTGCTCATCTGTGAGACAACAAACTGAATATCTGGCCGAGTAATGCATAAGTAAATCAAGCATCCAATAGCCTGCTGATAGAGAACAACATCAAATGCATCTCCAGCATCATGAAGACTCAATCGTAAACCTGTCTCCATAGGAGTGGCAATAGGCTTACAGTCTTCAAGGCCAAAACGTTGCAATAATGTGTCAATATATTTTGTTTGACACAAAGCCATTCCACCATCAAATTGCATAAACTGAATGCCCAAATAGTGATGCAAATGCCCCAAATCAGACATCTCAAATGAGGCATGCAAATCAGCCTTAAAATCAGCAATATGCTTCTCAATAGGACCAGTGAGCAGCATGTCGTCAACATAGACAACAATGATCAGAAGCACATCATTAGCATGCTTAACATATAAGGTGCTTTCAGTTGGACTGTTCTCAAAACCATGTGCAATCAGATAGGCATGTATCTTCTCATACCAAGCACGTGGTGCTTGCTTTAAACCATATAATGCCTTCTTTAACTTGTACACCTGGTTTTCATGCCCTTTCTGCACAAAGCCATGGGGTTGAAAAACATACACTTCTTCATGAAAGTCACCATTCCAAAATGCTGTTTTAATGTCCAACTGATGTACATTCCAACCATGATGAGCTGCAAGTGCATAGATGCTCCAAACAATAGTCATACGGCATGTAGGTGCAAAGGTGTCATCAAAATCAATGCCTCCTTCTTGTGCATAACCCTTTGCAACAAGCCTAGCCTTATACCTGTCAATTGTATCATCCGGTTTATGCTTCAGCTTGTATACCCACTTAGTGCAATTGGCCTTCTTGCCAGGAGGCAAGTCACATAAAGACCAAGTCCCATTCTTCATTATAGCATCATATTCAGATTGCATAGCAACCATCCAATTTTCTGAATTTTGTGCTTCATCAAACAAAACAGGCTCATTCTCATCACAGAGACTAGATGCAACCATAGCATAGCAATCTAATGCAAAAGAGGCACTATGAGAGCCTGAACGAGTACGATATGACAAAGGTGCGTCTAATTTGTTGTCACGCAAAGTTTGCACTAACCATTTTGGCATAGTTTTTGCCTGGTCAATATCAACTCTCTCATCAACTAGTGCATCATGTAAATCTGCATAAAAAATTGAATGATCTACATCATCACATGAAAGCTGCAAAGGCTGGGAAGTTGCCTCATTGGAACCAACACTAGACTGTCCACCTATAAAAAGAGGCAGCAAAGTATCATACATGTCTTTGGAGCTAACAGATGTCCCCTTAGTACATGAAAGCAATGGCTGAATAGCATCTTCCACAAAAACAACATCACGGCTACCTAGAATGCATTTAGTCTATGGATGATATAGACGATAGCCTTTACTTTCAGAACTGTACCCATCAAAAATACATTTTACTGCTTTATCATCCTATTTTCTGCGATGTTGTTCATGCACTAATGCATATTCCAAACAACCAAAAACACTATGCGTATGCCAAACAACCAAAAACACGTAGATGAGCAACAGATGGCTTGCGATCATGCCAAGCCTCATATGGAGTGATAGACTACAACGCTTTAGTGGGACACCTGTTCAGTACATATGCTGCACACATGACAACCTCAAGCTAGAAACTATGTGGTAAAGCTTGACTCTTGACCATACACCTCTCCATCTCCATGAGTGACCTGTTCTTTCATTCAGCAACTCCATTCTGTTGAGGTGTATATGGCACTGTACATTGGTGTTTTATCCCACGTTCAGCCACAAATGCATTAAAATCAGAAGACATATATTCTCCCCCTCGATCAGAACGGAGGGTGCCCATTTTACATGCTGATAGATTCTCAACCAAAACCAAAAATTGTTTGAAGCACATAAACACTTCGGACTTTGCCTTCAATGGATATACCCATACATGCCTCGAAAAATCATCGATGAAAGTCACGAAGTAAAGATAATTCCCAAAAGAAGGTGTCTACATAGGACCACAGACATCACTATGTACAAGATGCAATTTCTGAGTAGCCCGAATTGAACCATCTTCTAGAAAGGAAGAACGCTGCATTTTTCCCAAAATACAACCTTCACAAACATGTTTTCCAGGTGCCTCAAGTTTGGGCAAAGAGGACACCATTTCAGATTTCTACAAGCGTAGCAAACTAGCAAAATTCAGATGACCAAAGGGTGCATGCCAAAGCTTTGCATCTGACATAGCATGAGAATCATTTACTACACATTCCAAATCATTTACAAATCTTTCATAGTCTATGAGATTATACAGCCCACGACATAAAGTGCCAGAAGCAATAATCACATCGCCATTTGACAGATCATGAACTGTACACCTGTCATCAACAAATTTCACAACCAAGCCAATCTTGGCTAATGCAGAAACTGATAACAGGTTATTCTTAATCCCTTGCACAAATAAAGCATTTGACAAAGTGAAATAACTACCATCAGCAGTAGTCAAAATGATCTTACCAACTCCCTTAACAAGATAAGAGGAGTTGTTGGCGCATGTAACAGTATTCCCTATAGGGGCAGGCTCGAGTGAAGAGAAGAAACTGCACTGCAAGGTGTTGGCAGCAGTCAGGGAACCGAAGGAGCCACAAGACGAAGAGAGTCAGAGCGAAGGGACAGCACAAGCAGACATGGCAGTCAAAGAAGATCTGGCAAGTAGGCCAATAATTTTCCTCATGAAGAAGCAAGTACGAGCACTCACGCAGATCTAGCACTAAGGCAACCTTTAATTTTTCAAAACCTCTACACCAATTAAAAGTGATTCTCATCACTAAACACCATTGTAAATACCATTTCATCTTTTTGTAGCTCCATTTTGTGCAAGCCAAGGAGTCCTTGAGCTTGAGGAGCTTTAGAAGTATCTACCTGCCAATTTTCATATTTTTTAGATCTCGTTTGAGCCCTCTAATAAGCCCTGGAACCTAATTTTTAACTAGGCCGGACACTAGGTCTGAACAGGGCCAAAGCTAGTCAAAAACTATAAAAGGAGCTAGAGAGCTCATTTTTGAGGTTAGATTGTAATTGAAACAAACTTGTAAGAGCTTCTTGAAAGTAATCTAAGAACTCCATTGATTCTCACTCGTTGTCTTGCCGTGTGTGCGCGTGTGTGTGTATGTGTGTGCATGCTAGGGTGCTTCTCACTCACGCATTTGTGCCGCCACTTGCTCGAGGTCTTCATACCATCCTCACGTCTTCCTGGATTGACATTAAAGGAGGTGCTACTCATCACTGAGCTACACCAAATTTTGGCGCCGTTGCCTGGGATCGAGCTTTGAGGACGAGCGTGTGATGGTAAGACGTAGAGTTGACGCGTTGGACTTGTAGGTATTTTCTTCACTTTCATCTATATTCTTGTTTTTTCTTCACCACCATCATCACCATCATCATCATCACCATCTTCCACCTCCATTTCCCTCATTTCACTTGTGAGAGAGAGCGAGAGAGCGAAATTGCGTGTGCTGTTTTTGCATGTTTCTTGAGCTGTCTTGCAGGTACAGGTCACATCATCGTCCCCAGCACTCTGCGCAGGTACGGATTTCGAAGTAACTGTCTGTGTGTCGCCGACTTCTGTCAATCGCGACCGACAGAAAAAACGCTCAAATTACCAAACAAAGTGCAAAACCAGGATCTACAGGCCTAGAGCTTCCCAAAAATGTGTTTAGTTTCTTGAAATTCCTCAGATTTCTGTCAATCGCGATCGCTCTGTCAATCGCGACCGACAAACCACGACGGACAGATCTGTCAATCGCGATCGACACGTCAATCGTGATCGACAGCCCACGACGGCTCTGTCAATCGCGACCGACAGAGTCAACGACTGTTTGACCACGACCGACGGACCATACGCGTGACACGTGTCAATCGCGATCGAGTCATCAATCGCGATCGACTCATCAATCGCGATCGACACAGTCAACGACCGATTGACCACGACCGACGGACCATACGCGTGACACGTGTCAATCGCGATCGAGTCATCAATCGCGATCGACTCATCAATCGCGATCGACACAGTCAACGATTGTTTGACCACGACGGACAGACCACGACTGCTCTGTCAATTGCGATCGACATAGTCAACGACTGTTTGACCACGACGGACAGACCCTCGCGACCGACCTGTCAATCGCGATTGACCCATCAATCGCGACCGACAAAGTCAACGATCCTTTGACCACGACTGATTGACTTTTCGTAACCCCTGTCAATCGCGACTGACCAGTCAATCGCGACTGACAGCCACGATGGACCTGTCAATCGCGATCGACACGTCGATCACGACTGACCTGTCAATCGTGACCGACAGACTTTGCGAACACGTTAGAAGGGAAAATTAGGTCAAATTTTTAAGGCAAAAATAGTGGTTTAAATTTTGGCCAAGTGTGGGACAAACACTAGGGTGTAACATTGCATTACGAGGGCATAACCCAAGTAACTCGAGAATTCCTATTCGCCTGTTAACCTAGTTTAATCCTGTTTTAGCCCCAAAACCCTGAACTGGCATAACTTTCTCATACGAAATCCGTTTGCCGTGATTTTTGTTTTGTTGGAAAGCTCGCAGGGAGTACAACAAAAACATCGACTGGTTATGGTTAAATTAAGATCAGGAATATTAGATAGGGTATTTTGAAGTTGACCATACCCAGGGGGAACAAAGTTCAGGGGTCTCTAGAGTTGTGTTCAAAAAGTCATAGTGCAAATTGGTGAAGTGTTACATGAATGAAAGTGATTGGTTCTGTCTTCTGAATTTAAGTCTTGAGCTAACAATGGGCCTTTTACAGGTCCTTTGAGGGCAGCGAAGGGTACGCAAGGCAAGAGTAAGTGCAGGCTTGGGAACACGCGTCCTGGGCACACCAGGGCAACAATACAAGGAAAGGAACTCAAGGTTGGAAAACCCGCAACACCCTCTGTCAATTCTTAGTTTAGGCTAAGTGCGGGTAGTGTTAGAAGTAATTCCACGCAAGGATAGGCACGAGATAAATCAAAGACTATCTAAGAAATCAAGTGCAAGTCAAGAAATAACCTGTGTGTGTGCGAACGACAACCTTAAAAGGAAAAGAACCTAACGTGAAACGACCAAACTAAAGTGCGAAATTAAACTCAAGTATTCCTGACGAAGTGATATCAGACAAGAGTATAAACACGATAATCAACATAAAAAGAACCAAGTAACCGATACAAAAGGACTCAGAAACGTGGTTGTACCTGGAAAAAAAATTGGGTTAATCAGTTAGGCATATGAACCTTAGATCAGGACGACACCTAGTAAGAGAGAGACGAAGCCTTAGGTCTTCACAGGCTAGTGTCAATCACACTGCAAGGTCTTGGGCCCAGCAGTTGAGTCACCACTCGCATTACCTTAGCTCTGATACCAGTGAATCAGAGATGTCTCAAGGCATGGACAGACCTACGGGAAGTTCAGGAGTGCCATACTTGTACAGGGTAGAAGGCCCTTACAAAACACAGTTGGAATACCTTAGGACCAACCGATTAGGTGCCAGCATCTATGAGGATGGCCTAGGAAGATCTGTGGTACAGATTAAGAATCCTGACCAATCCATAGGACTAGAGCACCCAGCTGTCAAGTTCGAAAACGGTGCATACCTGGACAAAGAAGGAACCATATACGTAGTCACCAGTCACCCAGATAGGACAGATGAATTTGGGAATGTAATCTCAGAAGCGGACTTAGGTGACTTGGAACAAGGACACATGGGTGTAGAACCTAGAACCCCCCGAGGCAAATCTGTTCTCACTAGGATTATCACACCTGAGTGGGTTCCCCAAGACAACAAGAGCATAGACCTGCTTCTGAACCGAGAGACTGACGAGGCCTTTTGGAGGTATAAATCTGATCGGCCAATGGATATAGGAACAATCATGATCTATGAGTTTAAGGATCCTGATAGCCCAGGCAGAGTGACCCCTACTTAGATCACGCTTTGGAGAGGATCTTTGTGGTGACAGAAAATGATAGGCATGCTTACACTTGGAAGGGCGAATTCGTTTTCCCCCAACCAAGATCGAATGTATCCTATGGTCACCCTGGAGCTGGAACATCCCAAGCTCATGGAACTCAAAGAGACAGACATAGAGAAAGGCCGGAAGTAAGCTTTGCCAACCCAGTGGGCAGAGAAAGAACGAGGACGGAAACAAATAGAGTAGAACCTGAGATACTTAGAGCTCACAGGAATCAAAGAAATACGGATGAGTTCCCTCTACCACGACCTAGAGAGCACACAAGGACCTTGAGACCGACTCAGCTAGTTAAGTCCATGAAGAATCACTTCGATGGCACTGGAGATCCATACGATCATGTGGCTGAGTTTAGACAAGTCCTGAGAGCTGAACAAGTGGAGGATCTATTCACGCAGTACAATGCCTTTGGTCTAACCCTTAGGAACACTGCCCTGACATGGTTTCAGCCACTAAACGAGAGACAGTTCAGGAGCATAGACCAACTCCTAGAAGCTTTCATTATTGAATTCTCTAAGAGTGGCATATGACATAATACCTCCTCGCTGATTCACAGCTTCAAGCAAACCCCTCAAGAAATCGTGAGACTTGCAGGAAGAAGATTTAGGCAATACTTAGAAAGATGCCCTGTTTCGGAGCTACCTACACCAGCTAAGCAGGTGGCTTTATTCTTGGATGGATTGCTAAGTACCAAATTGAGATCTTATGTGTACTTGAAGGACCCTAGGACCATAGAAGAGTGTGTGCGCATGTGCATTGATATCGAGGATAACCTAGGGGAGGAGTTAGAGCTTTCCAAGATATACAAAGACTCGGATAGTGCCTCTAACCTCTCTTCCACGCAATCCACATCAATCGAGGAACTTGCAGAGAAAGTAGCTCAGAAATTGGGTGTAACTAGCAAACAAACCCCCAGGTTCGCCCCTGTGAAAAGGTGCTATACTTGTGGTGGCGACCACATGGTGAATGTGTGTCCCATTATGGCTCAACCCCAAGTTAATCCTAGTAGCCAGTACTGCACCATAGAACGAAGGTACACCAATCACACCGCGCAAGACTGCCCCTACAATAAGCAAACCGTGAGGTAGACGTACCCACAGCCATACCCTCAACAAGGAAGATACCCGAACCAGTACCCACCTCAGCAGCATGCTAGGCCTCAACAAACTTATCAACCACAATATCAAGCCCAACAAAGGCCTCAACCGGTGCTAGCACAACAACCCCCGACTCCAGCTAATGCGATCCCAACTAAAATATGCAGCTGCAAAAGAGAACCTGAATAGAGCTATTGTCCCTGTAACACCACTGCTTTCTGAAAGTGACCCCAGTGACCATAGCTTTGATTCTACACATGTCGATAGTCCCCATGCTTACTACATGCAATCTCCTGAGCATGGTGAGTCCGACTATAGTGAAGAGCCAAATGAACTTAGCTGGGAGTCAGATTACACAAACGTCATGTATGCAAACCCCAACCCTAGGCCTCAACCTAGGCAAGTAAGACCTCCATTCCCAAGAGGACCGTGCTACAGATGCCAAGGAGATCACCTCATTCGTGATTGCCCCTTACCTCCACCTACACAAACCCAGTCAGTGACGATCCAAGGCTTTTGCCAAGAATGTGGAAAGGAGCATCTCTTACGAGATTGCCCTAAAAATCCTAATAATATGCCAAAAATCACGCCTATCAATGTTATTGGGTTGGTGGTAGACTCCACAGGAAGTGTGACATCCACCGCACCAGTACAGGTAGTGACTAGAGCTCAGGCATTGCAGCAGAATCAAGGGGTAAACCAAGATAAGAACCCAGAGGCTAGTGAAACCGAGAGCATAACAAAGAAAAGGACTAGAGCGTGGAAAGATAGTCGGGAAAGAATGAAAAGACAATGGGCTAAAAAGATGAGTGAACTCGAGGAAAGCATAAGAGAAACCAAAGCCAGGATAACTGAACTCACCTCTCAAACTCCCTCTCACACTATCCCATCACCACCATTCCCATCGCCATCCGACCCGCCACCTTCCAACCCACCTCATATGATTCCACCACCCCCTAGAGTAGGATCAGTATTAGCTGATCCCACCCCTGAAGATATAGACATGATGCTGAAAGCATATCAGGCCAGAATCCAAGAAGGGCCAAATGTCACGGATCATGACAAGCGTTACCCTAGAGCTGACCTAGAGATAGAAAGAACCAAGCTTTGCGCGAAAATGGTCGCACTGGCTCAGACTATGTTTGAAGCCAATCGCCTTTTCAATTACTCGGGCTCAGTCAAGACGCAATTACACTTGGATGGACTTCTAGAGAAGTTGGAGGGCATAATTGCAAGATCTGCCAAGGAAGAAAAAAATCAAGAAAGGGAGAACGTAAGCAAAAACATGACCCATTCCCCATCAAAAGTTTATGTGGCCAATTCCACTGAACCAGACAACCCCCCCTCCCTAGAAAGAGTAGAGAATCTAATGGAACAATCACAAAAGGAACCAGCCTCTCAACACAAGGGCAAGGTAAGTGAAAGAGTAAGCATTCCTGCTCAAGAAGCCTATGTGCCTGAAGCCTATGTGCCTAACTCTACGGAGCCGGACACATCATCTTCTATGAATCGGTTCACACCAGAATTCCTACGCGAAATTCAAGAAGACAAATGGGCTAAGGAAAGTGAAGTCCCTCCTCCCATTGAACTTGTGGATGCTGCACATGACCAATTCCCACAAGACATCCCATCCATCTATGGAGAGCAGGAGAGTATCCAATCTCAAGAAAGATTAGACTTCGAGTCTAATTCCTTACAAGAACTACCCCATTTCACAGGCCCATGGGAAGCAAAGTCCACCTGCATGAGAGCACCTACAGTCATGGTAAGAAACGAAGATTCAGTCATACCTAGGAACACAGAGGTAGTGAAGAACACTAACGTGCAGTGCAATCTCAAGTTAGAAGAGCTACTCAAGGTTAGACCTGAACTATGGAAACATGTCGCCAAACAAGTACCAGAAATAGCCAAACCTCGTTCCCAGGTAGGATCCCATAGGACAGTGCTAGAAATTCCCTTGGATAAGATAGGAGATATGTGTGAAGGTGAAGAAGGGAACACCTATCTTCCCATCACCTACCAGGAGTACACCACCAAGGCAATTTTGGACTCAGGTGCAGGAGTTGCAATTGCCACTACTTCCCTATGGAAGCGTTGGGGCAAGCCAGCACTCAGACCAACGAGAATGAAATTGCAGATGGCCGATGGTCATATTGAGAGACCCTTAGGATTGCTAGAAGGAATAACTCTCACCACTTGTGGTGTCGAGTTTGAGCATACATTTGCTATTGTGACTTCAGCAAAAATCATGCCTATGAGATGATTTTGGGAAGACCATTTATGCGACAGTTGCAAGTGGTACAGGACTGGGGAACCAACTCCTTGTATCTGCAGCACTTAGGCGTTACAACCAAAGTAAATCTCAAAGATTACTCTCATCGAGATGTCCCTCCCATCCAATGGAATCCCATCCATAGAGCCAAAGATGATACTGAATCGGTGCATTCCATAGGGTCTGGATCCTCGTGGATGCATGAAGACACTCACTTATGGATGTGCAAAGTAGCAATAGAAGAAGAGAAGAGAGAGAAAGCCAGAGAGATAGGTGCGAAAGAAACACATAGATCAATTCAAGACCCAGCCTATGCACCTGTAGTTTTTCCTGATGAGGAATTTGAACCCCATGGCTGGGCAGAAATCTTAGCAACAATGGACGTAGCCATCAATGAAGAACAATGGACACCTCACTGTGATGAGGATGGCTATGACATTTCAGTTTTCTCCATAGAGCCAATCATGGGAGAGGCAGTTCTAGAAGAATGCGAACCTAGCCCTGATGCATTTGAGGATGCAAGTGACTCCGATCTAGAGTCAATCCTTATGGACCCACCATTTGCATCAGATGAAGAATACTTCCATGAAGTAGAATTTCAACCCCAAAGACACGGAGAGCTTACAAATGATGTAAGACTAGCAACACATGTGACCCCGAAGGAAGAAGGGAAGAAACGAAAGAAGAAAGAAGTCTTACCAGAAGAGGAAGAATCTTTGTTTGAGGTCCCAGAAAATTTTAAGAAGTATGAGATAGACGACAGGAGAGTCATGATAAGAATGCCTAAATGAGAGGCACAAGTAGGAGAGGCCTATGATAACAAAGAAACCACCAAGAAAATAGTAGTGGCCCTAGAAGAAGGAGAGGAGAGATGCACATACATAGGCCATGACCTAATAGAGGAAGAAGAGCATGCGTTAATTGCCTTGCTAAGAGAATACAGAGATGTATTCGCTTGGAGTTACAAGGATTTGAAAGGTGTTGACCCGGACATATGCTCACACACTATCCCCATGACCTCAAATGCTAAACCCTCTAAGCAAAAGCCCTATACATATAACGATAATTACGCTGCTAAGATCAAAGAAGAGATAGATAGACTGGTTGAAGCTGGATTTATCTATGAAATTGAGCACACTGAGTGGGTATCCCCCATCGTAGTGGTGCCCAAGAAAAATGGAAAGCTGCGTGTGTGCATTAATTTGAAGAAGGTTAATGCAGCCACAATTCGAGATAACTATCCGCTTCCCATCACAGAACATCTCTTAGAACGAGTAGCAGGCAAGGAAGTGTACAGCTTTCTGGATGGATTCTCGGGCTACAATCAAGTAGCCATAGCTCCAGAAGATCAGCATAAGACAGCTTTCGCCACAGAGTGGGGTATATTTGCCTTTCGTGTAATGCCATTTGGGCTTACCAATGCACCAGCTACCTTCCAAAGACTGATGTGCCATGTATTTAAAGAGTTCCTGAGGAAGAACTTAGAAGTCTATGTTGATGATCTTTGTGCTCATTCCAACATCAGACAAACCCATATCCCTGAACTAAGACAAATCTTTGACAAATGTAGAGAATATCAAGTCTGCCTAAACCCAGAAAAATGTGTTTTCATGGTCAGGCAAGGCAAGATTTTAGGGCACATAGTGTCAAAGAATGGCATATCTACTGACGAAGAGAAAGTGAGAGCTATAGCAGAGCTACCTAGGCCAAAGAATGTCAAGGAAGTACAAGCTTTCATGGGGCATTGTGGTTATTACCGACGATTTATACACATGTATGCTGTCATTGCAAAGCCCATGTACAGACTTCTGACTAACTTTGAGTGGACGGATGAATGTGAGAATTCCTTCCAAGAGCTTAAACGAAGATTATGTTCAGCACCAATCTTGACCACACCAGATTGGAATAAGCCTTTCCATGTTCATGTGGATGCATCCAATTATGCTATTGGATGTGTGCTTGCACAACCTACTGGTGAAGGTAATATGGATCTTCCAATTGCCTATGCCAGTAGACAATTGAATGCGGCTGAACGGAATTACACCACTATAGAGCGAGAAGGATTAGGCATGGTATATGCAGTTAAGAAATTTAGACACTATTTGCTTGCAAATAAGTTTAAATTTTTTACTGATCATCAGGCATTGCTATACCTCGTAAACAAGCCATGCAATACAGGGAGATTAGTGAGATGGTTTCTCTTGCTAATGGAATATGATTTTGAGGTTGTGGTAAGGAAAGGGAGGACTCATTTAAGAGCAGATCATCTCTCTAGGCTCACATCGGGAGAAGCCCCACAAGGAGTGTCGGATGATCTTCCTGATGCTTACTTGTTTAATTTGGAAGTTGTACCGCAGTGGGCTAAGCCATTGGTACCAGTATTGACATACGGGCCTAACCATCTAGTAGTAAACACACGGAATAGAGAGGTTGTTAAAGCCCAAAAGTACCACATCATGGCAGGAAGCATGTACAAGCACACAGATCAAGGAATCTTAGCTTGTTGTGTGGAAGAGGACGAGTACAATAAATGGTTGCATTTAGCACATGTAGGTGCACTAGAGCAACACCATTCAAAGCAACGAACCTTACAAACACTAAGGAGATTCGGAGTGCATTGGCCAACTATGGAAGCGGATGTCCAAAAGTTGTGCAAGGAATGCCCAATCTGCTGCACTAAACCACCTGTGGAACACGCTACTCTTTATCAAGTATCCATAGTGCCAGATTGGAGTGAACCACTAGTATCCTTCTTGAGGACGAACGCATTCCCTCCAGACATGACTCTGGCTAGGAAAAGGAGTTTAGAACAAGAAGCTCTGGATTACTCACTCATTGGTGATAATCTATATAAGCGTGGTAAAGATGGTTACCTGAGGCTATGTGTCCATGAAAGTGAATGTCTTAAGATCTTGGAAACTGCTCACCAAGGTGTAGCAGGAGGACACTTTGGACCAGATCGGGTGATCAAGGCAATACTATTTGCGGGCTTCTGGTGGCCTACCCTTCACATGGACGCACATACCTATGTGAAACGATGTGATGTCTGTCAGAGAACTCAGTATCCTATACGAAAAGATGAGATGCCACTGAAACCTATGATGGGTGGACGTGCATTCTCTAAGTGGGGAATAGACTTCGTAAGTCCTATTAATCCCCCAGCTAAGAGTTCCCATGCGGAATATATCATTGTTGCAACCGACTATCTAACTAAGTGGGTAGAGGTAAAAGCCACGACGAAGAACGATGCTCAAACAACTGCTACATTCTTGTTTGAGAATATATTCACAAGATATGGGCTACCTATAGAGCTTGTAAGTGATAGAGGCACTCACTTCTTGAACGAAGTGATTGAAAATCTACTCCAAGAATTCTTAGTAATACATAAGAAGTCTGCCCCCTATCACCCTCAAGCTAATGGACAAGCTGAGAGCACCAATAAGATCTTATGCAATGTACTGACAAAATTAGTAAACACTAAACGCTCTGATTGGGACAAACAGCTACACCATGCTATTTGGGCATACCCAGTCGCCTATAAAACGGTACTCCAAGCCACACCCTTTCAGATGGTATTTGGCCAAAACGCTGTGCTACCTTTGGACTTCTTGATTCCTACATTGAGAGTAGCACAAGAGCACGAATGGACGGGTCATGAACTCTCCTCTAGACTTTTTGACCTTGAACGATTAGGAGAAACAAGACTGAGAGCAGCTGCAGGGATATATGCAGCCAAGAAGAGACAGAAGGCATACTTTGATGCCCATGTGAAGGATAAGGGTTTGAAAGCAGGAGATTTAGTTTTAGTCTACACACTGAAACAACACGCAAGGAAGCTAGAAAAGAGAGGCTACGGACCTATGATCATCAATAGGATCTCCACAAGTGGAGCTGTGCAATTAGCCACATTAGAAGGTGATGTTCTCCCAAACTATATTAGCGGATGCAGAGTCAAGTTGTATCAGGAACCTCTCACGGAGGAAATGCTAAGTCGACTCAACACTGCTAAGAAACGCAAAGAGGAAGAAAAGCGAATTCGAGAAGAAGCTCAAGCAGAAGCCCTAGAGCGTATACGGAGGATGAAATTGCGAAGGCAAGGCCGAGATCAGCCTAGAACAAATGACTATGCAGATCAAGGATATCATATGGCAATGTGTGAAGTCGCAGGAACAAGCTCACATAGGATAACTGATCGACGTCCGTTCATAACCTTGGATATAGGACAAGGAAAGAGTGCAAGGACCGTAAGAGCCTTGATTGACTCAGGTGCAGCCACTAGTGCTGTTAAATTGTCTTACTGTCAAGAGTTGCAGTTAACTGTCAATCCTGTGGAAGCATATCTCATAGGATTGGGAGGCGTGGAAACCCCTTGCATGGGCGAGGTGGAACTTCCCCTCTATATTCATGATGAGACAATGACAGTTAAAGTACTAGTGTGTCAAGATGAGGACCTCACGGAACCTCTTGTCTTGGGTCAAGACTGGATCTATGACCAAGCAGTCAACTTAAACCTAAGAAGTGGACTTCTTTAGGTATGGGTCAATCATAGTCGAATTACAGTAGAGTTAGATAATGGAGCACTCAAGGAACTAGGAAAGGCACAGACTCCTGGTCCCTCCAGGGGTGCACATGAAGTTGATCATGCTGTTCTTGTCCAAAACTATGTGTTGCAGAGGAATGATATTCTCAAAAAAGGAGTCAGGGATGCAACGGAACTCCCTTCTTTTCCAAAGGCCAGAAGGAGGCAGCAACCAAAGGTGGATCAAAGGCAGAAGAAGCAGAGTACTACCTATGTCGGAAATCAAAAGTACCTGCACAGCAAAATGTCTCAGCAAGTAAACCAAGTGTGGGTGCGGAAAGGCGAACACCCGGTTGCACTCAAGCCAACCACACGGGCAAGGCCTCTTATTAGTAACCAACAACACGACACTAATAAGAAGTCTTTCAGAAATTCTTCTGCTAACGTGAAATCTATTTGGGTACCCAAGAAGTCGATGAAGGCTAGCCCACAATCAAGACAAATTTGGGTGCCTAAGGCTTGTTTGCGGGCGCAAATAGCAACACCGAGGCCACAACCTATACAGCGTAACCCCTTCACTCGCACAGCCAGCATTCACTCGTTTTCAACACTCAAGAACCCACCAAGACCCATGAGCACGAACATAATCGCTTGTAAATGGGTCCCTAAAAGGCCTCATTTTCAAGCCGATACACCTATAAAGCTCTCTAGAGTCTCTACGAAACCAAGAACAAAATCCATCCACTGCATTTGGCAGCCTAAGACCTGTAATAAACCCCCCGACCCCAATTTGTAAATTCATCCCCACTTACTAACTACATTAGTCTCCTAGGGGACAACATATACCTCATGTTAATGTTGTAACGGGGACAACAACGGATTTATTCTGTCCATTACGATGTTAACACGTGGTTCTATATTCTCACAGAACCAACCAGCAAGCAGGGCCATGGCAGAAGCAGGAGGTGCCAGTTCTCAAGTCGGATCCGATGCACAGATTGTGGACATAGAAACACTCCTCCTCGAGCCACATCTCACCGCAAGGCCGCAAGAACTTCAAGCCGTGCATGTGCTCCCCATTCAGGATCCTCCTCAAGGGCACACTTCTCAAGTAGGTAAACACGCTCACTAGTTCAGTGATGTCGCGGGACCATTGGGCGATGGAACCTATTTCTGGGAAGCAGAATTGGAATTTAATGGTAAATGGGGACGATACCACTTTTTCACGCGCGAGTTTGAAAGCTATCAGAACGCCGAAGTCATGCGATCAGTATGGACCAAAGCTGGTGTGGACAGTTATTTCAGGGCCCACTTACCAAAGCCGGATTTCTTATGATGTTCATATCTTATCAGTACCATCACGCCAAGCAGGGCCAAGGGAGGCGACAGCACCTTTGTGTTACCCTCACTGCTGCCGGGTCATGAGCTTAAAAGATTCAAGCTGACCCTTAATCTGGTACGAGAAGCATTGGGCATGTATGGCATGCACATCCCCACTGAAAAGGAAACCATGGTTCCAGGTAGAATGAAACACAAAGATCTTAATAAGCTAAAGGATATGGTAGCAATGACACCAACCATTGCTCTTCACCTGCGGACCGTCATGCAGCATTTTGCTTTTCCCGCCCAGGAAAGATTCACCATGCCCCCAAAGAAAATATGGTTCAGCTTGTATCTGGCAGAGACAGAAGGCCTTCCCATCAATGTGCCACATTGGATTATAGATCAGATCCACCTAGCCCATCAAAGGTGGAACAAGAAGCAGAAAAATGTGCTTCATGGATGTTGCGCTCTAACAAAGATAATCTACCGATGTCTGGCTTATGACGTGCCTATTCAGCGGGCACTCATATGGCCCCGCGCCCAGGAATTCCAGAGAAGACTATCAGCAGCAGGTCCCCCATCAAAGAAGATGAGGGGGGGAGTACAATTACCCTGTGCTCAACCTAGGGGAGCCACCACTACACCAGAAATTACCCCTCCCCAGACACGACACGTTAGGCCATTCACAATCCGGCTACCAAGACCAAGCACAGATGGACCTAATCTGGTATTTCCACCCGTCCCATCAGATCTAGAATTCCCATAGGGTTTTACTCTAAATGATCTCACGGATGAAGAAGTAGCCCGACTGATCTATGATTCTAATCTCGAGACGGAAACAGAACGTGCTCAGGAACCACAACCCCAGACAACAACAGCAGCCCCCACCCGACCAGAAGTGGTAGAAGTCGACGTCGAGGAACAAGAGACAGAACAAGAAGAAGAAGCCTACGAGGAACAAGAATATGACGAGCTTTCAGAGCTGGCAAGTGCCCCTGCGTATTCGGCACAAATCAAAAGACTATATCGAACCATGCAACTAGTTCAAGAACAGCATAAGATGTCACTGGAATCGGGCAAGAAACTCATGAACCAGTTGCTAGCTGAGGAAGGTGTGGACGATATGTTCATTGAGTCCATAAACCTTCATGCCGATGCAGTAGGAGTGGATGAGGCCATCCATGAGGCAATGGCCTACATTCACAGATTTGAGAAGAGGGTTCCCGCTCGTCCCAGGAGGTCCGGGAAACAAATTCATATCAATGTATCAGCACCAGGAGAGACAACGCAAGCAGAAGAACATCAGGAAGCACCACTGTCACCACCATCCCCACCTCGCACTACACAATTCACTCCACCACATGACACTAGCACCACCACGTCCACTACCACCACCATTGTCATGGGCATCCCACTCTCTCCGGGAATCCAATTTGGGGGAGTCACCATGCCCACTTTCACCACTCTTTTCACTGACGTCACATCCACTCCACCCACGATCCCCATCTACACTATCACTCAAACGATTGACACTATGGAAACATCTCCTGCCACAGCACCGCTCCCTCCCCCCATGCCACCTTCATCTCCCATACCCCCTCCACCCACATCTCCACTTGCATCCACATCATTCACAATTCCCTTTCCCGCCCCCATTCCCCCTGCATCTTCACCCCTCCTAGCATCGTTTAATGTAAATAGCATATTTTTAGCATTAAATCAATGTGTATATCAGCTTCAGAATGAGTACAGAGCTCTGGACGGCCGGTATCAACAACTGACAACACACCACCAGAACTTACAAAGGCAATTTCACATTCTACAAGAGGAAAATGCAGAAGTGAATCAACGCTATACAACGCTTGAGCAGGCTCACCAAACACTATTGGAGGCACCACAACCATCGACAGAATCAGGTGTCAAACAACTAGAAGCCTTGCTCGAAGTATACCAAGCCGATAACTTACGAGTCAGACGCAACTTGGCGCTGCTCAGGAAACATATGGCCACAGCACTGGAAGAGAACAAAAGACTGCAAAAACAAAATGAAGAGAATCTGGAAGCAGCAATGGAAGGCTCTCCCCACGAGATAGATCCAGAGCAGTTCAAAGCAGTCCCCACGGAGACGATGAAAACCATTTTGGAAAGCTATGCAGATCTCCTGGAAGCCCATGATGACTTGGAAAGAGAACGTGACACACTACAGAGCAGACTTAAGGAACAGGAAGAACAACCGAAGAGTGTCCCATCCACCTCTACCTCAGACGAAGTAAAGGCCTTAACAGAGCAGGTAGCAGAATTACAAAAGAGGTTACTGACATACGAGAGGCAGCCATCTCTAGTGGTAGAACCAGAGCAAGAAGAGTTGGTCCCTATTGAGGTAGATGATTCGTACGAGGAATCGTATGTTCCTATGCCAATGCCAGGCGGGCGACGAACCTCAGAGGGACTAGACACATTGGAAGTGGAAGCACCCGAGTGGCTTCAGACACTGGAAAGGACAGCGAACACCCACGAAGAACGGGTGGCCATTCAGATCCAATCACTAGCAAACTTAGAAGAAGCTGTCATAAAGTCTGAATATTTCAGAAGCATGTCTCATCATAGATGGATAGGCACCAATAATGACCAATATGTGCCATTTTGTATACTTTTGGCCGATTACAACGCGGAGATTCAACGACAATGTGGCAAGCCTCCCACATTTGCTACACAATTTGGTCCAGATGATATACCGGAAAGTGCTCAGCGTGGGTCCATCCATCAACCCACTTGGAGAATCAGGCTTTTGGAAACGTATCCAGAAATGGTCCGAACCTGGAATAATATGCCGTTGTTTATTAAGTATAACCCTTGTTACATTCCAGTTCTTCGACGACGCACCTGGTCTGAATTCACTATTGCCGTCAGAGACATCAAAGCCTGTGCAAAATGGTTGAATTATGTTTATCTAGCACCTCCACGAGGACCCCCCACGGTCAACTACATGATTTCTACAATCCGTCACTGGAGTACTCGGCTACGCAATAATCCTGATGTGATGGCCCAGATGTGTATGAAAATATTTGAATTAATGCTGATCACTTTCAGGACGTTTAAAAACATTAAGGACCCTCACTTCTCAGGTGCAGGCTTTGTGACAGGAAACCAAGATCTAGTGTACGATATGAGTACCACCCCGTCAATTGAAGTAATATACGCTTGGCACGCCAGAATCAAGTACCTCCCAGCCTGCTTGAAACAGACATTTGAGGAGATGTTCATCACGGGATTCTGGGAATATCACTCCGAAATCTTTATACCCAGACCATCACATCTCCTCCATTTATTTGCTGTGGAGAGAACTATTTACTCAGAACAATTGAGGGTGCCTCATCCAGATGTTCCCAGACCTGTGAATTGGGATGATTTGCTCACAGATCTAGCACGTGGCTTGCGACTCGAAGAACACCACCTAGCCTCCGATGTCGTCCAATACTATGTTCAAAAATCCTCTAGACAAGGGTCTGTCAGGGGCGACAGACGCGAGAGTGGGGGGGGTGTTGGCAGTAGTCAGGGAACCGAAGGAGCCACAAGACGAAGAGAGTCAGAGCGAAGGGACAGCACAAGCAGACATGGCAGTCAAAGAAGATCTGGCAAGTAGGCCAATAATTTTCCTCATGAAGAAGCAAGTACGAGCACTCACGCAGATCTAGCACTAAGGCAACCTTTAATTTTTCAAAACCTCTACACCAATTAAAAGTGATTCTCATCACTAAACACCATTGTAAATACCATTTCATCTTTTTGTAGCTCCATTTTGTGCAAGCCAAGGAGTCCTTGAGCTTGAGGAGCTTTAGAAGTATCTACTTGCCAATTTTTTGAGCCCTCTAATAAGCCCTGGAACCTAATTTTTAACTAGGCCGGACACTAGGTCTGAACAGGGCCAAAGCTAGTCAAAAACTATAAAAGGAGCTAGAGAGCTCATTTTTGAGGTTAGATTGTAATTGAAACAAACTTGTAAGAGCTTCTTGAAAGTAATCTAAGAACTCCATTGATTCTCACTCGTTGTCTTGCCGTGTGTGCGCGTGTGTGTGTGTATGTGTGTGCATGCTAGGGTGCTTCTCACTCACGCATTTGTGCCGCCACTTGCTCGAGGTCTTCATACCATCCTCACGTCTTCCCGGATTGACATTAAAGGAGGTGCTACTCATCACTGAGCTACACAAGGTAATATGTTTGGTCGCCCCACTGTCAAAATACCCACATCAGAGTCTACTGTAGACATGCACTGCTCATGAGAAGATGGGTCAAAACTGCAGACAGTAGTAAACATCCATTCTTCTTCCTGCCCAAGATTAGTAGACTCTGTTTTTGGTGTAGAGGCCTCTGCAACAACCATTCCAGCCTCTTTCTTCTTTGCCTCTTTAGCAGCCAGTTTTGGACAGTTCTTTATGATATGATCATTCCCTTTACAGTACTTACAAAACAATTTCTGCTTTTTTGATTCCTTCTCATCTTTATCTTCCTTCTTCGAATGTGCACAATTAGCAGATTTCTGCTTACTGGTTGAAGAGCTCCATTTTCCTTTGCTCTTCTAACTAGCCTGGAAAGCTTGATCTGCAACTCGCATAATGGACCTGTTTTGCCTGGACTGATCTTCCTGCAACAGAACATAGACTAACTCCTCAAATGATAAGGCATTTGGATTGCCTTTCATCATCAACCGAAGAGTAGAAGGAAAACTCTGATATGAATTAGGAAGACCATTTAGAACGGTCTACACAAGTGAGCTATCTGGTATAACCTCATCACCAGAAATCAACTGTTCCTTCAAGTCTTTGATCTTCGTCAGGAAACTGTCCATAGAATCATCTTCATTCATGTGCTCACTCTCCAACTGTTTTCGGAGATAAGCAACACGAGCCTCATTTGTAGCTTGGAACAATGTGGTAAGTGTATCCCAAGCATCCTTAGTTGTTTTGCAAGAGCGAATGTGAGAAATAATGGCATGTTTGACAGACAAAGCTATCAATGCATGTGCCTGGGCATCTCTACCATCCCAACAAATCTTCTCTGCAGTAGGTGTAGCAGAAACCGTAGCACAAACATGAATATACAGAATATCATCATCTTTGACACCTTCTGCATCAGCTTCAGTACCTATAGTTGTAACATTTGCAGGTGTGATAGGACGTTTTTCGACACCCTGCACAATGTTCCACAGTCCTTTTGCAACCAACACATGTCATATCATATAAGCCCATAACGGGTAGTTGGTACTATCCAACTTATCCTCAACATCCAACATACGGAATACATCACTACTTTCAGCCATGGCTGGTGACTAAAATACCTTGATGCACAAAATTGATTGTATCTCAAAAAGTTGAACATAACTACCTAGATGAATTCCGCTAAACCTGTAGTAGACTTCAAGATGCTTATACTGGCGAACAAAAACTAGTATATACCTTTGGCACAAAAAGATGAAATCGCTTGCACAAGTGCTATGATAGTGTGTTCGGAGGCTGAAGCGAGCTCAGATCGTGATTTCGGCACAACACAACAAAGCTATTTTGATCTCGAAAACACGCTGAGTATGCTCACCAAAATTTGTACGATTTTGAGACTCCAAACGGAGGAGTGTCGATGGCGTCCTCGATGAAGCGACGGCTTGCTCTGATACCAATTGTTGGAATTAGACGTCTGCGGAAGCACGTGAACAACACAAGGAAGAAGAAGAAGCTTGGAGCACAACACACAATACTCAATGTATTACTAGAGAATGTACAAAGATGATTAGCCCATTAGGGCGATAGGCGTATATACAAGCCGGGGGGAAAAAACCTCCTAAAGAGGGAAAAAAGTGCCCCAGTGGTCCTAGTGTGTTCACACACATCACTACCTAAATATATCAACAGAAAATAGGCACAAGAATCTTCAAATATTGCTCTCTGAGATTATGGAGAGAATTTTAGCATTTGCTTGATGGAAGAATGCGAGCTAGGATGATGGATTGGCATAGTCACAAGGTAGTTTAGAGTAAACTATTACTTGTGAGCACACTCAAGGTTAGGAAGACCTAGAGTGGTATGAGGGCAAATCCATCATTTAGTTCTAGTTGGGTTTGGATTTAGTTCTTATGGGACTTTATTCTATATTTCAACAGATTCTATGGTTTATTATCTCCATTATGGTATGGTCAAGCTTATACGCTTGGCACTTTGCACTTGCTTTCCATATGATGTATCCACATATGGACTTTTAGGAAATTTTGGTGATGTTATATGTTATGGGAGTGATAATTGGGAAGTTGATTGTATATGGCAGATAGTAGGCACTACTCAAACGGTTTCCCACCTTTGATATGATCTCATATGAGACTTCTTAAGGGAAAGGATATGGGGAAACAACACACATAGAGATGACCATGTACATAGAGTACATGGGGTTCAGGGGAGTCTGAGCACTTTCTTCTACCATTACTGATATTTCATTTATATTTTTGAGGAAAAAATTGTTTTAAAGGGGAAGGAAATATCACGTGACATTCATGTGGTTATCTCACCATATGATATAGTAGGGTAGAAGAATTAAAGCAAGAGTCTTAAATAAATAAAGACTAGAGAGAGTCTTTTTATGAGAGATTCGGAGCTCGGCGGCTGGGTGGAAAAATGACGATCATCTCTGTGTGCAAGGATGCTCGTGTGATTGCAAAAGAGGAGTAAGCTCACATAATAGGCATGCAAAATACTTGCAAATTTAGGTGTGGAAGTGAAAAATCCTATCACCATCTATTGTGATAATCTTAGTAGCATACAGCTAACACAAAACCCTATTTTTCATGCTAGAACAAAGCATATCGAGGTACATTATTAGTTCATCAAAGAGAAGGTATTAGCATGTGATATTGATCTTTTTTATGTGAGAATATATGAGCAGGTTGTTGATATCTTTACTAAAGCACTTAAAGGAGAGAAGCTGAAGAAGTTTCGAAAGATGCTTGGATTAGAGGACATGGCATTGAGCTTGAGGGGGAGTGTTGAGATATCAAGCTCAACATGTGATGATCTAGGATGACATGTATTACTTTTCATTTCTCTGACATGTATAGTGGTCACGCCGGTATATGTCAGGGACACTTCATTGAGCTTTATCAGATTTATCTACCAAGAGTGATGGCACATTTGGTTCTTGCTAGCTCACTCATTTGCGGACATTAGGTTTTTCCTTATGTACTAGTCTTTATATATTGCACTAGTTGTATTCTTGTTTTCAGGTCATTATTGTACATTCCTTTTTATGTAATAGAAGGAGAAGAAGAAGATAATTCTTCCTTGCATCAATCTGAGTGTGTGCTTCTCTTTGATTGTGAGAGTGTGTGTGTGAGCTCTCTTCCTTATCTCCTTCCTCGTGACACTGTGTACATGAGATTGGCATACTCAATTCCATAGGAATTTTCATATACCTCATAACAGTAGTATTACTAATCATAAGTCTGGTCATATTCTATTAGGCTTGTATCATAAGAGCAATACTCTCCTTGGGTCTGATCGAAATCCTGTTTAGTAGTTTTTGAGTTGGTCAATGGTGTCGCTGGTAGTATGGCTCTCTTTAGGTTTTCCTCTGATTGGATGTACTTTATTGGTACTATATTATGTGGTTGGGGTGGTTGTTGTCCTAGTATCGATTGTGGTTGGCCATATCCTCCCTGTTCATATGGTCTAGGTAGTTCCTATGGTCCTGGATAAGGGTTATACCTTGCAGCTTCTCTGCCTTGTTTCCTAGGAGGATATCCATACTGTCTATATTGCAATTGTACAACTCGTCTTGGTTGTCTAGTAAATGGGCACTTCTCGGTGTTGTGGTTGGTGTACCTTTGCTCAGTACATGTTAATTCCATGAGTTGGTTGTCTATTGTAGGGGTAAGATTGTGACAACCCTTAATCTCCCCTTGTGCACACATGGAATGGATGATCTCCGTTGCAAAGTTTACATCTTCTTAACATCACTACTCTCAAGCGGGGTTCTGGTAGCTCCTCTTTCCTTGTACTCCCAATTTTTTAGCTACTAACTCTACCAATTCCTCCACATTACTCGAACTAGAAGTCACATTGCTCATTGTGTCCTCTAATTTAGTAGAATTTTTTGTGGTTTTAAGATTGTATGCCAAGTTGTCTTCCAAATCTATGCACTCTTGAAGACACTCACTCAGTGTTTGCAATCGTTTTATGTATACTAAGGTTCTCAAGGTTCCCTTAATTAGTCCATATAAAAATAAGGATATCATTTTTTGTTGGGAAGGTCTCTCCATCACAAGACATCAATCAACATATTGATTTAATCTTCAAGCTACATTTTTCACCGTCTCATTAGGAGCCTGTTTGAAACTATGGATTAAGGATGAGGAATTATGCTTGATTCCTCTTTGAGTGAATTCCCCAATGAATTCTTGGAAGAATTGTTTGATGTTGCCAAAATGATTTGGGTCCAATGGTTGGAACCAAGTCAAGGATGTTCCTGTGAGGGTTAACCCAAAGGATTCATATTGCACAAAAAATCATCCACTTGCTCTGCTTGCAATACTTGTTTGAATTTTGCAATGTGATCATAGGGTTCTCATGTTCCATCATAATGATTCCACATACATTTGGCCACTTGGATTCATCTTAGTCTCTTTCTTGGCTCTACGGGTCGAATTATGATGGGAATTGTTGGTCTTATTGGGTGCATTCCCAGTCCTACACCTTGAGGTGGTCTTGTCCTAAAGGTTGGCCTATTCATATTTCTCCTCCCTTGGCTAGTTTGGTTGCAGAGGTTCACTCCTAGCATAGAAAATTGTACATGAGGTCTGATGGGAACACTATGCTGGATAGTTTGTCTTGATGTCATGTTTTTTGTACCCTAATGGGTTTCGTGGGTTTTGTGAGGTAGTTACCGGTTCTTGAGGAGCAAATACAGGCAAAACCATATACTTTAGCCATGACCTATCCACTTTTTCTATCAACCAATATCTCCTTTGAATTTGGTTTAGGTATGTAACTCTAAACGAATCTTTTGGATCCCTCATCGTATATATAGTTGCTGGGCTGATGCCTTCTCCTTGTGTGGGTGAATCAGTTTGTTAAAGTAATTCTGATCCATGTTCCAAGTTCACATCCGCCAAATAGTCATCTTGAGGTATTAGGTCCCGTTTTAATACTTGAGTTACCATCGAATTTCCTCTTGGGGTGGTCTGATACCCGATGTTACTTTTTGCAATATGATACTGCTAGACTTAGGGATACATGATACTACCAGTTAAACGATACCACCTTTCCATGATACATGATACTGCTATGCATACGATATGAAACTTCATTGGTCATGATGCTTGAAACGGAATAATGTGTGATACCAAATGTAGACATACATGATATCTTGACTTGATGATACACAAAACCTTGTTGGTATTGCAATACTCAAGGAGGCGATACACGATACGTGGCAAGTATCACAATACTAGGGAGTTTTGGTATCATGATACTAGAACTCAACTGAGTGTGATACTTGAACCAAATGTGGTCCAAATTTCAAAATTTTTAGTGCAAAATGTTCCTTACACACCTCTCTCCTCCTTCAACCAACTATGTGTGACCACTCTCACTCCAACCCTTTTTTGATACCCCCTGATACCATTATAGTGTCATGTCATGTCTATAAGTGTTTAATAAATATTCTAAGTGATGAGCAATGGAGTCCTCACCTCAATCAGTCACCCTTCCAAAGCTTGCCACCAACCAACTAGCAATCACCATGCTCTTGGATGATACACAATCCGCGATGTTGGTCGCTTCTCTCCACAATACGAGTGTTCACAATAATGAATTCTCACTGAACTAAGTCAAGTACTTTAGGGCTTTGAAGTGCCCTAAGTCTGAAATGAAGAGAACAATTTTTTTGGGATTTTTTGGTGTAACTTAACTATCCTAACCCTAACTTTTCCTCCACTCCTAACTCTTTCTCACTTCCTCACTCCTAACCCTATAAACTCATTACATACACCCCTAAAGTGTGAAGTAACAAGTACAAAAGTGTTTTGTGACTCGCCACTAACTAAAATTACCTCTATTCAAACAACTCATTCACTCCGTAGCTATCATCATCACATAGGCACCTTGATTCAATTAGCTCCCTAGAAATGGTGCCAAAAACATGTGTACGTAAGTCATAAAGCCTTAGGGACTTGTGTCAACTGAGACTATACCTCAATCACCCCACAAGTGCATATAGTGGTGGATTAAAGCACGTTTAATTATCAATCCACGAAATTAGACATCAAGTGTATGAAGACGTGTGCACACATGATGGTAAGTGAGGTGACACTGTTACAATGCACCTCAGAGTCCCGAATATGGTAGTAGGTTCATTTCAAAGCTCTTGGCGAGACACATCTAATGGTGGTATTTTCAATCGAATTTGACAAACATGCTTCAAGTTAGAAAAATAGTGAATGGCAGGAAACATTATTTCAGCTCCATAGCTCACCAAGCTTCACTCATGCATTAGAGTCATGAAAACAAGAGGGGATGGGGTAGACAACACTCTTCAGCACACATTTCAAGCATGAAACACACACTCAAGCTCTTGGAGAAGAACATACTCATCAAAGAAGAGAAAAATTTGAAAATTCTGCTTGATTACTCACAATGGAAAAATGTTCTTACAAAGATTCATCAAGTGACTTATATACATGTGTCCTAAAAATGGTCCTTTCACACAAGAGACCGGCATTTTTTCTAGGAAAATACTAAATTCCTACTATGTTACAAGGATTTATGTTACCACAATTGGGATTTATGTATCTAGAGGAGTCCTCTAGTGCATTTACATGGCTCATGATGTCCTTCATAGAGACTTGAAAAAGAAAATTGTGCCTATAATTTGAAACTTTTGGGGCGTGATTTTTCTTTGCTTCTTTCTTCTACAACACCATCTGATGCTTTTGATAGAATTCAATTGATCAAGTATGTGGCTATCAATATAGCCTCTTCCCACAAGTAGTTGGATAATTTCTTCTCATTTAGCAATGACCTTGCAGCCTCCACAATTGTTTTATTTCTTTTGCAACTCCATTTTGCTCTGGTGTATACCTAGTAGTGATCTCTCTTTTAATTCCTCTCTCTTGAAGATAGGAACCAAAGCTGGGAGAAATATTCTGCCCCTCGATCTGACCTTAGTCTCTTCAAGGTTTTACCTGTTTGATTTTCTACAAGAGCTAGGTGTTTTTTGAAACATGAAAACACTTCATCCTTATGCTTCATAAAGTTTAATATTTTACATCTACTACAATCATCAATGGATGATACAAAATACCTGGATCTAGAGATTGAAGGCTCCTTGCTTGGTCCCCATACATCTATCTGGACTAGCTCAAATAGATCTCCATGAATGTATCCTTTCTTTGTTGACAAGCACTACATTTATAGATCATGTGTTGTTTGGATATATTTGGTAGAACAAGTACACTATGATCCCTATTGATTTGATTGAGAGCTCTTTCACCTATGTGACGTAATCTTTTGTGCCAAATTTCCAATTGTGATAGAGTTTGACTACCATAATTGAATAAGGCAATGTTTCTAGTGTCCTAGAGTTCAAATGTAAATCATCTACTTGATTTTTCTCCTCTTGCTACACTCTTGAATCCAAATGTGGTCCTCAACAAATGCTCCATTCTTTGTGAATATGGCCTACAATCCTTTCGCAACAGTTTGACCTATACTTATGAGGTTCTTGGTGATAGTTGGCACATATCATATCTTGCTCAATAGGTTCATATTACCATCTCAATTCTTCACATTTTCTATCTTCTCAATTGGATGTCTTGTGTCATCTCCTATTGAGACTTCATGTCTATTCCTTGGATCCTCCAAGTCTAAGAGTAGAGCTACAATTCTTGCTACATGATTTGAGCAACTTGAGTCTATATAGAATACATGTTTATCTATTTTACCTTCCTTCATGGTCATGTTCATTAGAAGTAGTGAATCCTCTTGGGTTTGGTCATGTGTATAGTTGTTGTAGTCTCTCCTTCCTTTGCATCCTCATTGGTAGTTTTTGTTGTTGTTGTATGAGTTGTTGTATCCATTGTAGTTGTTGAATGTACCTCTTGAGCTTCCATAGCCTCCTCTATTTTAACCTCTATCTCTTTGGTTCCTTGGATTCCTAAAACAACTCTCAGTTATATGATTAGTTAGGCCACATATGGAACATGGAGATGAGCTTTGAGCTCTCTCCCTCCCTTGTCTTCCACGTGTGCCTCTTCCTCTTGAGACTCTACCTCTTGCAAGATGTCACCTTCTAGGGTGGCCAATTGAACCGCACCACTATTGGAGATATTATTAATGATCATGGGTCCATATCCTCTTTTTTCTAACTTACAGGCATGCTGCCTTAGTGTATAAACGAGCAGTAGGTCTCCCTCTTTCAATCCTTTATCCTTGATGTGCACATCAAAGTATACCTTTTGACTTTTGTTTGCAATGTAGATGCATGCTGCTGCTTGTAACCTCGTTGCACCTAAGCATTCTAGATCAAATATCTTGGAGGAAAACTCATGTCCATTCCACTCATGTTCTTGTGCTACTTTTAAAGCTTGAATAAAGAAATCTAATGGGTACATAGAATGCTGTTCGAAGAGCATATGAAATCGGGTGGCATTGAGTACCATTTTATAGGCAACTTGATAAGCCCAAACAACATGATGAAGTTGTTTATCCAAATTAAAGCTTTTATTATATACCAGTTTTGTCAATACATTACATAGGGTCTTAGTTGTGCTCTCGGCTTGTCCATTATCTTTTGGATGATAGGGGGCATACTTCTTATGTATCACCAAGAACTCTTGGAGAAGGTTTTCAATGACTTTGTTCAAGAAGTGCATACCTCTATCACTTACTAACTCTATTGGTAACCCATGTCTGGTAAACACATTCTTAAATAAGAACTTAGTTGTCATCTGAGCATCGTTCTTTGTTGTAGCTTTGACTTCTACCCACTTTGTAAGGTAATCTATGGCTACAATAATGTACTCTGCATGGGACTTTCTAGCAGGGGGGTTAATATGACCTACAAAGTCTATACCCCACTTTAAGAATGCACATCCTTGCTGGAGACCTTTAATTCTCCAAATTTCTGATCTATCTTGATTTAAGAACTTCTTTATATCAAGAATAAACCAAACTCTACACAAAATTCATATTATATTTCATATGTATTAAGAAATACTTCTCTGTATGAAGTTTTCTTTAGCTTCAAGAATCTGCTTCAAAAATGAACTTCAATCACTACATATAACTTCAATTTTAATCATTCAAATGATACTCACATGTTCATACTACCTTTGCGCAATCACAATGACCATTAGTTCTTCAAAAGAACTATTAGATTCCTAATTTGATCACCTAGATCAAACCTAGTCAAAAACTACCTTCCAAAAATGGCAATTTTGACATATTCAATTTCTTAAGTTGATTTCCCTCAGAATCTAACCTGTTTTGCTAAATTCTTTTGGAAAAAGATTTCTTACCTTCTAAATTAGATTTTGAATGCTCAAACATAAAATACTTTACACTGAGAACTGAGATCCAAGCAAATCATTGAACAGGAAAATGCGCGATTATGAGAACTTCACTTGCAGACTTCTACATATGAATGTTCCTACTTGTCATACACACAACCTGATGAGAATTAGATCATCAAACTTTGGCCATAGCTTGATTAGCTTCTGAATTAGATATGTACAAAATATTTCATGATCCACATGATCAAGCTGAGAGAATTCTAGGAAAGTCCAGTCACTAACTCACGAGAGAACTCTCTACACATCTATCTCTTAAAAACCTTGAAATCTATTGACTTGTTTTTCATCTATTTTTCATCTCTCTCATATATCACGACTATACATGAGCTTATATATACATATGAGTATAAACTCGTCACTACATCAAGTATTTTTGAAGTATTTTTCCAAAACTATTATACACAAATGTACAAAACATTTCTTCCTGATTCTTCACTTGACTCCATGCTTTGAGCTTGAGTCTTTTCTTCACTTCTTCATTCTTAGTCTTCATGTAATCATCCATTGATGATTGTCTTGCTCCAACAGCTCCCCCTCAATCATCAATTGTGATTATCTGCACCTTTTTTATACCTTCCATTTCTTTAAACCTTTGTAACTTTGGCTCATCCAAACTTTTTGTCAGCATATCTGCTACTTGCTCTTTTGTTGGTGTATACATGACTTCAATTTCTTTGTTAAGTACCTTTTCTCTCAAGAAATGATAGTGAATCTCTATATGTTTAGTCCTTGCATGAAAAACAGGATTAGCTTCCAAATATAATGAACTCATGTTGTCTCCAAATATGATTAGAACACTCTGATCAATTCCTAGACTTTTCAATAAATTCTTCAACCAAATTACTTCCTTTGCAGCTTCCACCATTCCTATGTATTCAGCTTCTGTGGCTGAATTGTATGTTGCTTCTTTGAGCACCAAGAAATTAGCTTATCTCCAACATAACATAGATAACCATGAGTGGATCTTCTATCATCTGAATTACCTGCCCAATCTGCATCACTAAACACTTTGAGCCTAGTATCAGAAGTGAATCCATAATACAAACCTTGATTCATAGTTCCTTTGATTATCTTAGCACTCTTTGTGCTGCAACCCAATGAGTTTGCTTTGGGCAGTGCATAAATTGAGATAAGACACCAACTGCATATGAAAGATTTGGTCTTGTCAAAGTAGCATAGATTAAGCTACCTACCAAACTCTGATTTGTCTTCATGTCTTTGAACTCTTCTCCTCCATACCTACTTATTTTATAATTAACCTCCAATGGTGTGGTTGAGGACTTACAATTCTCCATAGTAAACTTCATCAGAATATTCTTCAGATACCTTTCTTGTGTAATATACACTCCATGTTGAGTGTATATAATCTCCATCCCTAGAAAATAAGACAATTTTCCCAAATCACCTATCTTAAGCTCATTTTCCATTTGCTTCTTTAGCTCCTTGATTCCTTCAGCATCTCTACCTGTGACAATAATGTTATCAACATAAATACATACATAAATGTATCTATCTTCATTTGCTTTCACTAGCAAACTACTATCTGCCTTTGAAGCTTGATATCCAAGTTCATTCAAGAACTTGACCAATCTGTAATTCCATGCTCTTGGAGCTTGTTTTAGACCATATAGAGCTCTCTTAAGCTTACACACATAATTTGATTCATTTGACTCTTCGAAACCCTCTGGTTGCTCCACGTACACTTCATCTACAATATATCCATTTAGAAATGCATTCTTTACATCTAATTGAGAAAGTTTCCGACCTTTACATGTAGTAATTACAATTATAGTTATGATTGTAGACATCTTGGCTACTGGAATAAAGGTTTCAACATAGTCCACTTCATGTGTTTGGGCATATCCTTTGACCACAAGTCTAGCCTTGTATCTAGACACTTTTCCATTTGCAAACCTCTTTGTCTTGTACACCCACTTACATCCAATCACCTTCTGATTCTTTGGCCTTGGCGCCAATTCCCATGTCTCCTTCTCAAGTAGAGCATCATAATCTTCTTGCATTGCTTTTTCCCAATTGTCCTTTCCTTTAGCTTCATCATATGTGGATGGATCTTCATCTTTCTTCACAATGTAAGCATAATATTTGGTTGTCAAGAAAGAGGTATCATAACTATACCTGATAGGTTGCTTTCTATCTCTTGATGATCTTCTAATTTCTACATTTCTTGAAGTTTCTCCTTCATTTTGTTCTTGATCAAACCTTGTTCTATCTTCATAATTCTCCTGCATTTCATTTCTACAAACATCATCATCAATGTCTTCTTCATATACCTTCATCTTTGACTTCCCTTTCCTTTTGATTTCTTCAAGATATGTACATACATTATCTGATCCTGTAAACCATGTGCTTTGCTCATCAAATGTAACATCTCTTGAAACAAGAAATTGTTTTGTGGATGGATTCCATAACCTATATCCCATTTTTTTATCATCATACCCGATGAACATATATTTTTTTGCTTTAGGTTTTAGCTTATGTCTTAATTGAGATGGAACATAAGCATATGCAAAACATCCAAATATTTTGCAGTGATCAAGAGTATGTTTCTTACCCCACCATGCTTCATAAGAAGTCCTTCCCTCCAAAGCTTTACAAGGCAATCTGTTCACAAGATAAGTTGCAATATTAATTGCTTTTGCCCACATATAACTAGGACACCTTTTGTCCTTCATCATTGATCTTGCAAACTCTACAGGAGTTCTATTTCTTCTTTCTGCAACTCCACTTTGTTGTGGGGATTACCTACAAGTCACTTCTCTTTTGATACCTGCATTCCACATATAATCATCAAATTCTTTAGAAAAATATTCTCCCCCTCCATCTGATCTCAATCTCTTGAGCTTTTGTCCTGTAATTTTTTCTGCATAGGCATGATAGTGTTTAAATGTCTCAAACACTTCAGATTATCCTTGATCACATATAGAGGAATCCATCTAGTTGCATCATCAACAAATATCACATAATACCTTGATCCATTTATGAGCCCACACATCTGTATGAACCAATTCAAGCATATTTGAATACCTGTATCCTTGCTTATTGTATGATTTCTTGTGAGCTTTACCTAACTCACAAGCCTCACATTTGTATATCATATGTTGACCTTCAATATTTGGTAGACCAAGCACTGCACCATTCTTTGTCATTTCTTTAATTCCCCTTTCATTAAAATGTCATAACCTCTTGTGCCATAGATCCAATTCAGACATCTTTTGATTTCCATAAGTAAACAATGCATGTCCCACATTACCTTGGACTTTGAGAGTGAATAATCTTCCTTACTTTTTTCCTATATGCTTCTATACCTTGACTTGGACCTTCAACATAAACACCATCACTTGTAAATGTGACTTCATATCCCTTCTCAACAATTTGCCCTACACTTATTAAATTTTTAGGGATTGTTGGAACATAAAGTACCTTGCTTAGGAGCGTACTTCCACTCCTTGTCTTCACTGATCCAATTCTCTCAACTTTGTCTTTGGTATTATCTCTTGTTTTAATTGTATGTCCATTCACTTTAGCTTCCATATCAGTCATTAAAGAAATATCACCTCTCAAATGATTGCTACATCGTGATTCAATATAAAACACCATATGATCTTCATTGATTACTTCATTAGTTGCATTCAGGATAAGATTCAAGTCTTCCTTCTGATCTGAAGCATAATTGTAATAAGTGTTGTTATAGGATTGAGTTTGGAAACTTCTTCCTCCTCCTCTAGCATATGAGGATCTACCACCTCTTCCTGTAAAGTTGCCTCTTTGATTTCTGCTTCCTCTTCCTCTAGGATTGAAATTCTGATTATGACTTCCACCATTCTGATTGTTATACCAATAATCATTTGCCAAATGATTTGTTCTACCACAAATCCAACAAGCTTTAGTATTATCTTTGTTCTTACCTCCTCTTCCTTTACCTTTAAAATTCATCTTCCCTTTCATGAAGTTTACTTGACTTGAAGATCCTTCTTCATCATTTGTCTGCTTGCCTTTAACATTCTTCTTCTTATCTTTTGAATACATTGCTTGACTTGAACCTTTTTCATTCTCTCCTTTAATGTCTTGCTCAAATGTTAACATATGTCCTAACAATTGAATAAGATTAGGAGTAAAATGATCTAATGATAGTTCTGTAGACAATATGAAAGGTTTCCACACTTCATCTCCTCTTAGACCTGTAAGTATTTGCCTTACCAACTTGTCTTCTTCAATTTCTTCATCTACTGCTCCCAAACTATCTGCACTTCATCCTTCTAACATAGTCAGAAATTGACTGAGAACCTTTCTTCTTAAATGTTGTTTCAGCTCATAGTGAAGCCTTCCTTGATTTGGTTGTGTTTTGGAAATGTTCTTCCAAAGCATTCCATATATGTGCTGCACTTTCTAATCCTCTAATGTGTGGTAGAAGATAATCATTATAGCCATGTAAATGATGCTCTTGGCTTGAGCATCTCTCTTCATCCAATTCTTCAATTCTATAAGTTCTCTTTGCTCATGAGGTGTGCTTCCATCCTCATGGACCATGCTGGATAGTTCTCTCTATCTAGTTTGTCAATCTGCAAGCTTTCTCCCATCTCTTGACTCCTGTGTCTGCAATTACTAAGATTTATGGTGATATAATGTACCTTTGATATGAAGCTTTTAATCCTTCTTGATCCTTTGAACTCGTGCTTTGTTCTTCTTCAGGTTTTCTTCCAAACTTTACTCTTTGCTCCTTCAATTCACAAGATCTTTGATATTTGCAACAGTCGAGGTTCTCCTTGCTTCTTCTTCACCTTGATTTGATCTTTCTGCTCTGATACCACTGCTGGAGACCTTTGAGTCTCCAAACGTCTAATCTATATTGATTTAAGAACTCCTCTATATCAAGAATAAACCAAAATCTACACAAAATTCATATTATCTTTCATATGTATTAAGAAATACTTCTCTGTATGAAGTTTTCTTCAACTTCAAGAATCTGCTTCAAAAATGAACTTCAATCTCTGCATATAACTTTGATATTAATCATTCAAATGATACTCACATGTTCATACTGCCTTTTCACAATCACAATGACTATTAGTTCTTGAAATGAACTATTAGATTCCTAATTTGATCACTTAGATCAAACCTGTGTCAGAAACTACCTTCTAGAAATGGCGACTTTGACATAGTCAACTTCTTAAGTTGATTTCTCTTAGAATCTAACCCGTTTTGCTAAATTCTTTTGGACAAAGCTTTCTTACCTTCTAACTTAGATTTTTAATGCTCAAACATAAAAAAGTTTACACTAAGCACTGAGATTCAAGCAAATCTTTGAACAAGAAAATGCGTGATTCTACGAACTTCACTTGCAGACTTCTACATATGAATGTTCCTACTTGTTATACACACAACCTGATGAGAATTAGATCATCAAACTTTGGTCATAGCTTGATTAGCTTCTGAATTAGATTTGTACAAAAGATTTCTTGATCCACATGATCAGGCTGAGAGAATTCTAGGAAAGACCAGTCACTAACTCACGAGAGAACTCTCTACACATCTATATCTTGAAAATCTTGAAATCTATTGACTCTTTTTGCATCTATTTTTCATCTTTCTCATATATCACAACTATGCATGAGCTTATATGTACATATGATTATAAACTCATCACTACATCAAGTATTTTTGAAGTATTTTTCCAAAACTATTATACATAAATGTACAAAACATTTCTTCCTGATTCTTCACTTGACTTCATGCTTTCAGCTTGAGCTTTTTCTTGACTTCTTCATTCTTAGTCTTCATCTAATCATCCATTGATGATTGCCTTGATCCAACAATCATCCCATCATTGGTGTCAAAGGCATCTCATCTTTCTTATCGGATATTATGGACATTGGCATGTGTCTTAAGAATAGAATGGTCGTGAATACTCACTTAGGCCCAAAGTGTCCACTCCCAACACCACTGTGTGTAGTTTCTAAGATTTTCTAATAATTGGATTCGTGAATGCAAAATCTTAAGTAACCATCTTTGCCTCTTTGGTATAGGTTGTCTCCTACTAAAGCGTAGTCCTAAGCCTCTTGCTCCATGCTTCATTTTCTAGCTAGACTAGCCTCACTAGGTAGTGTTCCCCATCTCATAGATTCTACCAATGGAGCACTCCATTTTGGAATTAAAGACACGTGATAAAGGGTAGTATGCTCCATTGGGGTTCTCTCTGGGAACATTGGACAATTCTTAATCCACTCATGTATTTCTTTGTCCATACTAGGCCAGTACACTCCTAAACATTTCTGATTCTACAATGCTTGGTGTTTAGAATAGTGATTTCCTAGCAATCCTTCATGGGCTTGTTGCAACCAAGTACTATGTTCATCCTCTCAACAAAACAAGCTAGTACACCCTCTGTATCTTCTTACCAATATTTGATATTTTTGTGAATTTAATATGTCTTCTCTATTCGTGTTCACATTGTTATTTGCAGGTCTAAAGGTTAGGATAGGTACCAACTTATTTGCCCATTTAGGAACAACTTCTAGATTGAACAACTAAGTCTCAGATAGTTCATCATACACTCCCTACGGTGAATCTCCTGAAGTGATGCAAGAAAGGTGATCCGCCCTAAGGTGGATTCTACCTTTCCTAACAACCACTTCAAATTTGCATTCCATTAGTAAGAGGAACCATCTTACTAAGCATCCGATATTGCAAGGTTTATTGACCAAAATATAATAACGCTTGATGATCAATGAAAAACTTGAACTTGTTAGCCAATAGATAATGTAGAAACTTCTTCATGGCATATACCATGCCTAAGCCTTCTCTTTTGATTGTTGTATAGTTCCTTTCAGTTGTGTATAGTTGTGTGCTTGCATATGCTATAGGAAAATCTAGCTTTCCTTCACCTATGGGTTATGCTAGCACACATCCTATTGCATAATTGGATGCATCTACATGAACATGGAATGGTTTATTCAAATCAGGAGTGGTCAATATTGGTGCTGTGCAAAAACATCTCTTTAGTTCATTGAAGTAATTTTCACATTCATCATTCCACCCAAAATTTGTCAACAGAGCATAAAGAGGTTTAGCTATGATCGAATACATGTGGATAAACCAACGGTAATATCCATAATGGCCCATAAAGGCTTGTACCTCTTTAACATTCCTTGGCCTTTGCAACTCTGCTATGGCTCCAACTTTGTTCCCATCGGTTGATATTCCGTTCTTAGAAACAATATGAACTAATATTTTACCTTGATGTACCATGAACACACACTTTTGTGGGTTATCAAGGAAGCTATAAACGTCCTTGCTTGCAAAATGCTCCAATAAACGTTCATTGATTGGAAGAGGATAGTTATCTTTGATCATAGTGGCATTAACTTTCTTAAGGTTAATACACACCCGTAACTTTCCATTCTTCTTGGGCACCACTACAATGGGGGACACCCATTCAGTATGCTCAATCTCATAAATAAATCCAACTTCAATTAATTTCTCAATTTCTTCTTTTATTTTAGCTGCATAAGTGTCATTATACATGTAGCACTTCTATTTGGTGGGCTTTGCATCAACGTTCATGGGGATCATATGAGAACATATTTTTGGGTCTACCCCTTTCAAGTATCTATAGGTCATTAGCTGAGGGACTTGGAGCACATACAGTTACATGGCTGACACATGGATGGTTAGTATCCACCTACCCAAGTAGGGAGTCCCCTAGAGAGAGTTATATATAGAGGCATTTGGTTTGGAGGAGATTCATATCTCTAGGTTATGGTGGTCGTAATCCTCATTCTCTTGCATTGGTATCTGAGCTCTAGATCAAGATCCTATGCTGATCTTGATGGCTCATCATCTTCCTCACAATTTACACTAGTTTTCATGGTGACCTTGTAGATCATATGCTAATCTTGATGGCTTATCATCTTCCTCATACTTTACACTAGTTTTCATGGTGACCTTGTAGATCGATCATCTTCGTCATGATATGAAACTCTTGTGTATATTTCCTTCTTGGCAACATCCTTCTCCTTGCATGAGATTAGCATTTGTAAATATTTCTTCTTCACAAAGTCCTCCATGCGTGAGCTTAGCATCCCCTCGAATTCAAGAGGATGCCACTCCTAAAATTGCTAAAAGAAGCAAAGCGCAACACTCTACAATGCAATCATGGGCATTTAGGAGATTCAATCTCGTCTCCTACCATCCATACCTCTAGTTTTGACGTGCTTCCATAGTTGATACAATGTTGTATCCCGCTCATGGTAGCAGTCAGATGGCCTTAGCAAAAAGGCAAGCTGGAGTAGCTCAGCCAATTTATATGCATAATGGTGTCTGCACGTGTGCTGACCGAACCAATGCACCCACACAAAGAAAAGCAAAAAAGCATCTTCATTACCATGCTCTAAGTGGGCCATGAGGCAGGGGTCGAACCTAGGGCATTGATTGGTAGCAGATCAACTGGCGAGGCCTCCCACATCTGATGATAAACATAATATTTTATGTGCTTGGGGTTGCAACAACAAGAAGTCTACAACGTAATGAAATCAATGACTAGACATTAGCCACGCATTCGTTGCAGGTAGAGAGCAAGAAATGGTAGTCAACTAAATGCGGGGGAGTTCAAGTGTTGAAACTACTACCTCCTACATGACATGTTGATGTGTTATCCAATTGCCCAAGGCCCTTTGCCCTATCATTTGGATAATGCTAAAATTTGGTATTCGACTTTCGTTTGGCTCTCGGTAGAGAGTCTCAAACTCAATACCTTTAAGATGAGCAGTGCCCGACAATCGATCAAATGCACCTCTGTCTTTGAGGATGAGCATTCTAGCCACTGTGTTAACATCATGGTATAAGTTTTAAACCCGTGACAATTTAGGAAGAAGGAATAGGAGATTGAAAATCTTCTCTCAAGCTACATCCGACCATAGTTAAGTGGACCCGACTACTCCTCATCAAAGAAGAGGACAAGAAGCAGCAACATAATTCAAAGAGAAGTATGTAGTCTTTCTCATGACCAAAAGATGGAGAATGGCTCTTTCCAAGGATCAATGGAAGGATGTAGCGCAATTGGGAGCTAATTACTCTACATGATGTTTTCATTTAAAATATTTGCTTCGCTCTATGCTTTCATATAATATGAGTTGCTATTATCATTGAAGTAGCAAAGGAATCTTCAATTTTGAAAGAATTGTATGCAAATTAATGAAATCAAAATAGGAGAGCATCAAAGTATGGAAACACTTATCATGCATAGCCATGCATCTAGGAAAGAATGTTGGTGCATTTGTCCTTTTCAAAGAAGGTTTTCATGCACAAAACACATTTTCTTCTTGCTTGGAAAAGATAGTTAATGCTCAACTTTATGCACATGAACAGTTAAATCTTTTTTAAAAGCTAGCAAGTAGAGTGTTTGTGCATGGATGATCGGGAACATGCATTTTCAAACTCAAGAAATTGCTTGATTTAAGTTTGGTGCATGAAAGGAGAATGCCAACACGTGCATGCACTCACATGCATTTGCATGCACTCACATGCATTTGCATGCAAGGACATGAATTTGCATGCAAGAACATGCATTTGCATGCAAGAACATGCATTTGCATGCAAGAACATGCATTTGCATGCAAGAACATGCATTTTCATATGCATGATTATTGGTTAAGTAGTTGAATACTTATACTTTCATTACCTCTTCTTTCTAACTTGACTTAGATAGCTAAGAAAAATAGCAAACTAGGTAGTTGCAAGGCTCCTGGCTGCCATGCAACTCAAGTAGCTAGTTTGTTTTTCCCAAATGTGATACTTAGATATCACAAATTAGGAATCTTGATTAGGAAACGTAGGCCCTTTGAAAGTTAAAGTGTTCAATTTTCTTGATCATTGAAATAGCAAGAAAATAGTGCTACTTGAAAGTTTCCATGATGACTCTAACTTAATGAGAAAACTTAGAGAATTCTAATGACAAGCTTAGATGTAGTCGTTACCTTGGATTTAATAAATCATTCATCCAAGTAGGTTGATGAAGTTTCCTTTGGAAGTTTTATCTTATTCTATTCCAAGATGTGATAAGAATCAAATAAAATCAAATGGAACTTAAATCAATTGAACTTTCAAGTTCAAAGGATAGTTGATATGTTCCAACTATGTAAAAAAAGTAATGAAACTTTTGAAGTTTTTTCTTTTATTTCATCCTCAAGAATGATGAAAATCAAAGAAGTGAATAAACTTTAGCATCACGTGAACTTTAGTGTTCAATAGTTGGATGCTAGGTTCCATGACTGCATCTCTAGTCAAGATGTAAAGTTTTCAAAAAGCATGGAAACTTTATTAAGCACTTTTCTAAGGATGAGAAAAGTATGCTTGGTTTTGTTTAAGCTAATTAGAGCTTAAAGAAGAAACCCAAGTCAAAGTAATATTTGGGAATCAAGATATTTTCCTAAAAGATACGTCAAAGTAATCTTTGGGAACTAAGCTACTTCCTAACGATAAGCCAATAAAATGAAATAGTCTGGTTAACTATTTCATTGGTTAAAAAGGAATATCTTTTGGATAAGAAATAAAGATTTAAGTTTTGGTCTTGTCCAAAAGTAAAGAATTTCTTTCAAAGATCATTCGAGTAAAGAAAAATATTCCAAGATGAATCATTTGACTCGAAAGCAAAAGATTCCAAGATGAATCATTGACTTAGTATTACTTAATTCCTTGGCAGGAATCTAAAATTCATGAAAGAAAAATATCTCCCTAGATGTGAGACTAGAATCTTTCAAGAAATTTTAATAGCAAGTAGTTCCCAATAATTCCCAAACCACCAGTATTGGTAATTAGGTCTGAATATTGATATAGTCCAAAGGTATATCAAAGATTCTTCGCTTTGGAATCTGAGATGCATCAGTGTATGCTTGGACTTAAGTTGAGGGAAAGATCTATAAAAATCCCATGGGTAAGCAAAGATGCTTTTGTTAGTTTAAGAGATCTTAATAATAAAGACTAAGTCTTTATTCTAGTCGTAAGATCAACAAGACTTGATCAAGATTGGCAATGATTGTCTAAGAATGTGCGATTGGAACTATGTGTACCTAAGTACCAACTTAGGGACTTGTGGAGAAAGAGACTATACCTCAATCCCCCTCAAGTGCATATAGTGGGGATTCACGCTTTATTTATCAATCTGAGGAGTATCAAAACCTAGCCGAGTGTATGAAGATATGCATTCAAATGATGATCAATGCAAGTGAGCTTTTAAAGAGTGCAAATAAGTCTAAATCTATTCCAAACAAGTTTCAGGGATCCGTTGAGATGTCACGACACTTGGAGCAGCATTCAACAGTAAATCCAACTTTTCTCTCAGCTGCAAACTCTGAATATAGTGAATAGTGGGTTCGTTTTGAAGCTCTCAAGAAGACGCATCCAATGGTGGTCTTTTCATTTGATTCTTACACTCGTGCTTCAAGTTATGAGCAACATACTGAGTCGTGGGAATGACCTTCCTACACTTTAGCACTTCCTACGCTCCACACACACCTTACCAACAACAAAAAAGCACTTTCATGGATAGACAACACTCCCAAGCACTCTTTCCAAGCATCACTCATGCATACAATCTCACAAAGAAGAAGATACAGAGAGGAGAAGACAAAAATTCGAAATTCTGTGCTCTTGATTCTCACAATGGAAAAAAGTCTCTACAAAGAGTCACAAATTGACTTATATACATGTGCCCTAAAAATGGACTTTTCACACAAGAGACCGACACTTTATTAACTCAAAGGCTAATTTCCTACTAATTTACAAAGGTAGCTACAATTCTCTATGGGTATGCATCTAGAGGACTCCTCTAGTGCATTTACATCAGAAAATATATTACAAAATGGTTATAATACAAGAACAATGTGTCCAAATTGGAAAAATTTTGGGGCCCCTCTTTTTCTCTGCCTCTTTGCTCTTCTTAGCTCTCCAACACTCTCCCCCTCTTTGTCTCTCTCGTCCCTTGACAAGCTTTACTTCTTGTCTCTGGTGCTGTGCATGTAGTCGACCACTGCCCGCTTCTGTGGAAGTTGTAATGATATCGTTTTACCAATGGGCAAGGAGCTGATCATAACTCGAGACCTATTGTATTGGTCATGGCCTCTTCTTCTCTTTTCTCCGTACGCAACCCGTGGACATGGACTACCTGAGATTTGTAGTCTAGCTCACCAATAACCTCTTTAAATCTGGGTTGTTGTGTTAAGTCGGCTGCCATGCACGCCACCACTGGAAGGTATGAAGGTGTGGTTCTTCAGCCTTTGATCTGGACCTTCCAAAGATCAAGAGGTTGAAGCACCTTCTTGGGGTTCTGGATCTGCCGGATATCTTCTTGTATTTCTTCATGGATACTTGTTGGCCTTGATCCGCCCTTGTCACCGACGTACTTTCCCCTGATGTATACCCCTGCGGGGCTCTGTGCAGAGATGGGAGTTGCGTGCCCCTGCGGGGCTTCCTGCAGAGATATGTCTTCAGATGTAATACTTTTAGTGAAGCTTCTTTCTTGGTCTTCTTCTTTTTCTCTTTTTGCTGGACTCTCCCTCAATACTACCCCCCTCCTGAACTCTATCGTCCCGGACAGGCTTTGGAATTCGACAGGAGTATGTTTTGTAAACCTTTTGCTCTGTCTCATTAAGCAGATTAGCTTCACGTTTCAGTAGTTGCTTCCATTGTTCAGCTTTCACACCATCATGTGGTGGCTGTTTGTGATCTGCGAAGAAGCTCAATTCATAAGCCACCATTCGAGCATTCAGATTCGTTGACATTTTTAAGAAAATCTCGGAATCAATTTCAAAAAATCCTATAAAAGAGGCTTCCTCGAAGGTTTGCATATACAGGCTTGGTAAAAACATGAGCCTTGAATAATATGCCATGATTGTAGGTCGGTTGTGCATAACTGATATATAAAAAATAAAGATATCTATGCCCTGGTTAATGCCAATAAAATTTAAAAAGGTATATGCTGCATGTTTGAACACCTTCAAAACTGTAAGTATCATGCTGAGTATTTATTAGTCATCTTGATAGTTAGATCAGGTACTCTTGCATATCGATGTAGCCAAAATTCAATGGTTTTCACCATATAATCCTCAGTGGGTAAGTAATTGTGACTCGGTGGAGTTGGAAGTAGCGGGTAATTTAGCCACTGTTTATTGATCACACCACTCTTTTGCATATCCCAAAATTTGCGTGCTTCTCTGCGACGTGGTGTTGGGCAAAATGAAGGATTTACCTATAATAAATATGGTGCTGCTTGCCAGTGCACCCGCAAAGTAGGATTTTTTTCCAAAAATTTTCTCCGCCATACAGGTTGTGCAGCTTCAAATTCCTCTTGAGTGTAATTGAATGTATTATCTCTGAAGTACAGCTCCTCATCTGGATCCTTCTGTGTGATCTTCTTTATATATTGTCTTGTTTTCTCTTTCAAGAGTCCATATGGAATGTTGAAAGGATTCATTATTGTATCCAAGTCTTTGCCCTTTATTTTGGCTTCTTTCATGACTTTGACCACTTCATTTTCAAAATTTTCCATTAATCGGACACCAATAGTGCCCATTCCTTCTTACCTATTTCTGTAGTATATGGCATGGGATGATCATCACATGGTTTTGTCATCTGCTCTTTTATGGGAGAATGATAGATCGGGGGAGATAGAGGATGTACCTCTACCTCATCAGTAGGATTCTCTGGTTGTGGCTCTACTTGTGTCCTGATGTTTTCTCTTTGTTGTATTTGAGCTTCTAGTTGTGCAAAACGTTAAGTCTTTTCTTTAACTTCTTGAAGAGCTCTCTGGAGTGCGTCTTTAGCTGTGAGAAGCTCATTACCGATTTCTCCTATTTGATCTATATTTTCACTATAGCTCACTACGAGTTTGGCCTTGGCATTTTGTAGTTGTTTTTTGAGCTCATTGGTTTCGTCGATATACCTGCGTTCCCATTGTTCTTTTAACGCCTGCTCTTGTTTCAGCAAATCATCATATTTTGCTCTTTGGTCGTTCAATTCCTTTTGGTCAGTTGCTGTTGTCTCTTGTTTTTCTATAGGTTGGTCATATAGCAATGCCTTCATCAATTCTTTATTTCTGTTGCGTAAGTTATCATTTTCCTCCATGTATGCTTTTAGTTGTGTTTCTATCAGATTGCTTCTAGCTTTCATCCTCTCTTTGTCCGCTTCACTTACTTCATGTTGTCTTTGAAGCTCCATCAGTTGTTCCTGGAGCTTGTGATTTTGCTCCATCAATGTTGTGCATTGTCCTTTGACTTTGGTTATTTGCGTTTCCTTAGCTGAAACCACTTGTTGCATTTCGATTAGTTGCACAGATAGTTGTTCACCCATTATTTGAAATTGATTTGTTTCTCTCATGGACTTGTTGTAATCTGCATCTGTGTCCATCATTTGCTACTGCATGTCCATGGCCGTTTGTATCATTTGCTTGACTACGGGTTTTAGTTGAGTAACATCTACATTTAACCATGTGGTCAAGATGCTCGGTTCTTCACCTGTGGTAACATCTTTCCCTTGTGCCATATGTAGCGTAGTGGCATGGGGCTGCGGAATATGAAGTTGTATCCTTGGCTTAGCCTCCCTGTATTCAGTCTTGCCTTGTGGTGTATCATCAGGGACTTCAATCACAATTTTCTCCTTTTGGTTTGTAAACACCCTTCTTTTTCTAACGGTGTGTTTGCATTTCCTCTTTTACGGGTGGCACTACATCTTTATGTGAGATTGGAGCTTCTTTTATGCTGATTTGTGACTTTTCGTTTAACTGAATGAGGTGTGTTTGTTCTGTGGATGCTTCCTGGTTCGGCGTGCGCGATTGTTGATTGTCTGGCGTGACTTCGATCTGGTCTATTTCTGTCCATTCTTAATTGTTTGTTTCCGTTCTTATGTCAGTGTCCAAGGTGTCCTTCTCCTGACTAGATTCCTCATTCGAACTAGAATCCTCTAGTCCCAATTCTTTGTATCTGACCGCTAATTTTGGAGTACGTTCTTTTTCCTTTTGTTGCTGCACTCGTCTGGCCTGTCTATATTGATGTCCTTGGACATTTAGGTTCACTTGGCCCCGCACATACGTATGCGTTTCCTCTAGAGCCGCTGAAAGATCTCTTTTTGTGATGGGAGGTTGTGTCAGAGGAATCTTTGGTAATATGTGCGTCCGCTTGGACTGTGGTGTTTCTTGTGCTGCTTCCTCCCTAGCACGCTTAGTTCCTCTCATTGGTTGCTTGGAACTTGTTCCCACTTCCTCTGTGGAAATAATTGTTTTCTTTTTCTTTGGAACAGTGGCCGCTTTTACAGATTTTGCCATTTCTATGGAGGTTGGCATCACCCGTAGAAATTCTTTCATCTCAAGTGCCTCATAGATTAGCAAGGTCAATGCCGAACTTCCATTCAAAAACTTCTTCTGACTCCACTTCTTCTTAGCTTCGAATAGGCGGTCTTGAATTTATGGAGTAAGATCTATTTTATTTCCAATTTGCCTCATTGCATGGGAAAGTAAAGTTGAACTACGATTTTCTGAGGTGTTGTATATCTGTGCATACTAGGAAAACAAAAATGTTGGTGCACTAATCGAACCAATTTTTCTATATTGTCATGTTTATTTCAAATAAGGTTCTCTTTTTTGGATCATGACATTCATCTTTAACATTAGTGAGACCATCCTGACTCCAACCAAAAGCTTTGTTGATCAGTTCATGGGTGAATTGGATTGTCTTCCATGTACCAATTTTATCGAGTACTTTTGCTTCTGAAATTGATGGCTTGTCTGCTACAGATTGGAGTGTGTTCATGACTTGTGTGCATCTTTGAAAATCTGGCAGATATATAGGAAGTCGCAAAAATGCATCAATTCTAGATCTTGTCCAAATGTCTGTGATGCGAGGTAATCCCTGTATTATAGTTTGAAAATCTTGTGACATGATTGGAAAGTAGTGATCCCTGTCCATAATCTTCATGGTGGCCATGAAAAGAAGTTCTGACATCGGCTGGTCTTCAAGGAACCAATGACCTCTTGCTTTAGAAATGGATGCCAAGGGAAGAAGTAAGACCTCTTCCTCTTATGTAGCCTTAGAATTCGAAGATGCCATCTGCACTCAAGATATACTAGTAATCAGTGTAAAGCTAGTATCATGAGTTATCCTTTACTTATTCTCCATAAATTTGACAATTCTCCGAGTGATGTGAGTCGTCCCTTTCCCGTGGGTGTGAGAAAGGTAGTACCTGGGATTTTCTTCCTCTCTCTCTATATATATTTTTTTCTATATATTTTTGATAGAAAACAAAAGCATTAGAACCTAGCCAAATCTTTTATTGAATCATTAGTTATTTTTGTTGAGATTATTATACAAGTGTTCTCCTATTCCCTAAGAGAGAAATGTGCTTCACTATCCAGTAGAAGAAGAAGTAGGTGCCGAATGCATGGCTTGGTAACGTGGCCGTATTATGCATACTTTGGGCTTTTGCAACTCAAGATATGTGCAAACTAAATTTCTTGGTCGATGCATATAGATTGTTTTTCCTTTAGGCATCCAGATCTACTTTATTCTACTGTGGTAGACTGTATCTCCAGCATTCCTGGTGATTGCTGTGTTTTTCCCGTTGTACTTCTCCTTCTTTCGCCTTTTGAATCTATGAATGATTTTTCTTGCATATTTTGGCTCATGCCATCTCTTGTAGGTGTTTATGTCCTATTGTTTAACCTTCAGATTGTACAGATCCTCCTTGCGCCTTGACACGTCCCTTTTAATGATTGTCATTTGTGCACATGATTTGGGAATCAATATCTGCATTCGCGCCGGCTGGGCGGCTATCACCTTCTTCAAAATCCATACTCTAGCAATCCTTTGTGGACCTTGGTGTCCAACTTGACTTGCATTCTTGTTTTGTTGTTGTTTCCGATGTTGAGAATAGTTCTGTTGTTGAAGATTTGCTGTCACTTGATCTTTTATGATCCAAGCCTGTCTAGTGTGAGGAATGGGGTATATTCTAATGTGTGAAAGTTCGTGATAGTCTTGTTGACTAGTCCCTCTTGTGCTTGGTTCATCACTGAGGATTTTATTGGATAAGACACTAGTCGTGTGGTTTACTTGCTTGGGAGATTGGGTGAGATCGAGATTCGGAGTATGCTCACACAAAGTACTTGTTGGTGGAGTTTCCATAGTGGGAGTGAATGTACATTCATTATCATGCTTGTGTGGGTGATCTCTTGGGCCTATACATTTAGCTTTGACAGGTCGTTCGTCTAACATGTTGAATACCTCACAGTGTCCTATTTTGGCCGATATGTATCCTAGGTCCAATTGAATAGTCACTTCGTATTCATATATCCAATCTTGACACAACATGAGCTCTTCTAATAAGTCCTGATCATGACACACTAAGAGTTTTTGTTCTATCGTGTTGTTCCCGAGATGTAGGGATAAGGTAATCTCTCCTATGCATTTAGTAACTTTTCCCCTATTCCAATCAGTTGTGCATTAGATGGGCGTAATTCTTCCTTGAGTTTTTGAGTCAATGAGGATTTGATACAGCTAACAACTGCTCCTGTATCAATGAGAGCATCCACCAAGTGGTACTCTTCTCTTCCAGCACCCAAATTCAAATATGGTTGCTTTGTTTGTTGCCCTAGGTTTTCAGAAGCTCTAAAGTTAGCCATTGGAATGAGTTCCTCTCCTTGTTGATATCTCTCATCTCTCTCTCTCATCCATTATTTTCATTTTCTGATTCGTTCTAGAGCTTCCTGTCTCGCTTCTTCTCGTATTCTTTCGTCTTCTTCTTGTCTATGTTTAGCCATTAGAAGTTGTGACATGATTTCCTCTGTCAATGGCTCTAAATATTCTTTTACTCGGCAACCACTTATATAGTTTGGCAATATTTCTCCATCTAGGATCGCTAGGCTGATAGCTCCGCTGGTAGATATACAATTGATTATCAAGGGCCCATATCCTCTTTTTTGTAGTTTTTTTTGCATGTTGCTTCAAAGTATAGACCAAAACTAAATCTCCTTCTTTCAGGTTTTTATCTTTAATATGAGCATCAAAATATGCCTTTTGTCGCCTTTTTGCAGCATAAATTCCTGCCACAGCTTGCAATCTTGTCTCGTGTAACTTTTCTATTTGATCCAATTGAGTAGATAACTCATGTCCAGTCCATTCGTAATTTGCAGCTACTCTGACAGTGGATCAAGAAATCAATTGGCAAGATGGCATTCTGTCCGTACACTAGGTTAAAAGGAGTGGTTCCTATGGCTATTTTATAGGCTACTCAGAATGCCCATAAAGCGTGATGTAATTGCTTATCCCAGTCGGATCTACCATTGTTAACAATTTTAGTCAAGACTGTGCATGAAATTTTGTTTGAACTTTCAGCCTGTGCGTTGGCTTGTGGGTGATAAGGGGCTGATTTCTTATGAGTCACTAAGAATTCATTCATTAGGGCTTCTATTACTTCATTGACAAAATGTGTGACTCTATCACTCACAATTTCAATATGCAATCCAAACCTAGTGAATATGTTCTCAAAGAGAAACTTCGGCGTAGTCCTCGCATCATTTTTCTTGGTTGCTTTGGCTTCTACCCGTTTGGTCAAATAATCCGTTGCTACAATTATATATTCCGCATGAGAACCGTTAGCGGGTGGGCTAATAGGTCCTACAAAATCTATTCCCCATTTGGTAAATGCTCGGGCACTCATCATAGATTTTAGTGGCCTTTTGTCTCTTCTAATTGGATACTTTGTTCGTTGACATGTATCGCATCTTTGCACGTAAGTGGCTGCATCTTGATGTAGGGTTGGCCACCACATTCTTGCGAAGAGAATCATTTTTGCAGTTTTATCTACAGAAAAATGTCCTCCTGCAGCTCCTGTATGCGCCATCTCCAAGACAGAAAGATACTCGTCTTCATGAATGCACATTCGTAGATGATTTTCTCTTCCTCTTTTGAAGATTTGTTTACCTATAAGAACATAGTCCTTGCTTTGTTCTATGAGTGCACGTTTTCTTGCTAGAGTAGCTCCTTCTGGGTACTCTTGATTTTTCAAGAATTTTACCAGAGGCATACTCCATCTTGGTGCTACAGTGGAGTAACATAGAGTAGAGTTCTCTTTTGGCCTTCATTCTTGACAAGTTGGGCAGGTTGATACATAGTTATGTATGTCCCTCTGCATGGTTGGCCAGTATATGCCTAATCCCTTTAGTGTTTGCCATGTTCCATTTGCATTTAAATTAGTTTTCCATTGATTTACATGTGCTTTTTGAAGCCACATCTCTTGTTCCTCTTCCTCTACACATCTCATGAGTACCACTTGGATCTTAGTGGTATAAGCTTCCAGCAATGATGTAGAGATTTTTGGTCTTCCATAATTCCTAACTTCGATTTGCAGTGATCCCATGTTTAGGTCCATATGTGAGGATAGGGATCAACTTTTCTGCCCATTGTGGACATACTTCGAGATTGAAGAGATAAGTATCTGGTAGATCATATGGTACTCCTGTGGGGGGCTCTCCATGTGTCATTCTTGACAGGTGATCTGCTCTAATGTGTGTGTTCCCTTTCTTGACTACTACTTCAAAATCAAATTCCATTAGCAATAGAAACCATCATACTAGTCGTCTCGTATTACAAGGCTTATTGACTAAGTATAGTAGAGCTTGATGATCGATGAAGAATTTGAATTTGTTTGCCAATAAGTAGTGTCAAAACTTCTTAACCGCATACACCATTCCTAAACCTTTTCGCTCCGTCGTGGTATAATTGCGTTCTGCTTGATTTAATTGTCTACTGGCATAGGCTATAGGGTGGTCTAACTTTCCTGTATCTGCTGGCTGTGCCAAGATGCATCCAATGGCAAACTTGGAAGCATCTACGCGAATATGAAATGGTTTGTTCCAATCAGGGACTCTAAGGATCTGTGCTGAACTTAATCGATTCTTTAATTCATTGAAAGCATTTTCACATTCGTCCGTCCAAATAAACTGAGACAATAATGCATAAAGAGTTCTAGCAATTATGGCATACATGTGTATAAATCTACGGTAGTATCCGCAATGTCCCATAAATGTTTGCACTTCTTTAGCAGTCTTTGGTCTCTGCAAATCCAGAATCACTTTGATTTTGTCTTCATCCATGGAAATCCCATTTTTAGAGACAATGTGTCCTAATATCTTCCCTTGTTGAACCATGAAGACACACTTTTCCGGATTAAGGCAAACTCTATATTGTCGACATTTGGCAAATATCTTTTCGAGTTCTGAGATGTGTTCTGATCGTATGGCTGAATAGGTGCATAAGTCATCCACGTATACCTCCATGCTTTTCCTTAAGAATTCCTTGAACACATGGCACATCAACATTTGGAAAGTGGCTGGGGCATTGGTTAGACCAAAAGGCATAACCCTAAAGGCGTACACTTCCATTCAGTTGCAAAGGCTTTCTTATGTTGGTCCTCAGGAGCAATCGCTACCTGATTATACCCTGAAAAGCCGTCTGGGAAACTATAAACTTCCTTCCCTGCCACCCTTTCCAAAAGATGGTCAGTGATAGGTAATGGATAACTATCTCGTATGGTGGCAGCGTTTACTTTCTTCAAATTAATGCATACCCTTAACTTGCCATTCTTTTTCGGCACGACCACCAAGGGTGATACCCATTCTATGTGTTCGATCTCATAAATGCAGCCAGCATCCAACAACTTATCTATCTCTTGCTTAATTTTTGCTGAATAACCGTCGTTATAAGTGTATGGCCTTTGTTTGGAAGGTTTGGCTTCTGATGTCATAGGGACTCTATGAGCGCAAATAAAGGGGTTGAGACATCCTGTCCTATAAAGGTACATCGTTCTTCTCCTTCTTCCAGTGCTACTACTATTTTCTTGGTCTGTTCTTTGTTGTCGTATGCTATTCCTGGTTGTGCTTCCCGCTTCGGCATGTGGATAGCAATCTTCCTCTCTTCTACTTCATATTTTTTGAAGTGGGTAGGTACTTTGAATTGATCTTGAGGCTTGTTTTCTTCTTCGTCTTTTTCTTTACCTAGTCCAAGTTCTTCTTCTTGTGTCATTTCTTGATTTAACTCATTAGTTATGACACTTAATCTTTGATTTTCACTTTCTGCCTCAATTTGTTCATGCTCCATTTCAATGCTCTCATAATCCTCCTTCCATTCCTTTTCAATTACCTCTCCTTCTTCAGCTTCTTGGAGAACAACCACGTATAAAATTACATCATATCCTTCCTCGTCAATGCATTCATTCATGGTTATTACTTCTTCATTTACACATACATCAAGAGTGGCTATCATCTCCATCCAACCATGAGGTTCAAATTCTTCATCTAGGAATATTTGGGGCATGTAAGCTGGATCTTGTATAGACCTAGCAACTCCCTACCTTTGCTGCCATCCTTTCTTTCTTTCCTCTTCCTTTTTTGCTGCCTCACATATCCATAGATGAGTGTCTTCGTTCATCCATGATTGTTCACTTGAACCTATATTGTGAATCGATTGATCATCTTCCTCCTTATGAATCAGATTCCATTGCAAAGAAGGAACATCTTGATACATATATGTATGGAGATTTATTCTCGTCATGGTTCCTTCGTGCTGTAAGTATACTGCATCTTTTCCCCAATCTTGCACTACCTTCAGCTGTCTCATGAAAGTTCTTCCAAGTATCATCTCGTAATTGCTAGCTTTCTCAAATGGAAAGATTGCTAAGGTGTGCTCGAATTCAACTCCGCAGGTAATAAAAGTTACTTTTTCCAATAATCCTAGGGGTCGTTCAGTGTGTCCGTTTGCCATTTGAATCTTCATGCATGTTGGTCTTAAAGCTGGTTTTCCCCATTTCTCCCAAATTTCCTTAGTCGCGATTCCTACTCCTTCTCCCGAGTCTAATATGGCTTTAGTGGTGTAACCTCTATAAGTGATTGGAAGGCACGTTTTCCCTTCATCTCCCTCACTGAAATCTCCGACCTTATCGACTGGGATTTTGATTGTGGTCACTTCATCAGGCATCTCCTTCTCATCGTACTGTGTCTCCAATTGACTGGTTAGCTTCTCCTTCATATGTGGTTTTACCTTCAAAAGTTCTTCCAATGTCAGAGTGCAAGGGATTTTTACCTTTTTAAGATATTGTATAATGTCAGATGTTTGGATTGATGGGTTCCGCTCTTTTCTCCTCACTGAGGGAATGCAATATAATTCAGAATTACGTTCGTATTCCCTTGTGTAATTTGGCAAAGCCTTCACACTGTCATCCTTTTTGCTCTTGTCAAGTTGTAATAGTCCTTCTGAGTGTAATTAAGGTATTGAGGCTTCAAATTCACCTTCTGCTTCTAACTCCTCAAAGGGTGGTTCAATTCCTTCAGCTTTCTTCCATCTGTCTTCTTGGACTCTTGCCCACAAGTCTTTAGGCCATTCTCCGTCGACTTCAGGGACAACGGATCCTTCTTTTTTATCCTCGCCATGATTTCCACTACAAGTCTCACCTTCCTTTTCTTTCTCGGGATCATTAGGGGTGACACACTCTTGGAATTCTTTCTCAGGAATTCATGAGTTGGGCAGTCGCTGAACATGTTTTTCTAGGGCCTGTTGAGCCACTTCAATTAAATTCTTACATATCTCCAACCTTTCTTTTTCTAGGTCACCTCTAGGATATTCCTTTTCATGTTGTTCAATGGTTGGTCCTGCTCTTATTCGTGCCTGGTATGCTTGAATCCACATGGCTAACTCTTCTGGCCTAGGGTCAGCTAGAACTGATCCCGTCTCTAGTTTTTTTCACTTTTCTATCTTATTTTCTCCTTCAAGTTTTTGTTTTTCTTCTTGACCTTGTTCATTATTTTTGTTCTCCTTTCGTTGTAGTTTCTTTTCCTTCATCCTTTCTCTACGATTCTTCCATCTTTGGGTCCGTTTACTCGTAATACTCTTCCCAGACTCCTCCGAGTCTTCAATTACTTGAGGTGTGGGTATATTCAATTCTCTGTCGCCTTGATCATTCTCTCTGGTTTTTTCTGGGTTTTCTCTAGCTTTAGCTCTAGGCTCCTTGTCACTCCCTGACAACTCTATCACTTCTATCACATTGATCTGCACGTTCGAGTTAACTTTATTGGGGTTCTTGGGGCAATCTCTAAAAAGATGTTCCTTACCACAATCACTACAATATCCTTCCCAAATTCGCTGCGGTGGTGGGGGGTTGGGTAATATACATTCTCTAATGAAATGGTCTCCTCCGCACCTATAACATGGTCCTCTAGGTGTAGGTGGTCTATTCATTGGTCGGGAGGGTAAGGGTGCTATGGGAGCTGTATACATTAACGACACATAATCTTGCTCATATCCGTAAGAACCATCCAGTCCTTCCATACCATATGCATATGGCTCGTAAGATTGTCCATATTCGACTATAGTACCCTCATATGCACAATAATTTCCTTGACCATGGTCATAAGATGGATCATACAGTTCGTTACTAGCCAAAGGCATGGCTGGGACTATTGCTCTCTCTGGGTTCTCTTCCAGTTGAGCTATTTTTACTGGGACAACATTCTGAGGGTGGGGCGGTTGTTGTCCTAACACCGGTTCTGGTTGAGTGTACCCTTGGTAAGCATAAAGTCGTGGCGCTGGTGCTTGTTGCTGATATGTGGGATATCTAAAAGCTTCTCCTCCTTGATCTTTGTGAGGGTATCCATAAGGTCTCATGGGCGGTTGTACTGGTCTTGACTGCCAATTGTAAGGACAGTTTTCTGTGTTGTGATTTGTGTACTTTTGTTCTATGCTACAATAATGCATAGGGCCCGGGATGGGTGGTCTATTGTAAGCATAAGCAGGTGGTGGGACCACTCCCCTAGTGCACAAATGAGAAGGATGATCACCTCCAGAATGCACACATCTTCTAAGCATGGGTACTCTCATTGGTTTGTTTGGGTAGTTCCTCTGCCCTTGAACATTCAGTTTTTTTTCCACTAAGTCGGCTATTTCCTCTATGTTGTTCCTAGGGTTTGACGTGCTGCTGGCGGAGTCTTCACTTTTGACACTACCTTGAGGTATTTTCAAATCTTCTGCTAGATTTTCTTCTAGATCAATACATTCTTTCATACATTCTTGCAAATTTTGAACTCTTTTCACATATACCAATGATCTCAGTGATCCATTCACTAATCCTTCCAAAAATAATGACACCATTTTGTTTTGAGTAGGTCTCTCTTCAACAGGGCATCTGTCCAAATATCATTTAAATCTTCTTGCTGCCAATCTTACCGATCCGTAGGAGCTTGTTTAAAGCTATGGATTAATGAGGAAGAGTTGTTTTTTATTCCAGACTTAGTGAATTCTTCAATCAATTCTTGATAGACTTGTTCCATGTTTTGAAAGTTATTAAGGTCTAAGGGCTAGAACCGTGCTAAAGCTGTGTCTGTAAGAGTTAGTCCAAAGGATTCATATTGAATCAAGAAGTCTTCCACTTGTTCGGCTCTTATTACTTGCTTGAATTTAGCTATGTGGTTGTAGGGTTCTCTAGAGCCATCATAGTGGTTCCTCATGCATTTGGCAACTTGGATCTGTCTTAATCTTCTTCTTGCTTCAGGTGGTCTAGGCATTACAGGGAATGCTGGTCGTCCTATTGGTATTCCTGGTCCTCTTCCTGCTTGTGGTCTCTCCTGTACTGGGATTCTAATCCTTGGTTCAACTGGTGGGTGAGGCCGATAGTTAGGATTATTGCCCGGTGTAGCAAATTGCACATGTGGTCTGACTGGAATATGCGTTTGTTGTGTCTGTCCCGAATGCTGATATGAATTATCTTGATAGGTTCTTTGGGGGTTTTGTGAAGTCGTGGCTTGATCCCTAGGAGGGAACACTGGAATGTTCTGATATTTCAACCCTGCTCTTTTTGATTCCGTTAAGGGCCAATACCTCCTCTGATTCTTGTCCAGATACGTGATAATAGTGGGGAATTCAGGATCTTGCAATTCATAGATTGTGGCTGGATTGGTAGCTTCTTCCCACAAGGAAGAGTGAGTTCTCAGAAGGTGTTCCATTTTGTCAACTAAATAGACACTCATTAGGGTGTCATCTTGGGGAACTAGGTCTCCTCTCCAGACCCTAATCACGGTGGATTTCCCTCTAGGTGTAGACACCTGTTGTTCATGTCTCTCTTCATTAAGGTTGTGGGCGTTTCCTACTTCTCCTTGTTCCTTGATGTTTTCAGGATGCTCAATGACGACATACTGAATATCCCTTTTATCCATGTAGAATCCTCTGCATATTTAATTGTTGGCTTAGGTACTATGTAAGCATCTGTAGCTTTCTTCAGCCTAACCACTGATCTGTTTAGCCCATTTAGGTAGATAGGTAGCCCGTGTTGGTTGGTGTTCACATATTCTAAAGATGTTCGATATTCACCCTCAATAATTGGCATCATGCCAATTATTGGCACAAAATTTTGCATATCCTCTGAAGCCATGAGAATTTCTTCCTCAGACTCACTCGAGGTTTTAGAGTAGTGTGAATGACTACTTGGTTCAGCCACACTTCCCACAGAAGAAATTACACTTCTTCGGCTCCCTAGGGTTCTTCCGGATCTTAGGTTCATCCACTTAAAAGTTCTAGTCTAGTTTAGCCAACCTCCAGCTCCTAGTGTTCTTTGCTAAGGATCTGAGTTCTGTGAAATATTTGGTTGACTTAGAACTTACAATGAATCCACGATACACGATATTTAACCCAAGAGAAATCCCACAATACTCGATACTTCACACCCTAGAAAAGTCACGATATTCGATATGCCACAAGTATCACGTAAAGAAACTTACGATACTCGTTATGATGCTAGAGCACGATACACTATATTGGTCCGGTATCACGAACAAGTCAACAATACACGATAGTCAACAGATATCACAGGGAACAACCTCACGATACATGAGGTCTGGCAAGTATCGCGAGAGAATTATCCCGATACACGATATTCGGGAGGTGTCGCGACTAAGGCTCAACGATACTCGATACCTGACATACTAAGAAAGTCATGATACCCGATAGGGAACAAGTATCACAAGTGGAACTCGACGATACACGATATCTGCGAGGTATCGTGAGGCTCCTTCAACAATACTCGATATGTGACCAGTGTCATGAGAAGAAAACTTAATGATACATGATATCGTACAAGTATCGTGAGAGCTATCTCAACGATACTTGATATCTCACAAGCCTAAGTATCGCGATACTCGACCACAGGAGTTCACGATATTCTGATATCGCGATACTCAACCGCGGGAGAACACGATACTTGGCATTTTTTCAAGTTTCAGCAAGTACATTTAGATTTCAACTACATAGAAGTGACCCTACAACTTATCTACCCTCTCCCAAATGTCTGAATCACACAAAAAAAACCACAAAAAATACTCCCTCACACCTTGAACAACCCTTCATGATATCTGTTGTGGATCGTTTTCGCCAATTAAACTTGATTCAATTGAATGTTTGAGGGTAACAAATTGTTGTGCTCACCTTCGGCAATCATCTTCTTCACTCTTTCACACCCCCACTTGCTCCACACAGCCAAATCTCCCTACTCTTTGCTCGTGATACCCAGCTGCTATACCTCTCGATACTTGCATGTATAGAAATGAGCTGAACAGTTTGAATTGTTTTGGTTTTTATACTCTTGGAAAATGTTTTGAAACCCAAGAACTGAAAACTAACCTAACAATTACCCTACCTTCTTGAACTACTAGCCTACTTCCCCTTTCCTACTCTACTCGCTCTACTAATTTCCCTAGACTATCAAATCACTACACACACTCCAAGAGTGAGGAGAAGTAAGTGCAGATGAGTGTGACTTACCAAAGAAGAGAAATTCACAACTCCCCTACTAGCTTCAATGCTAAGAGCTACTTACCATCACACGAATGCCTCGGATTGATTCGACCTTCCCCGGCAACGGTGCCAAACACGTGTGTACCTAAGTACCAACTTAGGGACTTGTGGAGAAAGAGACTATACCTCGATCCCCCTCAAGTGCATATAGTGCGGATTCACGCTTTATTTATCAATCCGAGGAGTATCAAAACCTAGTCGAGTGTATGAAGACATCCATTCAAATGATGATCAATGCAAGTGAGCTTTTAAAGAGTGCAAATAAGTCTAAATCTATTCCAAACAAGTTTCAAGGATTCGTTGAGATGTCACGACACTTGGAGCAGCAATCAACAGTAAATCAAGCTTTTCTCTTAGCTCCGAACTCCGAATATAGCGAATAGTGGGTTCATTTCGAAGCTCTCAAGAAGACACATCCAATGCTAATGTTTTCACTCGATTCTGACGCTCCTTCTTTAAGTTATGAGCAAAATACTGAGTCACAAGAATGACCTTCCTACACTTCAGGAGTTCCTACACTCCACACACACCTTACCAACACCAAACAAGCACTTTCATGGATAGACAACACTCCCAAGCACTCTTTCCAAGCATCACTCATGCATACAAGCTCACAAAGAAGAAGATACAGAGAGGAGAAGACACAAATTCTAAATTTTGTGCTCTTGATTCTCACAATGGCAAAAAGTCTCTACAAAGAGTCACAAATTAACTTATATACATGTGCCCTAAAAATTGTCCTTTCAGACAAGGGACCGGCACTTTGTTAACTGAAAGGCTAATTTCCTAATAATTTACAAAGGTAAGCTACAATTCTCTATGGGTATGCATCTAGAGGACTCCTCTAGTGCATTTACATCGGAAAATATATTACAAAATGGTTATAATACAAGAACAATGCGTCCAAATTGGAAAAATTTTGGGGGCCCTCTTTTTCTCTGCCTCTTTGCTCTTCTTAGCTCTGCAACAAACTACTTTGTAGATTGCCCAAGTATTGGTAATAAATTTCCTTTTGGGAATTATTCACTCAAGTTCCATTTATCCAATGGAAAAGTGTGAAAAGAGTAAGTTGTTCCAAGTCTGAATAGAGTGAAGAAACTCCAAGAATGTAGTCTACAACTATGAAGATGGTACTTAAGTCTGTGGAAGGTAAAATATAAAGTTTACCTATCCTTAAAGGGATTTTGGTACAAATCTAGAAAGCATGAGTGGATGCTTAGACTTATGCAGTAGAGAGATTTTTGTAAAGTCCGCACCGAGATAGGTACCTAAAAGCATCAGTAAAAAAGGAATCTAAAGACAAGAAGTTAAAAGCTCTTTTCACTACAAATTGGTCAAGAATAAACCAATTGAAATTGAATCTGTGAAAATTCAAGTACTTGGAATTGTGATTGGTTTTCATTTGAAAACCATAGTAAAGAACAATGGATATTTGATCAAGAGGTTTTCAAGTTTTCAAGGCAAAGCACCTGATTGTAAGCCGATCATGTGAAGGAATCAAAAACTAGAAAAGCTAGTTAGAGGTAATGCCTAAAACTTGAAAATTCTTGTAAAGATTTGAAGAAAGAAGGTACTCTGTCAAGAGATGTTTAGACTTTAGGATACGTATTACCTACACATTAATGTGAATATAAAATAGGGTGGTGTGGGATACCAGATTTTATACTCAAATTGATGTAGGAAAGATGGTATGGGACATCCGACTGTGGATGATAATTATCTTTTAGTCCTAGATTGGATCTTGAAGTTAGGTTTGATCCTTAAGGGAGTTAAAACTTCAAAGAAGGATTTTAAATTCAAGAAGGATAAAAGTAGTATCTCAAGATATTTCAAGATAACTTCAATATCTAGGAAAGAGAAGATATGAAGTAAGTAACTTCCAAGATCTTCTTGAAACACTTCAAGATAAAGTGTTGTTAACTCGGAAATATTTCATAAATTTCGGACAAAGTCAGACTTTGACTTTGAGTTGATCTTTTCAACCAAGGATTTGATTGACTAAGTCAAACACCAAGTTCCTAGTGTAACTCGATAAATTCAATCCTTTGACTGAAAGCAATGCACAAGAATTGCATTCCGAATAACAGTCCTAAAGATTGAATATAGGCATGAACTTAGTCTCAAGTGATGCATTATTTGAGTAAAAACTCATCAATTGGAACCTCAATGGGTCGACACACTGATGTTTGACACCACATAAGTATATTATGGTTGGATGATTTGTAGATTTACTCTACGAATCTTTTTGAGAATTGAGTTCCTTTCTCTTAAAGATAGATGAAAAAATGCTTCAATACCTTGTTGAAATAGATCGTTAAGAAGTTAAAGTCTTGAGCTGAACTCTTAGGTTATCAAGTAGTTTACTCATAGTAAGTTTATATCTTAGAAGTTTGAATTAGTTTATACAGAGTTTTTATTATTTCCCTTGGCTTTCCAAATTATTTGGAATTGAATCAGATATGGAATTTGATTCCTTTCACAAAAGTCTAGAGCTAACCGATTGGAACTAGATAACTAAATTAAACATCCTAGAGAGATGTTCTGTACAAGAACTTAATTCAATTTTCAAAAGATGGCAAGTCCAAGTTTGACTTATTCATTTGGGTTTGCTTCCAGTCACTTGCATAACTCTCGTGACCTAGAGTTCAGTACATCTAGAACAGTGAAGTTAGAAATTGCTCATAAGATTGACAATTCCCAAAAACTTTTAGCTCAAGTCTTTGAGAAAAGTGTCCTAAGTTCAAAAATTTTCATTTTGAATTTGAATTGGTCAAGTTATAGTATGGTTGACTCAAAGAAAATGGTAAACTTTCTCTTACAGTTTACATAGGATTTTTAAACGTGTTAGGACAAAGTAGTCCTTTAGTCGGATGAGAAAATAAAGTAATTATTGGATAAAAGTAAATCATTGTACAAACATCCAAGCTAGATGTTTGGGACAACCAAACATAAAGTTCTCCAAACCAAATTCAAGTGAATCAAGAGTTCTCAAAGTCTTGCAAGGGATAAGAATCCTGCCTTAGTTACCAAGTCCATGCACCAGCATGCCCAGAAATGGACTAGTATAGCCTAGATCGCACCTAGTAAAAACTATGAATTGGCCTGGAATGTTTTTAGATCCACCCTCATTACTCATTCACTACTTTGAACTTTGACCAATTTATCAAAGTGCAAAGCGAGATAGTGTTTTGAATCATTTGGGCAGGGATGCCACCATAGAGATGAGACATATTCTTCCAGTTCTAGAACATGACCATGTTCTTTCGGTTTTAGAACATGAGGCTTGGGGGTTGCCTACAGTATGTATATATCTCTATTTTCGAGGACAAAAATATTTTCCAAGGGGGGAAGAATGTAATAAAATAAGTCTATTATCTAAGGGTCTAGCCAGTTGAGATGGATCTAAAAGCAGGCACCATTTGGTCACCCATGTGGATGACCAAACATCTCGAGTTTAAACTTACTAGGAGGTCATGTGCTCTTGTGAACAAGTGATCCACTTAGCTTAGTGGTTAAGTCTCAAGGATGTGAAGGACGAGGTCTTGGGTTCAATCCCCATGGGGTACAATATTTTTCTCGAAGAGAACTAGAGCCTTCTAGAAGCATCCACTTGAGTGAACTTGAGTTATTGGGACACTTGGTGCACATGCAGTTACATGGCTGACACATGGATGGTTAGTATCCACCTACCCAAGTAGGCAGTCCCCTAGAGAGAGCTATATATAGAGGCATTTGGTTGGGAGGATAGTCATCTCTCTAGCATGTGGTGGTCGTAATACTCGTTCTCTTGCATCCACTGTTCTTCCTTGATAGCAATGTCCATGGTGGCTAAGATTTTTTCCCAACCATGAGGCTCAAATTCCTCATCTGGAAAGATTATCGTTGTGTAGGCTGGGTCTCTAAATGTTCTATCTCCTAGGGGATTTCCTTATTCTCTCACTTTTTGACGTCTTTCCTCTTCCTCTTCAACCTTGCACATCCACAAATGAGTGTCTTCATGCAACCAAGATGAATCCGATGAACTTTCATAATGCACAGAGATCGAATCCTCTGGTGCCTTATGGATAGGATTCCACTGTAGGGGTGGTACATCTCTTAAGGTTTAATCCTTCAAATTGACCTTGGTTGTGACCCCTAAGTGCTACAAGTACAAGGAGTTGGTTCCATAATCCTGTACTATTTGCAGTTGTTGTAGGAAGGGCCTTCCTAGGATCATCTCATAGACATTATTTATTGCCAAATTCACATATAGCAAAGGTGTGTTCAAAATCTACCCCACAAGTGGTTAGAGTCATCCCTTCTAACAATCCTAGAGGTCTTTCAACATGGTCGTCAGCCATTTGAAGCTTCATTCTAGTTGGTTTTAATGCACGTTTGAACCATTTCTTCCACAAGGAGGTGGTTGCAATTGCAACACCAACACCTGAATCTAAGATAGCTTTGGTAGTGTAACCTTGGTAGGTGATTAGAAGATAAGTATTACCTTCTTCACCTTCACTCATGTCTCCTATTTTTTCTAGAGGTATCTCTAGTACTTTCTGCTTAGATCCAACTTTTGACATATTGGAATCAAGTTCTAGAACCTGATTCGCCACATGTTTCCACAACTCAAGTTTTACTTTGAGAAGCTCTTCTAAGGTGAGATGACATTGCACCTTAGTGTTCTTCATGACTTCACTGTTTTTTGGAACCACTCAATCTTCATTTCTTATCAATATTGTGGAAGCTCTGATATGAACAGATTTAGATTCCCATGGGCATGTGAATTGTGGCAATTCTTGTAAAGAATTAGACTCAAAATTTTTTCATCTTCTTGTTGCTCTACTTGGTCTCCATAAATAGATGGAATTTCTTGAGGAAATTGATCACGAAGGTCATCAATCTCTAGAAGAGGAGGGGGATTACCCTTCTCCTTGGCTCATTTTTCCTCTTGTGTTTCCCGCAAGAACTCTTGAGAGTATTGTTAAATTGAAAGAGGTGCTCCATCATCTATGTAATCACGAACGTAAACTTTTGTTGGTGGTGAGATTTCTCTTTCAACAACTGGTTGAGCATGTGGAGGTAAAGAAACCTCTGGCTTGTGTTAGCAGCCGGTCTGGACAACCACTTTTTCTTGTAACCAAAATTATGATTTTCAATGTAATTGAATGGAGATTTACGGGGATGCTAAGAGTTTTAAAAAATTGTCAATTTCGTTTATTCTATATATCGTAAGCTCGGAACGGTGTGAAGCTCTTACCCTTATGAAGAAGTACGGTGTCATATCTTATGGACAGATTCCAAAAGTGGCAAATACGAAGTGTGTAGATATGCAGATATGGAAAGGGTAAAGTCTATATTTTCTGAAGTTTGATTGTAGAGATGATACTGTAATGTAACCACATCCATATTTTGAAATCAAGAAGTTATTGATCGTGTGGAAGCTATGACTTTGTGTACATTATGTAATATGAATGGTTTCTGTTTACAATCAATGTTATTCTAAGCGGTGTGGAACAGAAATGCATGTTTAAGAATATTCTATATTCGTAAATCCCTGTTCCCAAACTTGTAAATTGGGCTACTGTTAGTCTGTGGGCAACTAGTAGGCACAACATTATGGCGATCACGATGGGATGGGGTAAGAGGACACAACATAAAGTGGATTGATGCCGCTAAGAAGTGGCAAGGAGTACTTACAAAAGACTTATCATCATGGTTACCTAGAAAAACTTGTGCAGCAGACACTCGCAACATTGAAGCTTGAAGACATTCCTCTTGAGGATGCAATTACTATTCTAGAGGAAGTGCACTTTTGGGTGGAAACCGGAGTTTTACCCCCCAAGCTTTTGAAGGATATGCTCTTTGAGTGGAAGGATGACAAACTAACTAAAGTATTGTGGCAACCGGAATTCACCTTGACCGACCAGCAAAACCACCTATAGGAAGATAAATACCCTCTGGAAGTAGGTCAAAGTGACGACAGTGTAACCTTGCCAGAATTGTAGTTAGCTCTTTAAATACCTTTACCTCAAACCAGTACCTTACAGATGCTTGGTGATTCGATGGCGAACAAGCACCCATTACTAGTGTTAAATTATACTCATTTTCATGGGTGAGTGAATGAGGATCCAGATGTGCACGTATGGACATTTGAGAATCAGTACTTATGGAAGCATCGTAATATGCATGACAATCAACAAAAGTTCCAAGTGTTTCAAGCCATGTTAGTCAGCGATGTAGTAAAACGTCTTATTGAGTACCCTCTCGATTATTTTTCAACATATGATGAGTTGAAGGCAACGTTTTTAGAGCAATTTCAGACTGCTAAGAGTGTTTTAGAGTTACATTCTCACTTTAGTATATGATGCAGAAAGGGATGGTTGAATAGTATGCATCGGGTTTTAGATCTAAGCTGCGGCAATTCTCGACAGACAAATGTCCTACTAAAGAAATGTTAACAAAATTCTTTGATTGACGGACTTCATCCACCCATCAAAGAGAAGATCTATATGTATACACTCGACCAATCTCGTACACTAGATCGGATTATTGAATTAGCGATATGAATGGATCAGAAGATGCAGTTTGCCAATTTGGGCTCTAACAAGACTAATTTGGTGTTCAAGAAGGGCACGGCCCTAGAGAAGCAGTTGTATTGCCTATAGTGCAAAAATGCAGGCTACATCATGGCCGATTGTGCACTTAACTAGGTATTTTGCCCAATTCGCAACAAAACTAATCACAGTTTGGAGGAATGTCACTTTAATGCGAGAAATACCTTGGTGGCTACTCCACAAGTAGAGGTACCTTCTTGGAAAGGGAATTCGACAGGATATAAGCCCCAAGTTTCTACCAAAAAATGGGAGAATAGTTAGGATGCTAGACTTGCAAGACCATCCCACTATCTGGATTCATAGTAATTTCCGAAGCAGGGATGTGGCTTCTGGCAAAACATATAGGAGTTTAGCAAAGGACAGAGATTCCAACAACCCAAACTAGGCAACCAGGGTAATGGACCAATCTAGTGTCAGTTCTATCTCCAATATGGTCATAGATGGTGGGAATGCAAGGAGGCTAAGGAGTATGATCAATGAAAGCAAGAAGCTAAGCTCAAGGCACCTATGGCCAATGTGATGACCTTGGAGTATCTAGAGCCATCAGCATCGATAGTCACAAGGTCTCAGAAAGAGTATTCAGGCGGTCAAAAATTGGATTATTTGATACCTATGGAGCAAAAGCAAACTCTTAAGAAGGAAGCACAATGGGCTACGGAGTACCCGCTGCACTATGTTGATTCTCCTCTATTCATAGTGGAATCTTGCGGAAAGAAGCGTATACAAAGTACTGTTGGTACGAATTCTGAGGAAATCACACAAGATCCAAAGATGGATGTTGGACCAGATACATGTTTATCGTAGAAACAAGGTGCAGATGGATGGAAACAAGGGTATAAACATCATGAACCATTAGCAAATAAGGAGTATTGTGAGTTCCTACAGGAATCACACATCAAATTGTCATTGGGGGCATTGCTGGAACTAGTCCCAGCATTCCGAAAGTAGTTACTACAATAACTACATGAAAAATATACACCTTCCAAAAATCTGGAACCCTTAGTTTCAATGGTAAGGAATGTGTCAGATAGGATAGTGGACTACGCAGTCCCTACGATTACAGTATAGTATAAACATAAAGCTATTCCAAAGGTTTTGATTGATGGGGGTTCTAGTATCAATATTGCATCTACCACCACGTGTAAGCAAATGGGCTGGAATAACATTGACCCAGCTCCCTTCTTTGTTCGGATGGCAAATCAATCACGGGTACAACCAGTGTGGCTGGTCAAAGACATTCCTATTCGTATTGCACAGGTTCTATTTAATATTACATTTGTTGTCTTATAACTGAAGGGAAAAAACTTAGATTATAATTTGTTATTAGGCCACCCGTGGTTGTGTAGTGCTAAAGTTCGCCAGAATTGGGATGAGAAGACAATTACTTTCCAAAGAGGGCATGCTAAGTTCTCTGTTCCTTTAGATGAAGAGCAACATTGCCTTCTGGATCATAAACGAGTATTAGTAGAGCCTCCACATATGCTAGATGGACTCAGCAAGGATGAGGAACAACAATTTTTGGAAGCAAATAGGGGTTTACTCTCATTCAGTGTAGTCGATGTGAATTCAATCATCAATGCTGAATGGGAGAGTCTGGCGGCCAAGGTGTCTACGGAATCGTTGGAATTGCAAGACGAGGATAGTGTTGCACTAGTGATAACAGATCCTATGGAGAATGGAAAGATATGTGCAGAAGAAGGTTCTTTAGAAGTGGTAAATTTAGGAACTGTGGAAGAGCCTAAGCCAGTTTGAATCTGTTTAGAGCTTGCTCCAAAATTCCAAATGGCCTTGATTGCTTTGTTGCAACAGTACAAGGATGTTTTTGCTTGGACATATTCAGACATGAAAGGCCTAGATCTGAAGCTTTATCCTCATCGGATTTTGCTTAAGCTAGATGCTACGAAGGTATAGAATGAACCCTAATTTTGGAGAGCAGGTCAACACGAGTTGGAAAGACTGATAAAAGTTGGCTACATTGTGCCCATTGAAAATCTGGAATGTGTCTCTCCCATAGTGATTGTTCCAAAAAAAAAAGCAATTACGGATCTGTGTTGATTACAGGAAGCTAAATGCGGTAACTATACCAGATTCTTTTCCCTTACCATTTTGGATAGCATGCTTGATGAGGTTGTAGGAAGGGAAATGTATTCATTTCTCGATGGGTTTAGTGGCTATAATCAAGTCCGGATGGTGGAAGCGGACATACCAAAAACTGCCTTTATTACAAATTGGGGAATTTTTGTGTGTATTGTCATGTGATTCGGATTGCGTAATGCGCCGAGTACTTTCCAACGATGCATGCAGCAAATCTTTGCCCCGTATCGTACCTCATTTATCTGCATTTGTTTGGACGATTTCTCTGTTTCAGGCACAATGGAAGCTCACCTGGAACATTTGTGAGCTTGTTGATTCTTGCAGTAAGTACATCTTTTTTTGAATCTGAATAAATCAACTTTTGCACTTAAATGCAGAAAATTATTGGGCCATGTCATTTCGGAAGAGGGCATAGCAGTGGATCCAAATAAGGTCAAAGTCATCTTGGAAATTCAAGCACCCCGCAATCCAAAGGAAGTGCGATGGCATGGCATGCGCTTACGAGGTCTTGCTCATATAGCCATTCCATTAAACAAGCTAGTGCATGCGAAACTTGTAGATTTTGTCTGGATGCCTGAAGCACAAACAACATTTGAGCGATTACAAAAATGTTGGCCACTGCACTAGTACTGGAAGCTCCAGATTGGATGCAACCATTTTGTGTACTTGTGGACACTTCAGATAGAGCTATTGGAAGTGTCTTGATGCAGAAGGAGGATTGCAGTTGGTTCCACCCTGTGTACTATGCTAGTCGAAGACTCACAACTGTGGAGCATAATTACTCTATGATGGAACGGGAATGTTTAGGTATGATTTATTCCATAAAGAAGTTTCGGCATTACTTGTTGGGCCACACATTCACTTTTCATGTAGATCATAGTGCTCTGTTATATTTGGTTAAATAGCAGAATTTGGTGGGATGCCTTGCCCGATGGGTCCTGCTGTTGTAGGAATTTGAATTTGACATCATTCATTGCCCAGGTGCTAGTCATGCTATTGCAGATTTCCTATCCCACATTGATCATGGGGAACCTCCCGAAGGAGTCGATGACATGCTTCTAGACGTAGAAGTTTTTACGGTATCGAATTGGAGAATGATCCTCAAACCTATCCCACTTGGTACAAGGAAATGCATAGTTTTCATGAAAATGGTATTGCTCCATCATACTTAAGTTCAGCAGCACAAAAAAAGCTTGGACTTTGGAGTTGTTGGTTTATCGTGATTATGGGCCAATTACATCATAAAGACGCAACCGGCATTTTGATGCATTGCATTCCTCCGTAGGAGGTGCAGGCAGTCATTTTGGAGGCTCATGCTAGTGAAGCTGGTGGACATTTCAGACATTTGATTACGGTGCAAAAAATCTAGCAATCTAGATTATGGTGGCCAACTATGTACTCGGATGTGCAACAAGTCATACGGAATTGTGATCCATGCCAAGGAATTGGAGAACCTCCCGACAATTAGCACTTTCTGTTGCAGTCGATTCTTCCCCTAGAACCTTTTCAAAAATGGGGTTTGGAATTCATTGGTCCCATCAAACCACCTGCAATGCACACTGGAGCCATGTACATTTTAACCTGTACAGATTATTGCACACACTAGGCCAAAGCATGGGCAACTAAGCAAGCTACTGCATGAACAATAGCATGAAAATTGTAGAATGATATCTTTCCACATTATGGATTACCACTGGAATTAGTTTTTGATCAGGGAACTCATTTCCTGAATCAGTTGATTGCCGAACTTATCGCGGATTATCAAATTAAACATAAATTATCCTCGGGTGAATGGATCAGCCAAAAGTACTTACAAAGTTTTACTACACATGCTCCAAAAACTGTTGATAGATTCAACAGATCAGTGGGAAATCATGCTCCCCACTATCCTATGGGCTTACAAGACTGCTTATAAAGTTTTGGTAGGTAGCACACCTTTCAAATTGCTCTACGGACAAGAGTCCATACTACCCTTTGAATTTGCAGTACCCAGTCTCAGGATTACGATGTAGAAGTGGTTGGTTTCAGAGGAGTCTTTTGCGTATCGAGTGGACCAGTTGCGGAAATTAGATGAACAACATTATCACAACTTTTTATTGTTACAGGAAGTCCTGAGTAGACAGAAGAAGTGGCATGATCGCAATCTCCGAACTAAGTTTTTTTGCCCTCGAGATTTGGTAGTATATTTAATGAAGAGAAAGATGGGTAAACTAAAATTATTGTGGACCGGTCTGTTTTGGATTCATGCGATGTGCAACCCCGGTTCATTTATCTTGGCAACGTTGACCGGAGAAGTTCTTCCAATTGTCATTAATGGGTCTAAATTACGACCCTCTCAGTCTTTCAAATATTAAAAAAAAAATACAAATATTACCATTAAATACATCGGATCATGGAATCTCAGGCATGATGTGCAGTGTAACTACTTAACATGCAATCGTACAAGCAATCAACGAATGGTGGCGGCCACAACGTTTCAAATCTAATGATTGTTTCTTATTTTGTGAACTAGAAATGAGTGCAAAATTGCAAGTTACAATTCCTTAATCAGTAATCATGGCTTAGACTCATAGCTCTCTACACAGGTAGGCCGGGCATAAAAGGCTACACACTTTGCCGTACTCAGCTTATCTGGTGAGTTTGTGTACAAAGCGACTACAACGAGCAGAGATAGTAGGTGTTAGAACAGTGAAGAAGAAGAGTAGAAGTACAGCTATGGCGGTCTCATTTCGGATTGCCACCTGCTATACATTCCAAAGAAGTCATCGCAGGAGTAGAAGGACTGGTTTGAGTGTAGGGGCCTCTTGCAGTGCACGATGCTGGATTGGTGCACTATTCGACCTCATTTGCAAGCAAAGGTTATTGCCATGGAGATAGCGAGGCAGACTGATGGCAATGATATCAACTCGCAGGAAACCAATATTCACATTGGCTAGGAAGTGTTTCAGTTGTCATCCGCGTTAATAGTTGAGAGATTTAATGTAGCTAATGAGGGCATCACGTCAAGCACGGAGTCTGTCGATGCCATGGAGATTTGCACATTACTCGACAAACCCTGTTCAGGTGAATACAGGTTTGCGCAACTACCGAATGACAATCCTTTGAAGTTGGGATTGTTATTAGCAACTATGATTATTAATTTGCAAGCTAAGAATTAGGGAGTATCCCAACAGATGTACGCCTTGGTGAAGGAATCTGCGAAGACACAGCTGAATTGGGCGGAAATCATTTTTTGGAAGTTGAAGAAGGAAGTCCATATACTGTTCAGACGTATCGGAGGAGCAGTGAACACACTGTTAGACTCCAAGGTGGGAGTAGTTTTAACTTTCATTTCATGACTCCGATGTACTTACCTCGATAATACACAGTATGCTCGGGTACGGTATTTCTTCAGATGCTAAAGAAAAGGGTAGGAGAGTGGAAATCCGGAGGTAACACATCTCAGGATTAGGTGGAGACAAAGATTGATGAAGAGGAGGATTCCAGGAGGTGACAGGTCATGGAGAATCACCGAAGAGAAGCAGAGAGAAAAGCAAAGGAAGAAGCACAGAGAAAATCAAAGGAAGAAGCAGAGAGGAAGGCAAGAGAGGAAGAGGCAGCACGAAACCAGGAGGAAGAAGAGAGACAATGACAAGAAGAAGAAGAAGAAGAATCCCGGAGAAGAGAAGGGGAAGAAAGGGAAAAAAGAGCTGCCAAGGAGGAAAGACATCGGGAGCAACAGGAACAAGGAGATCATTTCGGAAGTTCTTCAAGTAAGATTTCAGTATTACATGCTTTTGAGGCACGTGGACTTGTAGATAAGTGGAAGACTAAGGAAGGAAGGGTGAAGTTACCCTCACTGAAGTGTACCGATACCATTTATCCCTATATGTATAATAATGAAACTATCAGACCAAAAATACTCGACGATCTAGCTAGAGGGTTGCCATGGCGTGCAGTGAAGCTCGAAGAATTCTACAATAAATACGAATCCATGATAATGGAAAAAGACAAGTGGTTTACAAAACGAGATCAGATGATGACAGAGATTGCCAAACTCCAACCAGAGATAGAAGCCACTAGAACGGAAAGCATTGCTAGAGATAGTATAACCCACGAAGTACTGATGGATGATTTGAATAAGGCTATTTCAAAAAATAACACCTTAAAGGTAATTGTTGAAGAGAATTAAAAAATCATACCCAGATTATAAGCAGAAGTTGGACAGACGCAGAAATCTCAGTAGAAATTGAAGAAAATCAATAAGGAGTTAGCTGCTAAGTTGCAAAAATCCAAACAAGAAGTGCAAAGGTTGAAGGCAAAGGTCAAAGAACAGAGTGGTGAAATGAAAAGACAAAGTATATCAACCACAAAAGTGGAAGAAAGACTAGTAGTCCGGGATTCAGAATTTACGACCTTAGAAGAAAAGCTTCGGACTCTACAAGAAAATCTAGATAGGGTGATGGCACAAGTTGCAGGGAGCCCCAAATTGGAGAAACAAGTCAATCAATGGAAGCAACATTGTGCAGATGCGAACCTCGCTTTGGTGGATAAGGAAGCGAAAGTGGAGAAAATGAGAAAAGAGGGCTAAATTTTGGAACTTACCTATAAAACAAAGTTCAAAGAAATGTCGAAGACAACTGCAGAATATATAACTAAATTATCTGATGTTACTGTAGCTTTTGATAAGCTATTAGAGGGATTTTAGCAATGTATCCATGAATTAGAAGCGTTCATACTTAGTTATAGGAGTTCTAGTCAACACTTATTAGATCTAAAGGAATTTTTTGAAGCGGAGATACTATTAGTAGAAGAAAATATTAGAGAAATGTTTGATGAACTATGATATGATATAGAGAGAATTATGTTTTCGGAGATGCACAATCAAGATGATGATTTGTGAATCTTATACTTTGTAATCAGTGGGTTCGGTTCCACCGTGTGTGCCAATGTTAGTAGCCCGTATGGAAAACCACTTTTTCTTGTAACCAAAATTATCATTTTCAATGTAATTGAATAGAGATTTACGGAGATGCGAAGAGTTTTTGAAAATTGTCAATTTCGATTATTCTATATATCAAAAGTTCGGAACGGTGCAAATCTCTTAGCCTTACAAAGAAGTACGGTGTCATAGCTTACGAACAGATTCTGGAAGTGGCAAATACAAAGTGTGGAGATACACAAATACGGAAAGGGTGAAGTCTCTATTTTGTGAAGTCTGATTGTAGAGATGATACTGTAATGTAACCGCATTCATATTTTGAAATCAAGAAGTTATTTACTGTGTGGAAGCTATGACTCTATGGACCCTATGTAATATGAATTATCTGTGTTTACAATCAATGTTATTCTAAGCGATGTGGAGCAAAAACGCATGTTTAGGACTATTGTATATTCCTAAATCCCCATTCGCAAACCTGTAAATTGGGCTATTGTTAGTCTGTGGGCAACCAGAAGGCTCAACACTTGTTTACAAACTGCCCTAATCTTTCTAGTAAGCCTTGGAAGTGCAAACTCGGTTTGATAGAATTTGTCTGATTGAATGATTGATTGGTCTCGAGCATAGCTTGAGCTACTTCTACCATTTTCAAACACATTTTGGTCCATTCAATCTCTAAATTTTCTCTAGGGTAGCTCTTTTCTAGGTTTGTAGATGTTGGCCCTTCTTGAAGTCAAGCCTAGTAGGCCATGAACATCGTGTCCAAGTCTTCTTGGATTGGATCTACAAGAATAGACCCTGGTTGTGGTCTATTTACAATGACTGGTGGGGTGGGATAAGGTGGTGTAGATGGAATTATTGCATGTGAGGGGCTTTAAGATGCAATTTCTGCTATTTTTGTTTTTGCATCTTACAAGATTTCTTCTAGTTCAGATAACTTTCTAGTGCACTTATGATTGGCCTTCTCCTTGGTATCCTTCCATGTTCTTGTTTTCCTCTTACTAGGCTCTCCTGATTCACTTGGTTCTGATTGTTCAATTGGTTTAGCCTATTGTGAGGCTTGTTCCCTAGTAAGTGCTTGTATAGGAGCCGTATTAATAATACTTGAACTTGAATCCACCTCTAAGCCTACCACATTAATGGGTGTAACCTTGGTTCACTAGCGGGGTTCCTGGGACAATTTATCGAGAGATGTTCTTTACTGCACTCAGCACAAAAGCCTTTTATTGTGATGTTTTGTCCTTGTCTTGCAGCTAGTGGATGGGGACATTCATAAATGAAATGGTCACCTTGACATCTAAAACATGATGCTCTAGGGGCTCGTGGTCTTACTTATGTCACTTGGGGCTCCGGGTTAGGATTTGTGTACATGATATTTGAGTAGTCTTGCTCCAAATGTTTTTCCATAGGTCGTGTCTCATATTAATATAGATAAGTCTCACTATGCTTGGGTGATGCAATAAGATCTTGGACTATCTTCATGGGTGTAGTCAAAATGTTGAGCATGAGGGTCATTTTTTTAGACCAAAGGGGTCATCAACACCAATGATCTATTAGGGTTTGTTGGAACATCAAGCTTACACTATGCTTGAGGTGGATTTGATCTACATCAAAGGCTATCGCATCGAAAGAATATCCATTGGAGAGTTCTTTTTCATATGATCATTTATTGTATTTTTTTGAGAGATTTTTTGATGGCTCATTTACCGTTGTAAAAGCCTTGAGCTTTACACATGTAAAGGAAGAAATATAGAGCCAAAATCCCATGAATCTGTGGTGGTTGAAGTTGCATTCAATCAAGCAATCAATCACCTAAAAGTAGATCAGACTAGATCTTCACTTTTCCTAGATTGTAGGAAAGTGAATTGATTCCCTCCAACAACCATTCCCACCTTCATTTGAATTCAAATTCAATTTGTAAAAGTCGTGGAACACTCCTAGAGGCTATATAAGGACTTGAAATCACTTTTACATTACATGGAAGCAATATACATACACTTGTGACGATCATTGTCTTGCTCCTTCAATTCTCTGCATCATCTTCTTCGCCAATAGTAATCGTGTAGAGGCTGCTTCTCTCTCTTGAGAGCTTCAAATTGACTGAAAGATGACTCATTGGAACGGTATAAGTGTATAGTTTATGCTTATAAAGTTTCATAGGACTTGATTCAGTAGATTGGGAGAAATTTCAGTTTTTCTGTCTCGGGGTCAATCTCTACGTATTCCTGAAAAATAGGAAGTACCACCGGTGAATGTCGCATTCATTCCTATAGCATATTTTGCTTATTCCTTATACTTTTGTGCATTCCATACACTCAACCCTATGTGTATCGCTCCCATAAAAGTATTTTTTCTAATTGTAATCACGCTGGTCGCTATGGGCATTTGAAGTTCATTGTCTCTTCCATAGATAGTAAGTTTTTTGAGCTAGTCGACCCGCGAACCTATCTGTTTTGTATCGACTCATTCTCCTTGATGCTCCAAATTAGATAGTGTGTTTCTTTGCACTTATAGCATGCCTATAAGGTCTATTTGAGTCTCCATAAGCTCAAGGGCTGGTCTTGTGCCAGTTGGCTTGACCAAACTTCGTCGCTTCGAAACACACTTTTCTACCTTCTACAAGCTTCTCCAAGTTCTTTCAGTGGTATCAGAGCTAGATCAAGATGGGTGAAGGCTTTACCTCAATGATCGAGAAGATTGATCGACACAACTACATGGCTTGGCAAATCAGAATGGAGGCCTATTTGCAAGGTAGAAATCTTTATGGAATTGCAGCAGGTGATGAAGCTATGCCTATTCCAAGATCCAAAGGAGGACCTACACAAGAGGAGACAGATAAGCTCACACTTTGGTGTGCAAGGGATGCTCAAGCAAGGTCGTACATACTAAACTCTATCTCTAACTTTCTATTACCACATATTAGAGGATGCAAGACATCTCAAGAGACTTGGGATGCCCTCGAGACTTTCTATTCTGCTAGTACCAAAGCAAGAAAGAATCATCTTTGGAACGAGTTCAACCAAATGAAGAAGACACCTAAACAAACCATCACAGAGTTTGTTACCAAGGTCAAGGAGGTTGCGGATCAGTTAGCATCCATTGGAGAGCTGATTGAAGAAGAGGTCATCATGAGGCAAATTCTCAACGGCATTCAAAGTGATAAGCAATGGCAATCCTTCACGACGGCTTATGATCTCATCATGGATGTGCAAACTCCAGACTTCAACATCTTTCTTGGACAACGCTTCAATCAAGAAGCCAACAATAGCATAAAGGAAGGTAACTCTTATCATGGTCATTCAACTAGTGCTCTATATGCAGATAAGAAGGATAAGAAGCAGAAAGGCAAGAAGAAGGAAGAAGATGAAGAAGCGACCTCCCAAGCCAACTTCGCAAGCAAGAGCAAGTGGAAAGGGAAGAAGAAAGGACCAAAGCAAGACAAAGCCGAAGGTCAGAATGTTCAACCTTGTGCCATATGCGATAAGACCAACCACACCACTCAGAATTGAGGGTTCAATGGGAAGACCCAGAAAGGAAGTGGAAGAGGTGGATATGGCAGCAATAGAGGCAAAGGTGGACACAACTTCAACAATAACAATAGAAGCTATAATAGAAGAGACTAGAACAATTATTCAGAAGATCAACCACATGAAGACTCATTGCTTCTTATGAATCTAAGCCACAAAGAAGGTAAAGAAGATGATCATTTGTTCTACATAGATTCAGGATGTTTGAATCATGTTGCACCCAACATTGCTCTTCTATCTGATTTGGAAAGTCCAAAGCATAGACATGAAGTGCAAACATTCTGAGTAAGGTTCTCTATGTACCCACTATCACTTATTTAAACCTAATAAGTGTAGGCCAAATAGTTGAAAAAGGCTTGCAAGTTAGGTTCACCCAACATGGAGCTTTTGTGGAAGATCCGTGTCAAGGCTTCAAAAAGATAGCCCGAGGTGAGAAGCATGGTAGGCTCTTTACTTTTGAAGTAGGAGAAACCAGGAACATAGCTCTATTCAAATTTGGGTCTCAAACCCTAAGTGAGCTTGAAGTGTGGCATAAGAGACTTGCTCATGTGAATGAAAGAACCTTCAAGGATATATGCAGGGATCAAAGTGTTCTAGGACTGCCGAACACATCAAAGCAACCATTCAACCACAAAGGCTACATCCACAACAACTTATTGGACTTAATACATACAGATGTATGCGGACCAAGTCAAGAACCTTCATTGACAGGATCAAGGTATTATGTCTCATTTATTGATGACCATAGTAGATGGACTGTTCTATACTTTATCAAGAGTAAGAATGAAGTGTTTGATTGCTTCAAGAAGTATCTTGCACATGTGGAGAATCATACAGGTAGATCACTAAAGAAGCTCAGATCTGATGGAGGGGGAGAATACTTCTCCAAAGAGTTTGATGAGTTCTTGCAAGAGAAAGGTATCAAAAGGGAAGTGACTACCAGGTACTCTCCTCAACTAAATGGAATCGTAGAGAGGAGAAACAAGACATTGGTTGGATCAGCCCGAACAATGCTTGAAGAGAAGAAGTTGCCACATTATCTATGGGCAAAAGCTATTTCAACTGCCGTGTACCTTGTCAATAGACTACCATCCAAATCACTTCAAGGTATGACTCCTTATGAAGCATGGCATGGAAGAAAACCTAGTCTTGGACATTGCAAGGTTTTTGGTTTTTTAGCTTATGTTCATGTACCATCACAAATAAGAGGTAAGCTAGATGAAACGGCAACAAAGGCAGTGTTTATTGGATATGATTCAACTCAGATGGGTTACAGGTTCTTCAATCCTTCAACCAAGCAATTCACTACAAGTTGAGATGTTGTGTTTGAAGAACACAAGTCTTGGTATGATGAAGGCAAACAAAAGGTAACACTACCATATGATCTTGATTCTGACTCTCATCAATTAGGAAGCAAGCATGCTACACAGGTCCAAGATCCAAGAAGTGATACAGACAATGACCAAGATGAAAGAGAAAAGGATTACAAGCTATGCAAGTCAAGAGGCAAAACAAAGATGCAAGAGGTTGGAGAATGCTCCAAACAAGCACCTAGAAGATCAGCAAGAGAGAAGAAACAACTAGAAAGGTTTACGAAGCATTCAATCTACTTGGCAAAAGACTCTATTTCAGAGGAACCCTCAACCTATGAAGAGGCAAAAGAAAACCCTAATTGGGAAAAGGCCATGAACGAAGAGATAGATGCATTGAAGGAGATGGACACTTGGGATTTGGTTCAAATGTCGCTGAATCAAAAGGTAATTGGTTGCAGATGGGTATATAAAGTTAAAAGAAATTCAGATGGATCAGTTTGCAGGTACAAGGCAAGATTAGTTGCCAAAGGATGCTCACAAACTCATGGTATAGACTATGAGGAAACATTCTCACCAGTTGCAAAGATGAGTACAATCAAGACATTGATAAGTGTAGCTGCTGCAAGGAATTGGAGACTCCTCCAACTTGATGTGAAAAGTGCATTCTTAAATGGTTGGATAAGTGAAGAGGTATACATGTCACAACCATCAGGTTTTGAAAACCCTAATCATCCATCTTATGTTTGCAGACTTAAGAAAGCATTGTATGGATTGAAACAAGCTCCTAGAGCTTGGAATTACAGGTTGGTTACATATATTCAAGATCAAGGGTTCAAAGCTAGCAGGTCAGATCCTTCTCTATTCATCAAAAGGTATCACAATGAAGTTATCTATCTATGTGTATATGTAGATGATATTATTGTGACAAGTGATGATCTAAATGGCATTCAAAGGATCAAGAGATACATGCAAGAGGAATTCAAAATCAGTGACCTAAGTGAGCTCACATATTTCCTAGGTATGCAGGTGATATATATAGATGAAGGAATGTATTTGACTCAAAGAAGATACATTCAGGATCATCTTCTCAAGTTCAAAATGGAGAACACTAAATCTGCCGGTACACCTTTGGAGATGAATCATAATCTAAGTGTTTATGAAGGTGAGAAAATTGAAGACATTAAAGAGTATCAAAGCTTGGTAGGTAGCTTGATATATGCTACTCATACAAGGGCAGACATCTCATATAGTGTGGGAGTGCTTAGTCAGTTCATGCACTCACCGAGAAGACCACACATGGATGCGGCTAAGAGAGTACTTAAGTATATCAAAGGTACAATCAACGAAGGTATATTCTATCCTTACTCTTTAGATTTGGATATCAAAATCTACTCAGATGTAGATTGGGCAGGAGCTAAGGATGATAGAAAAAGTACATCTGGTTACTTAGCATTTGCAGGTTCAAAGCTAGTGTCATGGAGTTCCAAGAAGCAACCAACAGTTGCTTTATCTTCAACTAAAGCAGAGTACAGAGGCTTGACCATAGCAACTCAAGAAGCAATATGGTTAAAAGCATTGTATAAAGATTTGGGATTTGTGAGTTCCAAACCTCACATATTCGGAGATAATGTAAGTTTCATGCATCTAGCGGCAAATCCTATTTTTCATGTGAGAACCAAGCACATAGAAGTCCATTACCACTTCATCAGGGAGAAGCTCATGGCAAAGGAGATTGACATTTCTTTTGTTCCTACTGAAAAGCAAGTAGCAGATATGATGACGAAGGCACTTGATGGAATAAAGCTTTGTAGATTCAAAGCTATGGCAGGTATTCAACCTATCAGAGAATGAAGACTCAAGCATACTTTAGCTTGAGAGGGAGCTGTTGGAATATCAAGCTTACACTATGCTTGAGGTGGATTTGATCTACATCAAAGGCTATCGCGTCGAAAGAATATCCGTTGGAGAGTTCTTTTTCATATGCTCATTTATTGTATTTTTTTGAGAGATTTTTGATGGCTCATTTACCGTTGTAAAAGCCTTGAGCTTTACACATGTAAAGGAAGAAATATAGAGCCAAAATCCCATGAATTTGTGGTGGTTGAAGTTGCATTCAATCAAGCAATCAATCACCTAAAAGTAGATCAAACTAGATCTTCACTTTTCCTAGATTGTAGGAAAGTGAATTGATTCCCTCCAACAACCATTCCCACCTTCATTTGAATTCAAATTCAACTTGTAAAAGTCGTGGAACACTCCTAGAGGCTATATAAGGACTTGAAATCACTTTTACATTACATGGAAGAAATATACATACACTTGTGACCATCATTGTCTTGCTCCTTCAATTCTCTGCATCATCTTCTTTGCCAACAGTAATCTTGCAGAGGCTGCTGTTCTCTCTCCAGAGCTTCAAATTGAGTGCAAGATGACTCATTGGAAATGTAAAAGTGTCTAGTTTCTGCCTATAAAGTTTCATAGGATTTGGTTGAGTAGAGTGGGAGAAATTTCAGTTTTTCTGTTTCAGGGTCAATCTCTACGTATTCTTGAAAAATAGAAAGTACCACCGGAATGTCGCATTCATTCCTATAGCATCTTTTGCTTATTCCTTATACTTTTGTGCATTCCATACACGCAACCCTATGTGTATCACTCCCATAAAAGTATTTTTTCTAATTGTAATCACGCTGGTCGCTATGGGCATTTGAAGTTCATTGTCTCTTCCATAGATGGTAAGTTTTTTGAGCTAATCGACCCGCAAACCTATCTGTTTTGTATCGACTCATTCTCCTTGATGCTCCAAAGTACATAGTGTGTTTCTTCGCACTTATAGCATACCTATAAGGTCTTTTTGAGTCTCCATAAGCTCAAGGGCTGGTCTTGTGCCGGTTGGCTTGACCAAACTTCGTCGCTTCGAAACGCACTTTTGTACCTTCTACAAGCTTCTCCAGGTTCTTTCAGGGTTCTCCTCTACTACTGCACATTTAACTGGAATCACATTGGCACATGATGGAGGTCGGTTTCGTAGGACTAGTTCTGGCCTATATGGTCCGTGCTATTCTTGTTGATGTTGTTGTTGTGGTCTATAATGTGGCTATTGATATTGGTTCTAATACCTACCTTGTTGGTAAGGTTGTTGATAAGTTTGTTCGATAGCTTGCATATTATACGGGCAATCTTGAGCTATATGGTTCGTGTATTTTCTCTCAATAGTGCAATATGGAGCATTTTGTTCTCTCATGTTCTGGTTTTGCATCGGGCATATGTTAGCCATGTGGTCCACTCTGCAAGTGTAACATTGCTTCCATGAGGTGACCCTTTGTGTCTGTCTATTTTGAACTCCTAGCTTCCTTGAAACCTGCTCAGCTATCTCATGTATTGTGAAGAGAGATGGTGGATGCAATCCAAAGATGAGTAGGTGCCGCTACAACCAGCTTCACACCAGCCAACTGAGACTTCAAAGTTGATTAGTAGACCCTTTGAGCTTCCTAAATCCACCAAAATATCAGCCAAGTACTTTGGAACATGTATCCCAAAAGTTTAAGTCAAGACAGACTAGTTGCGAAATAACTAGCTCCCAAAACTTGCTATCTTTGGACATACAACTACTGGAAAAAATGAACAATTCTCTCAACCTGGTAGAAATTCGAAAAATTCCTTTTGGGCATAGCAAATAGACTTAGCAAGCTTCCCAATCCAAGTTAAAACACTTCAAATGATGGACTGAGCACTGAGAACAAGTTTCATCAATTTCTGGAACATTCCCACAATTCTCGGGGCTCTGCAGAGATAGACCAGTAAGTAGTAAAATGCAGATATGTCCAAAAGTATTAATCCAATGACCTTGAAAATGTATATGCACAAAGTAGACAGTACAAGCTATTTAACTCAAGTTAAATCACTGAAAAAGGTTCAGTAGAACTCGAGATATGACCTTCTGAAGTTACTGCTCTGAGTGAGTATAGCAGAGAACAAAACAGAGAAGTAGATGATGATAAATGTATAGATTCACATATGATTACAACCACATTGGCAATGAATCTTTGCACAATGGGAGTAGAATGATAGAGCTATGGAGTAAGCTCTTCAATCTCTACAAAATGACATGAAGTGGTCACGTACAACGCTTGCTAATCGCCTCTTCCTTCTTGCTCCTTTTATAGCTATTCTTGGAGGGAGTTTTGAATTCGAATTCGAATGGCTCCACCTAAAAGTGATCCCCAAAGTAAAGAGAGATTCCCTCAGCTCAAAAATTTGTGATTTTGGTAGTTGGAGCCACGAATTTTCTTTTACATCATGGATGAGGTAAGCCATCCTTTTCCTTTTTTCTTTTTCCATTTACAAGAGATAAAATGTACTCTTTTACAAGAGGTGTTCACATGACTACTCATGTGACTTACAAATGAGGATAATATCAAATATATCAAGCATGTAGGCTTGGGTAAAATGCACCAATAGCTCCCCCTCAAGCCTAACATGCTTGGCCTTCAAATAAGTCTTCAATTGTCCTTGATTTCCTGCAAGCCAATCATCAACTTGAATCTACTTAATTTTGTACCATCAAGAGCTTTAGTCAACATGTCGGCACATTGCATATCTGTAGAGACATAGGATAGTTGAATATCCTTGCTCATTAGCTTCTCCCTTACGTAATGGTAGTGGACTTCAATATGCTTGGTTCTAGCATTGTATACTGGATTAGCTGCTAGATGTAGTGAGCTTGTGTTGTCACCAAAAATGTGAGGTGTTGAAGAATGAAGTCTAAGATCTGTGTACAAAGACTTTAACCACATGATTTCTTGAGTTGCATTAGCCAAACCTCTATATTCAGCTTCGGTAGAAGATAATGCCACGGTTGGTTGCTTCTTCGATGACCAAGAAAGGATTTTTGAACCTGCAAATGATATATACCCTGATGTGCTTCTTCTATCATCTTTAGATCCGGCCCAATCTGCATCTGAGTAGACCTTTAGCTCAATATCTGAAGTATATGAATAGAACAAACCTTCATTCATGGTCCCCTTTAGGTACTTGAGGACTCGCTTGACCGCTTCCATATGTGGTCTTCTCGGCTTATGCATAAACTGACTCAATATGCTAACATGCATATATCCACTCTTGTGAGTGTTGCATAGTTCAAACTTCCAACCAAGCTTTGATAGCTTGTGATGTCTTCAATTGGCTCTCCTTCATAAGCACTAAGCTTATGATTTTGCTCCATAGGTGTACCTGCACACTTGGTATTTTCCATCGAACTTGACGAGCATGTCATGGACATACTTCCTTTGTGTGATGTATATACCTGAATCTGTGTAGATCAACTCCAATCCAAGAAAATAAGTGAGTGGTCCGAGGTCACTTATTTTGAACTCCTCCTTCATTTGACTCTTTACCGTTTGATTCCTTCAAGATCATTGCCTATGATAATAATATCATCAACATACACACATAAATAGATCACTTCAGATCCATTCCTCTTTATGAACAAAGAGGTATCCGCCTTGCTAGCTTTGAATCCTTGGTCCTGCAAATAAGTCACCAATCTGAAATTCCAAGCTCTTGGAGCTTGCTTCAATCCATACAAAGCTTTCTTTAGTTTGCATACATAGTTAGGATGATGTGCATCCTCATATCCAGGAGGTTGTGCCATATACACTTCCTCAGAAATCCATCCATTCAAGAAAGCATTCTTTACATCAAGTTGATAAAGATTCCAATTTCTAGATGCAGCAAGACTAATGAGAACCCTAATTGTAGGCATTTTTGCAACAGGAGAGAAATTCTCCTCATAATCAATACCATGGGTTTGAGCAAACCCTTTAGCAACTAACCTTGCTTTGTGTCTATTTATACTTCCATCTGGATTCCTCTTGATTTTGTATATCCATCGAGATCCGATTATCTTCATAGATGGCTTGTTAGGTACAAGCTCCCAAGTGTTTCTCCTTCAAGGCTTCCATTTCTTCATCCATTGCATCTCTCCAAGCTTTCTTGCTTTGTGCTTCTTCAAATGTGGTAGGTTCTTCATTGGTTGAATCCTTTGCAATGTAGATTGAGTGCTTGGTGACCAAAGAAGTATCATAACCAAACCTCTCTGGTTTCTTCTTCTCCCTTGAAGACGTTCTAAGTGGTTGATGTGAGCTCTCGGGTCCATATGTAGAATCCTGCATCTTTGCTTTACCTTTGTTCTTCCATAGCTTTAGTCTTTCCAAGTCTTCTAGGTCAATCTCCGAATCACTTTCTTCAATCTGCTTTGGCTCCTTTGGTTGAAGTGATGGAAAATCTTCATCCAAGTCATATGGCAGCTTCACTTTCCTGTCATCATCAAACCATGATTTGTTTTCATCAAAAATTACATCTCTACTCACAGAAAATCCTTTATTGGTTGGATTGTACAATCTATATCCTTTTTGGCTTTGATCATAACCAATAAATACGCACTTCTCTGCCTTGGGATCCAATTTCCCTCTTACTTGAGAAGGAATGTGAGCATAGGCTAAGCATCCAAAGATTTTACAATGCTCTAGACTAGGTCTTCTTCCATTCCACACTTCATATGGAGTGGTTCCATCTAGTGACTTAGATGGAAGTCTATTTATGAGATATGTGGCTGTCGACACAGCCTCTGCCCATAGGTAGTTTGGCAATCCCTTTTCGTTGAGCATGGACCTTGTAGCTTCGACAATAGCTCTAGTGTATACCTTGTAGTGACTTCCCTTTTAATGCCTCTTTCATGCAAGAAGGCATCAAATTCAGAAGAGAAGTATTCTCCTCCACCATCTGATCTGAGTCTTTTCAAAGTCCTACCTGTTTGATTTTCAACAAGAGCAATATACTTCTTAAAGCAATTAAACACTTCATCCTTGTGCTTCATGAAAAACAGAATGGTCCACCTGCTACAATCATCTATGAAAGACACATAATATCTTGAGCTTGATATAGATGGCTCCTTACTTGGACCCCACACATCCGTGTGCACTAGATCCAAAGGATTTTGATACATATATCCTTTCTTATTGAAAGGTTGTCTATGAGCCTTGCCGAGTTGACAAGCTTCACACTTATAAATCATGTGTTGCCTTGTGATATTAGGCAAACCAAGTACACTTTGGTCCCTACAAATCTGTTTGAGTGTCCTCTCACCAATGTGAGCAAGCCTTTTGTGCCATATCTCCAACTCTGTTAGAGTTTGAGATCCATAGCTAAACAAAGCTATGTTCTTTGTATCTTCCACTTCAAAAGTGAAAAGCCTTCCTGTCTTTTCTCCTTTGGCAATCCTTCGAAAGCCTTGCCTTGGGTCTTCAACATATGCTCCAAATCGGTTGAATCTAACATGCAATCCTTTTTCAACAATCTGTCCAACACTTATTAAATTTTTGGTAATTGTAGGGACATACAAGACTTTGCTTAAGAGATTCATATTCCCATCTGATGTCTTCACATTACCTATCTTCTCCACTGAGTGCTTTGTATCATCTCCTGTCTGCACTTCATGCTTGTTATGAGGATCTTCCAAATCAGAAAGTAAAGCCACATTTCCTACTACATGGTTCGAGCATCCCGAATCAATGTAAAATATGTGATCATCATCCTTACCCTTCTTCGCTGATAGATTCATAATCAATAATGAATCTTCTTGACTTTGGTCCTCTGCATAGTTATTGTAATCTCTTCTTCCTCTATGGCCACTTTGATAGTTGTTGTTGTTGTTGTAATTGTTGTTGTAGTAGTTGTTGTTTTAGCCTCCATTGTATCTACCTCTATTTGATCCATAGCCACCTCTATTGAATCCTCTTCCTCTTGAGTTCCTCGGGTTCCTAAAACATTCTTCAGTAGTATGGTTAGATAAGCCACATATTTTGCAAGGTTGAGATGATTGGAATCTCCCTCTGCCTTGCTTTCCACCTCTGCCTCTTCCTCTAGCTCTTCCTCTACCTGCAAAGTTTGCTTGGAAAGAGCTTCCTTCATCTTCATTCTTCCTATTCTTTGACTTGTCCTTGACCTTAGCTTTATCAGAATATAAGGCAGAAGTTTGATTACCTCTTGAGGACTCACCACCTTTGCTAATCTTTGCTTCATGAGTGAAGAGTTGGCCCATGAGTGTGTTGAGGTCGGGTACATGCATATCGATGTATAAATCCATGGTTGTTGTGAATGACTCCCACTTGTCGTCTACTTTGATTCCATTCATGATTTGTCTTATGATTTGCTCCTCTTCAATTACCTCTCCAATGCTTCCAAGTTGGTCGGAAATCTCCTTCATCTTTGTGACATAATCAGTCACATTTTGCTTCGGGCTTTTCTTCATTGTTGCGAACTCCATCCACAATTGGTTCTTCCTTGCTCGAGTGTTGGAAGAGAAGAAAGAAGCAAGTGCATTCCAGGTTTCTCTTGATGTCTTGCATCCCTTGACATGAGGTAAAAGAAAATCAGAGATTGAGTTTAGAATATAGGACCTTGCAAGTGCATCCTTCGAACACCAATTCGAAAGTCCTTCCACTTCTTCATGTGATGGTTGCCCTTTGTTCCTCATGGTTGGCATTGCTTCATCTCCGGATATAAATCCATATAGATTCCTCCCTTGAAGGTAAGCCTCCATCCTTAGAGACCATGCCGGGTAGTTGTTTCGATCCAATTTGTCATTTTTTTATGGAAATCCATCTCCCATGTTGCTTGACTATGCTCTGATACCACTGTGAAGAGAAATGGTGGATGCAATCAAGAGGATAACTCGTCGCTCCAAGATGAAATTATCAAGATGACTGAGGTAGTGGGAATCTCAAATCATATTAAGGATACTCTTAGAGGACAAGACAAATTAGGCAAAATAATTAGAAGATAGAAATCAAGAAATACAAAACAAAGAGGAGAGTATTTAGAAGCAAAGAGAAGACATATAAAGTAAAGAGGAAACCATTCAAAAGCAAAGAGAGAAAATCCATCAGAAAGAAGAGGTGATTAAACAAAACGATAAAGAGATAGAGAATCCAAAAAGAAAATATAATGTATTATATTCTTCTTTCAAAAAAATTGATCACAATGAAGAGATACTATCCATGTTGGATCTTGATAGTATCACTACTAAGATTCAAGAGGAATGTGGAATTTCATGTCATGCTTAATAGGATATTTTGTCTAAATTGGTCGACTTTTAGGTGATATTTTAAGTTCCAAGCCATTTGGCATCCCCTCATTGAGATACCAAAATTAGTTCATATGTGGTGAATCCTCCACCATGAAATTTGGACGAATGTAAGAGTGAACAAAATTTGTGGAGCCCCAATGTGGCATAAACCATGCTTTAAAGACAATAAGAACTTGGGAAACCTCTTCTTTTCTTGCCCCAAGTCAATGTAAGTTTGGTGGGCCCTTGAGAGAATTGTATTGCTACAAGGACAAATCAATTGGAAACACGCATTATTAGGTCAAGCAATCCGTTGTTCCTCAACATTGTGGAATGCTATAAGAGGTGAGATTCTCTCGAAGATTTGGAAAGAGAGGTGTGCTGCCAACTTTGGTAGCCCTCCTAAAGAATGGTCGATCAAAAAATCTCTTTTCCTTCTAGGCAAAAGAATTTCTAATTGTAAGAAACCCTGGCCTTTGAAACATCATAGAGTGTTTTTCCTCAAGAGCAACAAGATTAAAAGCAAGTGGCCCCCATGAAGGGGACGAAAGGGTTATCAATCTTCGTTGTAATGTTTTCTAGCAAGTTGTAAGCAATCCCTACTTTGTAGGATTCAAGGGGTCCCATGGGTGCTAGGCCCATTCACTTGTACAACTAATTGTTCTTTTTATTTACTAAAGTTTGGGAGAGAAAGCTATTGTCAAACTTCATAAAAAATATATATAGATGTGATTGATGCATCTCAAAAATTGTATCCGATGCCCATTCATGCATTACTAATTCCCCTTTTTAATATAAAGCTTTATTGCAAAAATATGCTAGATATAAAACTTTATTGCAAAAATATGCTACAACCAAGTTCTAGGAGTTAAGATGCTCATTTTTTTACTTAAGTAGCTCATTTTTTTGCTATAGATATTGAGTAGGTCCTCACGGTGAGTTTCGTTTGATGCCACCAGAATGCGCCAAATAGTGCAGAAAATTAAACATGAATATCTGCGTCAGAAGAATAAGGTTACAGCACATTTATAAGCCTCCTTTATATCTCTCCCCCTTATTTATCTTATTCATTTGCACTATCAACACATTTTAAAAGTAAGACGTAAAGAGTGAAGAAGTCGAAAGACCGTAGCTCACTCGATAGCTCTGAAGCGAAAACCGTAGAAAATCTTCATTGATTTTCAGGGAAAATCCAGCAGAGTCGTTTGTTTGTGCGTGTATGCACTATGAACCTTAGAGTACGCAATCCTTCTTAGCTGCTCACATGTGTCCCGATTGAGACGTGGTCAGCTTCATCAAAGACGGCACTAGGGAAGGCCCGCCACGACTGCTAAAGGAAGAGGGAGACACAGAGCGAAAGACACAGGTTCTTGATAAACAAGATGGAGTTCTAGTCAAAGGAGTCTTGACGCTCTTTGTTTTTGTCTCTGTGCACATGTCGTCTGTATTGTAGACAAGCGAACACAGACAAACAGGTACGCACTTCCTGTGTCAGCCCGTCACGCATACTTGTCGGCATACTTGTCAGTAATATATAATTATATAGATGTGTATGTATGTATGCGTCTGTATTTGCAGCAAGCTGCATATAAGCTTAAACTAATCTTGCCATTTGTAAACCTTTTTACAAAATGCTTTCACCAAAGCAATGTCAACTGTAAATTTGCATCTATCCACCTTAAAATAAGAAGCTATGAAAATAATCCCTGTCATTTCTCAGAGGATGCTCTCACCAACGATACGTCAACAATATATTTGTATTTATCCATCGTAAAGACGAAGGAATCAGGCTTAAAGTTTCCGGGTAAGCAGGTATGGCATGCTTGTGCTTTCCGACTTCCAAGTCATGTGGCACTTTCCGACTCATTCTTTGTTACAAGTCCTGGCGATCAGCTTCAATTCCTCAAATGGCCATTGCCAAACGTGGTTGGCACTGGACCTAATTCTCGAGGCTTTTCTGGTATTAATCTACAAATCTAGTTTCCTTTCATTGTGCGCAGCGCACACGCACGGAAACATACAAAGAATACGTGGTGAGGATATAATATCTTTGCCTCTTCGCATCTCAAAAGGCTTTTGTTCACAGGTTCGTGGAGAGAGAGAGAGAGAGAGACTATACATACACACAATATACACGTATAAGCTTTGCGATTCCTGCAGCAGTCATCCGGAGGTACATGAAAACACATACAACAGGCAACAGGCGTTCGAAAATATACAGTTTGCTACCGCTCTCCATCTTACATTGCTATTCTTCAATAGTCTGTGAAGCAAGAGACAAAGAGAAAATCCGAGACTCGCTCCGACAGGCTCCGTTCTGTGAAAAAGAGACAAGTAGGAAACCCTGCACACTCGCCAACAGACTCCGTTCGCCAGAGCGGGCTGGCATTCATATACACATACACGTGAATACACCTGTTGAAACCTTTGACTTTGAATCTTACGCGGCTATTCCTGAAAAGCTGATAGATTGTGAGAGAGTTTGTGTCTGCGGCAGGCGCAAACGTGTTCACACAACCATATATAATTGTAGCAACGTACCTCTCCGACAATGCCAGCCGTCTTCGCTAGTTGTACAGTATCACAAGAGTACCTTCGTGTGCATTTATTTACATGCAGGCATTTCCTTGGCCATATCGAACTCGCTTATGGTTCTTATTCTGTTCCTCCAACTCATCTTTTACTCATCTTGTCAATGGCGGAAAGTGAGACCGGCATTACCCGTTGTCAGCCAGCAGTAAACGCTGTTCTCGGCATAGAATTGACAACCTCACAGTGCGGCCTCTTTCGTTCTGATGAGGACATACAGCTTTAGCCAAAAGATTTCAGCGAATTAGGGTTTGTCAAGAAGCGAATCGTGATCCGTGAGGTAGATCAGGTGTTGATGGGGAGGGTCCTTTTCTCATTTCCTTGAGGGGAGGGTACGAAATAGTCACGTAAACTGAAGGTCACTTGTTCCCTTTGAGGATCAACATGATCTGGGCAAAGATCAGCATTTAGCCCCTCGCAAACGTTCTGAAACACCGTTGTTCCGGCCTTGTCTCGTTCCCTTCCAAACCTTTTGCTTTGCTTTTCTTGGTTGGCAATCCTAGTGATTTAGAGTTTGAGAGTCGTCTTTCCTTAAATCCTTTTGGTCATCTACTTCGTGATTTCATAGTGATTAGGACCTGTTATTGATCCTTATTCGGTATATCGTTTCCATTGCTGAGAATGCTCTATTTTTAGGGACTGTAGTCACTTCAAGTGTGGAGAAAACTTGGTTTTGGAATGTACGTGATCCAACCGTTTTCTTAAGAAAATCAATTAACTCATATTTTGAGAGTATGGCACATGTAGAAGTGAAAAGAACCACATGCACATAAATAAAGGGTTACGCTCAATATTAGATTGAGTGGAATATAAAGTGAATAAAATCGCATATGCATTAGAGTTAGTTTGCTAAGAGCATGAGAAGAGATCTAGGGCTGTACGGATGACACGATTAATGTATAGAGTTGGGAAGGGCCTCTCATAAACTTTCAATGTAAGACAAATGCTCTTGAGGGAGAATGTCTCTAGAAAAACAAGATACATAAAAAATATCCCAAATACAAAGAAAAAAAGGTGCTATAAATCGGAGTTACATTCAATTCTTGTACATATAAAATTGGAATAATAAATGAATTGAAAATAGGATGAAACTCATTAAATCCTTATCGATGTGATACTATAGAGGTCCATTAGAATAAAAGAAATACTCGATTGACAACCCTCGTGAACTTGCCCACCAAAATCTCTTCATGGATACATGCTTGACAGAAGATCTCGCTCTTGAGAACATGATCAATGATGTCCAATGGCTTTTAATCAGCAAGGAACAATAAATTCCTGGTAATGGACTTGGTGCATTGGTTGAAACTTCAAAGCTAATTGAATGGATTAGATCACATGTCGTAGAAAATGTTTCTTGATACTTTCTTCTCATAATTGAGAGAGCAAAGATTGAAATTTGTCCCTTACTTGACCAAGAAAAGGGGTCTGATAGAACCAAAGAGAAATATCCTTACATAGAGTGGATTTTAGATCTCTATATGAAACAAAATCTCAATATCTTAAATAAGAATGCATCATTTATTACGAGCTTATATTCTTCTCCGCGCATGTGGAAACTATAAAAAACTTTGCAAGAAAAGTTTTCAAAGTAGATTAAAGTGATACTTTTTTCCCGAACATAATATCATTTTCTTTGAAGTGTGAGACCTTTGTCTCAAAGAAATCATGTAGAAAGATTATATGATCAATCATGGAATAGTCATGATCAAGCAAGTAGTAAAGAACTTCTAAGTGTGTACCATGTAGAGAGAACAAGATAAGATAATCTAGATACATGATGATGGCCATGATGGTTATAAAAAGATATATTTCCCTTGATACATGTGAAGAATACTATGCCCAATGCTACAATGGGGCTCATTGTGATTGGGGAATTATGCATGGTTTAGTAACAGGCGTGAGGTACCTACCTACATCTATAGAGAGATTTATGTAGTGTATGCCACATATCCAATAGCCTTTCGATTTGCAATATATATCAAACATGATCAATCATGAATATATTAAACTATATATAAAGGACAGAAATTGACCAATTCGGTGTTGAATTTCCCCATTTTTGTTTTACATTATTTTGATCATGTTTGTTTATATAAATGACCTACCTCTTAACTTGATTTAGGCCCCCTTTATGAGGAGAAGCCAAGCGTGCATTACCCAATTGATGGGAATCCCAACTTGAATGTTGGATGAAGGTCATATTGGACCATGTAAGGTATTATAAGGAAAGGGAGTTACCAGGGTCCCCAATTGTGGGGTCCGGGGCAGCGGTGAGCAGCCCCGGCTGGGGGGTCCAAGGGGGCCAGCGGGCCCCCTGGCTGGGGGGTCCAAGGGGGCCAACGGGCCCCCTGGTGGGGGTCCGGGGGTAGCGCCCCTGGCGCGACGGTAAAGGGAATATTCCATGGAATATTCCCTGTCGGAGTCAGAAATCATTTATATTTGTTAGGTCGGTTCAACCAGTCTAAGCCGTGTATGGCAATTACGCGGGCGGTGGCCGCCCACGCTCTACCGCCCATGTATAGCCGTCCATGGCAGGCCACCCATGATCCTATATATATACATGACTTCTGCACTACCTAAGACACTGAGTTGAGCCAGCATACCTCTACCTTGTATCTCCCTATCTAGAGTTGTCTAGATCACCATTTAAGCTCTACCTTGAGAGCGCACGGGTGGACAATGCCATCATCTTTGTACTTGCTGCTAGTAGAAAATTGTTGAGATTCTCCTATATCTGTTATCTTCTCTGCTATTGCTCCTGTGTTATATTGCGTAACTATTGTCTTACATGGTATCAGAGCTGTAAGGTTCGAATAGCTTGAGAAGTATCATTATTTTAGCCTACTAGCAGACTAGAATATCAGTAGATTATTCACGTGATTACATGATGGCTTCATCGTCGAACACTAGTCTTGGTGCTTCAGCTAATGTTAATGCTGCACCTATTCGAATTCTGTTACCGTTAGTGTCCATGTGAAAGGCCAAATGGCCACCGGACACTTCTTTGTATATGGTCACAGACTGTAAGTTCGACCGCATTTGTAAGACCTAAGAAGTCTGTCTTCGTGCTCCCTGTGTACTGCGTTTTCTGCGTATTCTACAACATCTGTGTGGAGTACTGTGTGTGGCGACAGGAGCTCGGTTTTTTCTACTTTGAGCATATCGTCGTGGAGCTCTCGAGAAGGAGAGTCCAGTGTGGTGCACGCCATCGAAATACTTCACTGGTATCAGAGCAGTTCGAGGCAAAAAGCTTTGTTCCTTTTGTGCGAGCGAAGCGAGCACCCCCCCCCCCCCCAGGTTTTCTCCAAGGCTTACGACTAAGGCGGCGACTAAGGCGGCGACCAAGGCATAGACCTTGGCATACCTTGTCATCCGAGTCACCGAAGTCACCGTTGGCTGCGCGCGAGGGAGGACCTCAACGATCAAGGAATATAGAGGTTCCCGGTACTTCCCGGGAGGTCACCCATCCCAGTACTGTTCCCCCCAGAGCTCGCTTAACCGCGGCAATCTCTTGCCACTAAGCTACACTCTTGTGGTGTTTGAAGAAGGGGAAAGACTAAGGTTGGCATTACCTTGAACAAGTTTTGGTCCCTCAAAGCTTCATTTTTGCTTTTAAAGCCTATTTCTGAAGCAATTTTGGGGTGTTTTTGGAGCCATTTTGGAGTACTTTCGCACGTAGTTCTCTTCACACAGGTCCAAGAACATCAAGAAGAGTGTTCCTTGTACTTCTCAGACAATAAATATCAACCTTTGGGGCTATATTTTCAGCCACACTCGTAAAACTACAGGTTTCTCGAGGGGTTTTCAGTTTTGGTGGGAGCAGTCGCTGCAAATTTATGCAGGTTTTTAAAGCCTAAAACATCAGAGTTGACAGACACTTGCAGGTGTTATTGGCTAGTTTTTTGGGCTGTGTATTCAGCCTTTCAGTGTCATTTTACTGCATATATTGAGCACATACACACCATGTACGCTTCTGTGGATACCGCTTATGTACGTCCATGTGGGCATTGATATAGCGGTTACGTTCTTTGCATAAAGCCTTTTACGTTTGATAAAGAGGGTCGTGGTGAGGTTTTCTTAACTGGGAGACACCCAGATGTCGGGGTCTCTTCGGTGATGCAGGTGGAAGACTTACCCAGCCTCGCCATAGGAGATGTATGATAGTTGTTCATAGGTGCTCGATAAGCCTAGTTGGCTTCTATTGGGTAACTGATTATATGCAGTGGAGTCAGTGATTCACTATGCAGGTAGACATGTTAGTACTTGCAGTTTTATGATACTTTGACACTGGTCATATGCTAATTTTGCAGAGGATACTCTGGCAAAATTTTTCCAGATTTCTGGTTTAGTCAACTATATAGTGGTCGATTTACTCCTTGATACACTTATTTGTTGGTGTTTGGACTCTTCTAGCTCCATTATCATTCTATTCAGTTCTCTACGATCATGGCATCAGAGGTCTCAGGCACATCCGGTGGATCAGGGTCTAGTGCTAGCGTTCCGAGGAGGAGCTATAACTTGCAGGGCAAAGACCATTTTGAGATCCGAAAATTTGATGGCACAAACTTTGCTCTATGGAAGAATCAGATTAAAGATGTGCTGATTCAAAGAAGGCAATGGAAGCCAGTAAATGGGATTTCAAAGAAGCCTGCTGACATGGATGAAGATGATTGGGATGAGTTAGATGAAATGGCCAGGTCTACCATTCGCTTGCACCTAGCAGATAATGTTTACTTTACAGTATTAGACTGTGAAAGTGCAGAGGAGCTTTGGAAGAAGTTATGCAATACATATGAAAAAGAGACGGCATCAAATAAAGTATATCTGATGAGAAAATTATACGACCTTCGTATGAAGGACACAGATAGTGTTGCTGCTCATCTAAATGAGTTTGATGCCATATTCTCCCAGTTACAGGCTCAGAAAATGGATATGGACAATGAAATGAAAGCAGTATTGCTGTTATGCACCCTGCCATCATCATGGGATACATTTTGCACAGCTATTAGCAATAGTGCACCAGGTGGTAAACTCGTCTATGATGACATATGTGGAGCACTCTTGAGTGAGGAGATTCGTAGAAAATCTATGGTTGGCACTCAGAGTGGAGATGCATATAATGTTCGTGATTCTTACCAAGGAAAGAATCAACAACGTGGCAGGAGCAAGAACAAGGAAAAGAATGGTCAACGGAATAAGAGCAGAAGTAAATCAAGGAAGAGGGATATTGAATGCCATTATTGTCATAAGAAAGGACACATGAAGAAAGACTGTTATGCATTAAAGAATGCTAAAGGTAAAGGACAGAATGTTGATGGGCATGTTAAACAGTTACCTGCACCATCTACTTCGACTGTGAAGATTGAAGAAATTAATGCTATTTCTGATGATGCTGATGTGTTGACACTTGATAGTACTGTGCCATCTGAGGCACTTATGGCTGATTCTCTTTCCCACACCTGGCTGCTAGATTCTGGTGCTTCTTTCCATGTGACACCACATAGAGAATGGTTCTCTAATTATGCAGCAAAGTCTCTTGGTACCGTGAGACTTGGTGACTCTTACCAGTGTGATGTTGTGGGGATTGGAGATGTGGTTGTGCAGTTCATTGACGGTTCAAAATTTACTATGCATAATGTACGCCATGTACCTCAGTTATCACGCAGTTTGATGTCAGTTGGTCAACTTGATGACCTTGGTTACAAGGTGGTCTTCTATGCTCAGTCCTTTCGTATATCAAAGGGCAATATGGTTATTGCAAAAGGAAGGAAAGTTGGCTCACTTTACCCTTTATTTGTATCACAGAAAGAACACTTGTTAGCTGTTACTAAACAGCCTATGGCTTGTATTTGGCATGGTCGTTTGGGCCATATATCTCGTAGTGGAATGGAAAATCTTTCTCGTTCTGGCTACTTACCTGTGTTATCTTTCTCTGATTTTTCATTTTGTGAGCATTGTCAATATGGAAAGCAAACCAGAAATGTGCATAAAACGCACATTGACTCTTCAATTCAGCCTTTAGATCTTGTTCATACAGATGTGTGTGGTCCTATGCCCACTAGGTCCTTAGGTGGTTCTCTTTACTTTGTTACTTTCATAGATGATGCTACTAGAAAAGTCTGGGTATATCCTATCAAATCGAAGGATGATGTATTCCCTACTTTCAGAAAATGGCTTGCTTCAGTTGAGACTGAAAAAGGAACTAAGCTTAAGGCTTTACGTTCAGATAATGGGGGTGAGTATACCTCACATGAATTCAGCCTTTTCTGTCAGTGTAGAGGGATTCGTAGAGAGTTTACAGCTCCTTATACCCCAGTACAGAATGGTGTAGCTGAGAGGATGAATAGAACTATTCAAGATAGAGTAGTCTCTATGTTGCATCATGCAAACCTCTCACAAGGTTTTTGGGCAGAAGCAGTATTGACTGCAGTTCATGTGATTAACCTTTCACCTAGTACTGCCAAAGGTCTGAAAGTGGCACAAGAGTTATGGACAGGGAAACCACCATATTATGATCATCTTCGAGTTTTTGGGTGTGAAGCATATGTTCATATACCCAAGAATCTTAGACAGAAGTTGGACCATAAGTCAAAGAAATGCATTTTTCTTGGATATGGTCGAGAAGGACAATTTGGATATCGCTTATGGGATCCTGAAACACGGTCAGTGATCAGAAGTAGTGATGTCATTTTTAATGAGTCTAAGATGCATAAACAGCCGATTAAGGAGGTTGAAGTGAGAAGAGTGGTGTTTGAGGATACTAGTCCTCCGGTTAGCATGCATAAAAATGCTGCACATAGGGATGTTCAAGAGAATGTCCATTCAGATCAGTCTGCACATGTTCCTGTTCAGCAACCATTGAGACGTTCTGCACGTGTCTCATATCCACCTGATAGATATGTTCCAGGTTTAGATTTTGTTATGCTAACAGATGCCGGTGAGCCCTCTTGCTACAAAGAGGCTATGCAGACAGAGGATCATGTCAAGTGGGAGCGTGCCATGAAGAGTGAGTTGGATTCTATTCACAAGAATGGTACTTGGGACTTAGTACCTTTGCCAAAGGGAAGGAAAGCTTTACCATGTAAATGGGTATATAAGCTGAAATTCACATCAGATAGTGCTTCTCCAAAATATAAAGCACGACTTGTTGCAAAGGGTTTTAAGCAACAACATGGTGTTGATTTTGAGGAAATCTTCTCCCCAGTGGTCAAGATGACTACTTTGCGCATGTTGCTTGGATTCGTTGCAATGGAGGACTTAGAGCTAGTCCAAATGGATGTGAAAACAGCTTTCTTGCATGGAGATCTTACAGATGAGATCTATATGGAACAACCAGAGGGTTATGTAGTTCCTGGCAAGGAAAGTCTAGTTTGTAAGCTCAAGAAGAGCTTGTATGGACTTAAACAGTCTCCTAGACAATGGTACCAAAAGTTTGATGCTTTTATGAAGTCCCAAGGCTATTCTCGGAGCAATGAGGATCATTGTCTCTACACAAAGAGATGTTCTGATGGAAGCTTAATATGCTTGATACTTTACGTCGATGATATGTTGATTGCTGGGAAGTCCTCTTATGATTTGTCAATTCTCAAAAAGAAGTTGAGTCAGACATTTGATATGAAGGATTTGGGGGATGCCAAACATATTCTTGGCATGCGCATTACTCGTGATAGGAGTAAAAGATGCATATACTTGTCTCAAAGTGAGTACATATCCAAAGTACTTCATCGATTCAATATGCAGGGTGGAAAGGCATTGAGTACACCTTTACCCACATATGTGAAATTGAGCAAGGATGACTGCCCCAAATCAGATGAGGAAAAGGAATTCATGACCAAAATTCCCTATCAGTCTGCTGTTGGTAGTCTCATGTATGCTATGGTAGCTACGAGACCAGACATTGCATTTGCAGTGGGAGTTGTGAGCAGATATATGTCTAATCCTGGCAAGAAACATTGGGAAGCGGTCAAAATGATTTTGAGATATCTGAGTGGCACTAAGGACAAGTGTCTATGCTTAGGTAGAGGGAAAGCATCCATTATTGGTTACACAGATTCTGACTATGCTAGTTGTGTAGACAATCGTAAGTCTACATCAGGGTACATTTTTCATTTTGCTGGAGGTGCTATCTCTTGGAGATCTCGTCTTCAAGAATGTACAGCTGTTTCCACCACAGAAGCAGAGTATGTTGCAGCAAGTGAGGCATGTAAGGAAGCATTGTGGCTTTCTCGTCTTGCTTGTGATATGGGTTTGCCTCAACATGTACCTCACTTGCTCAGTGATAGTCAGAGTGCCATTGCTTTGGCTAAGAATCCGGTCTATCATGCAAAGACCAAGCACATTGAGGTGAGGTATCACTTCATTAGAGATTGTTTAGCCACTGAGAGCATTATTCTTGAGAAGGTTCACACTCGAGATAATGCTGCAGATGCTTTGACTAAAGCTCTACCACAGGATAGCTTTCGACACTGTTGTCACTTGATGGGGGTTACTTGATTCTTGATCTTACGCAGTCACTTGTATACTGTGTAACATGCCCATCAGGTGGGAGGTATAGTTTGTATACTTACACTCAGGTATTCTTTATCATTCTTTCTTTTTTTCTCCCATAGTTACTCTGGCCATATTGGCCTTTAGTGGGAGATTGTTACCGTTAGTGTCCATGTGAAAGGCCAAATGGCCACCGGACACTTCTTTGTATATGTTCTTTAATAAAACATATAGTGGCCTGGTCAGTCACAGACTGTAAGTTCGACCGCATTTGTAAGACCTAAGAAGTCTGTCTTCGTGCTCCCTGTGTACTGCATTTTCTGCGTATTCTACAACATCTGTGTGGAGTACTGTGTGTGGCGACAGGAGCTCGGTTTTTTCTACTTTGAGCATATCGTCGTGGAGCTCTCGAGAAGGAGAGTCCAGTGTGGTGCACGCCATCGAAATACTTCAAATTCGTCCACCTGCATTCACCGAAGGGAAGCTGGATGGAACCAACTATACTCTGGAAGTTCAAAATTTCTGCAATTTTGGACTCCTATGAATTACTTGACACTGTCATGGGACCGATGGGATTGGATCCAGAGCCTATACCAGTTGAAGATCCAGCAAATTCAAGATTGATGATTCAGCCAGATCCAGATCTTCTACGAGCTTGGAAGAGGCGGAATGCTGATGCATTATGTGCGATTGTCACTAGTGTAAGTGATTCTGTGCTTACTTTAGTTCAACATACTACTAAAGCACATGAGGCTTGGGGCATATTGGCTCGACAATATGAGACCAAGAACCACACTAGGATACAGAATTTAGAAAATCAGTTGGCAAATGAAAAGCATTCTGATTCTGAAAAGGCTGAAGATTTTATCAAACGGATAAAGCATCCTCAAGATCAATTGGTTGCAGTTGGTGTTGTTATAACACCAGAAGAGCTGGCTCAAAGATCTGTATGTGTTCTTCCAGCAAAGTATGATGGATTAGTAACAGCCCTTAATACTCAGGTAAGGCCAACTCCTCTTACATTTGAAGAGTTTTGTGCCATGCTTTTAGAAGAAGAGATGCGGCTGAAGAATCGGCAAAGTACAACTGATGCTGCATTCTCAGCAAATGCAAAAGGTAAAGGCTCTTCAGAGGGATCAAAGAAGAAGCCAAAGAAGAAAAAGTTCACAGGAAGTTGCTTCTATTGTGAAAAGAAAGGCCATGCCATCAAGGATTGCAGAAAGAAGCAAGCTGATGAACGGAATGGGACTGTAAAATCATCATGGAAGAACAAAGAGTCTGCAAACAACACAGAGCTGGAACTTTGGGTAGCTATTGAAGAGGTATGTTCATCTGCTCAAGCTCGTGTTGATGAGCCATGGATTTTAGATAGTGGAGCTTCTCGCCATATGACTAGTAAAAAGGATTGGTATAGTTCCCTAGTGCCTCTGCGGGAATCCATTAATGTAGTGGTGGGAAATGACTCCAAGTGTCCAGCTGAAGGAACTGGAACCATCTCTTTTATCACTTCTCCAGGTGTTGAGAAAAAGTTATCCGATGTTCTCTATGTACCTACACTCAAAAGAAATTTGTTGTCAGTTTCTGCAATAACAGATCGTGGACTCGAAGTTCACTTCAATAAGAGTGGTGCGGGAATCATGGATTCATCAGTTTTGAAGGAGATGCAACGAACAGGGATGGTTGCTCATTTGCCTGCATTTTCAGAGTTGCAGGAACCTTGTGAAGCTTGTATGATGGGCAAGCAACAACGAGAGGCGTTTCCAAGAGAGACCAGCAATCGATCTCAAGCTCCTCTAGAGTTGGTACATGCTGATCTCTGTGGTAAAATGTCTACACCTGCTTTAGGAGGATCTTTCTACTTCTTGCTGTTAGTCGACGATTATAGTAGAAAGATGTGGGTTTATTTCATTCGAGAGAAGGCTTATGCTTTTGAAAAATTTAAAACGTGGCATAAGTATGTAGAAAATGAATCAGGAAGGAAACTGAAGAAATTTAGAACAGATAGAGGAGGTGAATTCTTGTCAACAGAATTCAACAATTACTGTAAGGAGCATGGTGTGAAAAGGCAAATTACCACAGCTCATACACCCCAACAAAATGGCGTTGTTGAGCGCAGGAACAGGACAGTAGTTGAAATGGCTCGTTGTATGTTGAAGGCTCAAGACATGCCTGATTCATTCTGGGTAGAAGCAGTCAATACAGCAGTCTACATCCTCAATCGAAGCTACACAAAAGCACTGAAGGGGATGACTCCTCAAGAAGCATATTCTGGTAAAAAGCCTTCAGTTTTGCAGTTCAGAATTTTTGGTTGTTTCTGTTATGCACATATTCCTGATTCAACAAGATCAAAGTTGGATTCAAAAAGCAAAAAGTGTGTCTTCCTAGGATATAGTGAAGAGTCTAAAGCATACAGGTTATGGGATCCTGAGGCAAGGAAGATTTTTGTGAGCCGAGATGTGGTGTTTGATGAACGACCACACTTAGTAGAAGATAAAGGTAAATCTACTATCTCATCAAACGGAGAAATATCTCACCTTGTGCCTATCAAAAGACAGGTTAAAGTTGAGGAGGAGGAAACATCTGATGGAGAAATTTCCTCAATAAAAAGCCAACCAGTTGTAGCTGCACAGCGTAAGCCACTACCGAAGTGGGCACAACAGCTCTTTGATGATCACAGTCCACATGTAGATGTACCAGAATCATCATCGGATGGATTACGAAGATCAAAGAGAATAGAGGAGCAAAGAAGAGCCTCAGAACACATTGTTAACATGGCTCTAATGGCAGATATCATGGGTTCGATAAAGGAACCTACCACCATTGAAGAAGCCATTGATGATCCAGGTTGGAGAGCGGCAATGCAGTCTGAGTATGATAGTATACTCAAAAATGATACATGGGATCTAGTCGACTTGCCGCCAAAGAAGAAGGTAATAGGTACTAAATGGATTTGGAAAGCTAAGTATAAAGCTGATGGAACATTAGAAAAGTATAAGGCACGATTAGTTGCACAGGGTTTTTCACAGATTGAAGGATTTGATGTTCAAGAAACTTTTGCACCAACAGCACGCATGACAACTATTCGGACGGTACTTGCAGTAGCTCCACAAAAGTCCTGGCCTATTTTCCAGATGGATGTCAAATCTGCATTTTTGAATGGTCACCTCAAGGAGGAGGTATATGTATCTCAACCACCAGGTTTTGAGGTGCCCAATTCAGAAAATAAAGTTTGCAGGTTGAAGAAAGCTTTGTATGGACTTAAGCAAGCTCCACGAGCTTGGTACCAACGAATAGATCATTTTTTCAAAAATATGGGTTTTGAAAGAAGTACTTCTGATGCTAACTTGTATGTAACGAAAAGGGATAGCAAGCTAGTTGTTGTCATTGTATATGTAGATGATTTGATCATTACAGGAGATCATCAGGAACTCATCAATCAAACTCGGATCAGCTTGGGAACTGAGTTTGAAATGATAGACTTAGGTCTACTCCATTTTTGTCTGGGAATTGAAGTATGGCAAAGGAAGGATGGCATTTTCATCTCACAAAAAAAATATTCCAAAGAAATTCTCAAGGCATTTGGAATGATGGACTGCAAACCAACTAGCACACCTATGGAGGTAAATCATAAGCTATCTATGGATGATAACATGCCTGATGTAGATGCTAAGAAGTATAGGAAGCTCGTTGGAAGTCTTATTTTTCTGTGCAACACTAGACCAGACATTTGCTATGCTGTTGGAGTGTTAAGCAGGTTTTCCAACAAACCTAAGGAGAGTCACTGTAATGCTGGAATGCGAATTCTAAGGTACATTGCAGGAACCTTGGATTTTGGTATTTTGTATACCACAGGTGATACACTCCAAGGATATTGTGATTCAGATTGGGCTGGAGATTATGATTCTAGAAAATCAGTTTCTGGATATTGTTTCTCACTTGGTTCAGGAATATTTTATTGGGTAAGTAGGAAGCAACCAACTCTCGCACTCTCCTCCACTGAAGCAGAGTACAAAGCAGCTTGTTTTGCTTCTTGTGAGGCAGTCTGGTTAAGGAGAATTCTTGCAGATCTAGGTTTTCCATCAAATATGCCAACTGTACTCAAGTGTGATAATCAAAGTTGTATGGCTATTGCAAAAGAACCCAGTATTTCATGCTCGCACCAAGCACATAGAAGTACAGTACCATTACATTCGTGAGCTAATTGAAGATGAAATTGTGGAGCTAGAATATTGCCCAACAGAGGCAAATTGTGCTGACATATTCACTAAAGCACTTGGAAGAGAGCAGCTCAACAAGCATCTTCAACAGATGGGCATAGGACCGAGACCTACTTGATTTATCATCGGTAAACATTGAGGGGGGGTGTTAGTATATGATCAATGTCTACCCCTCATGATTGTATGCACATTTTGTAAGGCCCCCTTTATGAGGAGAAGCCAAGCGTGCATTACCCAATTGATGGGAATCCCAACTTGAATGTTGGATGAAGGTCATATTGGACCATGTCAGGTATTATAAGGAAAGGGAGTTACCAGGGTCCCCAATTGTGGGGTCCGGGGCAGCGGTGAGTAGCCCCGGCTGGGGGTCCAACGGGGCCAGCGGGCCCCCTGGTGGGGGTCCGGGGGTAGCGCCCCCGACGCGACGGTAAAGGGAATATTCCATGGAATATTCCCTATCGGAGTCAGAAATCATTTATATTTGTTAGGTCGGTTCAACTAGTCTAAGCCGTGTATGGCAATTACGCGGGCGGTGGCCGCCCACGCTCTACCGCCCATGTATAGCCGTCCATGGTAGGCCACCCATGATCCTATATATACATGACTTCTGCACTACCTAAGACACTGAGTTGAGCCAGCATACCTCTACCTTCTATCTCCCTATCTAGAGTTACATCACCATTTAAGCTCTACCTTGAGAGCGCACGGGTAGACAAGGCCATCATCTTTGTACTTGCTGCTAGTAGAAAATTGTTGAGATTCTCCTATATCTGTTATCTTCTCTGCTATTTGCTCGTGTGTTATATTGCGTAACTATTGTCTTACACAAGGGATAGCTGAAAATAGCTCTAGCCTTTGGATTGTAGTGTGGAATCAAGTTAGAATCAATGAAAAATGATTGAGACCTCAATCGATGACTCCCCTCAATCGTAATCTTTTAAAACTGTCTTCAGAATACAGATTTATTTACAACTACTTTATGGTCCGATGTGATAGATCAATTTAACACTAACTTCGAGGATAATTTTTCATTTGTTGGAAACAACTTGCATAACTCATCTATGTGGAACCATGTGGGATATTTGAGTCCACTAAGTAATTAGGAGTATGAATATACTATAAGTAGCAATCCCTCTACTTAAGCTACCTATTGCTTTCTTAGAAAGATTTCTCACAAAGGTACGTTTGCATGTACTACAGTACATAGTAGCGATTATTAGTTTTTATTTATGTCTTTTTTCTCGAGGATATAAAGTTTATAATCATTTCTTTCTTATGATATGAAGTATATAAGATCTCCGAATCTACTTCAAGTGTGAAAAGCCTCATTGACTAGATCCAAGTAATTTGACAGAAAAATTTGCAATGGTCTACCAATGCTTGCCTATATTACTTTTAATGTAAACTCAACTCGTAACCTTCCAAGGCCATAGGAAAGTGCTTCCTCTCACATCAACTATATCAGAGTGATATAATGCATGCTCAAACATTGACGGAAGGCCATTTGTAGGTTTGGTACTATTAGAAAATAGTTTGGAGTTAGTCATTGTTGTTGGCGACAAGATGAAGGGGAAGCTTTTCAAGCCTAAAAAGGAGCAATTAAAGAGACTCTTTGTATTTTTTTTTAATCGAAGTGTAACAAGGTAATAGAATACAATATTTTCTTTCAAATCATTATAAGGAGAAAGCGTAAAGAGTAAAAAGCTAGAACGGTGCACAAGTGACTAGTTTTAGTACCTAGATTGAGAATTTTGACATGACTAACTATCAACCATGGAGATTTAAAGCTCTAAGTTTCATCACATGTAAGGTACGTTCAGTGTTAGAAATTTAGCAAAGCTCAAGTGTGTGAAACACTCATCATTTGTACTTTTTGGTAAAAGAATCAATAACTTTTCCAGGATTTTTTTAATCTAATGATTCCAAATAATTGATGGAGAAAAGATAGAGTTTTCGGAGACCTCATTTGTATTCAAAATCTCACTAACCTTGGAGCATTATATAGCTAGAGTTTCACAAAGAGTCGTGGACTTCTCGCTTCTTTTTCTTGCACTTCTAGGCTCTCATTAGGAGATTTAGCTTGAAAGCTTACTAGTTTAGTATCTATATATTTACAAGTGTATTTGTATGAAGAGTACACATAGGTACAAGCTTCCTATATGGAGAGTTATTAGTTTGCCTTGTGCAAGGAGGTTGATGTACACCATATTATTCAAATGTAGTGATATATGGCTTGTTGGTAAGCTTACAGAATCTATTTGGTGTATGAAAAGTTTAAGAGTTTCAATCCCCTCTTCAAGAGAGCAATTGAAGTTTGGATGATGGCAATAGCCAAGATAGTGGTCATAAGAAGGGCCCATCATTTTTACAATTAGGAGTGGATATACTCCATAAGTGGTATCAAAGCTCAACATTCATTGAGGAGAACAAGAGGATGCCTTGAAGTTTCTTGAGAGCCAAGGATTAAAGCAAAGATTGAGAAGACTTGGAGGATGTCAAGCGAGGGGGAGCTTCTATCATCACCAAAAGTTCAAGACAAGTGGATGCTCTTATGGGAAGGTAACATATCATTCTTTCTCACATATATCAGAATCCAAGGAGGGATTAGGAGCCACTAGATAATCTCATACACAATGGGATCATAGAATGCTCTGATTGAGAAGCTTGAAAAGAGTAGCTATCTACCTAGGAAGTTTAGAATCTCTAACTTCCTCCTAGGAAAGGATCTATGGGATTCAATTACTGGTATTGAAGCGAATTCATACATAGGTCCAGATACACCTACTAGATATCAGAGAAGAGTCACTACAGAGTGGGAAGAAATGAATAAGAGAGTGATCTTCATTTTATCTCAACACATTATCAACTCCATGATAGGACATATGAAAGACCTAGATACATCTAAGAAGATCAAAGAGTGTTTAGAAAGGATGTACTCTAACTCTACAAAGGCTAAGAACTTGTAGCTAAAAAATGAGTTTAAAGTCTTAGGAAGTTATCAAATTAGAGCTTTAATAACTTCATACTCAAATTCTAAGAGATTTGTAATGCGCTTAACTCAATATGATGTGTCATAGACGATGATGACCTAGTTTCAGACACACTTAATGGGCTTAGGAAAGATGATAAATGGAAGGTATTCACAAACTCTCCTGTATGCAAGTGACACATAACTTGCTTTTTAGAAACTTGCCCCTATTATGCTGACTAAAAATGATCTCAACCATGGAGGAAAAAAACGAAAAGACATCCATGATCAAAACTTCTATGCTAGAAGAGGTGGAAGAGGCAAAGTTTAAAGAGGTGGATAAAGAGGAAGAGGTAGAAGCAACTACCAGAAAGGTAGCCAAATCAATAAAAAAAGCAAAGCAAGCCAAGATGAAAGAAAGTCCTCGAGAAGAAGAGGAAGAGGTACACGTACAAGAGGAAGATATGGAGGAACATACTATTCTACAAGAGGTCTATCTAAGTCATTTGATGTTCCTACTATTAAAAAAAAACCTAATCTCTACTGGAAATATGGTTGAAAGAGGATAACAAGTAAATTTCAACCACAAAGGATGTCTTATTGAAGAGACAAGGAATGGCTATGAGCTGATAGCTGAACGAAAGAAGGAAGGAAGGATGTTAACTCTTGACATTGTCAAAAGGCAAAGCAACAAGACAATGTACATCACCTATGGAGATAGTAGGAAAAGACACTTGGATCTATGGCATAGAAGGTGTGGCCTTATCAACATTCAAAGGTTAAACGACATGCAAAAGAGGAAATTGGTTAGAGGTTAAGCACATTAGTCATTACAAATGTTGTGTGAGATGTTTGAGGCTTGTCAACTAGGCAAGTCTACTAGGAATCCCTTTAGAAAGAGTGGATATATAGCACATGGTGTGTTAGACATTGTGCACATAGATGTGTCGGGGCGAACCAAAAAACCCTCTCTTGTAGGTAACAATAATTATATAATCTTCATTAGATTACTCAAGAAAAGTATGTTTGTATTGTATAAATCAAAATTAATATGTTTCTAATGTGTTAAAAACATTCAAGGCACATGTTTAGAAGGAGAGAACTTGCTAAATCAAAACCACTACAAGAAAAAGGGGGGCGTAGCGACGCCCCCAAATTGGAAAAAAAACGAGAAGCGTCGCTTATGCGACGTGGTCGTCCCATAAGCAACGGTCAGAATTCCAAATTTTTTTTTTCCCCGACCCTCGTCGCATAAGCGATGCTAGCGTCGCTTAGACGACGTTAATTAAAGAGCTTCGCTAATTTCGTCACTGCCTAGCGACGGTGGGAACGACGTTGGCAAACTGCAGAGCGTCGCATATGCGACGCTCTAGAATGTAAAAAAAAAAAAAATGATTAAATGTGCCGGGACTTGGACGCGAGCAAGAAGAGACCGAGAGAGAGAGAGAGTGAGAGAGAGAGAGAGAGCGCGCGAGAAAGAGAGAGGGCCGCACAAACTAACAGCAAGCAGGTATGCGCACACACACACACTTACATACACATACATATGTACACACACACATATACACACATAGACACACACACACACATACACATACACACACACACATACACACAAATACACACACATATACACACATACACAAATAAGGTTGCATACACACATGCACACATAATGCATACACATGCACACATATATACACATACATATACACACACATACATAGACACATATACACACACACATACACACACACATACACACACACATACACACACACATACACACACACATACACACACACATACACACACATACACACACATATATGCATACACACACATAGAGAGAGACATGCACACACATACACATACATGCATACATAATGCATATGCATATGCGTACATCCATACATACTTACATGACACACATATGCATACATAATGCATATGCATATGCGTACATACATACATACTTACATGCATACACACATATGCATGCATAATTCACATGCATACATACACATACATAATGCATATGCATACATACACATACATAATGCATACACACACATATGCATACATAATGCATACACACACATATGCATACATACACACATAGACACATACACACATAGACACATACACACACATAGACACATACACACACATAAACACATACACACTCATAGACACACACACATACACATAGACGTGCACACACATATACACACACATACACACATAGACACATACACATAGACACATACACACATAATGATGCATTCACACACATACACATGCATACACACATATACACACACACATAGACACACATATACACACACATATACACATATACATAAACACACATAATGATGCATTCACACACATACACATGCATACACACATAGACACACATATACACTTACACATCCAAACATACACACTCATAGACACACATTCATACACACACACATCCAAACATACACACTCATAGACACACACACATACACACAGACGCGCACACACATACACACACATATACACACACACATACACACATAGACACATACACACATAATGATGCATTCACACACATACACATGCATACACACATAGACACACATATACACACACACATACACACATACACACATATATATGCATACACACACACATAGAGAGACATACACACACATGCACATACATGCATACATAATGCATATGCACATACACACACATAGACACATACACACACATAAACACATACACACTCATAGACGCGTAGCGAAACATACACATAGACACACACACATACACACACATATACACAAACACATACACACATAGACACATACACACATAGACACATACACACATAGACACATACACACATAATGATGCATACACACACATACACATGCATACACATGCATATGCATACATACATGCATACACATACACACATAAACACATACACACACATAGACACATAGACACATACACACTCATAGATACACACACATACACATAGACACACACACACATAGACACACACACATGCACACATACACACATACACATGCATACACACACATACACATGCATACACACACATACACATGCATACACACACATACACATGCATACACACATACACACACATATACACACACATACACACATAGACACACATATATGCATACACACACACATAGAGAGACATACACACATAAACACATACATGCATACATATGCATACATAATGCATATGCATATGCATACAATGTACATACATACTTACATGCATACATAATGCACATGCATAGATACATACACACACACAGACACATACACACATACACATACACACACACAAACACATACATACTCATAGATACACACACATACACATAGACACACACACATACACATAGACACACACACATACACACACATATACACACACATACACACATAATGATGCATACACACACATACACATGCATACACACATACAGACACATGTACACACACATTCACACACATATATGCATACACACACATAGAGAGACATATACACACACATACACATACATGCATACATATTGCATATGCATATGCATACATAAATACTTACATGCATACATAATGCACATGCTTACATACACATACATAATGCATACACACACATACACACATATGCATACATAATGCATATGCATATGCATACTTACATACTTATATGCATACATAATGCACATGCTTACATACACGTACATAATGCATACACACACACATACACACATAGACACATACACACATAATGATGCATACACACACATACATATGCATACCCACACATATGCATACATACATGCATACACATACACACACATAGATACATACACATAAACACATACACACTCATAGACACACACACATACACATAGACACACACACATACACACATAGACACATACACACGTAATGATGCATACACACATACACATGCATACATAGACACACATAATGATGCATTGGCACACACACATATGCATACATACATGCATACACATACACACATACACACATACACACACATAGATACATACATACACATAAACACATACACACTCATAGACACACACACATACACACATAGACACATACACACATAATGATGCATACACACACATACATATGCATACACACAGATATGCATACATACATGCATACACATACACACACATAGATACATACACATAAACACATACACACTCATAGACACACACACATACACATAGACACACACACATATACACACACACATACACACATAGACACATACACACGTAATGATGCATACACACATACACATGCATACATAGACACACATAATGATGCATACACACACATACATATGCATACACACACATACATATGCATACACACACATATGCATACATACATGCATACACATACACACATAGACACATACACACACATAGATACATACATACACATAAACACATACACACTCATAGACACACACACACACATACACACATAGACACATACACACATAAAGATGCATACACACATACACATGCATACATAGACACACATAATGATGCATACACACACATACATATGCATACACACACATATGCATACACACACATATGCATACATACATGCATACACATACACACATAGACACATACATACACATAGATACATACATACACATAAACACATCAACACTCATAGACACACACACATACACATAGATACACACACACATATACACACACATACACACATACACACATACACACATACACACATACACACATAATGATGCATACACACACATACACATGCATACACACAGATATGCATACATACATGCATACACATATACACATAGACACATACACACACATAGATACATACATACACATAAACACATACACACTCATAGACACACACACACATACACATAGACACACACACACACGCACACATATACACACACAAACACACATAGACACTTACATGCATAATGATGCATACACACACATACACATGCATACACACATACAAACACATATACACACACACATACATACATACACACATATATGCATACATACACACATATATGCATACACACACATAGAGAGACATACTCACACATACACATACATGCATATATATACATACATAATGCATATGCATATGCATACATACATACATACATACATGCATACACACACATACACATACATACACACACACATATACACACACATACACACATAGATACATATACACATAATGATGCATACACACACATACACATGCATACACACATACACACATATACACGCACATACATACACACACACATGCATACATACACATACTTAATGCATACACACTTACATATGTACACGTATATATATTGATTTCTAACCATTTTGTTTTATATGTTAGGTATTATGGATCCCAGTAGAGAGAGAAAGGCGAAACTCACTCTCATAAAAAGTCTTATGAGAGCAAGAGTTCCGTCTGATACTCTAGGGGCCATAATGCGTGATTACACAGAGGTGTCTGATGAGGAGCTGGATTATACGATCAAGATGCTTACCCAGCAATCAGACAAGGGCTCTTCTGCGGCTCCACATGCAGGAAGAGAGCTAGCTGCTCATAGGTATGTTTTGTTTTCATAAACTTTTTTAATGATATTATAACACATATTTTTATTTATTTCTATCTATCTATTTTCAGGACACCTATACCACCTCTAGCACGTGATAGCAGAGCAGAGTTGCCTATGAGGACATGCATAGGCACCTTACGATTAGAGTGCAACATAGAGCCAGAGGGGAACATTGTGTATATAGGGAATGGATTGGAGTTCAAGAGAAGAATGCGGGCACTATGCGACTCTTACCTGCGCTTTATCCACTTACCGTGGAAGTAAGTAAAAGTTTTACATATAAATTGAAATATATATCTTATGTTTTATTTACATTATGTTTTTTAGTTTTGTAGTGAGCATGATGAGAGGGATAAGAAATATGTGCTTAGTTCACTTGAGACAGAGTTTGGGACAGGATGGTCCCTTAAGTGGTGTTTAAAAGAGATGCGGACACTTATGGCTCATCGTCGCGACAATGCACGGTATGCACTGCTTTTATGTATATATATGTGGATATGAGTATGTGTGTTTATGCATGTATGTATGTATATGAGAGAGAGAGAGACTAGAGTAAATACACGCATACACACACATGCATATATACACACAAAACACATGCATATGCACATATAGATACACATACATACACAACACATGCATACACATAAATAAATAAATAAATCCTATTTCAAAAATCCTAAATTGAAAACACTAATTTTGATATTAGGGTTTTGAAATCCCTAATTTAAAAACTCTAATTCAACTTTTTAGCCATATGTTTGAAGTATATGTACACCTCTGACATCCTACTAGAGAGATGTCTCTCCTCCCAACCTTATGCCTCTATATATAGCTACTCGAATCAACGAGGATCATAATATATGTAAAGATATATACACATCATGTAGATAGGATACATAAATATAAAATGGAGTAGATATATTATGCATCACACATACATGCCTAAATGCACACATAAATATATATATACATACTAACATATTTACATGTACACATTTACACATAGAGATATATACATATATACATGTACACATCACATATACATGCCTACATGCACACATAAACATATATATACATGCATACATATTTACATGTACATATTTACACATAGACACATATACATATATACATGTACACAATTATAAACACTTGCATATATTACATGAATACATGAATATTATACATAAATTCATATGCATATATACACATATGCATATTTAACACATGTATACATATATCACACACATGCAAACACATACATATACATGAAATACATATATATGCATACTAACATATGTATACATATAATACACATGAATACACACACATATGCATACATACATGATAAAAAATTGCTCCTCGAAGATAAAGCTATATATAAAATAATTAGGCATACCCCTGAGCTTCATGTTCTAACTTAGAAGAACATGATTTCATCTCTCTAATAGGATTCATCGTTATTCAAGTTAATAAAAAAAACCTATTATCTGATATCCATTCAAAAGCTTCAAGTTATTGATCGATAACTAGAGTACAATTTACTATCTAATCTGCTCATATGTTTTCATTATTGCCATCATTTTGGTAGATAACACAAAATTTGATTGTTTTGGATGGTAGGTTACGATTGTTTGTTTTGGACACATGAAGTATGTACCTTCATTGAATGATTTGTCGATTCACACTTTCAAACTGAACATATGTGTGAATCGACAAATCATTCATATCCTCCAAAACAAACAATCGTATCTTGCCATCCAAACAATCATATCCTGCCATCCAAACAATCGTATCCTGCCATCCAAACAATCGTATCCATTCAATTCAAGTTCTTCTTCTTATCTTATCTAAAGTAAGAATAAAAACCTGCATGTATTTATATACATATATGTTTATGTATATATATATAAATAGATAAAAAAATGAAAATTATACCTTAATAGTGTCGAAACAGATACATTACTCCATCCAAAACGATTTTGAAGGTTGAGAATAAGTAAGCTCGCACTTAGTCATGTCAAACGACTTCCTTCATATACATGCTTTAGACATTCCTCTCGAAGATATTTCTCATTTTTAGAAATATCAATGCTCTCACTGTCATTTTGATACCAATCCTCAATAAAATCTGCCATGCCATCATCTTCATCATTGTCACATAAATCTTGTACTTTATCATCTTTTGAATATAGATCTTTCAACTTTGCATATTGCACAAGATTAGTTTTGCATAGCCTCCTCATGGAAGCTTCTGATAATCGTGGTCTTACTGGTAATTGTGAATGTTGTGGACGAATATCATCAACATCATACGTTACACATATAAATAAAACTCATTAGTATTCCATAAATGAATAAAAATTAAACTTCAAATATAAAATTAAGTATATAACTTATTAAATATGGATAGAAAATTTTTATTCTCTCTAGCTAAAAGGTGCTCTTGGAGGTCTACGCCATCCATAATTCACTAATAGTTCATCACCAGCATGTAATGTAGTAATAGCATTGACAACTATGTATCTTGATACATCTCTACTCATGTATGGTGATTCATGACTATTTTCACGCTCCTCAAATGTGCAATTAGTCCTTGAACTATTATGTAACCCTCGACTACTATTTATTAAACCTGCTAGATTTCCATGTGTGTAAGGTCTTCCATCAATATATAATCTTTCATTTTTTGCATGTAAAATCCTTCTACTAGTAAGGGATGCTGCATTCAAGCATATTCCATAAGTACTCATGCTTTGAACATAACGTGAAAGTTGATGCCAATCTCCCCATCCATATACAGGACCACAAAATGACATAAGAGTGACTTCAGAGTTCGGGGGCACATACAAATCCTCTACAATAAAGAGACCACGACCAGCATTAGTAATAGTGGATGGAGCAATAACAGGCTGCTGCAAAGAAGAGAGTGGAGTCGGGCCACACATCGCACCTAGGCCAAATGGGCCATAAGGGTTTTGTAGCTACGTTTGTAAGTATATGTGTTATTGTGAGTATATTTTTTATTTTAGTTAAAATGCAAGCAACTAATGTTTTTTATTTGTTTCATTGCAGCGGAAGGATTATGGCCGATATCCTACGAAACAGGAGATCGAGTATGCTACACATTTTGGATATCGACGTTTGAGCGAGTATATGCAAGATCATCCTGATGCCTTTGTGAGTATTTTTAAATTTTATATAATTATTTTGTTTTTATGAGTGTTTTAATTATTTTATTTATTTATGTTTGTTATATGTAATACACGAGTATTATGGAGAGACAAATATGGATGAGGTGGAGAGACAGACACAGGAGGGACGATCTCGATCGTCATAGGGTGATCATGACGATGAGGATGAGGATGATCAGAATGATCATGATATTGCTGATGATGATGATGATCATGATGATGATGATTAGGATTTTAGTTGATTATGACATTGGATTATATGTATTTACATTGATATATATATATATTTTTTTTATTTTAGTTATGTTTTGAATTGTGTGTATGGTATTAAGTAATGAAGAGTTTTGTTATATTGATTGTTATTATTGTTTATATTAGGCATGTGTTTTAATACTTTAATTATGTATGTGTGTGTATATGTATGTATGTGCATGTGCATGTGTATGTATATGTATGTATGTGCATGTGCATGTATAAGTGTATATGTGTGTATGAGTATGTGCATATGCATGTGTATGTACGTATGTGTATATGTATATGCATGTATATGTATAACTCTATGTGTATATGTGTGTATGTGCATGTATATGTGTATATGTAGGTATGTGCATGTGTGTGCATGTGTATATGTGTTTTAATACTTTAATTATATAATTCATTCATATGTGTGTACCTAAGTGTATATGTATGTGTGTGTATATGTATGTATGTGCATGTGTATGTGTGTGTATATGTATGTATGTGCATGTGCATGTATAAGTGTATATGTATGTATCAATATGTGCATGTTCTTGTTTATGTGTGTGTATATGTATATGCATGTATATGTATAACTCTATGTGTATGTGTGTGTATGTGCATGTATATGTGTATATGTAGGTATATGCATATGTGTGTGCATGTGTATATGTGTTTTAATACTTTAATTATATAATTCATTCATATGTGTGTACCTAAGAGTATATGTATGTGTGTGTATATGTATGTATGTGCATGTGTATGTGTGTGTATAATATGTATGTATGTGCATGTGCATGTATAAATGTATATGTGTGTATGAGTATGTGCATGTTCTTGTGTATGTGTGTGTATATGTATATGCATGTATATGTATGTGTGTACATGTATATGCATGTATATGTATATGTGTGTATATGTATATGTATATGTATATGTATATGTATATGTATATGTATATGTATATGTATATATCTATATGTATATGCATGTGTATATGTATGAAACATGCATGTGTATGTGGATGTGCATATACATGTATTTGCATATATGTTAATGTGTGTATGTATGTATATATATATATATATATATATATATATATATATATGTATGCATGGACGTCTTTTTATGTGGTTGTAGGAATGTTTGTGCATATGCATGTGTATATGTGTGTATGTCTAAGTGTATGTGCACATGTATCTATGTGTATATATGTGTGTGTATGTGCATGTGTATATATGTATATGTGTGAAAGTGCATCTTCATCATGTATAAGTGTATAAGTGCATATCAATAAGTGTGAGTATGCTATGTAATGAAAATAACACAATTCAAATGATCTACAAAGAATAGAAATTGTACTTACAATTGTTAGCCATACTTTTTGCTTGGTTAGCTTCTTGAATAACCTGCAATAAAGAGAGAAAGAAAAGAGAGAGAGAGAGAGTGAGAGAGAGAGAGATCTAGAGAGAGAGAGATCTAGAGAGAGAGAGATCTAGAGAGAGAGAGAGATCTAGAGAGAGAGAATTCAAAGAGAGAAAGATGTAGAAAGAGAGAAACAAAGACAGAGGGAGACAATAAGAGAGAGCTTATGCAAAACAACAATTCTGCATATACTTGCTTCAGCTCGTAAGCGCAGCGCAATTGCGAATGTTGGAGAGCTCTTCGATCGGATGCGTGAAAATGCCGATCGCAGAGCCTCCAACGTTTTAATTTTTGTTCGTCAATAGATCGTCGTGTAAGCGATGCGATTCGTCGTCGAATAGGGGACAATTTTACCTTCACTTATGCGATGGCAACTAACGTCGCCTACATGACGCAAAAAAGCATCGCTTATGCGACGCTTTTAAATTGCGTCATTTTAGCGACGTTTTATGGGAACGTCGCAATCCTGTCGCGTCACAAGTCGCAAATACCGTTGTTTTCTACGTCGTTTAATCGATGGTTGGCGCGTGATGCTAATTACGATGCAAGTTGCAATTTTATAGCGACGAAATTCTGTCACCTTAACCGTCGCTATACGCCCGTATTTCTTGTAGTGAACCTTGAGGTCCTATGGAGGGGTAGAATAGTTTTGTAATGCCTTGATTGATTTCTTATAGGAAGAAGGGATAAATAGGAAAATGAATTGTAGGTATACTTCCCAACTATTGGAGGAAGCTCTAATTTCAGCCTTAACATCAACAACTAAAAGTGTTCAAAGCTCACTCAAAGGATGAAGAATGCAATAAAAGGGAAGCACAAGCATGAAGAAGAGAAGGAAGGGCTCTAGTAAGTATTCCCACCCTCAAATTAGGTTCTTTCCCTCTTTTTATCCATAATACATGTAAAGATGCCTATTTTTGGCATAATTTCTTATTATTAGTTCCCACAATGTAAAAGCCAAGTATTTACTGAGCTTCATGAACATGATTAGAATAGCCACACCGATTTTTGTATTTTTTTTACATCATTTCAACCTCAAAATAGCCGTCACTATTTGTTAAGCTAGGTTGGCAATTGCTTTGAGCTGTGTACCTAGACTTTTCCAATACAGTGAGCTTCTTCGAGCATTCTATCTCTTGCCTACTCATGAGTCTGTGTGCATGCATGTATGTGTGCACCCATGTACATTCTTTTCTCGCTCTTATAGTAGGTGTGTTTGCTTCTATCTCTTCATGTGAAGGCCTTCATACTTACTCACTCATTGGTCCATGGATATGAGATTCTCCTTATCTTGTGTGCTCTTGGTCTACGAGAAGATGACAATACACTTTTGGGACCATTGTTGATGAGAGTTCTTGTTGGACATGCATGATGGTAATAATTTGCATGAGATACATGTTTTTGGTGCTTCTTTGCATGTGTCCAGGTATTTCTCCATCATCTTCATTAGATTAGATAGCTATCTAGGAAGGTAGGTTAGTAGGAATAACAAAAAAATCAGGTTTTGTGTTGGGATTTTGGAGTTATCCATTAAAGCTTAGTTTCTCTCTTCTTATTATTCACTTTCTCTTCCATTTCCACACTTCCTCTTTCACTTTTCGTCATTGTCTACATAAACTCTAGGGCTAAAATAGTAGATCTTGAGTTTAAGAGGATTGGGGAAGCAAAGACCAAGCTAAAAAGTGCACAAAAAGATTCTTTTTCAAGTTGTGATGGAGGTGGATAGTGGAGTGATCACCTCTATGCAAAGTTAGGTAAACGGTCACTTTGAGTCTCTTTTAATTGTCAAAATAAACACAAAGTGACTATTTTAACAAGTAAAATTATAGAGAATAAATAGATCTAGGCTAGATGCAAGAATTACAAGTGGTTTTAGAGGTGAAAGATGTTGGCATTTGAGGTCTATAGAAGCACGCAAAAAGCACAAGAAAGAAGAAGAAGTTTGGAGCACAACACACAATACTAAATGTATTACCAAGAGAATGTACAAAGATAAGCGAGCCATTAGGGTTATAGGTGTATATACGAGACGATGGAAAAACCTCCTAAAGAGGGAAAAAAGTGCCTCGATAGTCCTAGTGTGTTCACACACATTACTATCGAAATCTATCAACAAATCCCCCCTATGAGTGATGCGGTGAACAAGGAGAGTGATGTAGTGAACAAGGAGCTAGCACTCGTGTGTAAGGAAGTGCAAATCTATATGGAATAATCCACAAAAGGAAGTAAGCCCAAAGCTTTGTGGAAAGCTTCAAACTTCTCCCTAGGTAGAGCCTTTGTGAAAAGGTCTGCAATATTCTCCTCTGTGGGCACGTACGCCAAACTAATCTCTCGAGTTGAGAACCTCTCTTTGACATTGATAGTGCACTTCAATGTTCTTAGTGTGAGCATGGAACACAGGGTTCCTCACAATTTCCAATGCACTCTGATTGTTAGTAAAGATGGTGGTGGCAGAAGACTGACCAACACTCAAACCAACCATAAGGTTTCTAAGACACACACACACACACACACACACTCAATAATCACTATGAAAGCTGCCCTATCCTCAACCTCACAACTAGAAGTGGCCACAGTAGGCTATTTCTTGCTCAAGCAAGTCATGAGCTACCAAGCATGAAGCAAAAACCACTGTTCCACACATGAGTGTCATAGCAACCAACTCTGATAGAGTTAGAAAAAGCATGTAATCTAGTGGTAGTGATCCCCCCCTTGGGACAAAACAATCCCAATAGTCAAGTACCACTCAACTAGTCAAATTACCTATCAGTCTCGCACTTAATTGCTTGTCAATGCTTTGAAAGAACTTGGAGAAGCTTGTAGGAGGTAGAAAAGTGAGTTATGAAGTTAGGTCTAGCCAACTAGCACAAGACCATCCCTTGACCTTATGGAGAGTCAAATAGACCTTATAGCATATGATAAGTGCAATAAAGCTCACTATGTACTTTGGAGCATCAATGAGAAAGAGTTGATACAAAACAGATTGCTTTGTGCATTAACTAGCTCAAAAAACTTGCTATCTTTGGATGAAACAATCAACTTCAAATGTTCATAGCTCCCATCATGATTAGAAGTGACAAAAATCCTTTTGGAGGAATGATAAACATAGGGTTGAGTGTGTAGAATGCATAAGAGTACATGTACTAAGAAAAATATGCTTCTGGAATAAACTTGACACTCAACAACGATACCTCCTATTTTGTAAGTCTACACACAGATAGACCGCAAGATACAAAAACTAAGATTTCTCCAAATTTACTAAACCAAATGCTTTGAAAATTTGTACATATGAACTAGACACTAACAACTTTTAAATGGATGCTCAATCATCCTTTTATATGGCAAACAATCCATAAAAAATCTTTAAAAAAATACAATAAATAAATATCATAAATAAAAGAACACTTCAATGGATATTTTGAGATAATCCAAATAGTAGCTTTTTGATGTAGATAAAATCCACCTCAAGTATAGTGTAAGATTGATGTTCCAATAACTCCCCCTCAAGCTAAAGTGTTCTTGAGTCTTCATTCTCTAATAGGTTAAATACCTACCATTCATTTAAATCTGCAAAGCTTTATTCCATCAAGTGCCTTTCTCATCATATCTGCTACTCGATTTTCAGTTGGACCAAAAGAAATGGCAATCTCCTTTGCCATGAGCATCTCCCTGATGAAGTGGCAATGAACCTCTATGTGTTTGGTTCTTACATGGAAAATAGGGTTTGGTACTAGATGCATGGAACTTACATTATCTCAAAATATGTTAGGTTTGGAACTCACAAGTCCCAAATATGTATACAATGCTTTTAACCATTGCCTTTTGAGTTGCTATGGTCAAACATCTATTATCTGCTTCAATTGAGGATAGAGCAACTGATGATTGCTTCTTTGAAGTCCATGACACTAGCTTTGAACCTGCAATTGCTAAGTAACCATAGGTACTTCTTCTATCATCCTTAGCTCCTGCCCAATCTGCATCCTAATATATTTTGATATCCAAATCTGAAGAGTAAAGATAGAATATAACTTCATTGATTGTACCTTTGAGGAACTTAAGTACTCTCTTAGCTATAGGCAGGATAAACATTCAGAGTAAGGTTCTCTATGTACCCACTATCACTAAAAACCTAATAAGTGTATGCAAAATAGTTGAAAAACGCTTGCAAGTTAGGTTCTTCCAACACGGAGCTTTTGTGGAAGATCCATGTCAAGAAAGAAGATAGTCAGAGGTGAGAAGCATCGTAGGCTCTTTACTTTTGAAGTAGGAGAAACCAAGACATAGCTCTATTCAACTTTGGGTCTCAAGCCCTAAGTGAGCTTGAAGTGTGGCATAAGATACTTGCTCATGTGAATGAAAGAACCTTGAAGGATAAATGCAGGGATCAAAGTCTTTTAGGACTTCCAAACATATCAAAGTAACACATGATCAACATATGTGATGCATGTAAGATTGGGAAGGCACAAAGAAAACCATTCAACCACAAAGGCTACATCCACAACAACTTATTGAACTTAGTACATACAGATGTATGGGGACCAAGTCAAGATTAGATTCATTAGAAGCAATGAGTCTTAATGTGGTTGATCTTCTGAATAATAGTTGAAGTCCATTCTATTGTGACTTCTATTTTTGTTGTTGAAGTTGTGTCCACCTCTGCCTCTAAGGTTGCCATATCTACCTCTTCAAGTTCCTTTCTATGTCTTTCCATTGAACCATCAACTCTGAGTGGTGTGGTTGGTCTTATCACATATGGCACAAGGTCTAACATTTTGGCCTTTGGTTGTCATGCTATGGTCCATTAATCTTCCCTTTCCACTTGCTCTTGCTTCCAAAGTTGGCTTGATAAGTCTCCTCTTCATCCTCTTCCTTCTTCTTGCCTTTCATTTTTTTCCTTCTTATTTGCATATAGAGCACTAGTTGAATTACCATGATAGTATTTACCTTCCTTTATGCTATTTTTGGCCTCTTGATTGAAGAGTTGTCCAAGAAAGATGTTGAAGTCTAGATTTTGCACATCCATGATGAGATCATAAGCTGTGGTGAAAGCCTATCATTGCTTGTCACCTCTAATCTCATTGAGAATTTTCATGGTGCCTATTCTTCAATCACCTCTCCAATGGATGCCAATTGATCAGAAATCTCCTTAACCTTGGTAACAAACTCTATGATGGTTTGTTTTGGTGTCTTCTTTATCTCATTGAACTCGTTCCAAAGATGGTTTTTCCTTGCCTTTGTGCTAACAGAAAAGAAGGTTTGTAGGGCATCCCAAGTCTCTCGAGATGTCTAGCACCTCCAATATGTGGTAATAGAAAATTAGAGATAGAATCTAGTATGTATGACCTTGCTCGAGCATCCCTTGCACACCAAAGTATGAGCTTATCTGTCTCCTTTTGTGTAGGTCCTCCTTTGGATCTTGGAATAGGCATAGCTTCATCACCTGCTACAATTCCATAAAGATTTCTAGCTTGCAAGTAGGCCTGCATTTTGATTTTCCAAGTTGCATAGTTGTGTCTATCAAGATTCTCAATCATTGATGGAAAGCCATCACCCATCTTGGCCCAGCTATGTTAC